>CM057341.1:468558585-469758585 GCA_030015575.1 Agapanthus africanus
ACCCTCTTTCTCTCTTTCCAATCATTCCCTCTTTTTAATCTTTTCTCCTTTTCTTTTAAAAACCAAAACACATAATACCCGTAAAACAACACAAATGCAACAACTATAACCAAATGCAACATGACATGGTACACTAGCCACAGAAAACTATAGAAACACGGATTTGGCTTAATCGCGATTAGCAGTGCACTAATCGATTTTTATCCAAATCGCATATAATGAATTTTAAAAATGCCAAATCCAATAAATATTTTTTTAAATGAATAAATCATTTTAATCTCCATTTATTTCACAAATGTTGGTATATATTTATACCCTTTTTCGAAAACCCCAATTTCGCAAATCGGGCAGTTTTCGGGAAATATATTATTTTAATATTAAATTCCAAAATAATATTTTATATTTTCTGGAATGTTACAATAAGAAACTCAGTAGTACTCATCATAGAGAGCACATATCTAATAGGGTGCGGCTGCTTTGCACCGATATACCGTTGTGCAGTGGTGTACTCAGAGGAGTAATGCTGAGAGAGAATCTCATTCTCCTTTCAAATAGTCCACGATCTCCATGCTCAAGTATTCTCCTCCCTGATCGCATCATAGGACATAATACTTATACTCTTTTTGGTTCTCTACTTTTGACTTATATTATTTGAATTTCACAAAAGCTTCAGACTTGTGTTTCAATTGAAACATGTGTCCGAATCTTGAGAGATCATCAGTGAATGTAATGAAGTACAAAGAACCAGTCCTTGCATGTGTAGACAGGGGACCATATACATCATCATGTATCAATCCCAAGAGTTCATTAACGCTTTCTCTGTTTCCAGTAAATGGAGCTATGTTCATTTTATCTTTGTGACATGACTGGCAAGTTTCATAAGATGTAAATTCAAACTGATTTAAATATGCATATTAATGTAACTTCGCTAGTCAGGTCCAATTGATATGACCTAGTCTACAATGCCACAAGAAGGATTTGTTCATTTCTGAACTCTTCCTCTTATGTGTGTTTTATACGTTAAGAACTGTGGTTTGATTTAGAACATATATGATTTTAGATAACGTGCCTGAACTGATCAACTCTTGATATACGAAATGTTCAAAACATTATCAAACAATACAAAATTATATCCCTCTTTAGTTAATAAAGAGACTGATATGATGTTGTATATCAGGTTCGGTATCTAATAACATTCGTTCAGAATCAAAGTATTTTGGTAATACAGGTGATAACTGCCAACACCTTGGCTACAACAATTGCACCAATCTTTATCCTTAGAGACATATCACCCAATTCTCAGTTCTATACCTATCCGTAGCTTATGTAACAGATTACATATGTGGGATCCTGATCCGGTATCCATATCCAGGATGTAGAGGATACCGAGAAACAGTTCTCGGTAATGTACACACCGAAGAAGATGCATTAACATGTACTTTCTTTGTTTGGGCAGCATGGGAATCCTGGTAATCCCCTATTTCCTGCTCGGTCTTATAACAATTATAAGTTGGAGCGGGACCAACGTTCCCCAGCTCAGTATAATAAGCGGGTTCGGTCAATACATCCATATTATTATCTTGATTAAGGCGTGACATAGTCGCTACCTGGAGAGAGAGAGAAGAAACACTCTGCGTGCGCTCTTATAAAATTAGATTGGCTATATATTTTATCTAATCAGGGATGGCTCCCACTGTTTTCATCAAATCTTTCTTCAAACCTTAAAAGGAAAGACTAACCGGGATTAATTACACCCTACAAGTTCTCCAATCTTTCAGCCAGGCCAGTGCCGTACTTTGAGGGAGGTTACCCGTGCTTTCGCACGGACCTAATTAAAATAAACCTCGTTTTCCCACGGGCGTAAACTCGTTGACACCTTTCTAGACACCTACTTGATCGGCTAATTCTAAAGTGCAAAACTCTTCAAGGAGTAACAATTACTCGCAGTGGGTATCGGGATCCAACTATCTTAAAGAATGTATGCAATCTCATTGCAAATTTCAACACTTGAAATTCCCGATAATGGTTTTTACCCATAGTACTTATGACCTTGGCTATGGTCAACATATCATAAGTGCTAGTCAAGTTCTACCCGTCATTTCTTGGTTAATTAGACCCGGCCACATGACCCTCGGCTATGGTCGACATAATCATGTGATTGTCCTAACTAATCACATCATATGATTTATAGGAAGACATCACTTAGCTACCGTACACTACGCCTCGGCTATGGTCGACATACGCAACACGAATACTAAGTACTCTACTTCCTACAATGATAGAGGGTTGCGGATGATTTTTAAGAAAACCTTTAATACTTTGAACTTGAAATCGTTGCAGAATCAAAATGATTTAAAATGGAGTGTTTTTTAGGCTTTTACTAGTTTTGCTAAAGAGGTCACTCCCAGTGAAGGGATCTCGGCACTTTCCTCGTTGAATGAGGTGCAGGATATTCACAATACCACTATGCAAAGCAAGAACTAGAAAAGCAATCATAATACGAAACCGAGGGTTATAGCATCTTCCAGTTACTGCTAAAGAGGTCACTCCCGGTGAAGGGATCTTAGCTCTTTCCTTATCAAATAAGGTGCTGGATATTCATCAAGGAATACCTCTATGCAAAGCAACAACTAGAGCTACCAATTTTAGAAAATTCAATTCCACAACATATTTAAATTTATTTTTCTTTCATTAATCTCATTAATGAAGGTCCCATCATTTAAGTTACCTGAACATCACAGATAAATACAACGTATGCTTATGTCATCCGCATTCGCCTCGAAATCCTGCCATGCACCGTTAGGTTAGGTAACTTTCGGCAGAGTGGGGCAGGGCTAGCGCGGGTGAAAAACATAAGCAAAGTCTATAACATATCATATATATTATAATGTAAAATATCTATCTCAGAATATAAAATGATCACATCACAGAATATCAGCAGCAAACGACAACATATGAAATATTGGATATACTAGGATTTCCGTGTTTTATATCAAGCCAATAAAAAAACGGATTCCACGTTCGTGATGACTAGCCAAACCCACATCTCCAGACCCCTACGAGAGCGGCAAGCAAACCTGCTAATTCCAGGGTTAGGAGACCCGGTCTCGACTCCTCGAGATGGTCTCTCACTGGACCCCAGAACCCGGCTACTTATACTCCCCTCCTTGGGTCTATCCTAATGTGGAAAAGTAAATAATATACATCAATGGTGACATCATCCTCAACCCGGAAGTGCCCCAATAAAAGAATATTACATATAAGTTTTTACATGAATGAAAATGAAAAACTCTCATCTTACATAAAAAAAACCGGCTATTCAAACACGACGATCCAATATAACATATCACAGCAACACATAACATCACACGTCATCAACGTAAGTAAATATGAGTATCCCAATTATCGTTGATGTATAGCAACGAAACCGGCGATACACCGCATATTACACTTACGGTCGCAGAAAAGAAAGTGAAAAACTACAACAGTTGGAATCCGCAACACCTTAGACATCATAAGCCCGAAATATCACATACTTCGGATTTCATGCCATAACAATATGAATTCCTTAGACATCACATGCCTAACAATTATAAACCCCGCATTTTAGTCTCGATATTGAAAACATTTTCTAATAACAAGTCAGGTAATTCAACAAGATTCCTGACATCCCGATCGAATGCTTGTCGGAAACTTTAGTAGATGGCCTACCCCCCGATGCCATCGACGAAGTGCACTAAGACGAAACACCGCTGCCGCGAGCACCCGAACGGATGCTTTTGGCGACGGGGTTCTCCTACAGTCACTTGGTCGGGGCTATGGGGCATGGCTATCTAGTAAGGTTATCCGGCGAGTATCCGCGTACACTATGTGATTGCGACGGACTTTTGATCACATCAAAATCCTGTGGCAACCGATCAAATGAGACTAAATTGCTAGATTTATAAAACCCAAACTAGTTATCACATAACTAATTAATGTGGATTCCAAATATTTTATCAAAATCAACTAGACGATGTTAAACGTTTTGATCGAATCAACAATCCCCACACTCCTAAAGAACTCAACACTTGAGCAAAGTTGAAATACCCAGAACGTGCCACGGTACCTATGGACCGGCCGTAGAAGGGTCAACCAATGCCTCACCTATAGAACCGCGGAACTACGACAAACCCTAGGGTTCGATCGCGGTTTCGTGAACATAGAATCGAGTTAAGGTTCTTGTTCTTCTAGAGGGTCCAAAGACTTACTTGCACGACCATTGAATATACTCAACTTAGAAAACTCCAACTCTTGGAAAACATCAGAAGGGATCATGAGGTAGTGTTCGAAGCTCGTTCGAAATGTTAAACATCATCAAGTTTACCATTACAATGTTAAAAATATACGACTACGAAACACTCTATATTAGTCCTGTATCAAAATTTACATCACATGAACTTTTGGACTAAACAAACAATACCTAAAACCCCAAAATATAGAGTACAGTGCACAGAACAAAAATGAGACGATTTGGAGTAAAAGTGGCCGGTTTTGAGGGTATGGTGCTCGTGTCAAATCCGAGCATTTGCTCTCGAATTTTTTCTGTGCACTATATGTATCACATACATCACTCTGCGGTTGTTTGAAATTTTTTTACAGAACTTTGAAAAAACAACAGAGAGCAAAACTGCGGGGTTTCAGAAATCGCATTACGGAATTGTTTCGGTTTCGAATTAATCAAATATCGTCTAAGTTTCTAGTTAGGGTCCGATACCACTGTAGGGTTTCCTTAGCACCATGCCTAGGGTTTGCAAGCATCAAACATGCCACAACAAAAAAATTTAGGGAGTGCTAAGAAAACATCCTAGGAATCATACAAGAAAGTTAGGGTAACAAAAACATGTAATCAAACATTAAAATGAGAAGTGAATAAGTAATACAACCTTTGTAGATCGGTCCTTCACTTCTAATGCTCTGTGTAGTTGTCCCTTCGCTCTAAGCATCGATTTCCCAGACTCAAGTTGGACTCCACAAAGCGTAGTGAGCAAACTGTAAGTCGACGTTAGACACCCTACATGATACGGGGAGGCGGAATAGGTAAAACAATCATTTTGTTTAAGTTAAAATCGACTAACTTTACGGATCTTTGCTAAACCCTAACTAACAACTATCTAGAAGTAATTAACTACTATGATAGATGATTATACCTCAAGATTCTAGTCCTCCTTGTTCTTGTTGTTCACCTCCTCGTCGGCCTCCTCGATGTGATAGAAGATCCACCCGAGAGTTCCTTCTCGAAGTTTTAACCTCTCACTTGAGGTAACTAAGTGGCTATGATTGCTAATCAAGGTAACCTAGAGGATATAGAGATGGATTAGGGATCTATTAGTCTTGCTAACCTTTGGGATCTCAACACATGAGAGGATTAGGGTTAGGTTTTTGAAGAGAGAGAGCTTGAGGAGAGAGAAAGTGTTTGTAATAATGAATTGAAAATATAACTCAATATGTATATAATGAAGCATAATAATTATCAAATAAATCATATAGATAATTACAACCATGCTTCATTTAATACAAATAAATGAATCATCTCATGAGTCATTAAGCAATAAATGCTTCATTAACTCATTTGGATGAATCACTTCATGAGTCACAAATTCATTTAATGCAAATTACACCTAAGCTCTCCACCTCATCTTTCTTCTAGAAGCTTCTCGACTAATTACGAGAATGCCTCTCCCATCTGTAAAAACACGGAAATACTGAGACTGTATAAATCCAATAATCCAATACTATAATCTGGCTTAAACTAAAGCCCACTAGTATTATCTGTCCGAACATCGTACGTGCATAAATACACGTATGTGTCCGAACCCTGTCGTAAAACCATACGACCTCTATATCGTTTCACCTGAAGCAGGGAAACACTCTGTGTGGGACTCTAAAGACTCAACACTACGCTGGCAGTGGGTTTAACCACAGGCCGCAAGCGGGACTAGCTGTACGTAACGGTCCCTAGGTAGATGTCGATAAGAAGGCCGATGAGGAAATCCATCCGAACTCCTGTTGAGCCTGATGTGACAATCTCCGTACAGTTCGGTCTGTTCGTCTTGGACTATCGCATATCGGGCCTAGGGGGCGGCAAGCGTAAGTCCCCTAAAAGCTGTATAAGTCATGTCGGAGTGAAGCCCATTACACCTTGAGAAGCTACTGGAAATCCTACCAGTAAATCTCGTTTGCCCCGGCCAGGGACTGTAGGGTTCCTTGGCACTCCAAAGAGGTCTCACAAGGCATCAACCATGCCAATTTCAAAATTTACGGGTGCCGAGAAACCCTAATACGGATCGTTGGCTAGAAGTTTAGGCGACAAAGCAACTAGTTAACTACTTTAACTAAGAGTACGGAAATACAACCTTTGTAGATCCGGTTCTCCACCTCCACGGCTCCGTGATGAAGTCCTCTCCGCTGTCCAAATGAAATCCCGGGCTCTAGCGTCGGCTTCTTCGGAGAAATGGGCGGGCAAGGTCGTCGGCTTCGTGCCGAAGATGATCTACGTCGAGGCATCACAAGATCAAGCTCCCACTTCACCAAGTCATGAAACTTGTGAAGAAAACACACTCTACTACTTGGCAAGAGGTAGAGGATGAAGAAATAGGAAGTGGGTTCACTTTAGAATTAGATTTCTCACTCTTTTCATCAAGTTGCCATTGATGGAAACTTGATTTTCTTCTTGAAGAAGAAGAAGAAGAAGATAGAAAAATTATGATAAGTTAATTAAAATTGAAAAGAAAAAAGAATCCTTATCATAATTCCAACCATAGTTAGGTGTAGAGAACAGACTAGGGTTAGTGAATGGTTAGGTTAAGGAGATGAAGACAAAATGGTCAAAGTTGCATGAAGCTTCAAGAAACTTCATGAATCAAAGCAACCATTTTGTTTTCTTGTCTCTTTATTAATCCAAAATAAATAGATAAATGAATGGATAAATAAATAAAAACCTAACCATATACTTAACCAAGGTTTAATTCTTTACACTTAACCAAAGCAAACATGTATCATCAAACATGATACAATCAAGTGCACAAAAGTATATCACATATACAATGTGCACATCCGAGTGAGAATATCCATTTAAAGTGAACCGATACTAGTTAATGTAAAGTAATATATCAAATATATATAATTATACATTAAATCATTAAATCAACACTTGATTTAACGACCCGGTCATATCGCATATAATCGACTAATATCAATAGTAACAACTTATCGAATCAACACTTGATCCGATAACCCGGCTATAACGCATATAACCGATCAATGTTACATATCGCGAGAATCGAATACAGTATCACATACTGGTATCATTCTCTGTCCCGCACATATCTCATATGCGCTCCTATTTCGTTTCGCTTGAGCCAGGAAACCTCTGTGTAGGACTCTAAAGACTCGTCAATACGCCGGCAGCAGGTGATGATCATATCAAGCACCCACAATCCGCAAGCGGTCTGCTAAACGTAACGGCCACCCGGGTATTGAGCGATCAGAAGATCGACGAGCAAGCCCGCTCACACTCCAGTGAATCCAACCAGTAACACTTACCGTACAGTTCGGTCTGATCGTCTGATATGTCGCATATCTTGCCTAGGGGTGGTAAACGTCAGACCCCAATAACTCGATAAGTCGTGTCGATATGAGGTCTATAACAATTCGAGAAACTTCTGGTAACACTTACCAGTAAATCTCAGCAACCCTGGCCAGGGATTTCCTATTATAGCCAATCGAACACAGCGCAACATCAACTCCCTATACCGGGAGAGACGAATCCCCTCCTATCGCTCATTGCCTCCATGTGATTCGGGACTGTACCCAAAAACCACCGTTTTGCACGCCCTTTTGGACGTGGTAAGGTGGAAATCAAAGCACAGTGGGAACCACACAAGACTCTATGACGATCTCGGGTCAACAGACTACTCTGTACCAGTGTCACCAAAGAACTGCCATCTGACGTAAGGTATAATACCATCTGGGAGTTCTCGACGAGTCCGTCCAGTGTACCCAGTCTCCACTGAGCACCCGTATATCATCTCTGATGTCAAACACCAATGGATATGGGATCATCCATCGCCCATCTACATGGGTCGAGAAGGTATACGCTAGTCTACTCTGGTATATCGATGCCCCGTCTCGATATACCCACGACTAGGGACTGTGAAGGATGTACTTATGGACTACCATGTCCCCACTAGTATGATCCGCATCATAGTCCAGGTAGTCAAGTACACATCCTAAGGGCTTTACCAACATGTAACAGAGAGACAATCAGTGTACACGTTAAGGTAAAGATCAACCAGATAGCATACTATCATGTCGAGCAAGAAAGTCCTCCCTATATATGTCCCAGCTGTTAGTGTATATGCCCTAGAGGCCATTACTGTATCATACTAGCTTGTATATTACTTAATGGAAGCTTGGGATATTCACAGTTGTATATACAATCTTGCTCGAAATGGTAGTATGCTACTTGGTTTGTCTCTGCTTTAATATGTGCATGTGTTTCTTTTAGCATATTGCTGGTATACATATTAGTAGAGCCCTTAGGATCTTTGCTTGATTACCAGCGTTGTGATGGCGCTCGCACTCGTGGGAGCTGGGTAATCTATAAGCACATCCTTATACAGGTCCCTGGTCGTTGGACTATCGAGACAGGGCATCGATACTCCGGAGTAGACTAGCGTATGCGCTTCTCATCCCAGTGTGGGAGACGGTCTGTCCCACAGCCGTTAGTACGTCGTACTTGGGATAGTATGCGGGTGCTCGTTAGGTTACGAGTACACTGGACAGGACTCGTCGGGAACTGTTGGTTGGTAATATACCTATCGTCAGTTATCAGTTCCCAGGTGACATGAGTACAGCTTAGTCCGCTGACTTGACACTGTCACTTCGCCTCGAGTGTGTTCCCACTGCACTTTGATTGCTACCCTACCACGGCTCAAAGGAGCTGTACAAACAGGTAGTTTTTGGGTGCAGTCCCGAAGCACTTGGAGGCAGTGACGGTTAGACAGGATTCGTCTCTCCCGGTATTGGGGGTTGACATCGCGCTGTGTCTAGGAGAGCCATTACACGAGTAGTCCCTGGCCAGGGCAAGCGAGATATACTGGTAGGTTTCCAGTGTTATCTCAGGGTGTTCTGGGCTACACTCCGACACGACTTGTACCGCTATTAGGGGACTGACGTTCACCGCCCCCCTAGGCCCGCCATGCGATGTATCAGACGAACAGACCGGACTGTACGGAGACTGTCACATACAGGCTCAGTAGGAGTGCAGATGGGGTTCACCTCGTCAGTCTTCTTATCGACATCTACCTGGGGCCCGTTACGTACAGCTAGTGCCGCTTGCGGTCTGTGGTTAAACCCACTGCCAGCGTAGTGTCGAGTCTTTAGAGTCCCACACAGAGAGCTATTCGCCTTTAGGCAAAACGAGTAGAGGTCGCATGGTTTTGCGACAGGGTTCGTTCGCATCCGCGCACTTGTGCACGTTTGCTGTCCGGACAGTTTATACTAGCGGGCTTTGGTTTAAGCCGGATCCTAGTTTATGATTTGAGATTGGTTTTTCTCAGGGTATTCGTGTTCCTCGGATCACGAATGCGGGTGCGTATGCACAGTTGCTTGAGATTGGGGGAGAGGACCTTGTTTAGGGTTAATGGCTTTTGTCATTTTATTAACCCTATTGATTTTGTGTGGATTATTGTTAATTGATAATTAGCTTAATTATTGTGCATGGTTGTTGTTGACAATTTGACTTCATTGACTTGTTGACCATGTTGACAACTTGACCATAATCATTTCATTTGGAAGATGCTCTTTGATCTTTGCAAAAATGAAATGATAATGGTCAATTCATGATTTATCATGACAATTTTCAAGCTAATTATCTAATTAAAATTATCCTCACATATTAGTGAGAATGGCTCACTATTATTTCATTCTATCATATCTTTTCTCTCTCTTGCTCATCCTCTCCCTCAAGCTCTCTCCCTCTCATGTGTTGAGAAACAAAAAGGGCTTGAGAAAAACCCTCTCTTGATCTTCTCTACTCACTTCTAGGGTTCAAGTCTTAGCATTTCTTGTACTCTAGTTACTCCTAGCTTGGAGTTGAAGCTAAAGGTGGTGGCTTTCGGGTGGATCCTTCTTTGACGGGAGAAGACAAGCAAGGTGATCCTTTTCTACCATACCTAGGAGCAAGGAGAGAAGGACTAAAGACCAAAGGTATAACCTTTCATCACTTAGCTACTTTGTAGTTAGGGTTAGCTAGTTTATGTTTAGCAAAGATCCTCACAAGCATAGTCCATGTTGCCTAAGTCATTAAAAATCCGATTTTTATTATGTTTTCCGCCTCCCCGTAAGCACCGGGGTGGGCAACACGGACTTACAGTGGTATCAGAGCCTAACTAAACTCAAACTAGCTAAGTAGTTAAGTGTAACGAAGTTTCGAAACCGAAAAACCCTAAAACCAAACTTTTTCAAAATCCAACTTTCTGTTAAAATTTTTCCTGGTTAAAATGAAAAACTGTATACTTGTAAAATCGTCTCAGGGTTTTGTGAATACACCCAAGAAAAACGATACCCTAATTCCCTCAAGTCGCCGCGCTTCCGCCGCATGAAGTAGGTATATGCGGCGGAACCGCCGCGGATTGTGGTTATCGGCGCATCGTTTTTCGTGCAGAGTGTGTTGTTGTTGGTTTTAGGATTTTTAGGATATGTTATATGTGCCCAGATTTTCCAGAACTAAAATTTACTTTTGGGGGCCTATAAATCCGTATTTTTCGGAACTTCACTACACTTTAACTATATCGGTTATATCTGTGATGCTTGTATGTATTGAACGTCGGCTAATCGCTATAAGTCGATTAGTCGGGGTTATACATCTCTGTGATCTGTGATTGTTGGTTTGTGGATATGAATGGATTGGATTGTCGCGGGTGAATAGCCGGGTTGGATGTGAGATGAGCGTTATTTTCTTTCATTCATTTGTAACATGTAAATTGATGTAATAATATTCTTTGTATGGCCGCACAACCGGGTCGGGGTTGTAGCCGTCATTGTATAATTCTTTTTACTGTTTTTGCTCCTAGGATAGACCCATGGAGGGGGTGCACAAACTACCGGGTATCTCGAAGTGCCGAGTGGCCTACTCACGGTGGTGAGGGAGGTTGCTTCGCTTCGGGTGCTTGGCGGGTAGTTTGCCGCACCCGTAGGGGTCTTGGGTGGGGTATTGGCTATTCACCGCGACCGTGTAACCCGCTTTGCGTTGCAGGCTCGAACGCATTGCGGATTCCTAGTATATCCAATGTATTCATCTGTGATCTGTAATGTCTATCATTGCTATATATTTATATATAATAACTATTTAGGCGTTGCTTATGTTTTACAGCCGCGCTAGCCCAGCCCCCGCTCTGTCGTTAGTTAAGTAACCTAACGGGTGATGACGGGGCCCCGTGGCGAATGCGAATGGCATAAGCGTACGTCATATTTTGGTTGTTTTCTGCAATGGTAGGATTAAATGATGGGACGCATTAAAAGAACTAATGCAAGAAATAAACCAAGTAAAAGTCGATTGGAACACTTTGAAAACCACTCGGTTCTTTTCAAAACTAAACTTTTAAACGCGGAGCTTGAACCACTCCTTTTAAAAGCTATCTCGTTCCATCGATTATATCAAGTTCACTACGTTCACGGTTTCGCCAAAACCATCCGTAGCCCTCCATCATTTCGGTTAAATATTCGGTAGTATTCAAGCTATGTATTTTGACCTCACGCCAAGGCATAGTGATTGGTAGCTACCGGATATTTATCCGTTGCATAGATAGAATGCGTTGATTTGAGACAGTCGTACTGCCGTTTTGGCCTACGTCAAGGGTAGGTACGGGTGGGTTCAAATTAACCAGGATAATGATGGGAAGAACTTGACATGTGACTTATGACATTTTGACCTCACGCCAAGGTCATAAGAGCATGGGGCAAAAATCCACATCGGGAGTTTCATAAGTACTGAAACTTGCTAGCGTTGCATACCATTTGGAGTGTGATAATTCTGGTAGGATTCCTTCGGTTTTATCACGCGATGATATTTGGATCCCGATCCTACTGTGAGTATATGCTACTCCTCGGGAAAACTCTCACTTAACGATCAATGCTATAAACCTAGTAGGTGCCTAGAAAGGTGTTAGCGGGGCTACGCCCACAGGGAAAAGAGGTTACTTAATTAAGGAACTTCGCGAAAGCGTTGGAAAACCTCCCTCGAAGTACCGACACTGGCCTGGCTGAACGGTTAAGCAAGTATTGTACGGTGAGAATGATCCCGGCTAATCCTTTTCTTTATGGTTTGAGAAGGGATTCGAGAGACAGTGGGAGCCATCCAGTTTAGACAAATTAAAAACCACTCTAAACTTGCAAGAGCATCATGCTAAAGTGTTTCTTTTCTCTCTCCTAATTGCAGCGACCATTCAAGATGACCGGACTTAAGTTACTATTAGATAAAAACATATTGACAGGGCCAAACTACAAAGATTGGCTCAGGAATGTCAAGATGGCTATCACTTATGACAAGCTGGGGTATATACTTACCACCAAAGCTCCCCCCGTCCCAGGTCCCACCTCCAGCGTCGCGGATGTAGAAATCCGTAAGACATGGGAGATAGATTGCGCGAGGGCCAAATGCCTCGTATTAGCCTCGATGGACAACGACCATCAGAGGAGGCACGAGAATATGGACCTAGAGTCCATATTTCTCCATACAAAAGAACTGTATGGAGAGCAGTCTCGTATCGCAAGATACGAAGTGTCGAAGAAGCTCTTTTCGGCAAGGTTGGCCGTCGGATCATCGGTAGCGGACCACGTGCTTAAGATGATCGGCTACATAGAGGAGCTCGCGGACCTCGGGACCACGTTGGAGAATGAACTCTATACTGATCTGATTCTCCAGTCCCTTCCTTCCACTTACGCCCAGTTCATTCTCAACTTCAACATGCAAGGAAAGGAGGTTGAACTTGCCGAACTTCTGAACATGTTGAGGACTGCTGAGGGCACCCTACAGAAGGGTAGGGAGACATCCACTTTGTTTGTAGGAGGATCTTCCTCTTCTAGGTCCAGGGCGAAAGCCAAGGGCAAGAAGAAGAAAGCCCCCGCCAAACCAAGAGGCGGTGTTGGTAAAGTGGATACGAAGGGAAAGGGTAAAGCAACAAAGATAGCGGGGAAGCTGGTGGGGAAGGAAGAATGCTTCTATTGTCACAAAAGTGGCCACTGGAAACAAGATTGCAAGGCTTGGAAAGCCAGAACACAGGATTTGAAGCGAGTTGCAGCTTCAGCTTCAGGTGTGTATGTTATTGAAAATTGTCTATCAATAAACTCTACATCCTGGGTATTGGATACCGGATCAGGATCTCATATCTGTAATTCTTTGCAGGCATTGAGAAAGCGTAGAGTTTTGAAGGCAGGTGACATGACCCTCAGAGTTGCGAACGGTGCTAGCATGGATGCAGAGGCCGTGGGGGACTATCACCTGGGATTATCAGATGGACACTTTTTGGTTTTGCGTAGTTGTTATTATGTACCAAATGCAACCTGTAATATCATTTCTGTATCTTTATTATCTAAAGAAGGTTATGAATTTGCATTTGTAAGTAATGTAGTGAACATTCACCTTAATCAAGTGTTGATTGGGTCAGGTACATTGAACAACGGTATTTACGTTTTAAACCAACCACAGGTTTTCAATATCCAGAATACACACAAAAGAAAGTCTCCAGAAATTAATAAAACTTTCTTATGGCATTGTAGACTGGGTCACATCAACGAGAGAAGATTGACTAAGTTACATACTGAAGGATATTTAGATTCGTTCGAATATCAATCGTATGCAACTTGTCAATCCTGTCTCAAAGGAAAGATGACAAAGGCTCCGTTTTCTGGACACGGAGAAAGAGCGAGCGAGCTTTTGGGACTCGTACACAGCGACGTGTGCGGTCCAATGTCTACACATGCGCGAAGCGGTTTTTCTTACTTCATAACTTTTACGGATGATTTCTCAAGATTCGGACATGTCTTCTTAATAAAGCATAAATCCGAAGCTTTTGATAAGTTCCAGGAATATAAGAATGAAGTAGAAAAACAGACCGGCAAAAGTATCAAGATCCTAAGATCGGATCGAGGAGGAGAATACTTAAGTGCCGAATTCCTGAATTACTTAAAAGAGAATGGAATTCTCTCTCAGCTTACTCCTCCATACACCCCGCAACATAACGGTGTATCGGAGAGACGGAACCGAACCCTATTGGATATGGTACGGTCCATGATGAGTAATGCTGAGTTACCGCGATCTTTCTGGGGATATGCGCTAGAAACAGCTGCATATCTTTTGAACCGTGTTCCCACTAAGACTGTGCCTACCACACCATATGAGTTATGGAGTGGGAAGAAACCCTATCTTCAATACTTGAAGATTTGGGGATGTCCAGCTTATGTCAAAAAGCAGCATACGGACAAGCTCGAGGCACGCTCAGTACTATGCAAGTTTGTGGGATACCCAAAGAACTCCAGGGGGTATCTTTTCTATTACGCAGAGGAACAAAAAGTCCTTGTTTCTCGCAATGCCCACTTTCTGGAACATCAGTTTTTAGAAAAAGAAATAAGTGGGAGCGCAATAGAACTGGAAGAAATTCCAGAACCACAAACTATTACTGAAAGTTTAGTGGAACCAGAAGGTTCAAAAGAACAGGACATTCCTACGCCGCTCCGCAGGAGTAGTAGGCAGTCTCATCCGCCCGAGAGATACTACGGTTTTCTCATTGACGGGGATAGAGAGGACTGCATCCTAGATTGTGATGAGCCTACTAGCTTCCAGCAAGCCATTCAGAGCGTCGACTCGGTAAAATGGCTGGATGCAATGCGGACCGAGATGGAGTCCATGTACACCAACAAAGTATGGACGTTGGACATTGCTCCAGACGGGGTAAAACCCGTAGGATGCAAGTGGATCTTCAAAAGGAAGATTGGTGTAGATGGACAGGTTGAGACCTATAAAGCTAGACTGGTAGCAAAGGGTTTTCGTCAGCGACCTGGTTTGGACTATGACGAAACCTTTTCTCCAGTAGCTATGCTGAAATCCATTCGGATCCTTCTTGCCATCGCTGCTTTCCACGATTATGAGATTTGGCAGATGGACGTAAAGACAGCTTTTCTAAATGGTCATTTAGAGGAGTGTGTCTATATGGACCAGCCAGAGGGTTTCATTCAGGGTGGGAGCAGCGGAAAGGTGTGCAAGTTGCTCAAGTCCATTTATGGACTCAAGCAGGCATCGCGGAGTTGGAACATCTGTTTTGATGAGACGGTCAAAGAATTTGGCTTTATCAAAAATCCAGATGAACCATGCATCTATTGTAGATTTGTAGCGAGAACTGTAGTATTCCTCGTTTTATACGTGGATGACATTCTCTTAATAGGAAATGACATTCCTATGCTACAATCTGTCAAGGGGTTCTTGTCACACAGGTTCTCCATGAAAGACCTGGGTGATGCCTCCTACATTCTGGGTATCCGGATCTACCGTGACAGATCCAAGAGGATATTAGGACTCTCGCAGTCCAGGTACGTCGACACCATACTAAAGAGATTCAGTATGGAAGATTCCAAGCGCGGTAATCTACCGGCTTGTCACGGGATCACCCTCTCCAAAGAGATGTCTCCCAAGACTGATTTGGAAAGGGATCGCATGTCTATTATACCCTACGCTTCTGCGGTAGGCTCTATAATGTATGCGATGTTGTGTACCAGACCGGATGTGGCTTATGCACTGAGTGTGGTAAGCAGGTATCAGTCAAACCCTGGGGAGAAACATTGGATAGCAGTAAAGAACATTCTCAAGTACCTGAGAAGGACTAAGGAGATGTTCTTGGTGTATGGCGGAAAAGACCTGCAGATTGAGGCCTTTGCTGACTCCAGCTTCCAGAGTGACAAGGATGATTCCAAGTCCATGTCGGGTTTTGTCTTTACTCTCAATGGAGGGGCGGTGTGTTGGAAGAGCTCCAAACAGGAAACCGTTGCTGACTCGACTATGGAAGCGGAATACATCGCTGCATCTGATGCCGCAAAAGAAGCTGTCTGGATGAGGAAGTTCTTGAAAGAACTTCAGGTGGTTCCGTCCATTGTTGACCCAATACCTCTGTATTGCGACAACAACGGGGCTATAGCTTTAGCGAAGGAACCCAGGTCCCATCAGAAATCCAGACACATCTTAAGGCGGTATCACCTGATCAGGGAGATCGTGGATCGCCAGGAGATCGAGGTCCGGAGAGTTGCATCAGAAGATAACACAGCAGATCCATTCACCAAGGCCTTGCCCCAGACTCAGTTCGAGCGGCTGATCGAGATGATAGGTCTTCGATACGCCAGTACATGGCCTTAGTGCAAGTGGGAGATTGTTAGTGTATATGCCCTAGAGGCCATTACTGTATCATACTAGCTTGTATATTACTTAATGGAAGCTTGGGATATTCACAGTTGTATATACAATCTTGCTCGAAATGGTAGTATGCTACTTGGTTTGTCTCTGCTTTAATATGTGCATGTGTTTCTTTTAGCATATTGCTGGTATACATATTAGTAGAGCCCTTAGGATCTTTGCTTGATTACCAGCGTTGTGATGGCGCTCGCACTCGTGGGAGCTGGGTAATCTATAAGCACATCCTTATACAGGTCCCTGGTCGTTGGACTATCGAGACAGGGCATCGATACTCCGGAGTAGACTAGCGTATGCGCTTCTCATCCCAGTGTGGGAGACGGTCTGTCCCACAGCCGTTAGTACGTCGTACTTGGGATAGTATGCGGGTGCTCGTTAGGTTACGAGTACACTGGACAGGACTCGTCGGGAACTGTTGGTTGGTAATATACCTATCGTCAGTTATCAGTTCCCAGGTGACATGAGTACAGCTTAGTCCGCTGACTTGACACTGTCACTTCGCCTCGAGTGTGTTCCCACTGCACTTTGATTGCTACCCTACCACGGCTCAAAGGAGCTGTGCAAACAGGTAGTTTTTGGGTGCAGTCCCGAAGCACTTGGAGGCAGTGACGGTTAGACAGGATTCGTCTCTCCCGGTATTGGGGGTTGACATCGCGCTGTGTCTAGGAGAGCCATTACACGAGTAGTCCCTGGCCAGGGCAAGCGAGATATACTGGTAGGTTTCCAGTGTTATCTCAGGGTGTTCTGGGCTACACTCCGACACGACTTGTACCGCTATTAGGGGACTGACGTTCACCGCCCCCCTAGGCCCGCCATGCGATGTATCAGACGAACAGACCGGACTGTACGGAGACTGTCACATACAGGCTCAGTAGGAGTGCAGATGGGGTTCACCTCGTCAGTCTTCTTATCGACATCTACCTGGGGACCGTTACGTACAGCTAGTGCCGCTTGCGGTCTGTGGTTAAACCCACTGCCAGCGTAGTGTCGAGTCTTTAGAGTCCCACACAGAGAGCTATTCGCCTTTAGGCAAAACGAGTAGAGGTCGCATGGTTTTGCGACAGGGTTCGTTCGCATCCGCGCACTTGTGCACGTTTGCTGTCCGGACAGTTTATACTAGCGGGCTTTGGTTTAAGCCGGATCCTAGTTTATGATTTGAGATTGGTTTTTCTCAGGGTATTCGTGTTCCTCGGATCACGAATGCGGGTGCGTATGCACAGTTGCTTGAGATTGGGGGAGAGGACCTTGTTTAGGGTTAATGGCTTTTGTCATTTTATTAACCCTATTGATTTTGTGTGGATTATTGTTAATTGATAATTAGCTTAATTATTGTGCATGGTTGTTGTTGACAATTTGACTTCATTGACTTGTTGACCATGTTGACAACTTGACCATAATCATTTCATTTGGAAGATGCTCTTTGATCTTTGCAAAAATGAAATGATAATGGTCAATTCATGATTTATCATGACAATTTTCAAGCTAATTATCTAATTAAAATTATCCTCACATATTAGTGAGAATGGCTCACTATTATTTCATTCTATCATATCTTTTCTCTCTCTTGCTCATCCTCTCCCTCAAGCTCTCTCCCTCTCATGTGTTGAGAAACAAAAAGGGCTTGAGAAAAACCCTCTCTTGATCTTCTCTACTCACTTCTAGGGTTCAAGTCTTAGCATTTCTTGTACTCTAGTTACTCCTAGCTTGGAGTTGAAGCTAAAGGTGGTGGCTTTCGGGTGGATCCTTCTTTGACGGGAGAAGACAAGCAAGGTGATCCTTTTCTACCATACCTAGGAGCAAGGAGAGAAGGACTAAAGACCAAAGGTATAACCTTTCATCACTTAGCTACTTTGTAGTTAGGGTTAGCTAGTTTATGTTTAGCAAAGATCCTCACAAGCATAGTCCATGTTGCCTAAGTCATTAAAAATCCGATTTTTATTATGTTTTCCGCCTCCCCGTAAGCACCGGGGTGGGCAACACGGACTTACACCAGCATCCACTACAATATACATCCTATGCATAGCAATGGCCTCTAGGGCATACATATAACTAACAATCTCCCACTTGCACTAGGGCCATCTGATAGCAGCGGTTGTAGTATCTCATACTCAACCATCCCATAAAAGTCTCTCTCTAGGAAAAGGCCTTTGTGAGTGGATCCGCCGTGTTGTCCTCTGAGTCTACTCTCCTAACCTTGATCCCTTGGAGATCAACCATCTCCATGATCAGGTGATACTGCCTTAGAATTTGTCTGGATCACTGATGGGACGGACGTTCCTTGGCGTAAGCCATAACTCCATTGTCACACAATGGGAGGAACTAAGTTCATCTCATGAACAAATATATATCCAGACCGCCTCTTTGGTAGCATCTTAAGTAGCGATGTATCGAGCCTTTATCGTCTAGTACGCCACGGTATCTAGCTTAGAACCCTTCCAACATACCGTCCCTTTACTGAGGGTAAAGACAATGCCTGTGACTGACATTCAGTCGTCTTTATCACCCTGGAACCATTCCAGTGATTCTCCCCAGGATCGATTGATACCATCTCACTACAACTAGTGAGAATCCTAACATCCAATTAGATCTATCTCATAGACCCAAAACCCAGGATTTAGGAGGTATCATTTTGATCCTATATGGAGAATGCTTGTGATAAACGGAGATTGACCGAGCGTAGCATAGGAAACTCCTTCCCTATAATGAGTATGTCATCCACGTACTCTACGAGGATCATTTCCATACTCCCTACTACCTTTTTGTATATACAAGGTTCATCTACCATTTTGATGAAGTCAAACTTTTTGACAACTACATCAAAACAGACGTTCCAACTCCGCGATGTCTGCTTTATCCTATAAAGCATCTTGTACACGTTTCCGCTGCTCTCACTTTCTACGAAGCCCTCTGGCCGTGTACTTACAGACGTTCTCTTCTAAAACATCATTTTAGAAAACCAGTCATGGCACCCAACCGCCAGATATCGTAGTCATGGTATGTAGCCGTGGCAAGTAGGATCTGGATGGACTTAAGCATAGCCACTTGAAAAGGTTTCATCATTATCCACGCCTGGTCGATGATGAAAAGCTTTAACAAGTCTAGCTTTGAAAGTCTCAACTTTTCCATCTACACTAAGTAATCTTCTCAAGATATACTTGCTCCTGACGGGGATTTAACCCTTCAGATAAAGTAACCAAAGTCCATACTTTGTTGGTGTTCATGGATTCCATCTCAGATCGCTAAGCATCCAGCCATTCTTACAGAGTCCCACTCCTGATGGCCAGCTCGAAACTAGTTGGGTCATCATCTCATGATGCAATCCTCGCTCCCACTGTCATAGAGAAATCGAAATATCTCTTAGGTGGGTGAGGAACCCTACTAGATCGGCGGAGAGGCTGAGGTTCGTTGGTAACTATTGAATCCTTTGGTTCTTATCAAATCATCTGCTGTAGTTTGTATAGCTGGAACCTTTCCAGTTCTACATTACAGACCTTGCCTCGAGCTTGTCCGGATTTTGCTTTTAGACATAGGCCGGACAACCCCAAATCTTAACTAACTTAAGATATGGGCTCTTCCCTTTCCATATCACATATGAAGTGGTAGGCAACTGATTTGATTCGAACCCTATTCATTAGGTATGCAGCTTCTCAAGCACATAACTCCCAAAAAGGAAACAGGTAACTCAGTAGTACTCAACATAGAGCACACCTTATCATATAGGGTGTGATTGCTCCGTCCCGATATACCAACATGCTATGGTGTATACGGAGGAGTAATGCTGAGAGAGAATCTCATTCTCCTTTAGAATAGTCCAGGAATTCCGTGCTCAAATATTCTCCTCCCTGATCATATCAAAGGACATAATACTTATACCTGTATTTTGGTTCTCTACTTCTAACTTATATTCCGTGAATATCTCAAAAGGTTCTGACTTGTGTTTCAACAGGAACATAGGTCTGAATCTCGAAAGATCATCAGAGAATGTAATGAAGTATAAAGAACCGGTCTTGGCATGTGTAGACAGGGGACCTTCATACATCAACATGTATCATCCCAAGAGATCACTAACTCTTTCTCTGTTTCCAGTAAACGGAGCTATGGTCATCTTATCTCTGTGACATGACTGGCAAGTTTCAGAAGATGTAAATTCAAACTAATTTAAATATGCATCTATATGTAACTTAAGCTAGTCGGGTCGCATTGATATGACCTAGTCTACAATGCCTCAAGAAGGATTCGTTCAGTTCTGAACTATTCCTCTTGTGTATGTTCTGTATACTAAGAACTGTAGTTTGATTAAGAACATTAATGCTTTTAGATAACATGCCTGAACCGATCAACTTTTGATATAGGAAATGTTCAAAACATTATCCATCAATACAAAATTATATCCTTTCTTTACTGATAAAAAGACTGATATGATTTTGTATATCAGGTTCGGTATCTAATAACATTCGTTCAGAATCAATGTATTGGTAATACAGGGTGACAGTGACCAACAGACTTGGCTGCAACACTTGCCCCGTTTTCGGCCTCATGAAACTTATCACCCGTTCTCAGTTCTCTACCTAGCTGTAGCCCTATGTAACAGATTACATATCTGGGATCCTGATCTGGTATCACATACCCAGGACGAAGAGGATACAGAGAAACAGTTCTTTGTAACGAACACACCCGAAGATGATGCATCAGCATGCACTCTCTTCGTTTGGGCGGCACGGGAATTCTGGTAATCCCCAATTTCCTGCTCTGTCTTATAACAATTATAAGTTGGAGCGGGACCAACGTTCCCCAGCTTTGTATAACAAGCGGGTTCGGTCAATAATCCGTATTATTATCTTGATTAAGGCGTGATATGGTCGCTACCAGGAGAGAGAGAGAGAAGAAAACACTCAGCGTGCGCTCTTGCAAGAATAGATTGGTTATTATTTTATCTAATCAGGATGGCTCCCACTGCTTTTTATCAAATCTTCCTTCAAACCCTAAAAGGAAAGACTAGCCGGGATTAATTACACACTACAAGTTCGCCAATCTTTCAGCCAGGCTAGTGTCGGTACTTTGAGGGAGGTCCCCCGTGCTTTCGCACGAACCTAATTAGTGTAAAGCTCGTTTTCCCAGAGGCGTAACCTCATTAACACCTTTCTAGACACCTACTTGATCGGCTAATTGTAATGTGTAAAACTCTCCCAGGAGTAACTCTTACTCGCAGCGGGTATCGGGATCCAACTATCTCATAGAAGGTATGCAATCTCATTGCAAATTTCAACACTTGAAATTCCCGATAATATTTTGCCCCTAACGTGCTATGACCTTGACGAAAGCCAACAAACCATAGCCCGCTAGTTAAGTTCAACCCGTACATTTCTTGATTGAATTAAACCCACCCGCACGACCCTTGACGAAAGCCAACAAAGCCGCACGACTACCCTAATCCAATCGCATCATATGCTGGCAGATAAGCAGCATATAGCTACCGCACACTGCACCTTGACGAAAGCCAACAAATGCAGCACGAATACTATATACAACTTATCTGAAATGACGGAGGGCTACGACAGGTTTTTCTGAAAACCTATTGCGTAATGAACTTGATATCGTTGTAGAATCAAATGATTTTAAAAATGGAGTGCTTTTGAGGCTTTTCTAGTTTTGCTAAAGGAGTCACTCCCGGTGAAGGGATCGTCGGTCCTTTCCTCATCGAATAAGGTGCGGGATATATCATATATATCACTGTGCAAAGCAAAAAAAACTCTTAAAAGCAATCAAAAGACAAACCGAGTGTGTAGCATCTGCCAGTTATTGCTAAAGGAGTCACTCCCGGTGAAGGGATCTCGGTCCTTTCCTCATCGAATAAGGTGCAGGATATATCATATTTACCGCTGTGCAAAGCAAGAACTGTAGCTACCTGTTTTATTTTGAAATTCGATTCTACAACATCTTAGGTTTCTTTTCTTTCATTAATCATATTAATGAAGTCCCATCATTTAAATACCTAAACATCACAGATAAATACGACGTACACTTATGCCATCCGCATTCGCCTCGATGTCCCCTCGTGCACCGTTAGGTTAGGTAACTAACGGCAGAGCGGGGCAGGGCTAGCGCGGGTGTAAAACATAAGTAACGCCTATATAATATATCATATATACTATATACTGTATCCATCACAAAACATCACATGATCACATCACAGATATCGCAGCAGAAGAATCATATGAAATATTGGATATACTAGGATGTCCGTGTTTTCAATACGAGCCAGTATAAAACACGGATTCCACGGTCGTGATGAATAGCCAAACCCACACCCCTAGACCCCTACAAGAGCGGCAAGCAACCCTACCAATTCTAGAGTTAGGAGACCCGGACTCGACTCCTTGAGTTGGTCTCCCACTGGACTCCAGAACCCGGTTACTTGTGCCCTCCTCCTTGGGTCTATCCTAGTGCGGAAAAGTAAATAATATACAAAAGGTGACAACTTCCGCAACCTGGAAGTGCCCCAATAAAAGAATATTACATACAAGTTTTTACATGAATGAAAATGAAAAAACACTCATCTCACATAAAAAACCCCGGGCTATTCGAACACGACGATCCAATATAACATATCCAGCAACACATAACATCACATGTCATCAACGTAAGTAAATATGCGCATCCCAATTGTCGTTGACATATAGCAACGAAACCGGCGATATCACATATTACACTTACGGTCACAGAAAAGAAAGTGTAAAACTACAACAGTTGGAATCCGCAACCACCTCAGACATCGCATGCCTGACCAAATGAATTACTTAGACATCGCATGCCTAACAATTATAAACCCCGCATTTTAGTCTCATTATCAAAAACACTTTTCAATATCAAGTCGGGCAATTCAACAAGATTCCCGACATCCTGATCGTATGCTCGTCGCAAACTTCAGTAAACGGCCGCACCCCCGATGCCGTCGACGAAGTGCACCAAGGCGGAACACCGCTACCGCGAGCACCCGGACGGATGCTTTCGGCGACGGGGTTCTCCTACAGTCACTTGGTCGGGGCTATGGAGCGAGGCTGTCTATTAAGTTTACCTGGGGAGTATCCGCGTACGCTACGTGATTGCGACGGACTTTTGATCACATCAAAATTCCGTGGCAACCGATCAAGTGAGACTAAACTTCTATATTTATAACATTCATTCAGTTATCTCATAACTACTTGTGAATTCCAATTATTGTATCCCATTCCAGATAAATAGAAAATGTTAAACTTTCCGATCGAACAGTCAAACACCCAAGTTTTCCCGATACAGATCAACACATGAAACAAGTCTAAAAACATTCAGTTCGTGCCTCAGTACCAACGGTCCAGCCGTAGAAGGGTTAAGCCAACGCCTCACATGTGGCACGCCGTACTGCCCCAAACCCAAAGGTTCAAAGGGCAGTTCAAGACGGTCACATAATCGAGTTAAGGTTTGTTGTCTTCTAGAGGGTCCTTCGCGTTACTTGCACTACTTAGAACGTCGTTAAACTACGGAAAAATCCAACACTTGGAAATTTCCTGACGGGGGAAAAGTTGGGTATTTATATCCGGTCGAACTTTTTAACATATTCTAAAATTTATCCGGAAAGCCACATAGACAAAGTCTGACAATCCGATCGAATAATCGATTCCCTAAGCAACCCCAGAAAATTCAACTCTTGAATAAATATTAAAAATTCCCAGAAAAACCAGCACTGTTATGTAAGAATTACTGTGTAAAACTTTTTGAACAATGAGCCATTTTGGCCGCGGAACCGCCGCAATAGCCATGCTATTGCCGCGGTTCCGCCGCACTATAGTGGAGTTGGACACTCGAATTTTACAGTAACTCTTAGAAATTCCTGCTGAGTTTTCTGCATATTTTTAATTCTCAAAAATCCACAATTTTCAAAAAAGGACAGAGAGCAATTTGGAGTTAGGGATTTTGATCGATCGGACTTGCGTCTACGCATCGCCTAAGGCTCTAGCTAGGCTCTGATACCACTGTAGGGTTCCTTGGCACTCCAAAGAGGTCTCACAAGGCATCAACCATGCCAATTTCAAAATTTACGGGTGCCGAGAAACCCTAATACGGATCGTTGGCTAGAAGTTTAGGCGACAAAGCAACTAGTTAACTACTTTAACTAAGAGTACGGAAATACAACCTTTGTAGATCTGGTTCTCCACCTCCACGGCTCCGTGATGAAGTCTCTCCGCTGTCCAAATGAAATCCCGGGCTCTAGCGTCGGCTTCATCGGAGAAATGGACGGGCAAGGTCGTCGGCTTCGTGCCGAAGATGATCTACGTCGAGGCATCACAAGATCAAGCTCCCACTTCACCAAGTCATGAAACTTGTGAATAAAACACACTCTACTACTTGGCAAGAAGTAGAGGATGAAGAAATAGGAAGTGGGTTCACTTTAGAATTGGATTTCTCACTCTTTTCATCAAGTTGCCATTGATGGAAACTTGATTTTCTTCTTGAAGAAGAAGAAGAAGAAGATAGAAAAATTATGATAAGTTAATTAGAATTGAAAAGAAAAATGAATCCTTATCATAATTCCAACCATAGTTAGGTGTAGAGAATAGACTAGGGTTAGTGAATGGTTAGGTTAAGGAGATGAAGACAAAATGGTCAAAGTTGCATGAAGCTTCAAGAAACTTCATGAATCAAAGCAACCATTTTGTTTTCTTCTCTCTTTATTAATCCAAAATAAATAGATAAATGAATGGATAAATAAATAAAAACCTAACCATATACTTAACCAAGGTTTAATTCTTTACACTTAACTAAAGCAAACATGTATCATCAAACATGATACAATCAAGTGCACAAAAGTATATCACATATACAATGTGCACATCCGAGTGAGAATATCCATTTAAAGTGAACCGATACTAGTTAATGCAAAGTAATATATCAAATATATATAATTATACATTAAATCATTAAATCAACACTTGATTTAACGACCCGGTCATATCGCATATAACCGACTAATATCAATAGTAACAACTTATCGAATCAACACTTGATCCGATAACCAGGCTATAACGCATATAACCGATCAATGTTACATATCGCGAGAATCGAATACAGTATCACATACTGGTATCATTCTCGGTCCCGCACATATCTCATATGCGCTCCTATTTCGTTTCGCTTGAGCCAGGAAACCTCTGTGTAGGACTCTAAAGACTCGTCAATACGCCGGCAGCAGGTGATGATCATATCAAGCACCCACAAGCCGCAAGCGGTCTGCTAAACGTAATGGCCACCCGGGTATTGAGCGATCAGAAGATCGACGAGCAAGCCCTCTCACACTCCAGTGAATCCAACCAGTAACACTTACCGTACAGTCCGGTCTGATCGTCTGATATGTCGCATATCTTGCCTAGGGGTGGTAAACGTCAGACCCCAATAGCTCGATAAGTCGTGTCGATATGAGGTCTATAACAATTCGAGAAACTACTGGTAACACTTACCAGTAAATCTCAGCAACCCTGGCCAGGGATTTCCTGTTATAGCCAATCGAACACAGCGCAACATCAACTCCCTATACCGGGAGAGACGAATCCCCTCCTATCGCTCATTGCCTCCATGTGATTCGGGACTGTACCCAAAAACCACCGTTTTGCACGCCCTCTTGGACGTGGTAAGGTGGAAATCAAAGCACAGTGGGAACCACACAAGACTCTATGACGATCTCGGGTCAACAGACTACTCTGTACCAGTGTCACCAGAGAACTGCCATCTGACGTAAGGTATAATACCATCTGGGAGTTCTCGGCGAGTCCGTCCAGTGTACCCAGTCTCCACTGAGCACCCGTATATCATCTCTGATGTCAAACACCAATGGATATAGGATCATCCATCGCCCATCTACATGGGTCGAGAAGGTATACGCTAGTCTACTCTGGTATATCGATGCCCCGTCTCGATATACCCACGACTAGGGACTGTGAAGGATGTACTTATGGACTACCATGTCCCCACTAGTATGATCCGCATCATAGTCCAGGTAGTCAAGTACACATCCTAAGGGCTTTACCAACATGTAACAGAGAGACAATCAGTGTACACGTTAAGGTAAAGATCAACCAGATAGCATACTATCATGTCGAGCAAGAAAGTCCTCCCTATATATGTCCCAGCATCCACTACAATATACATCCTATGCATAGCAATGGCCTCTAGGGCATACATATAACTAACAGGGACTTTGCGTAATCGCTCTCCAAACACAGCGCGATATCAACTCCCAATACCGGGAGAGACGAATCCTATCTAACCGCCACTGCCTCCAAGTGCTTCGGGACTGCACCCAACTGCTACCTGTTTGCATGACTCCTTTGAGCCGTGGTAGGGTAGCAATATAAGAACAGTGGGAACACACTGGAGACGAAGCAGCAGTGTCAAGTCTGCGGACTATGCTGTACTCTTGTCACCTGGGAACTGTTAACTGACGATGGGTGTTATACCAACCAACAGTTCCCCGCGAGTCCTGTCCGGTGTACCCGTAACCCAACGAGCACCTGTATACTATCTCCAGTATAACGTACCGATGGCTGTGGGACAGACCATCTCCCCAACTGGGATGAGAAGCGTACACACTTGTCTACTCTGGAGTATCGATGCCCTGTCTCGAGAATCCTACGACTAGAGACCTGAAAAAGGATGTGCTTGTAGACTACCCAGCCACTACTAGTGTGACTGCCATCACAACACTGGTAGTCAAGCAAGATCCTATGGGCTCTATCAATATGTATTCGCGATATGTTAAAAGAAACATATACATATATTAAGATAGATATAAACCAAGTAGCATACTACTATGTTGAGTAAGACTGTTAATATAACTGTGAATATCCCAAGCTTCCATTAAGTAATATACAAGCTAGTATGATACAATAATGGCTCCTAGGGCATATACACTAACAATTTCCCACTTGCACTAGGGCCATGTACAGGCGTATCGAAGACCTATCATCTCGAGTAGCCTCTCAAACTGTATCTAAGGTAAGGCCTTTGTGAATGGATCTGCAGTGTTCTCCTCTATAGCAACTCTCCGGACCTTGATCTCCCGGCGATCTATGATCTCCCTGATCAGGTGATACCGCCTTAAGATGTGTCTAGACTTCTGATGGGACCTGGGTTCCTTCGCTAAAGCTATAGCCCCGTTGTTGTCACAATATAGAGGTATTGGATCAACAATGGATGGAACCACTTGAAGTTCTGTGAGGAACTTCTTCATCCAGACTGCTTCTTTTGCGGCATCGCAAGCAGTTATATACTCCGCTTCCATCGTCGAGTCAGCAACGGTGTCCTGCTTGGAACTCTTCCAGCACACCGCCCCTCCATTGAGGGTAAAAACATAACCTGACATGGACTTAGAGTCATCCTTGTCACTCTGGAAGCTGGAGTCAGTAAAAGCCTAAATCTTGAGGTCTTTTCCACCATAAACCAAGAACATATCCTTAGTCCTTCTCAGGTACTTGAGAATGTTCTTTACTGCTATCCAGTACTTCTCCCCTGGGTCTGACTGATACCGGCATACCATGCTTAGTGCGTAAGCTACATCTGGTCTGGTGCACAACATCACATACATTATAGAGCCTACCGCAGAAGCGTAGGGTATAATCGACATGCGATCCCTTTCCAAATAAGTCTTGGGAGACATCTCTTTGGAGAGGGTGATTCCGTGACAAGCCGGTAAATTACCGTGCTTAGAATCTTCCATACCGAATCTTTTCAATATAGTGTTGATATACCTGGACTGCGAAAGTCCCAACATCCTCTTAGATCTAACACGACAGACTCGAATCCCCAGAATGTAAGAGGCATCACCCAGGTCTTTCATGGAGAACCTGTGTGACAAGAATCCTTTGACAGATTGTAGCATAGGAATGTCATTTCCTATCAAGAGAATATCATCCACGTACAAGACGAGGAATACGACAGTTCGTGCTACAATTTTACTATATATACATGTTTCATCTGGATTTTTGATAAAGTCATATTCTTTGACCATTTCATCAAAACAGATGTTCCAACTCCGCGATGCCTGCTTTAGTCCATAAATGGACTTAAGCAACTTGCACACTCTCCTACTGCTCCCACTCTGATTGAAACCTCCTGGCTGATCCATATAGATGCACTCTTCTAAATTACCATTTAGAAAAGTCGTCTTTACGTCCATCTGTCAAATCTCATAATCATGGAAGGCGGCAATGGCAAGAAAGATCCGAATGGATTTGAACATAGCCACTGGAGAAAAAGTTTCGTCATAGTCCAAGCCAGGTCTTTGTCGAAAACCCTTTGCAACAAGTCTAGCCTTATAGGTTTCCACCTGTCCATCTACACCAATCTTTTCTTGAAGATCCACTTGCATCCTATGGGTTTTACCCCATCTGGAGCAATGTCCAAAGTCCATACTTTGTTGGTGTACATGGACTCCATCTCGGTCCGCATTGCATTTATCCATCTTACTGAGTCGCCGCTCTGGATGGCCTGCTGGAAGCTAGTAGGTTCATCATTATTAATGACGCAATCTTCTTTATCCCCGTCTATGAGAAAACCATAGTATCTCTCAGACGGATGAGACAGCCTACTACTCCTACGGAGGGGTACGGGAATGTCCTGTTCTTCTTGAACTTCTGGTTCTACCAAACTTTCAGTAGTAGTTTATGGTTCTGGAATTTCTTCCAGTTCTATTGAGCTCCCACTTGTTTTCTTTTCTAAAAACTGCTGTTTTAGAAAATGGGCATTACGAGAAACAAAAACCTTTTGTTCCTCTGCGTAATAGAAAATATACCCCTTGGAGTTCTTTGGATATCCCACAAACTTACACTGTACTGATCGTGCCTCGAGTTTGTCCGCATGCTTCTTTTTAACAAAAGCTGGGCATCCCCATATCTTCAGATACTGAAGATAGGGTTTCTTCCCACTCCACATCTGATATGATGTGGTAGGCATAGTCTTGGTAGGAACCCTGTTCAAAAGATATGCAGCTGATTCTAGCACATAACCCAGAAAGATCGCGGTAACTCAGCATTACTCATCATAGAACGTACCATATCAAATAGTGTTCTGTTCCGTCTTTTCGAGACACCGTTATGCTGTGGAGTGTATAGTGGAGTAAGCTGAGAGAGAACTCCTTTCTCTTTTAGGTAACCCAGGAACTCGGCACTTAAGTATTCACCACCTCGATTAGATCTCAGTGTCTTGATACTTTTGCTGGTTTGGTTTTCTATTTCATTCTTATATTCTTGGAATTTGTCAAAGGCCACGGATTTATGTTTCATTAAGAAAATGAATCCATACCTAAAGTAATTATCCGTAAAAGTAATGAAATATGAAAAACTGTCTCTTGCATGTGTAGACATTGGACCCCATACATCGCTGTGTATGAGTCCTAAGAGCTCGCTCGCTCTTACTCCATGTCCAGTGAATGGAGTCTTTGTCATTTTTCCTTTGAGACATGATTGATAAGTGGCATAAGATTGATATTCGAACGGATCCAAATATCCTTCTCTATGTAACTTAGTTAACCTTATCTCATTGATGTGACCTAGTCTACAATGCCATAAGAAAGCCTGATTTATATCTGGAGACTTTCTTTTTAGTGTGTTCTGGACATTGAAAATTTGTAATTGGTTTAACACGTATATACCGTTATCTAGTGCACCGGACCCAATCAAACCATGATTAAGGTTGATGTTAACAACATCGCTTACAAACATAAAATCATAACCTTCTTTTGATAACAACGATACTGATATGATATTACACGTTAAACTGGATACACAAAAATATTTGCGCAAAACCAAAATATGTTCACTCGTCAATCCAAGGTGATAATCCTTTACGGACACAGCACTCACGCTAGCTCCGTTAGCAACCTGGAGGGTCATATCACCAACCTTCAGCACTCTACGGTTTCTCAATGCCTGCAATGAATTGCATATATGAGATCCTGATCTGGTATCCAATACCCAGGAAGTAGAGTTGATTGACAGACAATTTTCAATTACAAACACACCTGAAGTCGAAACCACAACTTGCTTAGGGTCCTGGTTCTTGGCAATCCAAGCTTTGCAATCTTTCTTCCAATGGCCTTTCCTACGACAGTGGAAGCATTCGTCCTTTGCCACTACTGGCACCACAATTTTTGCCTTTCCCTTGACTCCCACCTTACTAACACCACCTCTTGGTTTGGTAGTGGCCTTCATCTTCCTTCCTTTGGCCCTTGCCTTGGACCTGGAAGAGGAAGCACCACGAATAAATATAGTGGGTGTTTCCCTTGCCTTCTGCAAGGTGCCCTCTGCACTCCTCAACATGTTAAGGAGTTCTGGGAGTTCAACTTCTTTACCTTGAATGTTGAAATTTAAGATAAACTGGGCGTAGGTGGAAGGAAGGGACAGGAGAATCAAGTCTGTATACAGCTCGTTCTCTAATGTTATCCCGAGGTCTGTGAGCTCTTCAATATAGCCAATCATCTTAAGGACATGTTCCCCTACAGATGATCCGACAGCCATCCTCGACTGAAACAAGTTCTTCGAGGTCTCGTATCTTGCTATACAAGATTTCTCTCCTTACAAATCCTTGGTGTGGAGAAATATGGATTCTAGATCCATATTCTTGTGCCTCTTCTGATGTTCATTATTCATAGAGGCAAGAACGATGCATTTGTCCTTCGCGCAGTCAATCTCCCAGGTCTTGCGGATTTCCTTATCTGCAACACTGGATTCTGGACTAGAGACAGCAGGTGCCTTAGTAGTAAGGACATACCCCAGTTTGTCATAGGTAATAACCATCTTAACATTCTGGAACCAATCTTTATAGTTTGGCCCTGTCAAAATATTTTTATCTAATAATAACTTAAGGCCTGTCATGTTCTGGGTCGCTGCAATGAGAGAGAGAGGGGACACTTTAGCATGATGCTCTTGCAAGTTTAGTGTGGTTTTTAGTTTATCTAAACAGGATGGCTCCAACCGTTTCTCGAATCCCTCCTCAAACCAAAAAGGAAGAATTAGTCAGGACTATTCTCACCATACAATACTTGCTTAACTGTTCAGCCAGGCCGGTGTCGGTACTTCGAGGGAGATTTTACGACGCTTTCGCGAAGTTTCTTAATTAAATAAGCTCTTTTCTTTGGGGGCGTAGCCCTGCTGACACCTTTCTCGACACCTACTTGGTTTATAGCATTGATTGTTAAGTGACGAATCTCCTGATGAGTAGCGGATACTCACAGTAGGATCAGGATCGAAATATCATCGTGTGATAAAGCTGAAGGAATCCTACCAAAATTATCACATTCCAAATGGTATGCAACTCTTAGCAAATTTCAGTTTCTTTAGAAATTCCCGATATCAATTTCTGCCCCATGCTCTTATGACATTGGCGTTGGTCAAAATGTCATAAGTCACATGTCAAGTTCTACCCATCATTATCTTGTTAATTTGAACCCATCCGTACATATCCCTGACGTTGGCCCAATGGCAGTACGACTGTCCCAAACTAACCCATCTATCTATGCAACAAATGAATACCCAGCAGCTACCAAACACTATGCCTTGGTGTTGGTCAAAATACATAGCTTGAATACTACTGAATACCCAAATGAAATGACGGAGGGCTACAAATGGTTTTGGCGAAACCGTAAACGTAGTGAACTTGATATGATCGAAAGAACCTGATAGCTTTTAAAAGGAGTGGTTTAAGCTCTGCAATTAAAAAAATATCTTCTGTTTTAAAATAACCGAGTGGTTTCTTTTAAACAGTTCCAACGATTCAACTTTGGTTTATTTTCTTTGCATTAATATAATGCGTCCTATCAATTAACCTATCATTGCAGAAAACAATGAAAATACAACGTCCTCTTATGCCATCCGCATTCACCACTGGGCCCCGTCATTCACCCGTTAGGTTACTTAACTAACGACAGAGCAGGGGGCTGGGCTAGCGCAGGTGCAAAACATAAGTAACGCCTACTAGATATCATATATAGATATTGTACATCCGTCAGACGCAATAATAAGCATTCCAGATCACAGATGAACATATTGGATTTTCTACGAATCCGCATTCCTTTTGAGCCTGCAAAGAAAGACGGATTACACAGTCGCGATGAATAGCCAAAATCCCACCCTAGACCCCTACGGGTATGGCAAACTACCCGCCTAGTATCCGAAGTGAAGCGGTCTCCCTCAACAACATGAGTAGGCCACTAAACACTTCAAAGTACCCGGTAGTTTGTGCACCCCACTTTAGGTCTATCCTAGGAGCAGAAAACAGTAAATGAAATAATGCAACGGTGTCTACAACCTCAACTCGGATGTGCCCCGCAAAAGAATGTTACAACAAATTACAATTTGCATTTGAATGAAAGAAACATTCGTCTCATATCCCGGCTATCCATTCACGACAATCCAACAAGTTCACAATCACAAACCAGTAAAAACCATTACAGAAATATGCAACCCCCTGCTAACCGACATACTAGCAGTTAGGGGAGGTTTACGAACACATTATACACAACACAAATATTATCCAGTTAGCCAAACATCTTAGAATTTCGATCAAGCAACACATATGAATCTACTCCGAATAATTCTCTGTGCATATAAAACCTAAGCAGAAACAAAATATCCCAGAAAATACAATAACAACACAGAAGAATAACTGAGCAAATTTGGGTTGACTCAGAGTCAACTCGGCCGTGGATCCGCGGCGGATCGCTTGGATCGGCGGCGGTTCCACGGTGGTATGGCCAATTCACAGTCCCAAATTTCTACACAATTCTTAAAAAACCCTGCTTGTATTTTTAAGGGTCCCTGAAAAAATTTTAGACCCCGTTTTAAAAACGACAGAAACTATGTGAAAATGATGTTTTTTCGGGTTCGTTTTGCGATCGAATTTCTAACGACTTTGCTAACATGTTAATTATGGTTTAGCTAGGCTCTGATACCACTGTAAGTCGACGTTAGACACCCCACATGATGCGAGAAGGCGGAATAGGTAAAACAATCATTTTGTTTAAGTTAACATCGACTAACTTTACGGATCTTTGCTAAACCCTAACTAACAACTATCTAGAAGTGATTAACTACTATGATAGATGATTATAACTCAAGATTCTAGTCCTCCTTGTTCTTGTTGTTCACCTCCTCGTCGGCCTCCTCGATGTGATAGAAGATCTACCCGAGTGTTCCTTCTCCAAGCTTTAACCTTTCACTTGAGATAATTAGGTGGCTATGATTGCTAATCAAGGTAACCTAGGGGATATAGAGATGGATTAGGAATCTATTAGTCTTGCTAACCCTTGGGATCTCAACACATGAGAGGATTAAGGTTAGGTTTTTGAAGAGAGAGAGCATGAGGAGAGAGAAAGTATTTGTAATAATGAATTGAAAATATAACTCATTATGTATATAATGAAGCATAATAATTATCAAATAAATCATATAGATAATTATAACCATGCTTCATTTAATACAAATGAATGAATCATCTCATGAGTCATTAAGCAATAAATGCTTCATTAACTCACCTGGATGAATCACTTCATGAGTCACAAATTCATTTAATGCAAATTACACCTCATCTTTCTTCTAGAAGCTTCTCGACTAATTACGAGAATGCCCCTCCCATCCGTAAAAACACGGAAATACTGAGACTGTATAAATCCAATAATCCAATACTAGAATCTGGCTTAAACTAAAGCCCGCTAGTATTATCTGTCTAAACATCGTACGTGCATAAATACATGTAAGTGTCCGAACCCTGTCGTAAAACCATACGACCTCTATATCGTTTCGCCTGAAGCAGGAAAACTCTCTGTGTGGGACTCTAAAGACTCGACACTACGCTGGCAGTGGGTTTAACCACAGGCCGGAAGCGGTACTAGCTGTACGTAACGGTCCCTAGGTAGATGTCGATAAGAAGGCCGATGAGGAAACCCATCCGAACTCCTACTGAGCCTGATGTGACAATCTCCGTACAGTCCGGTCTGTTCGTCTAGGACTATCGCATAACGGGCCTAGGGGGCGGCAAGCGTCAGTCCCTTAAAAGGTGTATAAGTCGTGTCGGAGTGAAGCACATTACACCTTGAGAAGCTACTGGAAATCCTACCAGTAAATCTCGTTTGCCCTGGCCAGGGACTTTGCGTAATGGCTCTCCAAACACAGCACGATATCAACTCCCAATACCGGGAGAGACGAATCCTATCTAACCGCCACTGCCTCCAAGTGCTTCGAGACTGCACCCAACTGCTACCTGTTTGCACGACTCCTTTGAGCCATGGTAGTGTAGCAATCTAAGAACAGTAGGAACACAATGGAGACGAAGCAGCAGTGTCAAGTCTGCGGACTATGCTGTACTCATGTCACCTGGGAACTGTTAACTGACGACGGGTATAATACCAACCAAAAGTTCCCTGCGAGTCATGTCCGGTGTACCCGTAACCCAACGAGCACCTGTATACTATCTCCAGTACAACGTACTGATGGCTGTGGGACAGACCATCTCCCAACTAGGATGAGAAGCGTACACACTAGCCTACTCTGGAGTATCGATGCCCTGTCTCGATAATCCTACGACTAGGGACCTGAAAAAGGATGTGCTTGTAGACTACCCAGCCCCCACTAGTGTGACTGCCATCACAACGCTGGTAGTCAAGCAAGATCCTATGGGCTCTATCAATATGTATTCGCGATATGTTAAAAGAAACATATACACATATTAAGATAGATATAAACCAAGTAGCATACTTCTATGTTGAACAAGACTGTTAATATAACTGTGAATATCCCAAGCTTCCATTAAGTAATATACAAGCTAGTATGATACAATAATGGCTCCTAGGGTATAAACACTAACACAAACATGCTAGATGTCTTCGAGGCCGAAGATGATCTACGTTAAGGAAACTCAAGCACAAGCTACCTCTTCACAAAGTGATGAGTTTGAAGAAGCAAACACCCTAAACTAAATGGCAAGTAGTAGAGGATGATGAAGTAGGAATTTTTCTCACTTTGGATTTGATTTTCTCACTTGTATTCAACATCTCTTGAAACCCTAGAAAGCTTGAAGAGATGAAGAAGATGATGATCAAGAGAATAAACAAAATGAATTAGTTGTGTGAGAATAGCAACCATGATGAGATAATATCCCATACTAAACTCTTGTAGAGAATAAACCATGGTCAAGGATAAGAGTAAGGTTAATAAATATCTTAAGTAATCCAAATGAGGTGGACTAAGTCAATGGTTAATCCAAGCATATCCATGCTTTCAACCATGATGAATTCCACTTCATTTTGAATTACTTTAAATAAGTAAAACCCTAATTTATCCAAATCATGGTGTTAGTCTCATACACCCATGTTGCATGTATCAACAACCACGACACAATAACATATATCACATATATCCAAAATGTACACAAAAGTGAGAAAACGAAACAATTAAGTGATCTAATATTAGTTGATGTAAATTCATATATCAAATATATAATTATACATTAAATCTGTAACGTTTTGAAAATCGTTTCGGTGAAATTTCGAAAAAACGGTAAAATAAGGGGGTTTCTGTAAAAAAAAGTTAAAATGCAAATATCTTTATTATAAAATTAAATATACATATTCTAGTTATGTAATTGCTAGTATTTAGTGTTTATTGAGCCACTGGTGAAATTTCAAATTTTCTGAAAATTTTTCCGAAATTAATTATTTTAATATTATTTTAAGCCGTCGCTAATACATTTAATTAGGGAAAATTACAAATTGGAATGAGTTGAAACAAATTTTGTGCATCATAAAACATTAAATAAAATTTTATCATTTGGTTTTTGAAATGAAATCGTTTGCCAAAATGGTTTAGAAAATATCGAAGAAAAAGGCTTTTTTCGGTGAAATTAGTGTTAATGGGAATTGGGGTTTAGCATTTATCTTTTTCCTAACCCACACACTCACCCTCTCTCCTTCTCCCCATATGACCGGCCCCACCATGACAGCCCTCCCCCTCTCCCTCTCTCCAATCACTTCTTTTTTCAAAAGAAAAGAAAAAGAAAAGAGTAGAAAATGATAGAATTAGAGTGGACTTTGACTAGAGTGGACTTTCCCCACCTCACTCTCTCTCCTCCCTCACCCAATCCCCACCAATTCTGGCCAAAATCTGAACCCACAACAGCCCCTTCATTCTTCATCTCCTTCTCTTAAAAAAAGTTCATAAAAAATGCTTGAAAAATCCACAAAAAATCAAGCAAAAATCCAAATCAAAATCCACCTCCTATCCATTTTCCCTTGGCTACCATAGCATGGATCTAGGGATTTAGATTTCAATTTGGGAGGCTAAGTGTGCTTGTGGGATCTTCAAATTTATTTGGGTATAATTCTAACCTTATTCATATATTGTTGTTTAATTGCTTCTATGTTAACAAATTTGATGTTTAATTGGGTTTTATTGCAACTTTAGGAAATTCAAGACTAGGGTTTGAATTTAATTAGGGTTTTCATCATTAGTTATGGTTGTAATGAGGAGATTAACATGTAATTGTATGCAAAATCTAAGTTGGTTGCTACTTGCTAATTTGTTAAATTAAAATGGTGATAATTTTGCTAAATTGCTAACTAGGTTTTTAAAAATTGTTTAAATATTGGGTTTAAAAATGTGATTAGGTTTTTCATGACTTCATTAACATTATAAAATATAGCTTAATACTTTAGTTCATGAAAATCCAAGCTAAATTGTTGTTTGTGCATTTTTGCTATAAAATTGTTAAATTTGGGTATATTGTAAACTAGAATTTTGGAATATATGGAAATTGATGAGAATAAATTATAGGAATGGTTTATATGAATTTGTTATGATATTTAGTGAATATTGTGGCCGCTAGATTCGTTTAAACATCAAGATGTTGTATTAAAGCGGTTAATTTTGCTTATTAAGTTTTCGGAAAAATAGCTTTAAAGCGAATTTGATGTTTTGGTGATTTTAACCCTATTTTATATATAATTAAGTGTTGTGAAACCACGATTGATACGTTTGAGTTTTTCTCGATGGTTTGGCGTTTGTACGCCGACGTCGAGGGTTTTTGGGTTGATTTGTGAAAGCAACCATAGGTTTTGACCTATGTGGGATTCACGTGTCGTTTTTGGGTCATGAGTCGGATTTTAATACGACACGGTGCGTTATGATATGTAGGTACCCCATGTAGACTTCGAGACGACAAGCAAGCGCGTGGCGACGTCGACACCGGCTAGCGAGGACCAGGTGAGTAGATTTATATCTACGGGGAGAAGTCGGGTGGATGGCGTATAGCACCCCGCAGTCCGTGGTGGTGTATACGGATGCGTATACACACCAACAATTATTATATGTTATTTGGGATTAATAACGATGTTTAGGATGGATATTGGTGTGTTGGATTATTTTAGTGTTGCGAACCCTAGGGTAGTGTTGCACTACACATACACACATACATACTTGCATACATTCCTATTTATATGTGCTCATGGGATTCTTTATAGTTATGTGTTCACATGGGTATGGGACTATGTGTTCACATACGGATTTGAGGATGATACTTGGGATTGAGCTGAGTCGATGAGATTTGTTTTGTGGTTGTGATATCGGTGATATGGCAGGATTCGTACTTGAGGTACGTCCTGGTGCTATAGCGGATCTTGGGACGGCGATACGGGTGAATAGTGTTATGAATAAAATGGTCGACATGTGATCGTGATATGAGGCATGATATGGTAGGATATTGATATTAGGCCGTATCGGGCGATGTATACCCCTTGATGATGATGTGTGCTGACGATATCGGTTTGTACGAGATTGTCGATCAGTAGTCAGATCATGAGTATATTGAGGATATTAGTATTGTACTAGACATAGGTCAGTACCCTAGACTATGATCTTTGATAAAGAGGATACCAGAGAAATACTGTGATGAATATGATATTGACCCGTACCCAGATTTGGGGATGCCGTACGACGGATTTACGTACGAGCAATATTTTGATGATTGATCCGCACTTTTGACTTGGGATGTCTGATTATAGATATGGTATCGGATATGATATTATTGAGGCGGGATCACCGACTAATATATATACAGGTATATATATATATATCGACTCAGATGTTAGGCGGTTTCCTTACCTGTAGTCCAGCTTGTTAGCTTAGCCCTTTAGTTTAGTTTAGTTGTTAGATTAGATTCGACTCCTACCTATTTCAAAAGCTTACGAATCGTGGGTATTTGAAAAGACAGGTCAAGGGATTCTACGGATATTTTAAAAGAAGTATCTTTTCCTAAAAACACCGTAACCCTTATTTTCAAAACACCGTGATTCGTGTTATTTCAAAAGGCACTATTGTAGGACTTATATTAGATTAATGCAGATTAGTTATAGTTGCGTCTAGTATTCAGCTCCCGCTCATTATTGTTATTCGCTTCGCATCGCATGCTTATATTATGGTTCATACTCCATTATTGATATCATGCTGTTAGGACACCAGCACCATTACCGATGATGCGCATGTACCACGTACACTTACTTGCCGGCTCACACACATCTTCATCGGTAATTGCCATGTCACGTACACCTTAGAAAATATTATTGCTTGACATAGCCTGTTAGCTAATAATTTAGACATTGTAGTTATTACCTGCTACTTCATGCATACTGTTATTCATTGTTATGCCGCATTCATGGATTCTTATGCATATATTCACTATTTTACGTGTTATTGAGGTTTTCGATTCGGATTTCCATGAGATTTTCTGGATTTGGAGGAAAACCGCAAAAACATAAATAAACCTTTTCTCTCTTTTAAAATAAAAAGTGCGGTTTTCCCATGATGTATGAGTCGTCCACCATGAGTTTGCTGATGGATTTCGAGACCCGATTCGAGAAGTGGAGGAACCGTTTCGGGTACATGGTGGGCCCGGTGCGGTACCCCGGTGTAAGAGGAATGTGTTGTTGACGTTGAGCCCGGCAGGGGAGCACTGCCGACCGGTGATATTACCCGACGCGTCGGATATCCGGAGGATACCGTCGTGGTCTTGAGATGGATGGTAGGGGCCGGTCTGGATTGACGGCCCTCTAGATATTGTGATTGAGATATTGAGATTTTGAGATATTGAGGTACAGAGATTGTGATACAGAGATATCGAGATATTTGGACACTTGTTTTGTGTCGATGCTGGGCACTGTTTTATGCTAATTTCATTTATGGTACCTCACTTTTAAAATACAGAAATCTCACTGATTTATGAAAGCAGTTTTCGTCAGTACATGCATTCTGTTCCATGCATTCATACCTCATTCATATGATATATTGCTACCTGAGGCACTGACACGGGCACATGAGATCACACTCGGGTTAGATATTACCCTAGCCATTGTTATAGGCTGCATGTTATTCATATATTTGAGGATATATTGTGATCATTGACCTAGGATGCGTTGTTTATACGATTTCTGTGCGTAGATGTTTTTCTATTCACGAGTTGGCAACTCACCCCCGTTGTGCCCCAGTTTCTTACAGGTTTGCCGCACAGGTTTCATTACGGCTTGCGGGCATAGTTTCCTTCGGGTGATTTGCTAATAGGTGGGTTTACTTGTATCGTACCCCCCATTATATAACTTGTATAGTATTACTCTGTTGTATCTAGAACTTCCATCAACCAAACATGTATTTATTTTTTTAGATAGAGACCAGTGATGTTGTTCTTTCGACCTTAGAGTCGCGCGTTATATTTCTGTGGATTTCTTGTGGTTTTGAGTTTCCTTTTGAGTTTTGATCCTCGCCGTTGGCGTTGTATATTATATTGCTTGTGTGGTTGTGGCCGTCGATTGACGAAGAGCTAGCTCCCGCTTGGGGATGCATTTTTATGGATTTCGCATACTATTCATGTTGTATCCCGTTTGGGGGCCAGTATTTACAAAGGAGACTCTGCCGAAATTTTCAGGAAATTTTTGATGTTTTTAAAAACCGCATAATTCGGCTTATGCTATTGAAACTACTTGTTTTAAATTGGTTTTCCTTCACTCTACTACTTTTCTTGGTTTGGATTTTTGGGGTTTCGGTTTACTTAGATTACGTACGCCTCGAGACAATCGTAGTTTAAGTGCCGGTCTTGTTCCGTACTTTCGGAGCGTGACAAAGTTGGTATCAGAGCGTTAGGTTTTACCTTCGGAGCGTAGGATGACCCTTGGTTGATGGAATAGGTGACTAAAGTAGAGTGACGTACCGTAGGTATGTTCCGCGGCATATTTACGATACACTACTCCACTTAAGAAGCCTTAGGATGTACATTTCTTTGCTCGGTATTATATTCATTCCGATCTAGCCTCATCAGTACCAGTTATGGTTTTGCTGCCACGATTGCGGACAGGGAGAGCTACAGCTAGAGTTGCGGTCAGCACGAGCTCGTCACGAACGAGGACTGACCAGGGCGAAATTCCGGCGACACACGATTGCGGAGATGTGTCTTTTTATGATGTTTCCGCGCCATGAGCGTTTGGCGGATCGCCTTTACGAGATTTCTCGGACGTGCCGATCAGTACCAGAGGATCGAGCCAATGATAGAGGCCAACCAGATTTTGATGACCGTTGGTGTATTGCTTATTCATGATGATCGAGGCACTGTTCTGCGTGCAGACGAGCGAGCCAGTTATTGCTCCGAACGACGAGATATCGCCCCAGATGTTGGAGCTATTGCAGTACGAGTAGTACGAAGAGATGATAGAAGGTCGCTAGTCACCGAGGATGAATGACTAGGACATGTGGTTTGTTCGCTTACCCCGATGCGAGATCATCAGATAAATTGATTCCAGCTAGAGACGACTTCACACGGAGACGTTGAGAGTCGACAGAGACGATCGAAGGTCAGCAACCTATTATTCCAAGTTTAAAGTATTCGGAAAGACATGCAGGCAATTCTATGGACCCTCTAGAAGAATGAAACCCTAACTCGACTTAATGACCGTGTGAAAGCCTTTGAACCTTAGGGTTTGCGGCAGTTCCGCGGCGCCATTAGTGAGGCTTGGGTTTGCCCTTCTACGGCTGGACCACCGATGCTGTGGTATGTACTCGATACTATTAAACTGTGCCCAAGATGTTGAGCTCTTGGGGGATTATGAGGTTTTGACGACTCGATCGGATGGCTCGACTTAATTCGGATGCTAGGTGGTGAGATGCATTTCTTGGGAGACTCCCGATACGAAGATAGCCATTGGAGCTCAGTCCATGCAGCCGTGACGAGACGAGTCCAAAGCTGACGACATTAGAGAAAAGTGAAGTAAGAGGTTCGTACCGGATCTAGATGAGAAGACGTTCCACTCCGCCGACATCAGAGATGCGATGCGCATGCCGATGCATGGTACTTGGATTTACCTTCCAGAAGGAGTCGCGATGAGTATGCAGTCGTTCCAGAGCAAGATGCAGATATAGGAAAGGACGATGACTTCTGTACAGTTGGCAGAGACGAGACATGGAAGAGACCGTGAGCAGGATTCCTTCCAGGACACTGCTGCAATGATACTTGCACCCAGGATCAGATGTGTCACGTACATTCAGAGAGCCAGAGGCCGACGCCAGTGATATGCTGTCTTACGAGTGGTCGTGATGATTGACCGAGAGATGACCAGGAAGTGCCAGAACGGGATCATCCCCGTTAGCACACCTGACAAGGCCGATGAGCCGATGGACCGAGAGATTGGTAATTCACATTGAAGACCTTGACCCAGGAGTGGTCATTGTTACGCACACCAGCAGGCCAAAGTTCATGATCATCGACGAGACGTCCCACTAGTGACCGCGACAGTTGGCCCGAGATTCTTAAAGGATGCACTTGAGCGGTACTATTCCGCCATTATTGATTTCGATGTTTTGTGTGATTTATTCGCATGATTTGATTTTGATGATTGAGGATTTACGATCTTTGTACAGTATTGCACTTGATATCGTTTTCGTGCTTTGGTTTCACATGTTTGTGATTTTACGGTTTTAGACATTTGAGTTGATTTTGTACGTATGCACGCACACGATTTGGTTCCTGCACTCTGTATAGTTTATATATGCTTGCAGTGCAGTGATACGCCTTTTGTGCACTTAGATGCACTGGACTTCGATTTCGATTGTGATACTCGATATTTGTTTTGAGCACCTTGTGCACCTGATTTGATTTCGCGCATATTCGGCACTTGATATTGGATTTCATGATTTCGTGCACGATGGATGCAATCGATTTGGATTTTCGCGCATGTTGGGCGCATGTTTTGAGGTGCGATTTTGGTGCACACCAGATGCACTAAATCGAGATTCTTCGTGCATGTCAAATGTACCTGATTTTGCTGTCAGGCACACACGTTGCCTACGACAGATGCTTTGTGCACACCCGATGCACTTAGATCTTGTTTCTGTGCACTTGTATGGCACGTATATGGATTTTGATTGTCGTGCGCACCAGACGCACGTAGTATTCATACGCGTATTTTGGGATTGATTTCTTATAGAGCAGTACGTTTTTTTTATGATAATTGCGATATGTTTTCGTACTAAGCAGGACTAGTCAGAGGACAGTACCTGAATGTATTTTGCATGCATTGATAGCTATTGAAGGGAATTCCAAAAAGCGAGCTATAGTCTCAGTATTTACCTACGTGTCTGATATGACGCGAAACGTTTAAAACAAGGAAAACCCTTCTAAATTGTTTCCCAAAACGGCAGAACGTATATTTCAAACAAAGGTATATATGTATATAGTTATTTTCTTATGATAGACGTCCGCCACTGTGCAGTGTTATGTGCATTGCACAGCAACTTAAAGGATTTGGCATGCATTTCCTCCTGATATTTGCATGTATAGTTCCGATTTATAGCATATCGGTCTTGCTTGAGATTTGGCTTTCGTGTCTTCACCTTGACTCCGATGATTGCGGGATGCTTGACGGAATTTTGATTTCGAGTTATCTACTCATTACTCATGCGCATGCATTGCGCTATGATGTGTTTATGTATTTATGATTTCGGAGCCCCGGCGATTTGATGGTTTTGGCTGAAATATTTTAGTATTTGGGGGGCGGAGTTTTAATTTAAATTTGGAGACCGAATTTCTTTAAGGGGGGAAGAGTGTAACGTTTTGAAAATCGTTTCGGTGAAATTTCGAAAAAACGGTAAAATAAGGGGGTTTTCTGTAAAAAAAAGTCAAAATGCAAATATCTTTATTATAAAATTAAATATACATATTCTAGCTATGTAATTTCTAGTATTTGGTGTTTATTGAGCCACTGGTGAAATTTCAAATTTTCTGAAATTTTTTCCGAAATTAATTATTTTAATATTATTTTAAGCCGTCACTAATACATTTAATTAGGGAAAATTACAAATTGGAATGAGTTGAAACAAATTTTGTGCATCATAAAACATTAAATAAAATTTTATCATGTGGTTTTTGAAATGAAATCGTTTGCCAAAACGGTTTAGAAAATATCGAAGGAAAAGGCTTTTTTCGGTGAAATTAGTGTTAATGGGGATTGGGGTTTAGCATTTATCTTTTTCCTAACCCACACACCCACACCTCACCCTCTCCCCATGTGGCCGGCCCCACCATGACAGCCCTCCCCCTCTCCCTCTCTCCAATCACTTCTTTTTTCAAAAGAAAAGAAAAAGAAAAGAGTAGAAAATGATAGAATTGGAGTGGACTTTGAGTAGAGTGGACTTTCCCCACCTCACTCTCTCTCCTCCCTCACCCAATCCCCACCAATTCTGGCCAAAATCAGAACCCACAACAGCCCCTTCATTCTTCATCTCCTTCTCTTAAAAAAAGTTCATCAAAAATGCTTGAAAAATCCACAAAAAATAAAGCAAAAATCCAAATCAAAATTCACCTCCTACCCATTTTCCCTTGGCTACCATAGCATAGATCTAGGGATTTAGATTTCAATTTGGGAGGCTAAGTGTGCTTGTGGGATCTTCAAATTTATTTGGGTATAATTCTAACCTTATTCATATATTGTTGTTTAATTGCTTCTATGTTAACAAATTTGATGTTTAATTGGGTTTTATTGCAACTTTAGGAAATTCAAGACTAGGGTTTGAATTTAATTAGGGTTTTCATCATTAGTTATGGTTGTAATGAGGAGATTAACATGTAATTGTATGCAAAATCTAAGTTGGTTGCTACTTGCTAATTTGTTAAATTAAAATGGTGATAATTTTGCTAAATTGCTAACTAGGTTTTTAAAAATTGTTTAAATATTGGGTTTAAAAATGTGATTAGGTTTTTCATGACTTCATTAACATTATAAAATATAGTTTAATACTTTAGTTCATGAAAATCCAAGCTAAATTTTTGTTTGTGCATTTTTGCTATAAAATTGTTAAATTTAGGTATATTGTAAACTAGAATTTTGGAATATATGGAAATTGATGAGAATAAATTATAGGAATGGTTTATATGAATTTGTTATGATATTTAGTGAATATTGTGGCCGCTAGATTCGTTTAAACATCAAGATATTGTATTAAAGCGGTTAATTTTGCTTATTAAGTTTTCGGAAAAATAGCTTTAAAGCGAATTTGAAGTTTTGGTGATTTTAACCCTATTTTATATATAATTAAGTGTTGTGAAACCACGATTGATACGTTTGAGTTTTTCTCGATGGTTTGGCGTTTGTACGCCGACGTCGAGGGTTTTTGGGTTGATTTGTGAAAGCAACCATAGGTTTTGACCTATGTGGGATTCACGTGTCGTTTTTGGGTCATGAGTCGGATTTTAATACGACACGGTGCGTTATGATATGTAGGTACCCCATGTGGACTTCGAGACGACAAGCAAGCGCATGGCGACGTCGGCACCGGCTAGCGAGGACCAGGTGAGTAGATTTATATCTACGGGGAGAAGTCGGGTGGATGGCGTATAGCACCCCGCAGTCCGTGGTGGTGTATACGGATGCGTATACACACCAACAATTATTATATGTTATTTGGGATTAATAACGATGTTTAGGATGGATATTGGTGTGTTGGATTATTTTAGTGTTGCGAACCCTAGGGTAGTGTTGCACTACACATACACACATACATACTTGCATACATTCCTATTTATATGTGCTCATGGGATTCTTTATATTTATGTGTTCACATGGGTATGGGACTATGTGTTCACATACGGATTTGAGGATGATACTTGGGATTGAGCTGAGTCGATGAGATTTGTTTTGTGGTTGTGATATCGGTGATATGGCAGGATTCGTACTTGAGGTACGTCCTGGTGCTATAGCGGATCTTGGGATGGCGATACGGGTGAATAGTATTATGAATAAAATGGTCGACATGTGATCGTGATATGAGGCATGATATAGTAGGATATTGATATTAGGCCGTATCGGGCGATGTATACCCCTTGATGATGATGTGTGCTGACGATATCGGTTTGTACGAGATTGTCGATCAGTAGTCAGATCATGAGTATATTGAGGATATTAGTATTGTACTAGACATAGGTCAGTACCCTAGACTATGATCTTGGATAAAGAGGATACCAGAGGAATAGTGTGATGAATATGATATTGACCCGTACCCAGATTTGGGGATGCCGTACGACGGATTTACGTACGAGCTATATTTTGATGATTGATCCGCACTTTTGACTTGGGATGTCTGATTATAGATATGGTATCGGATATGATATTATTGAGGCGGGATCACCGACTAATATATATACAGGTATATATATATATCGACTCAGATGTTAGGCGGTTTCCTTACCTGTAGTCCAGCTTGTTAGCTTAGCCCTTTAGTTTAATTTAGTTGTTAGATTAGATTCGACTCCTACCTATTTCAAAAGCTTACGAATCGTGGGTATTTCAAAAGACAGGTCAAGGGATTCTACATATATTTTAAAAGAAGTATCTTTTCCTAATAACATCGTAACCCTTATTTTCAAAACACCGCGATTCGTGTTATTTCAAAAGGCACTATTGTAGGACTTATATTAGATTAATGCAGATTAGTTATAGTTGCGTCTAGTATTCAGCTCCCGCTCATTATTGTTATTCGCTTCGCATCGCATGCTTATATTATGTTTCATACTCCATTATTGATATCATGCTGTTAGGACACCAGCACCATTACCGATGATGCGTATGTACCACGTACACTTACTTGCCGGCTCACACACATCTTCATCGGTAATTGCCATGTCACGTACACCTTAGAAAATATTATTGCTTGACATAGCCTGTTAGCTAATAGTTTAGACATTGTAGTTATTACCTGCTACTTCATGCATACTGTTATTCATTGTTATGCCGCATTCATGGATTCTCATGCATATATTCACTATTTTACGTGTTATTGAGGTTTTGGATTCGGATTTCCATGAGATTTTCTGGATTTGGAGGAAAACCGCAAAAACATAAATAAACCTTTTCTCTCTTTTAAAATAAAAAGTGCGGTTTTCCCATGATGTATGAGTCGTCCACCATGAGTTTGCTGATGGATTTCGAGACCCGATTCGAGGAGTGGATGAACCGTTTCGGGTACATGGTGGGCCCGGTGCGGTACCCCGGGGCAAGAGGAATGTGTTGTTGACGTTGAGCCCGGCAGGGGAGCACTACCGACCGGTGATATTACCCGACGCGTCGGATATCCGGAGGATACCGTCGTGGTCATGATATGGATGGTAGGGGCCGGTCTGGATTGACGCCCCCCTAGATATTGTGATTGAGATTTTGAGATATTGAGGTACAGAGATTGTGATACAGAGATATCGAGATATTTGGACACTTGTTTTGTGTCGATGTTGGGCACTGTTTTATGCTAATTTCATTTTTGGTACCTCACTTTTAAAGTACAGAAATCTCACTGATTTATGAAAGCAGTTTTTGTCAGTACATGCATTCTGTTCCATGCATTCATACCTCATTCATATGATATATTGCTACCTGAGGCACTGACACGGGCACATGAGACCACACTCGGGTTAGATATTACCCTGGCCATTGTTATAGGCTGCATGTTATTCATATATTTGAGGATATATTATGATCATTGACCTAGGTTGCGTTGTTTATACGATTTCTGTGCGTAGATGTTTTTCTATTCACGAGTTGGCAACTCACCCCCGTTGTGCCCCAGTTTCTTGCAGGTTTGCCGCACAGGTTTCATTACGGCTTGCGGGCATAGTTTCCTTCGGGTGATTTGCTAATAGGTGGGTTTACTTGTATCGTACCCCCCATTATATAACTTGTATAGTATTACTCTGTTGTATCTAGAAGTTCCATCAACCAAACTTGTATTTATTTTTTTAGATAGAGACCAGTGATGTTATTCTTTCGACCTTAGAGTCGCGCGTTATATTTCTGTGGATTTCTTGTGGTTTTGAGTTTCCTTTTGAGTTTTGATCCTTGCCGTTGGCGTTGTATATTATATTGCTTGTGTGGTTGTGGCCGTCGATTGACGAAGAGCTAGCTCCCGCTTGGGGATGCCTTTTTATGGATTTCGTATACTATTCATGTTGTATCCCGTTTGGGGGCCAGTATTTACAAAGGAGACTCTGCCGAAATTTTCAGGAATTTTTTGATGTTTTTAAAAACCGCATAATTTGGCTTATGCTATTGAAACTACTTGTTTTAAATTAGTTTTCCTTCACTCTACTACTTTTCTTGGTTTGGATTTCTGGGGTTTCGGTTTACTTAGATTACGTACGCCTCGAGACGTTCGTAGTTTAAGTGCCGGTCTTGTTCCGTACTTTCGGAGCGTGACAAAATCATTAAATCAATACTTGATTTAATAATCCGGCTATATAACATATAACCGACTAATATCAATAATATCAATTTACCGAATTAATACTTGATTCGATAACCCGACTATATCTCATATACCCGGCCGATATCACATTTCGCAAGTTTGGAATACTGTATCACATACACATATCAATCTCAGTCTCGCACATATCACATATGTTCTCCTACTCCGTTTCGCTTGAGCCAGGAAACCTCTGTGTAGGACTCTAAAGACTCGTCAATACGCCGGTAGTAGGTGGTGATCATATCAGTCACCCACAAGTCGCAAGCGGTCTGCTAAACGTAATGGCCACCCAGGTATTGAGCGATCAGAAGATCAACAAGCAAGCCTGCTCACACTCCTCCAAATCCAAACAGTAACACTACCGTACAGTCCGGTCTTTTCGTCTGATATGTCGCATATCTCGTCTAGGGGTGGTAAATGTCAGACCCCAGTAACTTGATAAGTCATGCCGATGTAAGGTCCATAACGGTTCGAGAAACTACTGGTAACACTTACCAATAGATCTCAGCAACCCTGGCCAGGGATTTCCTATTTAGCCAATCATGCACAGCGCAACATCAACCCCCAATACTAGGAGAGACGAATCCCCTCCCATCGCTCATTGCCTCCATGTGACTCGGGACTGTACCCAAAAAAACCTGTTTGCACGACTCAGTAGAGCCGTGGTAGGGTGGAAATCAAAGTACAGTGGGAGACACACAAGACTCTATGATGATCTCGGATCTACAGACTAATATGTACCAGTGTCACCAGAGAACTGCTATCTGACATGAGATATAATACCATCTAGGAGTTCTCGGTGAGTCCGTTCAGTGTACCCAGTCTCCACTGAGCACTCGTATACCATTTCTGATGTCAAACACCAATGGATATGTGATCATCCATCACCCATCGCATAGGTCGAGAAGCTATACGCTAGTCTACTCTGGAATATCGATGCCCTGTCTCGATATTCCCTCGACTAGGAACATTTAAAGGATGTACTCATAGACTACCCAGACCCCACTAGTATGATCTCTATCATAATCTTGGTAGTCAAGTACATATCTTAATGGCTTTATCAACATGTAACTTAGAGACATCGAGTGTACATGTTAAGATAAAGAGCAACCAGATAGCGTACTATCATGTCGAGTAAGAAAGTCCTTCCTATATATATCCAAGCATCCACTATAATATACATCATATGTACAATAATGGTCTCTAGGGCATACATATAACTAACATATATAACCATACTTAGATTTATTTTGTCACAATTAATGTTGTGCAAAGATGTTTTGTGATATTTGCTAGTGATAGGGGCTTAATTGCAAAAAGAGAAGAAAAGAAATAAACACGTGCAGTTCACTTTGATAAAATGAGTTAAGGAGATAACTGAAGCGTATGGAAAATATTTACAGTGATTTAAATAGATAAAAACAATCAATTCAGAGCAAGGAATCCAAAGACTAAAATCGGGCCCACTTGGACAAAATTAGACGACTTTTAACCGAACCAAACCGGCTTTTAGCCTCCCCACTTTAGGAAATTGAGTCGAATTTTCTCGTGTTAATTTGTTATCTCATTGCAATTCTGTTGGTATCCTGTATTCGATGAAAAGGCTATAAAAATGTATCGAATACATAGGGTTAAAAATCTCTATTCTTTTCTTGCTATTTTTTGGTGGCTAGGATTTGAGAGCAATCTAGGGTTGTAAGCTATCTTGACGTTTATTTTATTTGAATTGTGTTTTTTTTAATTATAGCCTTAGTTTCTCTATTATTATGCATAGCTAAGTTTTTAGTCTAGGTTTAGATGAAACTAGGGTTGTGCGTTGTGATGTGTTGTTAAGTTTTAGTTTTTGTTTAATGTTCTTAATGGCGATTAATAAAATAAGAAAAATAGATTATTTGTATACAATTCTGATAAACTAGATATATCGATGATAGATTGACACCCTTGAGTTTCATCTAGGAAAAGAATTTGCATAGCTGATAAACTAGGTAGATCAATGATAGATTGACAATCTTGAGGTTCATATAGGGAAAGCAAAGATTATATTTTATCATTTATAGTCGACCTAATTTATTAGGGTTTATTTTAGCTAATCGATAAAGCCATGTAGATCAATATTTGAAAACCATTAGTTCTACCATGTAGAAGGTTTAGATCAACTTGTTTCTTACTTAATTAGCAATTAATCTTTATAATACTATCACGACCCAGATGTAGCACGTGACCGGCACTTAAATCACATGATATCTAAAGACATCAACGCAATCCAAGTAAGCCGAAACCCGGAATCTAAACCCTTTTTGAAATTATTGGAGGTGAGGTTTCAATAATCATCTGATAAAATCAATTTAAAATAACATCTAAGTATGTTGAAAAGCATTTATGACGTTTTGAAACTTGACATCACCTCCTTTCCATTTTTATAAAAACCCGATACAACATAATAAAATAGCAACCCAATGGAAGCTAGTCTCGACGTCCAAACAATGGAGCAACCAATCAATCTAAATCAGAAGTCGACTCCAAAGAGTGCGACAACTCAAAACACAACTCTATTTCTCGATTCTAAGTCCATAATATGTCATTTCTAAGTTGATGGAGTTTCCACTAGATACAAGAATATATGAATAATCAAGAGTGAGTAGGATACAAAAACAACTCACTTACCCATCAATCCCCAAAAGAATGTGTGCCCAAACCACTGATAATCCAAGCGGTAAAACCTGCAAGAACTGTGGCACAACGGGAATGAGTTGCCGACTCAGTGAATAAAAGTGCATCTAAAGGTAGAAATCGAAATGCAAGACGATACCAAGGTCATAAATATAGTACTATCATAATCTGTATCGATATAGTATATGATATGCAAAGGTGCAATACTAACTATCATGCGATCATAAGTATAATATCTCAAAGTCATATGAATCGAAATCATGAATCTATTATCCGTATTGGAATTCCCTTTGTGTCTATGAATGTCTGTACAATTATATGCAGGTACTGTCCCCCGGATCAGTCCTGGTGAAATCCAATAAATACATATATAACTGTGTACCTAATGATAATGATCACATCAATATACAAATAGATGCCCAGCATCGACATCGAAATCCAAAATCCCTCGTGTCCAGCATCGACACGTAAATACAGATACCGTCGACACCATCTCAACAGATGATCGTCACCCGATATCCTGGCTATGATCAGTATCCCCTGGATATCTGTCGTACCTAATCAAACCCTGGTCAGTATCCCATGGATAGCTGCCGTGCTCATCTCAATCTCCGGTCAGTATCCCTTGGATATCTGCCGTACACAATTCTATTTCCGGTATCGAGTATCCTCGCTAGGCTCCCCCGCCTCAATACGGCTATCCTGCCCATCGGTCTCGACCGGGTCCACCATGTATCCAACTGTATATCTCCTCCACTCAGTCTGGATAACGTAAAAATCCGCGACCGTATTTCTCCCCCACTCGGTCCGGAATAAAAACCAGAAAACACAAAACTCATGGTGGACTTTTTTCTTATCACAACAAAATATCAAGTAAGGAATCAGAATAGTTGCATTGATTGTATTGATGATATACTATATATATATATATATATATATATATATATATATATATATATATATATATATATATAACAGTGTCCTATACCAGCGATATATATATCATCAAGAGTAAAATACCCAGAAATCCTAAGAAAATCAATATACAACATTTATAGTATTACAACATGAATAGGAAAAGACTACGTAATCATATCACATAACATAATGATTGCAGTTCTAATGTGTTATGGCACTACTAATGATGTGTAGTGTAGCATACGCATCTGTGATCATGCAACATGGAAATCATTAGTATTTGTGCAAGTGTTCTACGGTGTAACAATCTATATATTAACACATATCTATCAGAACGATTCTACAGTGACATGGCGGTACCAATGAGGTGTAGTGTAACATATTTTTGCGTGCCTGTGCAGCATAGTACTCATTGGTATTTGTGCAGTGTTCTATCAGAGTGTGCGTAATGCGGAAACATATAATATAGAATACATAATACAAACCTATAAGTAATCTAAACGTACTTATTGTAATTACTTGTTATGAGCTATACCATTATCTTTAGAAATAATCGGAACGTTAAATTTGAAATAAGGAAGCTGCCCTAATTTAAAAGAGATATTTGTTTTAGAAACTGGCATGCATCCCGATAGTTTATTTAAAAGACAACGAACCGTAGTTTGTAAAATAATATAGCTCATACCAGTATTACCTCCTAAAACAGAACATAATTTATCTCTACAAGTCAAAGAATAACTTGGCCGTTATTCGGCATACAGAATTCATCATTTCCGATATGTATAAATCCTCGTATTATAGCTTATCATACCGCTATATCCCTAGCATCTTAAGTACGACATGATTCCTTGTACAAACTCATCAAATAATACCCATATCGTATGGATCAATTATCACATATATCTCATTTAAAAACTATATATAAAACTTTTATGCAAATGGAGGGTATACAACATGCAATATCATATCAATGCTTTGACGAAACGCTAAACTTAGGTAGATATCATAATACTAATTATAGGATTGCGGGGGTGCAATACGCCATCCACCCGACTTCCCCCATAGATGAAATCTACTCACCGGAAATACGTCGTATCCACTCAGGAATCGCCAATCCTTTTTCCTTTCCTTGCGGCCTCCGAAGCTCCCGTATTGGAATCTAACATTGCAATAACTTGTATAAGGAAACGGCTACTCTGATATGACAAAAATCATGAAAACACAAATTGTACGTTCTAATCACACTACATACGACCATTGCAAACGACTTAATACTTAACCTCACTGAAATCTAACCCTACTCTGCTCCGCGACATAAAACAGATCGCGTTACGATTTACACGTATCGTATTTTGGGTTTTTATATACCTTTACCGATATTAGTTTTCACATTTTATATAGAGTTAAACTAACTTGTTTAAATAATACCAAAATAGCCAAAACTATACACAAAGACCTACCCCACAAGCCAAAACACCCAAGCCTCCTAGAAATCCGGTGACGCCGGAATTACTCTAAATGTCGCCGGCCAAAATCCGATCCACTGGGTCCGTCATCCTATGGTTTGTTCTAGGTCCCACATACATCATTCTGGCACCGTTTTGTTAAGTTTAATTTACTCAGAATAATAGCAGATTACTACAGTGTTCAGTTTTATTAAAATACGATATTATGGACACTATGATTTCAACCTTGAACTAGTTTTAGAATCTAATTCCTGTTAGTTATATGTATGCCCTAGAGGCCATTACTGTACACTGGATGTATATTGTAGTGGATGCAGGGACATATATAGGTAGGACTTTCTTGCTCGACATGATAGTACGCTATCTGGTTGCTCTTTGTCTTAACATGTATACTTTCTGTCTCTCTGATTACATGTTGATAAAGCCCTTAGGATGAGTACTCGACTTCCAGGACTATGATGCAGATCATACTAGTGGGGCCTGGGTAGTCAATGAGTACATCCTTCATTGTTCCTAGTCGTGGGAATATCGAGACGGGGCATCGATATTCCAGAGTAGACTAGCGTATATCTTCTCGACCCATGTGATGGGCGATGGATGATCCCATATCCATTGGTGTTTGACATCGGAGATGGTATGCGGGTGCTCAGTGGAGACTGGGTACACTGAACGGACTCGCCGAGAACTCCCAGATGGTATTATACCTCACGTCAGATGGCAGTTCTCTGATGACACTGGTACAGCTTAGTCTGTTGACCCGAGATCGTCATAGAGTCTGGTGTGTCTCCCACTGTGCTTTGATTTCCACCCTACCACGGCTCTACTGAGTCATGCAAACAGGTGGTTTTTGGGTACAGTCCCGATTCACATGGAGGCAATGAGCGATAGGAGGGGATTCGTCTCTCCCGGTATTGGGGGTTGATGTTGCGCTATGCTCGACTGGCCATAACAGGAAATCCCTGGCCAGGGTTGCAGTGACCTACTGGTAAGTGTTATCAGTAGTTTCACACATGTCATGGACTTCATGTCGGCATGACTTATCGAGCTACTGGGGTCTGACGTTTACCACCCCTAGGCGAGATATGCGACATATCGGACGAATAGACCGGACTGTACGGTAAGTGTTACTGGTTGGATTCACAGGAGTGTGAGCGGGCTTGCTCGTCGATCTTCTGATCGCTCAATACCCGGTTGGCCGTTACGTTTAGCAGACCGCTTGCGGCTTGTGGGTGCTTGATATGATCATCATCTGCTGCCGGCGTATTGACGAGTCTTTAGAGTCCTACACAGAGGTTTCCTGGTTCAAGCGAAACGAAATAGGAGCGCATATGAGATATGTGCGGGACCGAGAATAATTCGTGTATGTGATACCGTATTCCATTCTCGCGACGAATGTATCGATTGGTTATATGCGATATAACTTGGTTATCGAATCAAGGATTGATTCGAGAAGCCGATACATTGAATAGTAGTCGGTTATATGCGACATGACCGGATCATTGAATCAAGTGTTGATTTAATGATTTAATGCATAATTATATATATATTTGATATATTACTTTGCATTAACTAGTATTGGTTCACTTTAAAAGGATTTTCTCACTTGAATTGTGCAAGTTGTATATGTGATATACTTTTGTGCACATGATTGTATCATGTTTGATGATACATGCTTATTTGGTTAAGTGTAAAGAATTAAACTATGGTTAAGTTAATGATTAGGGTTTTGTTTACTTAATTACTTATTCATTTATCTTATTTATTTATTCATTTTGGAAAATGAAAAAGGGTAAATGAATGGTTACTTGTTTTGTTTTTAGTTGAACATTCATGAAGTTTTGACTTAGTCTCCATTCTTGTCTTATACTTAACCCTAACCATTTAAACTAACCCTAATTCATTCTCTACACTTAACTAAGGTTAGAAGATGATAAGAATTAATTCTTTTTCATTTTTTCTTTAACACTTATCATATCTTCTTCTTCTTCTTCTTCATCTTCTTCTTCCATGAAGAAAGCTTGCTACATCAATGGTGATTGATGAAAAAGTGTGAGAAATCCAAATCTAAAGTCTACCCACTTCCTATTTCTTCATCCTCTACCTCTTGCTAAGTAGTATAGGGTGTTTCCTTCACAAGTTTTCTTGACTTGGTGAAGTTGGAGCTTGATCTAGCGATGCCTCGACGTAGATCATCTTCGGCATCGAAGCCGACGACCAAGCCCGTTCATTTCTTCGATGAAGCCGATGCTTGAGTCCGGAATCCGATTTGGACAGTGAGGGGACTTCATCGCGGATCCTAGGAGGTGGAGGACCGGATCTACAAAGGTTGTAGCCCCTCACCTTTAGCTATATTTCCGTTTACTTGCTTGCATCGCCTATATATCTAGTTAACGATCCGTATTAGGATTTGTAGGCGCTTGTAAAATTTGAATTAGCCATGTTTGATGCCTTGTGAGACTCCATTAGAGTGCCTAGGAACCCTACAGTGGTATCAGAGCCTAGCTAGAGCCTTAGGCGATGCGTAGACGGAGTTAGAAGTCCGATCGACCCAAAACCCCGACTTTAAAATGCTCTCTGGACAATTCTGTAAAATGTGGATTTTTGTAGATTAAAAATATGCAGAAAAATCAGCAGGTATTCCTAAGAATTACTGTAAAATTCGAGAGCATGATTCCTCTATAGTGCGGCGGAACAGCGGCACAAGCATGGCTTGTGCGGCGGTTCCGCCGCCAAGTTGTCCCATCATCTGTTTAAATTTTCACAGTAACTCCTAATTTTTAGTGCTGGTTTTCCTGGGAATATTTTAATATTTATTCCAGAGTTTTATTTTCTGGGTTGTATTGGGAACTCAGTGTATCGATCGGATTGTCTAATTTTGTCAGTGTGTTTTTCCGGGTATTTTAGAATATGTTAAAAAGTTCGATCGGATATAAATACCCACTTTTTCCCCTGCCGGGAAATTTCCAATTGTTGGATTTTTCCGTAGTTTAACGACGTTCTAAGTAGTGCAAGTGTAAGTGCACGGCGGCGCCCCGGCCGTCAATCCGACGGCCAAATACGGAAGTAGTGATAAACTTAAATTTTCTTGAACTGGTAAACCGCCGCACACTAATACCTGGATCGAACCATTAATTAGTCCTAGCAATCTACAAGAAAGGGAAGAGAGATATACCGACAGATCCGATTCCTCTGGTCTTCTCGTCGTCGTCCCAATCTCCTGCGGAATGTCCCGTCTCCTCCTCGTCGCCGGAAGTGCACCACATCGCCTACTTCTTTTACGGGCTCCCACCTCAATGCCGAGGCAACTCGGGCACGAAGCCGGCTACTCGACGTGCCCAAGGTTCGCTGTAGAATATGTAGTCCTCAAGTCTCACTTTGGGGTTCATGGAGATGCCATTTTAGGTGGAGGGATGATACAAGAACAATGTGGAGGAACTTGGGGATTTTTCTAACATCAAGAGACCAAAAATCCCCACTACAAAAATGGGCAACCCCTCCTCCAAGCTTGGCCGGCCATAACTAGAAGGGGAGGAGAGAATGAGAGTGAAGAGATGTGTATCAAAAGAAAAAATCAACCTCATTATGCAAGAGAGAGGGAGAAAAGCTATCATGCAAAAACATGATAACAAACTAAAACCAACACTCCACAACCATATCATAACCCATCATCAAGCATGATGACTTCAAAAAGTCAAGCCATCATGAAGAATTCAAGAAGTCAAGGTCAATGGATGGTGCACCATGAAAGCCATCATAATGCAACAAGATGCAAAGAACCCCCTCCACTAATGCCTATTTGCAACAATGCAAATAAACCCTCCTCCACCAATCTTCGGCCAATGAACGGAACAATGGAAATCGGTCGAAACGGAAAGCAAACTGGCAACTCCAGAAAACTGGTCCCGTAATAAATTACAGGAAAACCCCGATACTGTGCATACACACCCGCATCTGTATTTCGACCGAAATACAAATGCAATGAGACAAAATCTACACTGTACTATACTAGGATCCGGCTTAAACCAAAGCCGGCTAGTAATATCTGTTCGATCCTGATCCGTGCAATACCGCACGTATCTGATCGAACCCTGCCATATATCCATACGGCCTATAGTACAAACTGTCCGATCCTGATCCGTGCAATACCGCACGTATCTGATCGGACCTTGCCATATCTCCATACGGCCTCTACAACCTTTCGCCCGAAAGCTGAGTAACTGAATGTGGGGGACTCTAAAGACTCGTCAACACCTTGGTTGTGGATTTAACCACTAGCACGTTAGAGGTATAAGCCAATACATAACGGGCTACCAGGTATTGACCAAAAGGGACGTCTGTGAGCGAACTCAACCTGACTCCCTACTGAGCCTGTCAGTGACAATATCCGTACAGTCCGGTCCGTTCGTCTATGAGCATCGCATGGCGGGCCTAGGGGGTTGGTAAAAGTCAGACCCCCAAAAGCGGTACAAGTCGTGTCGGAGTGTAGCCCAGAACACCCTGAGATACTACTGGAATACCTACCAGTAAATCTCCTTGCCTCGGCCGAGGGCTTCGTGTAATGGCTCTCCTAGACACAGCACGACCTCACCCCCAATACCGGGAGAGACGAACCCCTGAAGATACGCTCACTGCCTCCATGTGGCTCGGGACTGTACCCAACTAAAACCTGTTTGCACGACTCCTTTGAGCCGTGGTAGGGTAGTAATCAAAGTACAGTGGGAACTCACACGAGACAAATGACGATCCCCAGGTCGATGAACTAACCTGTACACATGTCACCAGGGAACTGCCATCTGACGTCTGGTATATGACCAACTGGCATGTTCCCGGCGAGTCCTGTCCGGTGTACTCATAACCCAATGAGCACCTGTATACATCTTAGGTGATCCAACTGACACCAGTGGCTTGTGAGACCGGCCACCGCCCCTCGTCGGGGTCTCGACTGTATACACTAGTCTACTCTGGAGTATCGATGCCCTGTCTCAAAACTCTCACGACTTGGGACCTTTTAAGGATATGCTTATAGACCCCCAGCTCCCACTTATATGATCGCCCTCATACTGCTGGTGGTCAAGCAAGAATCCTAGGGGCTCTATCAACGTGTAATAGCGACTTGTCAGGTCACTTAAAGCAGTACACGATGATAAAGGTAAACCAGATAGCATACTATCATCTCGAGTAAGACTGTCCTACTGGGACAGGTCCTCCCTCAATCATTGCAATCACGTGCCTGTGATCCAATAATTGACTCTGAGGGCACTATCTCCAACAATCTCCCACTTGCACTCAAGGCTAATTATTGCGATGTCGCATACTCACAGCCCGTGTGATACCGAACACCCAACTCCTCTACTAGTCAGTCTCACAAAGCTCGTTTGCGAAACTATTGCGTTCGAGGAATAGCCTTAGTGAGTGGATCCGCTTTGATGTTTCTTTCTATGTCTCTCTAAATCTCATGTTCGCGGAGAAAGCCATCTCCTGAAAAGAGCAATACCTGTCTTAGAATGTGTCTGGATGTCTGATGGGACATAGCTCATAAATGAACTCCAAATCCAAACTTCTTAGACTGTATCGTCAACTGAACTTAATCAGTATCCTGCGCCATGCCACCCTCAGTATTGCCTTGGACCACCTGTCCAAAATACTGCCCCTCATCAGAAGGAAAACTATAACTCTGACAACCTCCTTGTTGTCCATGTCACCTTGGAAGCCTGGAATGATAACTGTCTCCCGAATGAGGCTGTCGTTATCATATCCCTAGAACATCCACTTATGTTCTAAAACTGCTTCCAACTGTTTCTCCAGGATTGGATCAATATCAACTTATTGCATCTAGTGCAAGAACAACATCTGGTGTGATACTTGACATCTCATGATTGACTCAATTGCCTAAGCAAGTGATCTGCCAATCATGCACGTCCCTCTCCTCTTTAGTCTATAAGACACCTTTTGGAGAGGGTGACTCCATTACCTGCAGGTACACTACCGTGCCAGGAGTCGTCCATTCTAAATACTCTTAGAATGCCGTCTAAGTACCCTGATTGGGAAACCACCCAAATCTAGATCTAAAACCATAGATCTAGCAGCCAGTATGTCTGATTTAATGCCCAAGTCCCATATGGAGAAACTACTGTGTGACGACCAAAGTATAACCGATTGTAGTATAGGAGTTTCTTTTCCTACTCTGTGTATGTCATCCAAATACCAGGACATCACAACCTACTACCTTCTCAACAGATCCATCCCCTATTCTGGTGAAGTCAAACCTATGACTGTCACATCAAAAATAGATGATCTATCTCCGCTATATCTGCTTTAGTCTATAAATAGACATAAGCAACCTGTCCACCAATGCTTCCGCTGCTCCCACTGACTACAACAACCCTCTGGCAGAGTCATATAGACGTACACTTCTAAAGCTAGTTTAGAACGACGCTATACTCATCCTCCTGCCGGGTCTCACGGTCTGGAACAACAGCAATGGCAAGTTTGGGTAAACAAGAACTTCATTGTCACCGTCCTTGAGGCTACCGGAGTACCTCTCGGGTGCCTGAAGTTACCCACCGTATCTGCGGAGTGGCCAATGGAATGTCAATCCAGATTGAATCTTTAGGTTCCTTATCAAATCTTCAGTAATCGTTTGTGGTTCTGGAATCACTTCCAGTTCTACCATACTCCCACTACTGTTTTCTGAAAAAATCCATTTTTATTAAAACTGTGGCGAGTCTAGAACAATATTGCTATTGTTCATCCAGATGGTAGAAAGTCAACTCTCGTCATAGCCTGGGTCAACCACAAACAGCCATTACAGAAACGTGCCTTGAATTGTCCAGTGTCTGGTTTTAATCATAAGCCGGACAACTCCCCGTACCTTAACAACGTTAAGATACGAACTGTTCTATATCCCATATAGGACCAGAGGCACTGATTTAACTGAACCAGATCCAAATCATGCAACTATCTCCAGTGCATGTCAACTTAATGGAAGGAGGCCGATCAGCGTTACTCAACTTAGGAATGCTTCCAATTATGAGTAACCTGAAAAAGAAGCAAGTTCTCTTAATCACTACTATCAACTGAATACCATTGACAAGTATCTACATCTTCGATCACTTTGAAGAATCCCGATACTTGCTACACCTGGTTCTCTACTCTATTCAAATACCTATAACTTCTCAAAATTCGGACCCTGTGTTTCCTACGAAACACCTGTCTAAAAACTAGAGAAGTCATAAGTAAACCGAATATAGTACGAGGACCAACCCCTCTGTCCTGATGGACCCTGGACAACATACAATACTCTGTACAAGTCCCTTGAGTCTGATAACTCATTCACTGTGTGTCGTAGGTTGAAAACTGTACTTATGGTTAAGAAGAATTACACCGCTGTTTAATGCTCCTTACCTAACCATCCACTGATATAGGTAAATGTCGTAGACATAATTTCAGAAAGGTATATCTCACTCTATGAAAATAGACGTACAGATATATCAATTTGAAATTGGTGCATAACTGCGGATATTCACAACCAAATATTTGCCGACCGGCAAACAGCCCAGGTGATTTCCTCAAATATCACCGATTACAACGAATCCCGATATAATGAGGATAATCACCCAATTCCCAATAACTTACTCCCACTCATCATCTGTAAAGCCATACAGATGTGAGAATCATACCTGGTAAATACATACCCTGGAGTAAGGACTAATTGGGAAATCAATTTTCCTTTAACAGTACACAGTGAGACTGAAACATCGAAATGTTTCGATGGGGTATCCTGGTATTCCTAGTAATGCCTCTTCCAGATTCACGACTGTAACCGTATAGTTCTTTGCCACCTCTCCAAATCCCTTCATATGTCTTTAGTCTTTACCTTCTATACACTCCTTTAGGCCAAATGGTTTTCTTCCTTCCCTACCGTTCGGCACCAGCCTATGGTTTGGAAGAAGACTATCCAATAAGCATAATGGGTGTACTGTCCCAATCCTAGGAACACTCGCAATGCGAGAGAAGGTGAAGATAAAAGACACCTGAATAAATCTTATTCCTATTTCTCCTGAACCAGAATCCATCCCCGAACTGGAACAAGTTCCTTTCGAGTTCGTATATAACCATACGATGGAGTATCCAATAAAATGTGGATCTTCGTAGTGATACGGAGTGTCCTGGAGAAATACAAAGGTGATTTTAGGATTGGCGAAGGAATACTTGGTTCGGTCGTGAATATCTGTTGCAATTTACTTTGCCCTCTTACTAATCCCTTGCTTTGTCTGAACTTAATACCTTCTGTACACCATCGTTAGGCTAATTGGTTTTCTTCATTCCCTACCGGTCGGCACCAGCCTAAGGTTTGGAAGAAGACAATCCAATTTGCGTAATAGGTGTACTACCCCTAAACCAAGGAGTACTCGTAACCTGAGATAGGGTAAAAGGAAAAGACAACTGAATAATCCTATCCGTTTTCTCCAGAACCTGAAACCATCCTCGAATAAATTCCTTCGAGTTCGTATCTAACCATACGATGGTTTTGTCCAATGGAAGTGGACGTTCGTAGTAATACGGGGTGTCCTGGAGAAAAGGGTAAAAGTAGGAGTGGCAATGAGGTTTGCAACTCTGATAATCCAAAAGCCAGTGTTTAAGAAGGTTCGGTCAACTTGGTCACTGAGTCATAGTCTTAGGGTCAGGTCAATGGTCGCTGCCAAAGAGAGAGAGAAAAGAAACACTCAGCGTGCACTCTAACCTAGATCAGAATGGTTATCAATTTATCTAATCTGGAAACCTCCCACTGTACCTCAAATTCTCCTCCAAACCTAAAAGAAGAATTAGTCGGGAACACCCGAGGAGTAAACTAACTCATCAGTGGGAATCGGGATCCAACTATCATCGCATGAAAACGTGACGGAATCCGCTCACGTCATCACACTCCAGAAGGTATCCGCATATCTGGCAAGTTTCAGTTCTTTTGAAACTCCCGATGTGATTTCTGCCCCATGATCTTATGACCTTGACTTTGGCCAACATATCATAAGTCACATGTCAAGTTCTACCCGTCATTCTCCAGGTTAATTTGAATCCACCCGTACATACCCTTGACTTTGGCCAACAAGGTAGTACGACTGTCCTAAACCAACGCATCTATCTATGCTGCATATGAATAACCAACAGCTACCAAACACTGTGCCTTGACTTTGGCCAACAAACACAGCTTGAATACTATTGACTATCCATATGAAACGACGGAGGGCTACGAATGGTTTCTGGCGAAAACCTTTAACGTAATGAACTTGATATCGTCGAAGGAACGAATAGCTTTTTAGAAATATAGTGACGACAACTTCCGCTAAAGAGGTCACTCCCGGTGAAGGGATCTCGGCTCTTTCCCCGTAGAATGGGGTGCAGGATATTCCAACTGAATACCACGATGCAAAGCAAAAGTAATCGGCTATAGTGAAGTCATTGCCCTGACGCAAACTTTTTGTCCAAGGGGTCACTCCCGGTGAAGGGATCTCGTCCCTTGCCTCGTCGACTGAGGAGCAGGATATTCTAAATGAATACCGCGATGCAAAACAAAAGTGAACATCCTTGCAATAACAGCTTTTTGAAAAGTGTTCCAACAACATCAGATTAGGTTTGTTTTTAACTTGCATTGATCCGAATCAACGCAGTCCCATCAATTGATCACACCAAAAAGAACGAAAATATACTGATGTACGTATATGCCATCCGCATTCGCTACTGGGTCCCGTCATTACCCGTTAGGTTAGCTAACTAACGACAGAGCGGGGACTGGACTAGCGCGGATGTAAAATATATACAACATCTACTAATATATATACCAATATATTATATTTCGCTCAAGGCGTGAATAAAAAATGCAACATCACAGAAATGTACAGCATCACAGAACAATACAGATATCTGGGATCCCCGGGTTTCACAGAGCCACTGCTGAAACCCGACGTTCCCCTGGTCGTGTGGATAGCCTGTGCAATGAGAACCTAGACCCCTACGGGCGCGGCAAGTCACCCGCCAAAACCTGAAGCGAGGCAGCCCCCTTCAGCGCCGTGAATGGACCACCCGGCACTTCACGGAATCCGGCAACTTGGGCACCCCTCCTGGGTCAACCTGAACCCCCTACGAGTGCGGCGAATAGCCCGCCAATCCTAGAGTGAAGCCCCCTCCGTCCCAATGCCATGAGATGCGGGCTTGTTGCCCTCTAGAACCCGGCTATCCGTGCACCCCTCCGCGGGGCAATCCTAGTACAGAAAGTAAAATATACATACAACGGGTACATCGACCGCAACCTGGCCGTGCCCCAAAATAATAATACAATCAGGCAGTGACGGCAGTCCACATGTCGGACGCTCGCCCCGCAATATCAAATGTACATAATACAACCACAACTGTACTAGCATTGCATCCAGGATATCCCCCACGACCGATCCGCAACAACACAGCAAAAACAGAACATCAACGTGAAAATCACGTTCGCAAATCCGTCTAACCGGGCTATAGCAGTTAGACCGGATTTACCGATCGAGTGACATTCACGGTCGCAGATATAATGTAAATACTGTGAAAAATGTGTTTAAAATTTTCCGATTGATAAAAAATTAACAAGTGGGCCCCAAAGCAATACTGTAGCACTCACAGAGATTCTGGGCCCAAATTTAATATTCCAAAACCCACAAAATCAGCCCACAAGCCCACTGAAAAAATTGGACACAGTGAGGACACTAGAGTGCGGCGGAACCGCGGCCCAAGGGGGGATTTGGCCGCGGATCCGCGCTCAAGTCGTCGACTGAAAGTGTCGAATTTTTACAGAGGTCTTATAATATCTTGTACATCAGTTTTATGCAACCTGAAAAATTTTTGGAGACCAAAAAATTTCAACAGAAAACTGTCGCGAACAAAAATGTAGATTTTGGAATTTTGGTCGATCGGAAATGCAAAACACATTACACAAAGCTAGACTAAGTTAATGGCGAGTCTCTGATACCACTGTAAGTGCACGGCGGCGCCCCGGCCGTCAATCCGACGGCCAAATACGGAAGCGGTGATAAACTTAAATTTTCTTGAACTGGCAAACCGCCGCGCACTAATACCCGGATCGAACCATTAATTAGTCCTAGCAATCTACAAGAAAGGGAAGAGAGATATACCGACAGATCCGAGTCCTCCGGTCTTCTCGTCGTCGTCCCAATCTCCTGCGGAATGTCCCGTCTCCTCCTCGTCGCCGGAAGTGCACCACATCGCCTACTTCTTTTACGGGCTCCCACCTCAATGCCGAGGCAACTCGGGCACGAAGCCGGCTACTCGACGTGCCCAAGGTTCGCTGTAGAATATGTAGTCCTCAAGTCTCACTTTGGGGTTCATGGAGATGCCATTTTAGGTGGAGGGATGATACAAGAACAATGTGGAGGAACTTGGGGATTTTTCTAACATCAAGAGAGCAAAAATCCCCACTACAAAAATGGGCAACCCCTCCTCCAAGCTTGGCCGGCCATAACTAGAAGGGGAGGAGAGAATGAGAGTGAAGAGATGTGTATCAAAAGAAAAAATCAACCTCATAATGCAAGAGAGAGAGGGAGAAAAGCTATCATGCAAAAACATGATAACAAACTAAAACCAACACTCCACAACCATATCATAACCCATCATCAAGCATGATGACTTCAAAAAGTCAAGCCATCATGAAGAAGTCAAGAAATCAAGGTCAATGGATGGTGCACCATGAAAGCCATCATGATGCAACAAGATGCAAAGAACCCCCTCCACTAATGCCTATTTGCAACAATGCAAATAAACCCTCCTCCACCAATCTTCGGCCAATGAACGGAACAATGGAAATCGGCCGAAACGGAAAGCAAACTGGCAACTCCAGAAAACTGGTCCCGTAATAAATTACAGGAAAACCCCGATACTGTGCATACACACCCGCATCTGTATTTCGACCGAAATACAAATGCAATGAGACAAAATCTACACTGTACTATACTAGGATCCGGCTTAAACCAAAGCCGGCTAGTAATATCTGTTCGATCCTGATCCGTGCAATACCGCACGTATCTGATCGAACCCTGCCATATATCCATACGGCCTATAGTACAAACTGTCCGATCCTGATCCGTGCAATACCGTACGTATCTGATCGGACCTTGCCATATCTCCATACGGCCTCTACAACCTTTCGCCCGAAAGCTGAGTAACTGAATGTGGGGGACTCTAAAGACTCGTCAACACCTTGGTTGTGGATTTAACCACTAGCACGTTAGAGGTATAAGCCAATACATAACGGGCTACCAGGTATTGACCAAAAGGGACGTCTGTGAGCGAACTCAGCCTGACTCCCTACTGAGCCTGTCAGTGACAATATCCGTACAGTCCGGTCCGTTCGTCTATGAGCATCGCATGGCGGGCCTAGGGGGTTGGTAAAAGTCAGACCCCCAAAAGCGGTACAAGTCGTGTCGGAGTGTAGCCCAGAACACCCTGAGATACTACTGGAATACCTACCAGTAAATCTCCTTGCCTCGGCCGAGGGCTTCGTGTAATGGCTCTCCTAGACACAGCACGACCTCACCCCCAATACCGGGAGAGACGAACCCCTGAAGATACGCTCACTGCCTCCATGTGGCTCGGGACTGTACCCAACTAAAACCTGTTTGCACGACTCCTTTGAGCCGTGGTAGGGTAGTAATCAAAGTACAGTGGGAACTCACACGAGACAAATGACGATCCCCAGGTCGATGAACTAACCTGTACACATGTCACCAGGGAACTGCCATCTGACGTCTGGTATATGACCAACTAGCATGTTCCCGGCGAGTCCTGTCCGGTGTACTCATAACCCAATGAGCACCTGTATACATCTTAGGTGATCCAACTGACACCAGTGGCTTGTGAGACCGGCCACCGCCCCTCGTCGGGGTCTCGACTGTATACACTAGTCTACTCTGGAGTATCGATGCCCTGTCTCGAAACTCTCAAGACTAGGGACCTTTTAAGGATATGCTTATAGACCCCCAGCTCCCACTTATATGATCGCCCTCATACTGCTGGTGGTCAAGCAAGAATCCTAGGGGCTCTATCAACGTGTAATAGCGACTTGTCAGGTCACTTAAAGCAGTACACGATGATAAAGGTAAACCAGATAGCATACTATCATCTCGAGTAAGACTGTCCTACTGGGACAGGTCCTCCCTCAATCATTGCAATCACGTGCCTGTGATCCAATAATTGACTCTGAGGGCACTATCTCCAACAGCAAGTAACGCGATGGACCCTCTAGAAGACAACAAACCTTAACTCGATTATGTGACCGTCTTGAACTGCCCTTTGAACCTTCGGGTTTGGGGCAGTACGGCGTGCCACATGTGAGGCGTTGGCTTGACCCTTCTACGGCTGGACCGTTGGTACTGAGTCACGAACTGAATGTTGTTAGACTTATTTCATGTGTTGAGCTGTTTCGGGAAAACTTGGGTGTTCGAATGTTCAATCGGAAAGTTTAACATTTTCTGTTTATCCGGAATGTGATACAACAATTGGAATTCACAAAAGTTATGTGATAACTGAATGAATGTTATAAACATAGCACTTTAGTCTCAGTTGATCGGTTGCCACGGAGTTTTGATGTGATCAAAAGTCCGTCGCAATCACGTAGCGTACGCGGATACTCGCCGGGTAAACTTAATAGACAGCCTCACTCCATAGCCCCGACCAAGTGACTGTAGGAGAACCCCGTCGCCGAAAGCATCCGTTCGGGTGCTCGCGGCAGCGGTATTCCGCCTTGGTTCACTTCGTCGACGGCGTCGGGGGTGCGGCCGCCTACTGAAGTTTGCGACGATCATTCGATCAAAATGTCGGGAATCTTGTTGAATTGCCCGACTTAATATTGAAAAGAGTTTTCAATTTTGAGACTAAAATGTGGGGTTTATAATTGTTAGGCATGCGATGTCTAAAGAATTCATTTGGTCAGGCATGCGATGTCTGAGGTGGTTGCGGATTCCAACTGTTGTAGTTTTACACTTTCTTTTCTGTGACCGTAAGTGTAATATGTGATATCGCCGGTTTCGTTGCTATATGTCAACGACAATTGGGATGCGCATATTTACTTACGTTGATGACATGTGATGTTATGTGTTGCTGGATATGTTATATTGGATCGTCGTGTTTGAATAGCCGGGGGGTTTTTATGTGAGATGAGTGTTTTTCATTTTCATTCATGTAAAAACTTGTATGTAATATTCTTTTATTGGGGCAGTTCCAGGTTGCGGAAGATGTCACCGTTGATGTATATTATTTACTTTTCTGCATTAGGATAGACCCAAGGAGGGGAGCACAAGTAACCGGGTTCTGGGGTCCAGTGGGAGACCAACTCGAGGAGTCGAGTCCGGGTCTCCTAACCCTAGAATTGGTATGGTTCCTTGCCGCTCTCGTAGGGGTCTAGGGGTGTGGGATAGGCTATTCATCACGACCGTGGAATCCGTGTTTTATACTGGCTCGTATTGAAAACACGGACGTCCTTGTATATCCAATATTTCATATGTTTCTTCTGCTGTGATTTATCTGTGATGTGATCATGTGATGTTCTGTGACAGATATTATATATAGTATATATGATATATTATATAGACGTTGCTTATGTTTTACACCCGCGCTAGCCCTGCCTCGCTCTGGCATTAGTTACCTAACCTAACGGTGCAGACGGGACATCGAGGCGAATGCGGATGGCATAAGCGTACGTTATATTTATCTGTGATGTTTAGGTGGAATTAAATGATGGGTTATTCATTAATGAGATTAATGAAAGAAAATAAACCTAATTGATGTTGTGGAATCGAATTTCAAAATAAAAACAGGTAGCTACAGTTCTTGCTTTGCATCGCGGTGTTCATTGTAGAACATCCTGCACCTTATTCGATGAGGAAAGGACCGAGATCCCTTCACCGGGAGTGACTCCTTTAGCAATAACTGGCAGATGCTACAACCCTCGGTTTGTCATTTGATCGCTTCTATAGTTTCCGCTTTGCACAGTGATATATATGATATATCCCGCACCTCATTCGACGAGGAAAGGGCCGACGATCCCTTCACCGGGAGTGACCCCTTTAGCAAAACTAGAAGAGCCTCGAAAACATTCCATTTAAAAACCATTTGATTCCGCAACGAGATCAAGTTCAAAGCGTTAAAGGTTTTCACAAAAACCATTCGCAACCCTCCGTCATTTTAGGAAGTAGAGTACTTAGTATTCGTGCTGTGTTTGTTGACCATAGTCAAGGCACAGTGTACGGTAGCTAAGTAATGTCTTCCTACACCGCATATGATGCGATTAGTTAGGACAGTCGCGTGACTTTGTTGACCTTAGTTAAGGGTCATGTGGGTGGGTCTAATTAATCATGAAATGACGGGTAGAACTTGACTAGTGCTTATGATTTGTTGACCATAGTTAAGGTCATAAGTGCCAGGGGTAAAAATCTTTATCGGGAGTTTCAAGTGTTGAAATTTGCAATGAGATTGCATACCTTCTATATGATAGTTGGATCCCGATACCCACTGCGAGTAATTGTTACTCCTGGGAGAGTTTTGCACTTTGCAATTAGCCGATCAAGTAGGTGTCTAGAAAGGTGTCAACGGGGTTACGCCTCTGGGAAAATGAGGTTTACTGTAATTAGGTCCGTGCGAAAGCACGGGGAACCTCCCTCAAAGTACCGACACTGGCCTGGCTGAAAGATTGGCAAACTTGTAGAGTGTAATTAATCCCGGCTAGTCTTTCCTTTTAAGGTTTGAAGGAAGATTTGATAAAAACAGTGGGAGCCATCCTGATTAGATAAAATATATAACCAATCTGATCTTGCAAGAGCGCCCGCAGAGTGTTTTCTTCTCTCTCTCTCCAGGTAGCGACCATATCCCGCCGTAATCAAGATAATAATATGGATGTATTGACCGAACCCGCTTGTTATACTGAGCTGGGGAACGTTGGTCCCGCTCCAACTTATAATTGTTATAAGACAGAGCAGGAAATAGGGAATACCAGAATTCCTATGCCGCCCAAACGAAGACAGTGCATATGATGCATCTCCTTCGGGTGTGTTCATTACAAAGAACTGTTTCTCAGTATCCAATGCATCCTGGGTATATGATACCGGATCAGGATCCCAGATATGTAATCTGTTACATAGGGCTACAAAAAGGTAGAAAAACTGAGGACGGGTGATAAGTTTCATGAGGCAGAAAACAGGGCAAGTGTTGCAGCCAAGTCTGTTGGTCACTGTCACCCTGTATTACTAATACATTGATTCTGAACAAATGCTATTAGATACCGAACCTGATATACAAAATCATATCACTTTCTTTATGAGTAAAGAAATGATAAAATTTTGTATTATTGGATAATGTTTTGAACATTTCCTATATCAAAAGTTGATCGGTTCAGGCACGTTATCTAAAAGCATTGACGTTCTAGATCAAACTACAGTTCTTAGTATACAGAACACACACAAGAGGAAGAATTCAGAAATGAACGAATCATTCTTGAGGCATTGTAGACTAGGTCATATCAATGCAACCCGACTGGCTGAAGTTGCATTTTAGATGCATATTTAAATCAGTTTGAATTTACATCTTGTGAAACTTGCCAGTCATGTAACAAAGATTAGATGACCATAGCCCTGTTTACTGGAAACAGGGAAAGAGTTAGTAAACTCTTGGGATTGATACAGATGATGTATGTAAGGTCTCCTGTCTACACATGCCAGGACCGGTTCTTTATACTTCATTACGTTCTCTGATGATCTCTCAAGATTCTGACATATGTTCTTGTTGAAACACAAGTCCGAACCTTTTGAGATATTCACAGAATATAAGTTGGAAGTAGAGAACCAAAATATGGGTATAAGTATTATGTCCTATGATGAGATCATGGAGGAGAATACTTGTGCATGGCATTCCTGGACCATTCTAAAGGAGAATGAGATTCTCTCTCCGTATTACTCCTCTGAATACACCACAGCACAATGGTGTGTCAGGGTGGAGCAATCACACAATATTAGATATGGTATGCTCTATGATGAGTACTACTGAGTTTCCTATTTCCTTTTGGGAGTTATGCGCGTGAGAAGCTGCATACCTATTGTATTAGGTTCGAATCAAATCACTGCCTACCACTTCATATGTGATATGGAAAGGGAAGAGCCCATATCTTAAGTTAGTTAAGATTTGGGATTGTCCGGCCTATGTCTAAAAGCAAAATCCGGATAGGCTCAAGGCAAGGTCTGTAATGTAGAACTGGAAAGGTTCCAGCTATACAAACTACAGCAGATAATTTGGTAGAACCAAAGGATTCAGTAGATTCCAACGAACCTCAGCCTCTCCGCCGATCTAGTAGGGTTCCTCACCCACCCGAGAGATACCTTGGTTTCTCGATGACAGTAGGAGCATGGAATGCATCATGAGATGATGACCCAACTAGATTCGAGCAGGCCATCAAGAGTAGGGACTCTGTAAGAATGGCTGGATGCTTAGCGGTCTGAGATGGAATCCATATACACCAACAAAGTATGGACTTTGGTTGCTATATCTGAAGGGTTAAATCCCCATCAGGAGCAAGTATATCTTGAGAAGATTACTTGGTGTAGATGGAAAAGTTGAGACTTTCAAAGCTAGACTTGTTAAAGGTTTTAGTCATCAACCAGGTGTGGATAATGATGAAACCTTTTCTAAGGACTATACTTGAGTCCATCCAGATCCTACTTGCCACGGCTACATACCATGACTACGATATCTGGTGGTTGGGTGCCATAACTACTTTTCTAAATGATGTTTTAGAAGAGTGCGTCTATAAGTACACAGCTAGAGGGCCTCGTAGACAGTGGGAGCAGCGGAAACGTGTGCCAGATGCTTTATAGGATAAAGCAGGCATCGCGGAGTTGGAACATCTGTTTTGATGGATTAGTCAAAGAAGTTGACATCATCAAAATGGTAGATGAACCTTGTATAAACAAAAAGGTAGTAGGGAGTATGGTGACGATCCTCGTAGAGTACGTGGATGACATACTCTTGTTAGGGAAGGAGTTTCCTATACTACGATCGGTCAATCTCCTATTATCACATGGATTCTCCAAATAGGATAAAGGTGATACCTTCTCGATCCTGAGGAGAATCGCTGGAAAAGTTCCAGAGTGATAAGGACGACTGAATGTCAGTCATAGGCATTGTCTTTACCCTCAGTAAAGGGACGGTATGTTGGAAGAGTTCCAAGCTAGATACCGTGACAAACTAGACGATAAAGGCTGGTAACATCGCTATTAAAGATACTACCAAAGAGGCAGTTTGGGTGTATATTGGTTCATTAGATGAACTAGGTTCCTACCATTGTGTGACAATGGAACTATAACTTTGGCCAAAGAAACCCTGGTCCCATTAGTGACCCAGACATATTCTGAGGCAGCATCACCTGATCATGGAGATAGTTGATCTCCAGGGTGATCGAGGTTGGGAGAGTAGACTCAGAGGACAACACGGCGGATCCACTCACGAAGGCCTTTTCCCAAAGAGAGACTTTTAGGGGATGGTTGAGTATTAGATACTACAACCACTGCTACAGATGGCCCTAGTGCAAGTGGGAGATTGTTAGTTATATGTATGCCCTAGAGGCCATTACTGTACATTCTATGTATATTGTAGTGGATGCAGGGACATATATAGGTAGGACTTTCTTGCTCGACATGATAGTACGCTATCTGGTTGCTCTTTTTCTTAACATGTATACTTTCTGTCTCTCTGATTACATGTTGATAAAGCCCTTAGGATGAGTACTCGACTTCCAGGACTATGATGCAGATCATACTAGTGGGGCCTAGGTAGTCAATGAGTACATCCTTCATTATTCCTAGTCGTGGGAATATCGAGACGGGGCATCGATATTCCAGAGTAGACTAGCGTATATCTTCTCGACCTATGTGATGGGCGATGGATGATCCCATATCCATTGGTGTTTGACATCGGAGATGGTATGCAGGTGCTCAGTGGAGACTGGGTACACTGAACGGACTCGCCGAGAACTCCCAGATGGTATTATACCTCACGTCAGATGGCAGTTCTCTGGTGACACTGGTACAACTTAGTCTGTTGACCCGAAATCGTCATAGAGTCTTGTGTGTCTCCCACTGTGCTTTGATTTCCACCCTACCACGGCTCTACTGAGTCGTGCAAACAGGTGGTTTTTGGGTACAGTCCCGATTCACATGGAGGCAATGAGCGATAGGAGGGGATTCGTCTCTCCCGGTATTGGGGGTTGATGTTGCGCTATGCTCGACTGGCCATAACAGGAAATCCCTGGCCAGGGTTGCAGTGACCTACTGGTAAGTGTTATCAGTAGTTTCACACATGTCATGGAATTCATGTCGGCATGACTTATCGAGCTACTGGGGTCTGCCGTTTACCACCCCTAGGCGAGATATGCGACATATCAGACGAACAGACCGGACTGTACGGTAAGTGTTACTGGTTGGATTCACAGGAGTGTGAGCGGGCTTGCTCGTCGATCATCTGATCGCTCAATACCCGGGTGGCCGTTACGTTTAGCAGACCCCTTGCGGCTTGTGGGTGCTTGATATGATCATCATCTGCTGCCGGCGTATTGACGAGTCTTTAGAGTCCTACACAGAGGTTTCCTGGTTCAAGCGAAACGAAATAAGAGCGCATATGAGATATGTGCGGGACCGAGAATAATTCGTGTATGTGATACCGTATTCCATTCTCGCGACGAATGTATCGATTGGTTATATGCGATATAACTTGGTTATCGAATCAAGGATTGATTCGAGAAGCCGATACATTGAATACTAGTCGGTTATATGCGACATGACCGGATCATTGAATCAAGTGTTGATTTAATGATTTAATGCATAATTATATATATATTTGATATATTACTTTGCATTAACTAGTATTGGTTCACTTTAAAAGGATTTTCTCACTTGAATTGTGCAAGTTGTATATGTGATATACTTTTGTGCACATGATTGTATCATGTTTGATGATACATGCTTATTTGGTTAAGTGTAAAGAATTAAACTATGGTTAAGTTAATGATTAGGGTTTTGTTTACTTAATTACTTATTCATTTATCTTATTTATTTATTCATTTTGGAAAATGAAAAAGGGTAAATGAATGGTTACTTGTTTTGTTTTTAGTTGAACATTCATGAAGTTTTGACTTAGTCTCCATTCTTGTCTTATACTTAACCCTAACCATTTAAACTAACCCTAATTCATTCTCTACACTTAACTAAGGTTAGAAGATGATAAGAATTTATTCTTTTTCATTTTTTCTTTAACACTTATCATATCTTCTTCTTCTTCTTCATCTTCTTCTTCCATGAAGAAAGCTTGCTACATCAATGGTGATTGATGAAAAAGTGTGAGAAATCCAAATCTAAAGTCTACCCACTTCCTATTTCTTCATCCTCTACCTCTTGCCAAGTAGTATAGGGTGTTTCCTTCACAAGTTTTCTTGACATGGTGAAGTTGGAGCTTGATCTAGCGATGCCTCGACGTAGATCATCTTCGGCATCGAAGCCGACGACCAAGCCCGTTCATTTCTTCGATTAAGCCGATGCTTGAGTCCGGAATCCGATTTGGACAGCGAGGGGACTTCATCGCGGAGCCTAGGAGGTGGAGGACCGGATCTACAAAGGTTGTAGCCCCTCCCCTTTAGCTATATTTCCGTTTACTTGCTTGCATCGCCTATATATCTAGTTAACGATCCGTATTAGGATTTGTAGGCACTTGTAAAATTTGAATTAGCCATGTTTGATGCCTTGTGAGACTCCATTAGAGTGCCTAGGAACCCTACAATTCCTACTGTGATTAAGGATTTTACCCTCAAGTATATGCTGGAATAACTCTCCCCAAGATGCACAAGCTTCTAGTCCTGGCTTGATGATGAGCTCCTTTCCTAGTTCTTCTTCTCTTCTCTTCTCTTGTTCTTCTTTATTTTGTTTTGTTTTTCTTTTCTTTCTTTTGAATTTTCAGATTTTAAACTAGCCAACTGATCTGAACCCATGATATATGTGGTGATAGGAAGGATGAGGTGTAGGAGGAGGTGTCAATGATCAAGGTGTGGTTGTTTCATGCAAGGAGGAGGTGTGGGGAGTGTGTTGTGCATGAGAGGAGGTGGCGGCAAAATATTATCATTCCCCTTTACTTTATCTTAAGATAAAATTGTGAACAAAAAACCTAATTTACCTCTTTTTCACTTACACCCTTAACAATTTCCCATTTGCACAAAGTCCTAAGCTTTAGATAACAACCCCGCACAACTTATGTTATTATATAATCACCATTTTATTAAAATGAAGCTAAATTTATCACTAAAACCCTTATAATTTATTTATGTTCCATACTAAAACTAAAATTTAATTTGTTTTACATAAAACTTATGATATTGTCTTATTTGGTTTTAATAATTTTTTAATTTAACACTTTATTATTTAATTAAATAATTTTATTTATTTCCCAATTTTCAAAATGTTATAAATACATATCTTTTCTTTTGATTAAATATTTGTTGTAGAGGTGGAATCAACGAAAAGAATACAGATTATTTGAAATCACCATGAACAAATCTAGTGGATTCAAATGTCTAGATATTTTCCTTTATCTAAATCTTTTTAATTTTGGTAATACCAGCGGCTTAGGATTAAGCCGGATTATTAAATCAGGTTTTGATTTAATAATTTATATATGTATTTATGTATATATATATATATATATATATATATGTATTCTAGTATTATTGTTCACTATTCATTTTCTCTCTTGGCTATTCGTATTTTTGTACGAATACGCGTATATGAATTTCGATACTATACCAGGCTATATTCCGTATTTATACGGAATGGTTTCTAGAAGATGTCCACCTCATTAATTGATTTTCTTTTTAGAAAATCAATTTGGAAATGAGGAGGAAGGTGAGTTGGCATGAGCATGGTGAGGCGTGTAGAGAGGTATGGGCATTGTTTTGTTTATTGAAAAATGAGATGAGATATTTTGTATGCATGAGAGAGAGAGGGGATGCCACTTCTAGAGTTACCTTGCTCATTTTGTTTTCTTCACTTGCTTTTCTCATTGCTCATTCTCATCCACTAAAAGACTTGGCCACTTTTTTGAGTTGCTCATGCCACCATGTTTACTCGCTTCCTCTTCATCTTCTTGAGTTGCTCATGGAGCATTTGTGATGAGAGAAAAACAATAGTGACACAATCCTACATCTCCACTCTCCATTGCTAGCAACCTTGGAGCGTCGGTTGCCTCGCATGGCGAGGCTGAAGCTTGTTTCGTTTCCCTAAGGTAGATCATCGTAGATGGAGAAAGACCGGCAACCAAACTCGATCAGCAACCTCTAGGAGTTTGGGAAGATGGTTGAAGACCGAAGGACACAGATCAACTCGGTATAACCTGTAGGGTTGCTGGGCACACGCACAAGGGTCTACGAGGCATCAACCATGCCCAATTTAAAATTTAGCCGTGCCGAACAACCCAAAACAGGATCTTTAAACTAAAGTTTATGCGAAAACAAGTATGTTAAACACTTTAACACTAAGTGAGAGGGATTACAACCTTTGTAGATCCGGTCCTTCATTTCTTAAGCTCCGTGTTGAAGTCCCTTCGCCGCGATCATCATGTTCCGAACTCTCGAGAGGCTCCGCGAAGAGAATGATCCAAACTTGCTTCCGATCTTCGATAACATAGATGATCTACCTTAAAGTTTCATTAACACAAGCTAACACTCACTAAATGAAGTGAACACTCTCATCTAAAAGGCAAGAGTAGATGAGGATGATTAGGATTTTTGCTCTCATTTATAATCTTTTTCTCACACATAATCATCACTTAGAAAAAGCTAGAAAGCTTTTTCCATGAAAGAAAGAAGGAAGAAGAAGAAGAATAAATCATAATCCTTTTGTGATGAATAATGCAAAGAAGATAATGATGAATAATGCAACCATGGTTGCTAAACCTTTGTAGAGAATTAACCAAAGCTAAGGTTTGGGTTAGGTTAAGAATGAGTCACTTGAAAATATCTTTGCAAAAACAAAAGAAAACCTTCTAGAAAGCATTAACCCAAATCAAACCCTAATCTTGTTTAATCTCTACTAAACATGTTGCATTAGTTATCATATCATGTCACAATATTATATATCACATATATAATATTTATTGTAACAAAAGAAAATGATACAATTAACATATATCGCATATATATCAATGTATTACCCGAGTGATAAAAAGAATCTTTTAGTGAGCTAATATTAGTTAATGTAATTTAATATATCATATATATTATTATACATTAAATTATCGAATCAACACTTGATCCGACAATCCGGCTATATCGCATATAACCGACTAATATATCATTTACCGATTCATCGAATCAATACTTGATCCGATGACCCGGCTGATATCAAATATCGCGAGAATAGAATACGGTATCACATATCGCATTATCCTCGGTCCTGCACATATCACATATGTGCCCCTACTCCGTTTTGCCTGAGCCAAGAAACCTCTGTGTAGGACTCTAAAGAATCGTCAATACGCCGGCAGTAGGTGATGATCATATCAAACACCCACAAGCTGCAAGCGGTCAGCTAAACGTAATAGCCACCCAGGTATTGAGCGCTCAAAAGATCAACAAGAAAGCCTGTACATTCTCCTGTGAATCCAAACAGTAACACTCTCGTACAGTCCGGTCTCGTCGTCTGATATGTCGCATATCTTGCATAGGGGTGGTAAACGTCAGACCCCAGTAATTTGATAAGTCGTGTCGATTTGAGGTCTATAAGAGTTCGAGAAACTACTGATAACACTTACCAGTAAATCTCAGCAACCCTGGCCAGGGATTTCCGGTTATAGCCAATCGAACACAGCACAACATCAACTCCCTATACCGGGAGAGACGAATTCCCTCCTATCGCTCATTGCCTCCATGTGATTCGGGACCATACCCAAAAGCCACCTTTTTGCACGCCCTCTTGGACGTGGTATGATGGAAATCAAAGCACAGTAGGAATCACACAAGACTCTATGACGATCTCGGGTCAACAGACTACTCTGTCACCAGAGAACTACCATCTGACGTGAGGTATAATACCATCTGGGAGTTCTCGGCGAGTCCGTCCAGTGTATCCAGTCTCCACAGAGCACCCATACACCATCCTTGATGTCAAACACCGATGGATATGGGATCATCCATCGCCCATCATATGGGTCAAGATGCGTATACGCTAGTCTACTCTGGTGCATCGATGGCCTGTCTCGATACACCCTCGACTAGGAACAGTTATAGGATGTACTCGTCGACTACCGTGGCCCCACTAGTATGATCTCATCATAGTCCCAATAGTCGAGTACATATCCTAAGGGCTTTATAAACATGTAACATAGAGACAATCAGAGTACATGTTAAGATAAAGTACAACCAGATAGCATACTATCATGTCGAGCAAGAAAGTCCTCCCTATATATATCCAAGCATCCATTACAATATACATCGTATGTACAGTAATGGCCTCTAGGGCATACATATAACTAACAATCTCCCACTTGCACTAGGGCCATCTGTTGTGGTATCACATACCCAACAATTAGCTGTGGTTGAAGTATCTCATACTGAACCATCCCATAAAAGTCTCTACTGGGAAAAAGGCCTTTGTGAGTGGATCCGCGTTGTTGTCCTCTGTGTCTACTTTCTTAACCTCGATCTCCCTGGAGATCAACCATCTCCATGATCAGGTGATACTGCCTAAGAATTATATATGGATTTATGATGGGACGGGGGGTTCCTTGGCCAAACCCACAACTCCATTGTCACACAATGGTAGGAACGAAGTTCATCACATGAACTAATATGTATCCAGACTGCCTCTTTGGTAGCATTTTTGGTAACGATGTATCTTGCATTTAATCGTCTAGTATGTCACGGTATCTAACTTGGAACTTTTCCAACATACCGTCCCTCTACTGAGGGTAAAGACAATACCTGCGACTGACATTCAGTCGTCCTTATCACCCTGGAACCTTTCCAGTGATTCTCCCCAGGATTGATTGATACCATCTCACTACAACTAGTGAGTATCCTAACATCCAATTAGATCTATCTCATAGATCCAAAACCCAGGATATAGGAGGTATCACTTTGATCATATATGGAGAATCCTTGTGATAAGCGGAGATTGACCGATCGTAGCATAGGAAACTCCTTCCCTATCAAGAGTATGTCATCCACGTAATCTACGAGGATCACCACCATACTCCCTATTACCTTTTTGTATATACAAGGTTCATCTACCATTTTGATGAAGTCAAACTCTTTGACTACCACATCAAAACAGATGTTCCAACTCCACGATGCCTGTTTTATCACATAAAACATCTTGCATACGTTTCCGCTGCTCCCACTATCTACGAAGCCCTCTGGCTGTGTACTTATAGACGTTCTCTTCTAAAACATCATTTAGAAAAGCAGTCATGACACCCAACCACCAGATATCGTAGTCATGGTATGTAGCCGTAGCAAGTAGGATCTGGATGGACTTAAGCATAGCTTTGAAAGTCTCAAGTTTTCCATGTACACCAAGTAATCTTCTCAAGATATACTTGCTCCTGATGGGGATTTAACCCTTCAGATAAAGCAACCAAAGTCCATACTTTATTGGTGTATAAGGATTCCATCTCAGATCGATAAGCATCTATCCATTCTTACAGAGTCCCACTCCTGATGGCCAGCTTGAAACTAGTTGGGTCATCATCTCATGATGCAATCCTCGCTCCCACTGTCATAGAGAAACCGAAGTATCTTTCAGGTGGGTGAGGAACCCTACTAGATCGGCGGAGAGGCTGAGGTTCGTTGGTTACTATTGAATCCTTTGGTTCTACCAAATCATCAGCTGCAGTTTGTATAGCTGAAACTCTTTCCAGTTCTACCTCATGACCACTAATTTCTTCACAAGAAATTCCCTTTCACAAAGGTGGCATGCTGTTCATATCAAAAAATTGCATTCTAATACCGCTCATTCATTATCTAATTGTTGTATTTATCGGTATTATTGACCAGTGTCTGCTCAGCATTACAGATTACAGGTATCCATGACAAAATACAGGAAATGCATCCAACAGCATGGATATATCACTCGAGGGAAGACACTGCGACCAGAAACGCTAACCGACCGATACTTCAGGAGTTCCTTTACGCAACAAGTTGTGTACACATTTTTTTTCTAAATGGTCCAACACAACAAGTGTGTACACAAGACTTTTAAGCACATGTGGATATGATTCTATATGCAATCAAGGATATGATTCTATATGCAATCATCAAGGATATGATTTTATATGCAATCAAGGATATGATTCTATATGCAATCAAGGATATGATTCTATATGCAATCATCAAGGATATGATTTTATATGCAATCAAGGATATGATTTTATATGCAATCAAGGATATGATTTTATATGCGTATGATATTATATGCATTCAAGACTAAAAAGCATGTGTTCAAATCAAAGGCAATCAAACAAATCAGCATGAGCCATAATGGGACAGATATGAATATTTCTTTCTGAGCCTATAAATAGAGACCAGAGGCAAGAGGAAAGGGTAGCTTTTTCTTTAGTTCTATCTTAGAATTCTTGTAATTTTTCTTTTCATTCTTGAGCTCTTGCCCCTTTGTCTTGACCTTGCAACTTCTCATTTAGAACTTGCAAGCTTAAGGCTTAGGTTCTTGACTTCAAGATCTCTTGTAACAAGTTTGTTCTTCAATAAAAGTTCGTATTTTTATTACATGTCTTGTTCCACTTTACATGATTTCAATTGTGAAATTCATGCTTTGCTTTGATCTTGCAACCTCTTAAGTGAGCTAAGCTTGGTATTTGGATCTCACACGTTGCCGGGGATTGAACACTGGGAGATAAAACGCTTGAACTCATCGGTTCTCTTTTCCTCTTTATTTCATTGCATGTTTTTATGTATCTTCTCTTTTCTTTCTTGTTAATTTGTAAATATGTGTGAGTAATCTTTTCACTTGTTAAGGGTGTAATATGTTAGATCGTATTCGAAGATTTTCTTTGTCCAAACTTTAAAACCTAAAACTTGCCTATTGAAACTTCGTGCAAATCACCCGCAACTCCGCTCACTAGGCATCCTATCCTACCCCGATAGTGATGATTCCTAATCATGACCGGATTGCCCGTGGTTTGCCGAAGGCTAAAATCAAGAGATAACAACGGAAGGACAAGGGACAAGGAAAACGGATTTAGCGAAATACCGCAAATACCGTATTTCAAGTTCCCTAATACGCGTTGTTACCTATTGCTTTAGTATCAATACCAAGTCGGGGCTATAAGGAATTGGCAAATATCACCTTCATACAATCTAACTTATTACTACTCTTAACAAGTCCTTTTTATTCATATCTTTGTTATGACAATTAGTTAACCAACAAATCAAAACACGGTATTAACTCGTTAAAACAAGCAATAAGAAACTTACCATCTCCCTGCGGACGACCCGTATTCATCGCGGCTCGCTACAAGCGACACCATTTTGATTGCGGTAATTTCAGAATTCTTTTTAAACACGACACAGTTAGATCGTGACAATCAAATGGCGCCGTTGCCGGGGAGACGGTAACGCTTTTTATACTTGTATTCTCGGGTTAAATTTGTGCATATTCTGTATAAAACTAACTTCTAACACATTCAAACAAATAACCATTCTTTTTGAAACCAACCACAAACACAAATAAAATTCTTTTCTTCTCTGGATTTGAATTCTGCTAACACTCTGATGCTAAAGAAATAAATCAAGTTATAAAATTGGAATGATATTTCTTCATTAAGACAACACACAAAATTTGAGCCAATTTCCTCACACAAAAACCGGCGACATACCCTCAAAAACCGAGCTCGCCGGCCTTGGTGTGGCCTTTTCACTTTTGTTTTTCTATGTTGCTTCCAGTGTTTTGATATAAATTCCATTTTTATTATTTGATTTTCTTAATTATTTGTGTTCGGAATTGTGGTTGTTATTATTGCTTTTTGGCTCAAATATCCGTATTTTTCCAATATATGCAGATTTGACGGATTTTGAGCAGCGATCATACGGAACAAAGGGGCATTTTCAAGTGCAAAGGAGGGTGAACACTCAGTGCCAAAGATCCGGGTAGTTAGACCCGCGCAAGCGAACCATTCGACCACTCGGAGGCAATATCGACACGAGTTTCTGAAACTCGATACTTTTTGGTACGTATTTTTCTAAACTTCCCCTCTCAAACCCGACGCTCCAATATTCTTGTCTTTGCAGGATTCTTAGCAAAAATCGCCGCAAAAAGACAAAAAAAGAAACTAACCGTATTTGTTGCAGCGCCGCATTAAAAGTAAAAAACGATAACTGATTGCTTGAAAACAAAACATGGTTGAATTTTGCGCATTGCATCATTTAATACGGACTTAAGGGGCTCTAACACCAATCCAGATTGGGTGGGGATTTCATCACCCTTCCTAAGACCCCGGAAATCACTAATTGCATAAGTGTCACCTCAAGTTTAATAAAAAATATCTAGACTCAGCCCACTAAGGACTTATCGCGCTCAATAGGACAAAGGAAGATTGTGGGCATTCAATCGTTTATCTAAACATGACTCTTGTGGTGCCTAGGCAAGACAAGTGAGGAGGTAACTTTAAAAGGCCCGTCTCACGGTGATTCGTGAGCGGATCCCTCCATACCTCACTTGTGCTTACCTGGCCACAACTGGCTGTGAAGAGGCGATCTGAGGGTTATCTCACAATTTGTCGCTTTGGAACAGTTAGGAGCAGGTCTAGTAGAATTAGAGGACCCTAGTCTAGGTATTGATTGTGCATTTATGACTGTACATTTGTGATTGTGTTTGTTGAACAGTCATTTCATTTTCCCATTCTTTTGAAACAAACACAAAAATTGCCATTTTTACCACTATCACCCAATTTTTCTCCACTTTCGTTTTCTTACCCTCACATTCTACGCTTTGACTACACTAAACTCGTTTAGTGTATGTCCGCTTGGACTAGGGACCCTAGTTCCCGTTTAGTCCGCGTTTCGTTAGTCCCTACGGACTACGCAATCGACCCCAACGCCGAAAATCCCTCCACCCTTTTATCACTTTTACTTTTGCCGGTCAACTCCGACGTTGACTGAGATTCTGTTCATACATCTTCACCTTCTTTATCACCAAATTCTTCTGAGATGTCAGGATTTAATCCTAACATCTCTCCACCTGTCCAGGGACTGACTCTACCTAATCTGGGTGCGAATAACCCGAATCAACCGCCTGTTGAAGCGCCCATACGAGTCGCGCTCTAGGATCTCTTCTGCCCTGTCCGCACCTCTTTACCTACCCGTCTTTCACCCCCACCGGCAAATGGAGACAATTTTGAAATAAAACCCCACTTCATCAATATGCTGCCAAAATTTCATGGATTGGAATCAGAAGATGCGTATATTTTTATCAATAAATTCCAAAACGTTTGCGCTATGATGAAAACAACCCAATTAAGTGATGACGCTATAAGGCTAAGGGTCATTCCTTTCACCTTATGTGACCTAGCCGAGAAGTGGCTAAACAGCACCGCATCACATTCAATTAGAAATTGGGACGAGTTTGTGAAAGCTTTTCTTAAAAAGTTCTATCCTCAACACAAAACTGCTAGAATCTGTAATGAGATTATACAATTTTCACAGCTTCCTTCCGAACCATTTTGGAAGTGTTTTGAAAGATTCAAAGACCTACTCTTTCAATGCCCTCACCATGGGATCGAAAGTTGGCAACTTTGCCAAACATTATACGAGGGATTGAACACGGCAACAAAGCAGTTGCTAGAAACCATTTGTCAAGGTCACTTTCTATCCAAATCTAGTGAGGAAGTGTGGCAGTTCCTTGAGGACCTTAGTGAACAAACAATTCAGTAGGAGAGCACCAAGACCACATCATCTTCTTCTAGTGGTCAGTCTAGGGCAGGCATACATCAATTAGAGATGTCGATTGCTATGAAGGCCGAGATGGCCGCTCTTACGATAAAGCTAGAAGCGATTGAGACCAAAATCTCATCGCCTTCTCCTGCCCCTGTTGTGCCTCCATGAACTGTTTGTGCTTGCTGTTCGGATCCATCACATCTCACCGAAGAGTGTCCTTACAATGCATCTACTCAAGGACAGGATCAAGTCAATGCTGCCTTTCAGCAACGACAAAGAAACGATCCATACTCTTCTACATACAATCCGGGTTGGAGGAGTCACCCAAATTTCGCTTGGAACCAAAATCAACAATTCCAAGAAAATAACAATTTTCAAAGGCCTCCTCCTCCACAACAACAAGCACCTCCACAAACTCAATTTCAACAACCTTTCCAACAGCAACCTTACCCTAATCAAGTGAACAATTTTGTGCCTAACACTGCTTACCCTCCAAACAATTTTCTTCAACCTAATAATGACAAGGTTAGCTCGCTCGAAAGAAGTCTAGATGCGTTCCTAAAGCAATCTACACAATCTACAGCAAGATTAGAGACTTCTATTCAATCTTTGGTGCAAAACAGTGCCTCACACGATCAAAGCATCAAATCTATTGAGGCACAAATTGCATAACTCAATGCAGCATTGAGCGAGCGAGAAAAAGGAAAGCTCCCATCTCAACCACTGCCAAATCCCGGTCACGCACATGCTGCATATCAACAGCAAAATCATAACGTAAATGCTGTGACCACATTGAGATCAGGAAAAGTGTTGCAAAACAAGGTGGGTATTAACAATGACACCCCTGCTGGTGGCCCTTCTTCATCTTCTTCACCTTCTTCTTCTTCTTCGTTAGAACCTATTCTTCATCCTTCACACGGCTCTATCTCTTCTAGCTCGAACGGACCCACTTCTCACAACATGAACACATCTACACGGGGTTCCGTTCCAACTCAACAATCTGATCCGCAAAAATTGGACTCAACAACTTTTTAAAACGTTCATTTTCCAAACCGGTTGAGATCCAATAAACTAACTCCACAAATGGAGAACATTGTCGAGTAGTTCAAACAGGTTAGCATAAATATCCCTCTTTTGGATGCAATCCAACAAGTTCCTTCATATGCAAAAATCTTAAAGGACTTATGCACCAAAAAGAGAAAGTCACAAGTACCAAAGAAAGTTTTCGTGGCTAGTGCTATTAGTAATGCTCTTGTCAATTCTTTACCCCCAAAGCAAAAGGACCCCGGTTGTCCTACTATTTCGATAACAATTGGGGACAAGAACATCAATAGAGCACTACTAGATCTTGGTGCTAGTGTCAATTTGCTACCTTATTCTGTGTATGAGCAATTAGGCATTGGAGAGCTTAAGCTTACTCACTGTACTCTCCAAATGGCTGATCGATCAATCACCCATCCAAGGGGTGAGCTAGAGGATGTGTTGATCAAAGTTGGGGAGTTCATATTCCCAGTTGATTTTATTGTTATGGACACACAACCTGTTGCTAACTCACGGAACCAAATTCCGGTGATCCTCGGTCGACCATTTTTGGCCACTTCCAATGCCGTAATAAACTGTCGCAATGGCTCCATGACACTATCCTTCGGGAAGACGTCTAGTGAGTTCAATATTTACAAGTTAGGAAGTCTGCCCCCCGTGCCTAATACTAGTACACGAGAAGTTTGCTCTATTCACGAAATCATGCAGGAGGACTGCGAGTTTGAAAGATTCTTGTTTGATTAGAACAGTTTTGACGCCACTAGTGCGTCCCTCCTTGAGCCGACCACCTTGACACAACCGATATGGATTATGAATGTTTCACTTTTTCGGTTGATGACGACTCACAACCCGAATATGAGTCTTTTGAATTTTTGGATGACTTAGTTGAACCATCCGAATCGGTTGTTTACAGTGATTTCGAACCTGTGTTGGAGTCCTTTGAGTTCGAGGTAGATTCCCCAATTTTGCCTATGATTCTTTTGCCTCCGAAACTCGAACTCATACCCTTGCCGTCTCACATTAAATATGCTTACATAGGTGAGAATGAGACCTTTCCCGTTATCATATCGGCCTCTCTAGCCCTCGAGCAAGAGAACGCCCTTTTAATGCTCTTACAAGATAGGCGGCAAGCTCTCGGCTGGAATATGGCAGACATCGATGAGATTAGTTCCCTCATAATTGAATATCTTATGCATATGATGGATGATGCCAAGTCGATGAAGGATCCACAGAGATATCTTGGGGATAGTGTGGTTAGTCAACCTTCTCCTTTGGAAGTTGAACCACCCCCATTTCTTTTAATAAGTTACGAGAATGCCAATACTCCACTGATTGTTAATCATTCGCATTCTCGTTTTGATTCATCACCACCTCCTGTCTATTTACTTCCACACTTTCCATACCACCTCTTCTATCTTCCCCAATTCTTCTTGGATTGGTACAACATATTCTTCCACCAACCGATACTCTTTACAGATAAATTTTTCAACTGGTTGATGTTGACATTTGGTCTATGCAAAGTTTGGCAGTAATGTCTAACATTGTTTAAATGAAGTTTAGAGGGGCCTTTCTGTATATATTTTTGTTTTAACAATAAAATAAAAAATAAATAAATAAACAGGGAAGTGCCGGCATTTTAACCTTCTTGGTATAGCATGACAGTGAGGACACTGTTATGTTTAAGTTTGGGGGTATGCTCGGTACGTCTTCTTACTTCTCATTCATTTGTACATATTTTTGCATTTGCATACTTATTTTAAAAACTCATAAAAATTGAAAATTTTCAAAAATTATAAAAATTATTGTATTCAATTTTGGCCATATTTAACTTGAGTTTGACAAATAGGTTAACTGGCTACGAACAACTAGATCTTAGACTTAGTAAATTAAAAACCCTAAAAATAACCTTCCTTAAAGTTTATCGGTAGAAAGTATATGTCTTTGTAGTTTATTTAGAAATAGGCAAATTTTTGGTTCACTTCTTGGGCTAAGTTGAAATAAAGGAAAAAGTATTGATTATTATTAGAGTATAAGTTTGAAAAATAATTCCTGGCTTAAGTATAGATTCTGAAAATGTATACCCTACAAAATTGCACTATCACGCACCTTGAAGCTTGGAATAGTAGAGGAGACCTTGAAATGCTCTTGTCTAAAAGTCCTTAGTACGAAGAAAATGAAAAATACAAAAGTGAATAAAAAAAAAATGAACACTGGTTTTGTGATTACTTAAGGCTAAAAATAGAAAAATATTTAGCGAGGGTGCTTCATCACCTAGTGCCTTAGACCAACTGGTTTGGGAGACACTGCTAAAAGCCTTGGGTGTTACAAGACTAGGAAGTACGCTTTAAAAGTACAAACGCATCTTGTAATCGGTCGTTGGTACCTCAAGAAGTATTAATAGTCGCATGAAGGATGTGTAAGCAAAACTCACCAATTAATAAGTGCTTTGGACAACGGACAAGGGTATGATTGCTTGATTTGAATTTTCAAGTGTAGGGGTGATTTATACACACAGGGATATGTGATTAGAGTTTAGATAAGAGAAAGGAATGAAGAATAGAACTTGTATCTTTAGTAGAGTTGATAAAAATTCCTAAGTGGAGATGGAACCTTTGAAGGAAAACTTAAGAAACGCCAAAATCTAAGTAAGTCTATAGAACATATATAATCTTAAGTTAAATGATGAGGAAGCGTGAAGAATGTGGGTGGATAATTTACAAGTAAAAGATAATAGAGTTCCTTGTTAGAAAACCTAATTGGAGAATAAAAGTCGATAAGCCAAATTGACGGGATTTTGTGGGTAGTATCCGCTGAAAACCCTCAGGAGACAACACTCCTCCTACTAGGGACACCCAGAGGTTAAACGGCTTGTTGCACATGCTCAGTGCAATCGCGTTCCCTGCGAAACTGCGGTTAGGATTTTCGTTTGTGAATAAATGGTTTTGCTCGGGACGAGCAATAGATAAGTTTGGGGGTATTTGTTCATATCAGAAAATTGCATTTTAATACCGCTCATTCATTATCTAATTGTTGTATTTATCGGTATTATTGACCAATGTCTGCTCAGCATTACAGATTACATGTATCCATGACAAAATACGGGAAATGCATCCAACAACACGGATATATCACTCGAGGGAAGACACTGCGACCAGAAACGCTAACCGACCGATACTTCAGGAGTTCCTTTACGCAACAAGTTGTGTACGCATTTTTTTTCTAAATGGTCCAACACAACAAGTGTGTACACAAGACTTTTAAGCACATGTGGATATGATTCTATATGCAATCAAGGATATGATTCTATATGCAATCATCAAGGATATGATTTTATATGCAATCAAGGATATGATTCTATATGCAATCAAGGATATGATTTTATATACAATCATCAAGGATATGATTTTATATGCAATCAAGGATATGATTTTATATTCATATGATATTATATGCATTCAAGACTACAAAGCATGTGTTCAAATCAAAGGCAATCAAACAAATCAGTATGAGCCATAATGGGACAGATATGAATATTTCTTTCTGAGCCTATAAATAGAGACCAGAGGCAAGAGGAAAGGGTAGCTTTTTCTTTAGTTCTATCTTAGAATTCTTGTAATTTTTCTTTTCATTCTTGAGCTCTTGCCCCTTTGTCTTGACCTTGCAACTTCTCATTTAGAACTTGCAAGCTTAAGGCTTAGGTTATTGACTTCAAGATCTCTTGTAACAAGTTTGTTCTTAAATAAAAGTTCGTATTTTTATTACATGTCTTGTTCCACTTTACATGATTTCAATTGTGAAATTCATGCTTTGCTTTGATCTTGCAACCTCTTAAGTGAGCTTGCAACATTAAAGCTTGGTATTTGGATCTCACATGTTACCGGGAATTGAACACTGGGAGATAAAACGCTTGAACTCATCGGTTCTCTTTTCCTCTTTATTTCATTGCATGTTTTTATGTATCTTCTCTTTTCTTTCTTGTTAATTTGTAAATATGTGTGAGTAATCTTTTCACTTGTTAAGGGTGTAATATGTTAGATCGTATTCGAAGATTTTCTTTGTCCAAACATTAAAACCTAAAACTTGCCTATTGAAACTTCGTGCAAATCACCCGCAACTCCGCTCACTAGGCATCCTATCCTACCCCGATAGTGATGATTCCTAATCATGACCAGATTGCCCGTGGTTTGCCGAAGGCTAAAATCAAAAGATAACAATTGAGGGACAAGGGACAAGGAAAACGGATTTAGCGAAATACCGTAAATACCATATTTCAAGTTCACTAATCCGCGTTGTTACCTATTGCTTTAGTATCAATACCAAGTCGGGGCTATAAGGAATTGGCAAATATCACCTTCATACAATCTAACTTATTACTACTCTTAACAAGTCCTTTTTATTCATATCTTTGTTACGACAATTAGTTAACCAACAAATCAAAACACGGTATTAACTCGTTAAAACAAGCAATAAGAAACTTACCATCTCTCTGCGGACGACCCGTATTCATTGCGGCTCGCTATAAGCGACACCGTTTTGATTGCGGTAATTTCAGAATTCTTTTTAAACACGACCCAGTTAGATCGTGACAATCACATGCCGAGAAACAAAACATCTTTTGTTCCTCGGTTAAGTAGAAGATATTCCCTTGCTAATGCTTGGGATATCCAACAAACTTCAACAGATCTGACTTTGCCTCGAGCTTGTCCGGATTTTGCTTTTCAGACATAGGACGGACAACCCTAAATCTTAACATACTTAAGATATGGGCTCTTACCATTCCATATCACATATGAAGTGGTAGGCAACTGATTTGATTTGAACCTTATTCAATAGGTATGTAGTTTCTCAAGTGCATAACTCCCAAAAGGAAATTGGTAACTCAGTAGTACTCATCATAGAGCACACCATATCACATAGGGTGCTATTGCTCCGCCCTGATATACCATCGTGCTATGGTGTATACGGAGGAGTAATACTGAGAGAGAATCTCATTCTCCTTTAGAATAGTCCAGGAATTCCGTGCTCAAGTATTCTCCTCTTTGGTCTCATCAAAAGACATAATACTTATACCTGTTTTTGGTTCTCTACTTCTAACTTATATTCTGTGAATATCTCAAAAGCATCGGACTTGTGTTTCGACAGGAACATATGTCTGAATCTTGAGAGATCATCAAAGAATGTAATGAAGTACAAAGAACCGATCTTGGCATGTGTAGACAGGAGACCTTCATACATCAGCATGTATCAATCCCAAGAGTTCACTAACTCTTTCTCTGTTTCCAATAAACAGAGCTGTGGTCATCTTATCTTTGTGACATGACCGGCAAGTTTCACAAGATGCAAATTCAAACAAATTTAAATATGCATCTAAATGTTGTAAGTCCACGTTGCCCACCCCGGTACTTGCGGGAAGGCGGAAAACGGAATAAAAATCGAATTTTTATGAGCTTAGGCAACATGGACTACACTATGAAGGATCTTTGCTAAACAAAAACAAGCTAAAGCTAACTAGAAACTAGCTAAGTGCTAGAAAGGTTATACCTTGGGCTTTATGTCCTTCTCTCCTTGCTCCTTGGAGTGGTGGAAGGAGGTCACCTTTGTCGTCTTCTCTCGTCGAAGAAAGATCCACCCGAAAGCCTCAACCTTTGGCTTCAACTCCAAGCTAGAAGTAACTAGGGTGCAAGAAGTGCTAATCCTTGAATCCTAGATGAGAGTAGAGATTATCAAGAGAGGGTTTTTCTCAAGCTCAAGTGTTTCTCAACACATGAGAGGGGAGAGCTTGAGGGAGAGGAAGAACAAGAGAGAGAATGTGAATGATAGAATGAGAGAGTAACATGAAGCATTCTCTCATATATGTGAATTATTGTAATTAGAAAATTAGTGAGATAATTGTCATGGCTTAATCAAGACATGACCATTATCATTTCATTTTTAATGCAAATTGCAAGGATCAAAGAGCATCTTCCAAATGAAATGATGATGGTCAAAGTGCCAACAAGGTCAACAAGTCAAGATTGGTCAAATGGTCAACAACCATAACCATGCACAATTATTAAACTAATATTAATTAACAATAATACACTCATAAGCATTAGGGTTAATAAAATGACAATAGTCATTAACCCTAATCAAAGTCCTCTCCCTCTGTCTCAAGCAACTGTGCATACGCACCCGTATTCGTGATCCGAGGAACACGAATACAATGAGAAAAACCAATCCCAAATCATATACTAGGATCCGGCTTAAACCAAAGCCAGCTAGTATAAGCTGTCCGGACAGCAAACGTGCACAAGTGCGTGAATATGAACGAACCCTGTCGCAAAACCATGCGACCTCTACTCATTTTGCCTAAAGGCGAATAGCTCTCTGTGTGGGACTCTAAAGACTCGACACTACGCTGGCAGTGGGTTTAACCACAGACCGCAAGCGGCACTAGCTGTACGTAACGGTCCCCAGGTAGATGTCGACAAGAAGACTGACGAGGTGAACCCCATCTGAACTCCTACTGAGCCTGTATGTGACAATCTCCGTACAGTCCGGTCTGTTCGTCTGATACATCGCATGGCGGGCCTAAGGGGCGGTGAACGTCAGTCCCCTAATAGCGGTACAAGTCGTGTCGGAGTGTAGCCCAGAACACCCTGAGATAACACTGGAAACCTACCAGTATATCTCTCTTGCCCTGGCCAGGGACTACTCATGTAATGGCTCTCCTGGACACAGCGCGATGTCAACCCCCAATACCGGGAGAGACGAATCCTGTCTAACCGTCACTGCCTCCAAGTGCTTCGGGACTGCACCCAAAAACTACTTGTTTGCACGACTCCTTTGAGCCGTGGTAGGGTAGTAATCAAAGTGCAGTGGGAACACACTCGAGGCGAAGTGACAGTGTCAAGTCAACGGACTAAGCTGTACTCATGTCACCTGGGAACTGATAACTGACGATAGGTATAATACCAACCAACAGTTCCCGACGAGTCCTGTCCAGTGTACTCATAACCTAACGAGCACTTGCATACTATCTCAAGTACGACGTACTGACGGCTGTGGGACAGACCGTCTCCCACACTGGGATGAGAAGCGCATACGCTAGTCTACTCCGGAGTATCGATGCCCTATCTCGATAGTCCAACGACTAGGGACCTGTATAAGGATGTGCTTTTAGATCACCCAGCTCCCACGAGTGTGAGCGCCATCACAACGCTGGTAATCAAGCAAAGATCCTAAGGGCTCTACTAATATGTATATCAGCGATATGCTAAAAGAAACACATGCACATATTAAAGCAGAGACAAACCAAATAGCATACTACCATTTCGAGCAAGATTTTATATACAACTGTGAATATCCCAAGCTTCCATCAAGTAATATACAAACTAGTATGATACAGTAATGGCCTCTAGGGCATATACACTAACAATCTCCCACTTGCACTAAGGCCATGTACTGGCGTATCGGAGACCTATCATCTCGATCAGCCGCTCGAACTGAGTCTGGGGCAAGGCCTTGGTGAATGGATCTGCTGTGTTATCTTCTGAAGAAACCCCCTGAACCTCGATCTCCTGGCGATCCACGATCTCCCTGATCAGGTGATACCGCCTTAAGATATGTCTGGATTTCTGATGGGACCTGGGTTCCTTCGATAAAGCTATAGCCCCGTTGTTGTCGCAATACAGAGGTATTGGGTCAACAATGGACGGAACCACCTGAAGTTCTCTAAAGAACTTCCTCATCCAGACAGCTTCTTTTGCGGCATCAGATGCAGCGATGTATTCCGCTTCCATAGTCGAGTCAGCAACAGTTTCCTGTTTGGATCTCTTCCAACACACCGCCCCTCCATTGAGGGTAAAGACAAAACCCGACATGGACTTGGAATCATCCTTGTCACTCTGGAAGCTGGAGTCAGCAAAGGCCTCAATCTGGAGGTCTTTTCCGCCATACACCAAGAACATCTCCTTAGTCCTTCTCAGGTACTTGAGAATGTTCTTTACTGCTATCCAATGTTTCTCCCCAGGGTTTGACTGATACCTGCTTACCACACTCAGTGCATAAGCCACATCCGGTCTGGTACACAACATCGCATACATTATAGAGCCTACCGCAGAACCGTAGGGTATAATAGACATGCGATCCCTCTCCAAATCAGTCTTGGGAGATATCTCTTTGGAGAGGGTGATCCCGTGACAAGCCGGTAGATTACCGCGCTTGGAATCTTCCATACTGAATCTCTTCAGTATGGTGTCGATGTACCTAGACTGTGAAAGTCCTAATATCCTCTTGGATCTGTCACGGTAGATCCGGATACCCAGAATGTATGAGGCATCACCCAGGTCTTTCATGGAGAACCTGTGTGACAAGAACCCCTTGACAGATTGTAGCATAGGAATGTCATTTCCTATTAAGAGAATGTCATCCACGTATAAAACGAGGAATACTACAGTTCTCACTACAAATCTACAATAGATGCATGGTTCATCTGGATTTTTGATAAAGCCAAATTCCTTGACCGTCTCATCAAAACAGATGTTCCAACTCCGCGATGCCTGCTTTAGTCCATAAATGGACTTAAGCAACTTGCACACCTTTCCGCTGCTCCCACTCTGAATGAAACCCTCTGGCTGGTCCATATAGACACACTCCTCTAAATGTCCATTTAGAAAAGCTGTCTTTACGTCCATCTGCCAAATCTCATAATCGTGGAAGGCAGCAATGGCAAGAAGGATCCGAATGGATTTCAGCATACCTACTGGAGAAAAGGTTTCGTCATATTCCAAACCAGGTCGCTGACGAAAACCCTTTGCTACCAGTCTAGCTTTATAGGGCTCAACCTGTCCATCTACACCAATCTTCCTTTTGAAGATCCACTTGCATCCTACGGGTTTTACCCCATCTGGAGCAATGTCCAACGTCCATACTTTGTTGGTGTACATGGACTCCATTTCGGTCCGCATCGCATCCAGCCATTTTACCGAGTCGACGCTCTGAATGGCTTGCTGGAAGCTAGTAGGCTCATCAAAGTCTATGATGCAATCCTCTCTATCCCCGTCAATGAGAAAATCGTAGTATCTCTCGGGCGGATGAGACTGCCTACTACTCCTGCGGAGTGGCATGGGAATGTCCTGATCTTTCGAACCCTCTGGTTCTACTAAGCTTTCAGTAATAGCTCGTGGTTCTGGAATTTCTTCCAGTTCTATTGCGCTCCCACTTAATTCTTTTTCTATGAACTGGTGTTCTAGAAAGTGGGCATGGCGAGAAACAAACACCTTTTGTTCTTCTTCGCAATAGAAGAAATATCCCTTAGAGTTCTTTGGATATCCTACAAACTTGCACTGTACTGAGCGTGCCTCGAGCTTGTCCGTATGCTGCTTTTTTACAAAAGCTGGACATCCCCATGTATTAATGTGATTAAGATAGGGTCTCTTCCCACACCACATCTGATATGGTGTAGTAGGCACAGTCTTAGTTGGAACTCGGTTCAAAAGGTATGCAGCTGATTCTAGCGCATATCCCAAGAACGATCGCGGTAACTCAGCGTTACTCATCATGGACCGTACCATATCCAATAGGGTTCGGTTCCGTCTCTCCGATACATTGTTATGTTGCGGAGTGTATGGAGGAGTAAGCTGAGAGAGAATTCCATTCTCTTTTAAGTAACCCAGGAACTCGGCACTCAAATATTCACCACCTCGATCAGATCTCAGTGCCTTGATGCTTTTGCCTGTTTGTTTTTCTACTTCATTCTTATATTCCTGGAATTTTTCAAAAGCCTCGGATTTATGTTTCATTAAGAAAACATAACCGTACCTTGAAAAGTCATCCGTAAAAGTAATGATGTAAGAATAACCGCTTCGTGCATGTGTAGACATTGGACCGCACACGTCGCTGTGTACGAGTCCTAAGAGCTCGCTCGCTCTTACTCCATGTCCAGTGAACGGAGTCTTTGTCATGTTTCCTTTGAGACAGGATTGACAAGTTGCATATGATTGATATTCGAACGGATCCAAATATCCTTCTGTATGTAACTTAGTCAACCTTCTCTCATTGATGTGACCCAGTCTACAATGCCATAAGAAAGTTTTATTGATTTCTGGAGACTTTCTTTTGTGTGTATTCTGGACATTGAAAAACTGTGGTTGGTTTAATACGTATATATCGTTGTTTAATGTACCTGACCCAATCAAAACTTGATTAAGGTGAATGTTCACTACATTACTTACAAATGCAAAATCATAACTTTCTTTAGATAATAAAGATACAGAAATGATATTACAGGTTGCATTTGGTACATAATAACAACTACGCAAAACCAAAAAGTGTCCATCCGACAATCCCAGGTGATAGTCCCCCACGGCCTCAGCATCCATGCTAGCACCGTTTGCAACTCTGAGGGTCATGTCACCTGCCTTCAAAACTCTACGCTTTCTCAACGCCTGCAAAGAATTACAGATATGAGATCCTGATCCGGTATCCAATACCCAGGATGTAGAGTTTATTGATAGACAGTTTTCAATAACATACACACCTGAAGCTGAAGCTGCAACTCGCTTCAAATCCTGTGTTCTGGCCTTCCAAGCCTTGCAATCCTGTTTCCAGTGACCACTTTTGTGACAATAGAAGCATTCTTCCTTCCCCACCAGCTTTCCCGCTATCTTTGTTGCTTTTCCTTTTCCCTTTGTATCCACTTTACCGACACCGCCTCTTGGTTTGGCGGGGGCTTTCTTTTTCTTGCCCTTGGCTTTCGCTCTGGACCGAGAAGAGGAAGATCCTCCTACAAACAAAGTGGATGTCTCCCTACCCTTCTGTAGGGTGCCCTCAGCACTCCTCAACATGTTCAGAAGTTCGGAAAGTTCAACCTCCTTTCCTTGCATGTTGAAGTTAAGAATAAACTGGGCGTAAGTGGAAGGAAGGGACTGGAGAATCAAATCAGTATAGAGTTCATTCTCCAACGTGGTCCTAAGGTCCGCGAGCTCCTCTATGTAGCCAATCATCTTAAGCACGTGTTCCGCTACCGATGATCCGACAGCCAACCTTGCCGAAAACAACTTCTTCGACACTTCGTATCTTGCGATACGAGACTGCTCTCCATACAGTTCTTTTGTATGAAGAAATATGGACTCTAGGTCCATATTCTCGTGCCTCCTCTGATGTTCGTTGTCCATCGAGGCTAGTATGAGGCATCTGGCCTTCGCACAATCTATTTCCCAGGTCTTGTAGATTTCCCTATCTACGACGCTGGTTTTGGGACCTGGGACAGGGGGTGCTTTAGTGGTAAGGACATATCCCAACTTGTCGTAAGTGATTGCCATCTTGACATTCCTAAGCCAATCTTTGTAGTTCGGCCCTGTCAATATGTTTTTATCTAGTAATAACTTAAGTCCGGTCATGTTGAATGGTCGCTGCAATTAGGAGAGAGAAAAGAAACACTTTAGCATGATGCTCTTGCAAGTTTAGAGTGGTTTTTAATTTGTCTAAACTGGATGGCTCCCACTGTCTCTCGAATCCCTTCTCAAACCGTAAAGAAAGGATTAGTCAGGATCAATCTCACCGTACAATACTTGCTTAACCGTTCAGCCAGGCCAGTGTCGGTACTTCGAGGGAGGTTTTCCAACGCTTTCGCGAAGTTCCTTAATTAAGTAACCTCTTTTCCCTGTGGGCGTAGCCCTGCTAACACCTTTCTAGACACCTACTAAGTTTATAGCATTGATCGTTAAGTGAGAGTTTTCCCGAGGAGTAGCATATACTCACAGTAGGATCGGGATCCAAATATCATCGCGTGATAAAACCGAAGGAATCCTACCAGAATTATCACACTCCAAATGGTATGCAGCGCTAGCAAGTTTCAGTACTTATGAAACTCCCGATGTGGATTTTTGCCCCATGCTCTTATGACCTTGACTTTGGCCAAAATATCATAAGTCACATGTCAAGTTCTACCCGTCATTCTCCTGGTTAATTTGGACCCACCCGTACCTACCCTTGACTTTGGCCAAAATGGCAGCACGACTGTCCCAAACCAACGCATCTATCTATGCTACACATGAATACCCAATAGCTACCAATCACTATGCCTTGACTTTGGCCAAAATACATAGCTTGAATACTTTTTGACCATTCATGTGGAATGACGGAGGGCTACGAATGGTTTTGGAGAAATCGTGAACATAGTGAACTTGATATAATCGATGGAACGAGATAGCTTTTAAAAGGAGTGGTTCAAGCTCCGCGTTTAAAAGTTTAGTTTTGAAAAAGAACCGAGTGGTTTTCAAAGTGTTCCAATCGACTTTTACTTGGTTTATTTTCTTGCATTAGTTCTTTTAATGCGTCCCAAAATTTAATCCTACCATTGCAGAAAACAACCAAAATATGACGTACGCTTATGCCATTCACATTCGCCACGGGGCCCCGTCATCACCCGTTAGGTTACTTAACTAACGACAGAGCGGGGGCTGGGCTAGCGCGGCTGTAAAACATAAGCAACGCCTAAATAGTTATCATATATAAATATATAGCAATGATAGACATTACAGATCACAGATGAATACATTGGATATACTAGGAATCCGCAATCCGTTCGAGCCTGCAACGAAAAGCGGATTACACGGTCGCGGTGAATAGCCAATACCCCACCCAAGACCCCTACGGGTGCGGCAAACTACCCGCCAAGTACCCGAAGCGAAGCAACCTCCCTCACCACCGTGAGTAGGCCACTCGGCACTTCGAGATACCCGGTAGTTTGTGCACCCCCTCCATGGGTCTATCCTAGGAGCAAAAATAGTAAAAAGAATTATACAATGACGGCTACAACCCCGACCCGGTTGTGCGGCCAAACAAATAATAATATTACATCAATTTACATATTACAATGAATGAAAGAAAAAGAAACACTCATCTCACATCCACCCCGGCTATTCATCCACGACAATCCAACCCATTCATATACACATACCATCATCAATCACAGATCACAGATATGTATAACCCCGACTAATCGACATATAGCGATTAGCCGACGTTCAATACATATAACATCACAGATATAACCTTTTAGTCAAAGTGTATTGAAGTTCGGAAAAAATACGGATTTATAGGCCCCCAAAAACAAATTTCTATTCTGGAAAATCTGGGCACATATAAACCATATTAAAAATCCTAAAACCAAGCCAGAAATACACTGCACAAACTCGACCCAGTGAAGAGCCAAGACGGCCGCGGTTGCGCGGCAATAGCTTGCTATTGCCGCGGAACCGCGGCTCTTTGGTCGAATCACTGGATCGTTTTTTGTGGTTTTCTTTACAAAACCCTCAGATGATTTTTGGAGTATGACAAATTTTATTTTGAACAGAAAAAAAAATTAACAGAAACTTAGGGTTTTGAAAACTCGGTTTTTCGATTTTTTCGATTCGAACTTCGATACACTCTACTACCTAGATAGTTTATGTTTAGTTAGGCTCTGATACCACTGTAAGTCCACGTCGCCCACCCCGGTACTTGCGGGGAGGCGGAAAACGGAATAAAAATCGAATTTTTATGAGCTTAGGCAACATGGACTACACTATGAAGGATCTTTGCTAAACAAAAACAAGCTAAAGCTAACTAGAAACTAGCTAAGTGCTAGAAAGGTTATACCTTGGGCTTTATGTCCTTCTCTCCTTGCTCCTTGGAGTGGTGGAAGGAGGTCACCTTTGTCGTCTTCTCTCGTCGAAGAAAGATCCACCCGAAAGCCTCAACCTTTGGCTTCAACTCCAAGCTATAAGTAAGTAGGGTGCAAGAAGTGCTAATCCTTGAACCCTAGATGAGAGTAGAGATTATCAAGAGAGGGTTTTTCTCAAGCTCAAGTGTTTCTCAACACATGAGAGGGGAGAGCTTGAGGGAGAGGAAGAATAAGAGAGAGAATGTGAATGATAGAATGAGAGAATAATATGAAGCATTCTCTCATATATGTGAATTATTGTAATTAGAAAATTAGTGATATAATTGTCATGGCTTAATCAAGACATGATCATTATCATTTCATTTTTAATGCAAATTGCAAGGATCAAAGAGCATCTTCCAAATGAAATGATGATGGTCAAAGTGTCAACAAGGTCAACAAGTCAAGATGGGTCAAATGGTCAACAACCATAACCATGTATAATTATTAAACTAATATTAATTAACAATAATACACACATAAGCATTAGGGTTAATAAAACGACAATAGTCATTAACCCTAATCAAAGTCCTCTCCCTCTGTCTCAAGCAACTGTGCATACGCACCCTTATTCGTAATCCGAGGAACACGAATACAATGAGAAAAACCAATCCCAAATCATATACTAGGATCCGGCTTAAACCAAAGCCCGCTAGTATGAGCTGTCCGGACAGCAAACGTGCACAAGTGCGCCGATGTGAGCGAACCCTGTCGCAAAACCATGCGACCTCTACTCATTTTGCCTAAAGGCGAATAGCTCTCTGTGTGGGACTCTAGAGACTCGACACTACGCTGGCAGTGGGTTTAACCACAGACCGCAAGCGGCACTAGCTGTACGTAACGGTCCCCAGGTAGATGTCGATAAGAAGACTGACGAGGTGAACCCCATCTGAACTCCTACTGAGCTTGTATGTGACAATCTCCGTACAGTCCGGTCTGTTCGTCTGATACATCGCATGGCGGGCCTAGGGGGGCGGTGAACGTCAGTCCCCTAATAGCGGTACGAGTCGTTGTTAGTGTATATGCCCTAGTGGCCATTACTGTATCATACTAGTTTGTATATTACTTAATGGATGCTTGGGATATTCACCTTGTATATACAATCTTGCTCAAAATAGTAGTATGCTACTTGGTTTGTTTCTACTTCAATGTGTACATGTGTTTATTTTAGTATATCACCTATACACATTAGTGGAGCCCTTAGGATCTTTGCTTGATTACCAGCGATGTAATGGCAGTCACACTAGTGGGGCTGGGTAATCTATAAGCACATCCTTATGCAGGTCCCTGGTCGCAGGACTATCGAGACAGGGCATCGATACTCCGGAGTAGACTAGCGCATGCGCTTCTCATCCCAGTGTGGGAGACGGTCTGTCCCACAGCCATCAGTACGTCGTACTTGAGATAGTATGCGGGTGCTCGTTAGGTTACGGGTACACTGGACAGGACTCGTCGGGAACTGACTAGTTGGTATTATGCCTATCGTCAGTTATCAGTTCCCAGGTGACATGAGTACAGCTTAGTCCGCTGACTTGACACTGTCACTTCGCCTCGAGTGTGTTCCCACTGCACTTTGATTACTACCCTACCACGGCTCAAAGGAGTCGTGCAAACAGGTAGTAGTTGGGTGCAGTCCCGAAGCACTTGGAGGCAGTGACGGTTAGACAGGATTCGTCTCTTCCGGTATTGGGGGTTGACATTGCGCTGTGTCTAGGAGAGCCATTACACGAGTAGTCCCTGGCCAGGGCAAACGAGATGTACTGGTAGGCTTCCAGTGTTATCTCAGGGTGTTTTGGGCTTCGCTCCGGCACGACTTGTACCGCTATTGGGGGACTGACGTTTACCGCCCCCTAGGCCCGCCATGCGATGTATCAGACGAACAGACCGGACTGTACGGAGAATGTCACATTCAGGCTCAGTAGGAGTTCAGATGGGTTTCGCCTCGTTGGTCTTCTTGTCGGCATTACCTGGGGACCGTTACGCACAGCTAGTGCCGCTTGCGGTCTGTGGTTAAACCCACTGCCAGCGTAGTGTCGAGTCTTTAGAGTCCCACACAGAAAGCTTTTCTCCTTTAGGCAAAAGAGTAGAGGTCGCATGGTTTTGCGACAGGTCGCATGGTTTTGCGACAGGGTTCGGTCACATCCGTGCACTTGTGCACGTACAGTGTCCGGACAGTTTGCACTAGCGGGCTTTGGTTTAAGCCAGATCCTAGTGTATGTATTGGGATTGGATTTATCCAGTTTGCATTCGTGTTCCTCGGAACACGGATGCGGGTGTGTATGCACAGTTGACGGGGAGACAGAGGCAGCAGATTCTCATTAGGGTTGTTGACAGTTGACCGTTGACTATTGACTTTTTGCTCAACCTTAATGAGAATATGATATGTGATTAACAATTATATTAATTAAGTATTATGGTGACATGGTTGCTGACTTTTGTTGACTTTGTTGACTTGTTGACTTTTGTTGACTTGTTGACTTTGTTGACCGGTTGACTAGGCTTGACTAGTTGACCATCATGATAACCATAGCCATCATTTCATGGCAAAGACTTTTGCTTGCTTGCTCATTTGTGCAAAATGAGTGCATGAAATGATATGGTTATGGTTGCTTCAACCATCACATAACACTTGATTTGGTATAATGAGTTATCATTGTTTTGGATTATGAGAGGGTGAAAGACAAAAGAAAGGCTCATTCTTTCTTGCTCATTCTCTCTCTTGTTCTTGAGCTCTCTTGCTCTTGCTTTCACCCTCTTCCTCTTGCTCCCTCTCTTGACTCTATGGTTCACATATCTCATGAGTTGAGAATCTAGAACCATAGATAAAATCCTATACAAACTCTTCTCTACTCATTCTAGTTCACAAGGTTTAGCAAACCGAGTGAACTAGTTTCTTCAATGTTCGAAGAAGGAGCCAAAGGTTGGAGCTTTCAGGTGGATCTATCTTCGGCGTACGGAGACGACGGGAAGAAGCCAATCCGGACCACCATCGGAGCTTGAAGACAAAGGAGTTCAAGACAAGCAAGGTATAACCGCCTAACCGAGTAGTTAGAAACTCGTAGTTAGGTTGTTAGTTAGATGTTTAACCAAGATTCGGGTTATAGGTCCATGTTACCACCTCTATAAAAATCGTTTTTTACCAAATTCCGCATGCCCGAAAGTACCGGGAGAGGTAGCATGGACTTACAGTGGTATCAGAGCCTAGTTAAACTCTATCTAACATGTTAGTAAGTAACTAGAAGATCGATCAAAGAAAAAGTCCCGAAATGAACCCCAAAATTCGAACTTTCAGTCGATTTTAAAAGTGCTGGAAAACTTTTTTGAAATACACCAAAAATCGACTCAGGGTTTTCTGAAGAGACTGCAAAAATTTTACACCCTAACTCGATCAAAGCGCCGCGGTTCCGCGGCGGGAGCACGCTCCCGCCGCGGAACCGCGGCCGAGTTGACTCGGTCATGGGTTTTCTTTTTGCAGTTTGCTCATAGGGGTATTTTGGGATTTTTGGAATATGTGTTTTCTGCCCAGATTTTCCAGAACGAAAATTTTATTTTTGGGGTCCCGAAAATCCGTATTTTTGATCGAACTTCTAAAAGACTTAAGCTAACGGGTTTTTCTGTAATGTGATATTTGTATTGAACGTCTACTAATTGCTATATGTCGATTAGTGGGGGTTATACAAATCTGTGATCTGTAATGTTGCTGGAATGTGTATATGAATATGTTGGATTGTCGCGGGTGAATAGCCGGGGGTTGTGAGACGAGAGTTTTTCTTTTCTTTCAATTCTTGTAAATTGATGTAATAATTATTTGTATGGCCGCACAACCGGGTCGGGGTTGTAGCCGTCATTGTATAATTTCTTTTTACTGTTTTTGCTCCTAGGATAGACCCATGGAGGGGGTGCACAAACTACCGGGTATGCCGAAGTGCCGAGTGGCCTACTCATGGAGATGAGGGAGGTTGCTTCGCTTCGGGTACTTGGCGGGTAGTTTGCCGCGCCCGCAGGGGTCTTGGGTGGGGTATTGGCTATTCACCGCGACCGTGTAATCTGTTTTTCGTTACAGGCTCGTGCGAATTTCAGATTCCTAGTATATCCAATGTATTCATCTGTGATCTGAAATGTTTATCATTGCAGTATATCTATATATGATATTATTTAGGCGTTGGTTATGTTTTACAGACGCGCTAGCCCAGCCCCCGCTCTGTCGTTAGTTAAGTAACCTAACGGGTAATGACGGGGCCCAGTGGCGAATGCGAATGGCATAAGCGTACGTCATATTTTGGTTGTTTTCTCCAATGGTAGGATTAAATGATGGGACGCATTAAAAGAACTAATGCAAGAATATCACGCATTAAAAGAACTAATGCAAGATAATAAACCAAGTTAAAGTCGTTGGAACACTTTCGAAAAACCACTCGGTTCTTTTCAAAAACAACTTTTAAATGCGGAGCTTGAGCCACTCCTTTTAAAAGCTATCTCGTTCCATCGACTATATCAAGTTCACTACGTTCACGGTTTTGCCAAAACCATTCGTAGCCCTCCGTCGTTTCACATGAATAGTCAATAGTATTCAAGCTGTGTATGTTGGCCAAAGTCAAGGCACAGTGATTGGTAGCTATTGGGTGTTCATGTGTAGCATAAATAGATGCGTTGGTTTGGGACAGTCGTACTGCCATTTTGGCCAAAGTCAAGGGTAGGTACGGATGGATCCAAATTAGCCTGGACAATGACGGGTAGAACTTGACATGTGACTTATGATATTTTGGCCAAAGTCAAGGTCATAAGAGCATGGGGCAAAAATCCACATCGGGAGTTTCATAAGTACTGAAACTTGCTAGATTTGCATACCATTTGGAGTGTGATGATTCTGGTAGGATTCCTTCAGTTTCGTCACGCGATGATATTTGGATCCCGATCCTACTGTGAGTATATGCTACTCCTCGGGAAATTTCTCACTAAACGATCAATGCTATAAACCTAGTAGGTGCCTAGAAAGGTGTTAGCGGGGCTACGCCCCCAGGGAAAAGAGGTTCTTTAATTAAGGAACTTCGCTAAAGCGTTGGAAAACCTCCCTCGAAATACCGACACTGGCCTGGCTGAACGGTTAAGCAAGTATTGTGCGGTGGGATTGATCCCGACTAATTCTTCTTTTATGGTTTGAGGAGGGATTCGAGAAACAGTGGAAGCCATCCTGTTTAGACAAACTAAAAACCACTCTAAACTTGCAAGAGCATCATGCTGAGTGTTTCTTCTTCTCTCTCCTAATTGCAGCGACCAATCGACATGACTGGACTTAAGTTACTTCTAGATAAAAATATACTGACAGGGCCAAACTACAAAGATTGGCTCAGGAATGTCAAGATGGCAATCACTTACGACAAGCTGGGGTATCTTCTTACCACCAAAGCTCCCCCTGTCCCTGGTCCTACTTCCAGCGTCGCGGATAAGGAAATCCGCAAGACTTGGGAGATTGATAGCGCGAAGGCCAAGTGCCTCGTACTTGCCTCGATGGACAACGAACATCAGAGGAGGCACGAGAATATGGACCTTGAATCCATATTTCTCCATACAAAAGAACTGTATGGAGAGCAATCTCGTATCGCAAGATACGAAGCGTCGAAAAAGCTATTTTTGGCAAAGATGGCCGTCGGTTCATCAGTAGCCGAGCACGTGCTAAAGATGATCGGCTACATTGAAGAGCTCGCGGACCTAGGGACCACATTGGAGAGTGAGCTCTATACGGACATAGTTCTCCAGTCCCTTCCTTCCACTTACGCCCAGTTTATACTGAACTTCAACTTGCAAGAAAAAGAAGTTGAACTTTCAGAGCTCCTCAACTTGCTGAGGAGCGCAGAGCGCACCCTACAGAAGGGTAGGGAAACATCCACTTTGTTTGTAGGAGGATCATCTTCTTCTAGGTCCAAGGCGAAAGCCAAGGGAAAGAAGAAGAAAGCCCCCGCCAAACCAAGGGGCGGTGTTAGTAAAGTGGATACGAAGGGAAAAGCTAAAGCAACAAAGAAAGCGGGGAAGCTTGTGGATAAGGAAGAATGCTTCTATTGTCATAAGAAAGGTCACTGGAAGAATGATTGCAGGGCTTGGAAAGCCAGAACACAGGAATTGAAGCAGGTTGCAGCTTCAGCTTCAGGTGTGTATGTTATTGAAAACTGTCTTTCAATAAACTCTACTTCCTGGGTATTGGATACCGGATCAGGATCTCATATCTGTAATTCTTTGCATGCGTTGAGAAACCGTAGGGTTTTGAAGGCAGGTGACATGACCCTCAGAGTTGCGAACAGAGCTAGCATGGATGCTAAAGCCGTGGGGAACTATCACCTGGGAATGTCAGATGGACATGTTTTGGTTTTGCGTAATTGCTTTTTTGTACCCAACGCAACTTGTAATATCATTTTTGTATCTTTAGTTTCTAAAGAAGGTTATGAATTTGCGTTTGTAAGTAATGTTGTAAACATTCACCTTAATCAAGTTCTGATTGGGTCAGGTACATTGAGTAATGGTATATACGTATTAAACCAACCACAGATTTTCAATGTCCAGAATACACACAAAAGAAAGTCTCCAGAAATCAATCAGGCTTTCTTATGGCATTGTAGACTGGGTCACATCAATGAGAGAAGGTTGACGAAGTTACATACAGAAGGATATTTGAATCCGTTCGAATATCAATCGTATGCCACTTGTCAATCCTGTCTTAAAAGAAAGAAGACAAAGACTCCGTTTACTGGACATGGAGTGAGAGCGAGCGAGCTCTTAGGACTCGTACACAGTGACGTGTGCGGTCCAATGTCTACACATGCGCAAAGCGGTTATTCTTACTTCATTACTTTTACGGATGACTTCTTAAGGTACGGTTATGTCTTCTTAATGAAACATAAGTCTGAAGCCTTTGGAAAATTCTAGGAGTATAAGAATGAAGTAGAAAAACAAACCGGCAAAAGTATTAAGATTCTAAGATCGGATCGAGGTGGAGAATACTTAAGTGCCGAGTTCCTGGACTATTTAAAAGAGAACGGAATTCTCTCTCAGCTTACTCCTCCATACACTCCGCAACATAACGGTGTATCGGAGAGACGGAACCGCACCCTATTAGATATGGTACGGTCCATGATGAGTAACGCTGAGTTACCGCGATCATTCTGGGGGTATGCGCTAGAATCAGCTGCATACCTTTTGAACCGAGTTCCCACTAAGACTGTGCCTACCACACCATTTGAGATGTGGTGTAGGAAGAGGCCCCATCTTAATCACATTAAGACATAGGGAAGTCCAGCTTTTGTCAAAAAGCAGCATGCGGACAAGCTCGAGGCACGCTCAGTACAGTGCAAGTTTGTGGGATATCCAAAGAATTCCAAGGGATATTTCTTCTACTGCGAAGAGGAACAAAAAGTTCTTGTTTCTCGTCATGCCCACTTTCTAGAACACCAGTTCTTAGAAAAGGAAATCAGTGGGAGCGCGGTAGAACTGGAAGAAATTCCAGAACCACGGACTATTACTGAAAGTTTAGTGGAACCAGAGGGTTCAAAAGAACAGGACATTCCTACGCCGCTCCGCAGGAGTAGTAGGAAGACTCATCCGCCCGAGAGATACTACGGTTTTCTCATAGACGGGGATAGAGAGGATTGCATCATAGATTATGATGAGCCTACTAGCTTCCAGCAGGCCGTTCAGAGCGTTGACTCAGTGAAATGGCTGGATGCAATGCGGACCGAAATGGAGTCCATGTACACCAACAAAGTATGGACGTTGGACATTGCTCCAGACGGGGTAAAACCCGTAGGATGCAAGTGGATCTTCAAAAGGAAGATTGGTGTAGATGGACAGGTTGAGACCTATAAGGCTAGACTGGTAGCAAAGGGTTTTCGTCAAAGACCTGGCTTGGACTACGACGAAACCTTTTCTCCAGTGGCTATGCTGAAATTCATTCGGATCCTTCTTGCCATTGCTGCCTTCCACGATTATGAGATCTGGCAAATGGACGTAAAGACCGCTTTTCTAAATGGAAATTTAGAGGAGTAGTCTATATGGACCAACCAGAGGGTTTCATTCAGAGTGGGAGCAGCGGAAAGGTGTGCAAGTTGCTTAAGTCCATCTACGGACTAAAGCAGGCATCGCGGAGTTGGAACATCTGTTTTGATGTGACGGTCAAGGAATTTGGCTTTATCAAAAATCCAGATGAACCATGCATCTATAGTAGATTTGTAGCAAGAACTGTAGTATTCCTCGTTTTATACGTGGATGACATTCTCTTAATAGGAAATGACATTCCTATGATACAATCTGTCAAGGGGTTCTTGTCGCACAGGTTCTCCATGAAAGACCTGGGTGATGCCTCATACATCCTGGGGATCCGGATCCATCGTGATAGATCCAAGAGGATATTAGGACTTTCACAGTCCAGGTACATCGACACTATACTGAAAAGATTCAGTATGGAAGATTCCAAGCGCGGTAACCTACCGGCTTGTCACAGGATCACCCTCTCTAAAGAGATGTCTCCCAAGACTGATTTGGAGAGGGATCACATGTCTATTATACCCTACGCTTCTGCGGTAGGCTCTATAATGTATGCGATATTGTGTACCAGACCGGATGTAGCTTATGCACTGAGTGTGGTAAGCCGGTATCAGTCAAACCCTGGGGAGAAACACTGGATAGCGGTAAAGAACATTCTCAAGTACCTGAGAAGGACTAAGGAGATGTTCTTGGTGTATGGCGGAAAAGACCTCCAGATCGAGGTCTTTGTTGACTCCAGCTTCCAGAGTGACAAGGATGATTCCAAGTCCATGTCGGGTTTTGTCTTTACCCTCAATGGAGGGGCGGTGTGTTGGAAGAGTTCCAAACAAGAAACCGTTACGGACTCGACGATGGAAGCGGAATACATCGCTGCATCTGATGCCGCAAAAGAAGCTGTCTGGATGAGAAGTTCTTGAAAGAACTTCAGGTGGTTCCGTCCATTGTTGATCCAATACCTCTGTATTGCGACAACAACGGGGCTATAGCTTTAGCGAAGGAACCCAGGTCCCATCAGAGATCCAGGCACATCTTGAGACGGTATCACCTGATCAGGGAGATCGTGGATCGCCAGGAGATCGAGGTTCGGAGAGTCGCTTCGGAAGATAACACTGCAGATCCATTCACCAAGGCCCTGCCCCAGACTCAGTTCGAGCGGCTGATCGAGATGATAGGTCTTCGATACGCCAGTACATGGCCTTAGTGCAAGTGGGAGATTGTTAGTGTATATGCCCTAGAGGCCATTACTGTATCATACTAGTTTGTATATTACTTAATGGAAGCTTGGGATATTCACCTTTTATATACAATCTTGCTTAAAATAGTAGTATGCTACTTGGTTTGTTTCTACTTCAATGTGTACATGTGTTTATTTTAGTATATCACCTATACACATTAGTGGAGCCCTTAGGATCTTTGCTTGATTACCAGCGATGTGATGGCAGTCACACTAGTGGGGCTGGGTAATCTATAAGCACATCCTTATGCAGGTCCCTGGTCGCAGGACTATCGAGACAGGGCATCGATGCTCCGGAGTAGATTAGCGCATGCGCTTCTCATCCCAGTGTGGGAGACGGTCTGTCCCACAGCCGTCAGTACATCGTACTTGAGATAGTATGCGGGTGCTCGTTAGGTTACGGGTACACTGGACAGGACTCGTCGGGAACTGACTAGTTGGTATTATGCCTATCGTCAGTTATCAGTTCCCAGGTGACATGAGTACAGCTTAGTCCGCTGACTTGACACTGTCACTTCGCCTCGAGTGTGTCCCCACTGCACTTTGATTACTACCCTACCACGGCTCAAAGGAGTCGTGCAAACAGGTAGTAGTTGGGTGCAGTCCCGAAGCACCTGGAGGCAGTGACGGTTAGACAGGATTCGTCTCTCCCGGTATTGGGGGTTGACATCGCGTTGTGTCTAGGAGAACCATTACACGAGTAGTCCCTGGCCAGGGCAAACGAGATATACTGGTAGGCTTCCAGTGTTATCTCAAGGTGTTTTGGGCTTCGCTCCGGCACGACTTGTACCGCTATTGGGGGACTGACGTTTACCGCCCCCTAGGCCCGCCATGCGATGTATCAGACGAACAGACCGGACTGTACGGAGAATGTCACATTCAGGCTCAGTAGGAGTTCAGATGGGTTTCGCCTCGTCGGTCTTCTTGTCGGCATTACCTGGGGACCGTTACGCACAGCTAGTGCCACTTGCGGTCTGTGGTTAAACCCACTGCCAGCATAGTGTCGAGTCTTTAGAGTCCCACACAGAAACCTTTTCGCCTTTAGGCAAAAGAGTAGAGGTCGCATGGTTTTGCGACAGGTCGTATGGTTTTGCGACAGGGTTCGGTCACATCCGTGCACTTGTGCACGTACAGTGTCCGGACAGTTTGCACTAGCGGGCTTTGGTTTAAGCCAGATCCTAGTGTATGTTTTGGGATTGGATTTATCCAGTTTGCATTCGTGTTCCTCGGAACACGGATGCGGGTGTGTATGCACAGTTGACGGGGAGACAGAGGCAGCGGATTCTCATTAGGGTTGTTGACAGTTGACCGTTGACTATTGACTTTTTGCTCAACCCTAATGAGAATATGATATGTGATTAAAAATTATATTAATTAAGTATTATGGTGACATGGTTGTTGACTTTTGTTGACTTTGTTGACTTGTTGACTTTTGTTGACTTGTTGACTTTGTTGACCGGTTGACTAGGCTTGACTAGTTGACCATCATGATAACCATAGCCATCATTTCATGGCAAAGACTTTTGCTTGCTTGCTCATTTGTGCAAAATGAGTGCATGAAATGATATGGTTATGGTTGCTTCAACCATCACATAACACTTGATTTGGTATAATGAGTTATCATTGTTTTGGATTATGAGAGGGTGAAAGACAAAAGAAAGGCTTATTCTTTCTTGCTCATTCTCTCTCTTGTTCTTGAGCTCTCTTGCTCTTGCTTTCACCCTCTTCCTATTGCACCCTCTCTTGACTCTATGGTTCACATATCTCATGAGTTGAGAATCAAGAAACATAGATAAAATCCCATACAAACTCTTCTCTACTCATTCTAGTTCACAAGGTTTAGCAAACCGAGTGAACTAGTTTCTTCAAAGTTCGAAGAAGGAGCCAAAGATTGGAGCTTTCAGGTGGATCTATTTTCGGCGTACGGAGACGACGGGAAGAAGCCAATCCGGACCACCATCGGAGCTTGAAGACGAAGGAGTTCAAGACAAGCAAGGTATAACCCCCTAACCGAGTAGTTAGAAACTCGTAGTTAGGTTGTTAGTTAGATGTTTAACCAAGATCCGGGTTATAGGTCCATGTTACCACCTCTATAAAAATCGTTTTTTACCAAATTCCGCATGCCCGAAAGTACCGGGAGAGGTAGCATGGACTTACAGTCGTGTCGGAGTGTAGCCCAGAACACCCTGAGATAACACTGGAAACCTACCAGTATATCTCTCTTGCCCTGGCCAGGGACTACTCGTGTAATGGCTCTCCTGTACACAGCGCGATGTCAACCCCCAATACCGGGAGAGACGAATCCTGTCTAACCGTCACTGCCTCCAAGTGCTTCGGGATTGCACCCAAAAACTACCTGTTTGCATGACTCCTTTGAGCCGTGGTAGGGTAGTAATCAAAGTGCAGTGGGAACACACTCGAGGCGAAGTGACAGTGTCAAGTCAGCGGACTAAGCTGTACTCATGTCACCTGGGAACTGATAACTGACGATAGGTATAATACCAACCAACAGTTCCCGACGAGTCCTGTCCAGTGTACTCGTAACCTAATGAGCACCCGCATACTATCTCAAGTACGACGTACTGACGGCTGTAGGACATACCGTCTCCCACACTGGGATGAGAAGCGCATACGCTAGTCTACTCCGGAGTATCGATGCCCTGTCTCGATAGTCCAACGACTAGGGACCTGTATAAGGATGTGGTTTTAGATCACCCAGCTCCTACGAGTGTGAGCGCCATCACAACGCTGGTAATCAAGCAAAGATCCTAAGGGCTCTACTAATATGTATATCAGCGATATACTAAAAGAAACACATGCACATATTAAAGCAGAGACAAACCAAGTAGCATACTACCATTTCGAGCAAGATTGTATATACAACTGTGAATATCCCAAGCTTCCATCAAGTAATATACAAACTAGTATGATACAGTAATGGCCTCTAGGGCATATACACTAACAAATGTAACTTTGCTAGTCGGGTCGCATTGATATGACCTAGTCTACAATGCCTCAAGAAGGATCCATTCATTTCTGAACTCTTCCTCTTGTGTGTGTTTTGTACATTAAGAACTGTAGTTTGATTTAGAACGTCTATGCTTTTTGATAATGTACCTGAACCGAACAACTCTTGATATGGGAAATGTTCAAAACATTATCCAACAATACAAAATTATATCCTTCTTTACTAATAAAGAGACTGATATGATTTTGTATATCAAGTTCGGTATCTAATAACATTCGTTCAGAATCAATGTATTCTGGTAATACAGGGTGATAGTGACCAACAGACTTGGCTGCAACACTTGCACCGTTTTCTATCTCATGAAACTTATCACCCGTTCTCTGTTCTCTACCTTTCAGTAGCCCATGTAACAAATTACATATGTAGGATCCTGATCCGGTATCAAATACCCAGGACGTAAAGGATACTAAGAAACAGTTCTCTGTAATGAACACACCCGATGAAGTTGCATCAGCATGCACTTTCTTTGTTTGGGCGGCACGGGAATTCTGGTAATCCCCTATTTCCTGCTCTGTCTTATAACAATTATAAGTTGGAGCAGGACCAACGTTCTCCAGCTCAGTATAACAAGCGGGTTCGGTCAATTCTTCCGTATTATTATTTTGATTAAGGCGTGATATGGTCGCTACCTAGAGAGAGAGAGAAGAAAACACTCAGCGTATGCTCTTGCAAGATTAGATTGGTTATCTAATATATCTAATCAGGATGTCTCCCACTGTTTTCTTCAAATCTTCCTTCAAACCCTAAAAGGAAAGACTAGCCGGGATTAATTACATGCTACAAGTTCACCAATCTTTCAGCCAGGCCAGTGCCGGTACTTTGAGGGAGGTTCCCCGTGCTTTCGCACGGACCTAATTAAAGTAAACCTCGTTTTCCTAGAGGCATAACTACGTTAACACCTTTCTAGACACCTACTTGATCGGCTAATTGTAATGTGTAAAACTCTCCCAGGAGTAACTCTTACTCGCAGCGGGTATCGGGATCCAACTATCTCATAGAAGGTATGCAATCTCATTGCAAATTTCAACACTTGAAATTCCCAATAATATTTTACCCCTAGTGACTTATGACCTTAACTATGGTCAACAAATCATAAGCACTAGTCAAGTTCTACCCGTCATTTCTTGATTAATTAGACCCACCCACATGACCCTTAACTAAGGTCAACAAAGTCATATGACTGTCCTAACTAATCGCATCATATGCTATATAGGAAGACATCACTTAGCTACCGTACACTGTGCCTTAACTAAGGTCAACAAACACAGCATGAATACTAAGTACTCTACTTCCTAAAATGACGGAGGGTTACAACAGGTTTTTAAGAAAACCCTTTGCGTAATGAACTTGATATCGTTGTAGAATCGAGTGATTTTAAATGGAATGTTTTTTAGGCTTTTCTAGTTTTGCTAAAGGGGTCACTCCCGGTGAAGGGATCGTCGGCCCTTTCCTCATCGAATAAGGTGCAGGATATTTCACAAATATCACTATGCAAAGCAAGAACTATAGAAGCAATCAAAAAACAAACCGAGTTTGTAGCATCTGCTAGTTTCACTAAAGAGGTCACTCCCGATGAAGGGATCTCGGCTCTTTCCTTATCGAATAAGGTGCCGGATGTTCTACAAGGAACACGGCTATGCAAAGCAAGAACTAGAGCTACCAGTTTTTAAACAAGTTTCTACAACATCTTTAGGTTTCTTTTATTTCATTAATCTCATTAATGAAGTCCCATTTTATTATGCTTCACAAGCATCACATTTGAAACGAAATCTGCAATATAACATATATCTCATATATATAATATAAACATTCGTCTCAGGCAGTAATATGATCTCATCACAGAACATTGCAGCAGAAGAACATATATGAAATATTGGATATACTAGGATGTCCGTGTTTTCAATACGAGCCTGTATAAAACACGGATTCCACGGTCGCGATAATAGCCAAACCCACATCCCTAGACCCCTACGAGAGCGGCAAGCAATTCTGCCAATTCTATGGTTAGGTGACCCGGTCTCGACTCCTCGAGATGGTCTCCTACTGGACCCCAGAACCCGGTTACTTCTGCTCCCCGCCTTGGGTCTACCTAATGCGGAAAAGTAAATAATATACAATGGTGACATCATCCTCAGCCCGGAAGTGCCCCAATAAAAGATTATTACATACAAATGAATTTTACATGAATGAAAAAGAAAAACTATCATCTCATATAAAACCCCCGGCTATTCAAAACGCGACGATCCAATATAACATATTACAGCAACACATAATATCTCATATCATCAACGTAAGCAAGTATGCGTATCCCGATTGTCGTTGATGTATAGCAACGAAGCCGGCGATACACTACATACTACGCTTACGGTCACAGAAAAGAAAGTGTAAAACTACAACAGTTGGAATCCGCAACCTCCTTAGACATCGCATGCCTAACCAAATGAATTCCTTAGACATCGCATGCCTAACAATTATAAACCCCGCATTTTAGTCTCATTATCGAAAACTCTTTTCAATATCAAGTCGGGAAATTCAACAAGATTCCCGACATCCTGATCGAATGCTCGTCGCAAACTTTAGTAGACTGCCGCACCCATGGATGCCGTCGACGAAGTCCACTAAGGCGGAACACCGCTGCCGCGAGCATCCAAACGGATGCTTTTGGCGACGGGGTTCTCCTACAGTCACTTGGTCGGGGCTATGGGGCGTGGCTGTCTATTAAGTTTACCCGGCGAGTATCCGCGTACGCTACGTGATTGCGACAGACTTTTGATCACATCAAAATTCCGTGGCAACCGATCAATTGAGACTGAACTGCTAAATTTATAACATTCAAATTAGTTATCTCATAACTACATGTGGATTCCAAATATTGTATCACATTCCAGATAAATGGACAATTTTAAACTTTCCGATCGAATAATCAAACACCCAAGTTTTCCCAAATAGTTCTCAACACTTGAAATTAGTTTAAAAAACAACCATCACATGCTACAGTACCAATGGTCCAGCCGTAGAAGGGTCAAGCCAACGCCTCACATGTGGCACGACGTACTGCCACAAACCCTAAGGTTTAGAGGCAGTTCAAGACGGTCACATATTCGAGTTAAGGTTTGTTGTCTTCTAGAGGGTCCACCGCGTTACTTGCATGACTTAAAACGTTCTTAAACTACGAAAAAATCCAACGCTTGGAAATTTTCCGGCAGGGGAAAAAGTGAGTTATTGATATCCGTTCGAACTTTTTAACACGTTCTAAAAATTACCCGGACAAACTAAACAAAGTTAAATTATCCGATCGAATCAACGAGTCCCCAATACAACCCTAGAAAACTCAACACTTGAGTGGAACTAAAATATTACCAGAAAAAAATGACAATAAAGGACCTAAGAATAAATATATGAAATTCCAGGGACTAATTCAAAATTTTGGCCGCGGAACCTCGGCCAAACCAAGGGTTTGGCGGCGGTTCCGCGGCCGAATGAGTAAATTAGTGGGACGTACTTCACAGTAATCCGTAGTTTTTCCTGCTTATTTTTCTGAGTATTTTTAATTCACAAAAGATCACATTTTGAAATTTTTTCCAGAAACTAGGGTATATCGGGTTTTCCGGGTTCGATCGGACTTTAAACTTCGTCCAGACAACGCCTAAAGCTCTAGCTTGGCTTTGATACCACTGTAGGGTTGCTGGGCACACGCACAAGAGTCTACGAGGCATCAACCAAGCCCGATTTAAAATTTAGCCGTGCCGAACAACCCAAAGCCGGATCTTTAAACTAGAGTTTATGCGAAAACAAGTATGTTAAACACTTTAATACTAAGTGAGAGGGATTACAACCTTTGTAGATCCGGTCCTTCACTTCTTAAGCTCCGTGTTGAAGTCCCTTCGCCGCGATCATCGTGTTCCGAACTCTCGAGAGGCTCCGCGAAGAGAATGATGCAAACTTGCTTCCGATCTTCGATAACATAGATGATCTACCTTGAAGTTTCATTAACACAAGCTAACACTCACTAAATGAAGTGAACACTCTCATCTAAAGGGCAAGGGTAGATGAGGATGATGAAGTAGGATTTTTTCTCTCATTTATAATCTTTTTCTCACACATAATCATCACTTAGAAAAAGCTAGAAAGCTTTTTCCATGAAAGAAAGAAGGAAGAAGAAGAATAAATCATAATCCTTTTGTGATGAATAATGCAAAGAAGATAATGATGAATAATGCAACCATGGTTGCTAAACCTTTGTAGAGAATTAACTAAGGCTAGGGTTTGGGTTAGGTTAAGAATGAGTCACTTGAAAATATCTTTGCAAAAACAAAAGAAAACCTTATAGAAACATCTAGAAAGCATTAACCCAAATCAAACCCTAATCTTGTTTAATCTCTACTAAACATGTTGCATTAGTTATCATATCATGTTACAATATTATATATCACATATATAATATTCATTGTAACAAAAGAAAATAATACAATTAACATATATCGCATATATATCAATGTATTACCCGAGTGAGAAAAAGAATTTTTTAGTGAGCTAATATTAGTTAATGTAATTTAATATATCATATATATTATTATACATTAAATTATCGAATCAACACTTGATCCGACAATCCGTCTATATCGCATATAACCGACTAATATATCATTTACCGATTCATCGAATCAACACTTGATCCGATAACCCGGCTGATATCAAATATCGCGAGAATAGAATACGGTATCACATATCGCATTATCCTCGGTCCTGCACATATCACATATGTGCCCCTACTCCGTTTTGCCTGAGCCAAGAAACCTCTGTGTAGGACTCTAAAGAATCGTCAATACGCCGGCAGTAGGTGATTATCATATCAAACACCCACAAGCTGCAAGCGGTCAGCTAAACGTAACAGCCACCCAGGTATTGAGCGCTCAGAAGATCAACAAGCAAGCCTGTACATTCTCCTGTGAATCAAAACAGTAACACTCCCGTACAGTCCGGTCTCGTCGTCTGATATGTCGCATATCTCGCCTAGGGGTTGTAAACGTCAGACCCCAGTAGCTTGATAAGTCGTGTCGATTTGAGGTCTATAACAGTTCGAGAAACTACTGATAACACTTACCAGTAAATCTCAGCAACGCTGGCCAGGGATTTCCGGTTATAGCCAATCGAACACAGCACAACATCAACTCCCTATACCGGGAGAGACGAATCCCCTCCTATCACTCATTGCCTCCATATGATTCAGGACTGTACCCAAAAGCCACCTTTTTGCACGCCCTCTTGGACATGGTATGATGGAAATCAAAGCACAGTGGGAATCACACAAGACTCTATGACGATCTCGGGTCAACAGACTACTCTGTACCAGTGTCACCGGAGAACTGCCATCTGACGTGAGGTATAATACCATCTGGGAGTTCTCGGCGAGTCCGTCCAGTGTACCCAGTCTCCACTGAGCACCCGTACACCATCCTTGATGTCAAACACCGATAGATATGGGATCATCCATCGCCCATCATATGGGTCAAGATGCGTAAACGCTAGTCTACTCTGGTGCATCGATGCCCTGTCTCGATACACCCTCGACTAGGAACAGTTATAGGGTACTCATCGACTACCGTGGCCCCACTAGTATGATCTCATCATAGTCCCAATAGTCGAGTACATATCCTAAGGGCTTTATCAACATGTAACATAGAGACAATCAGAGTACATGTTAAGATAAAGTACAACCAGATAGCATACTATCATGTCGAGCAAGAAAGTCCTCCCTATATATGTCCAAGCATCCATTACAATATATATCGTATGTACAGTAATGGCCTATAGGGCATACATATAACTAACATAACCATTCTAACTTATTTTTGTAGCTTGCAAGTATAGGGTTTAGGGTAGATCTGGGCATTAGGTCATGGTAGCGCCAGTTTAGAATTTTTTTTTCCATATTTGGCCACGTTTTGATGGCCGGGGCGCTGCCGTGACCCAAAATGGTATCAAAGACAACTCGTAAACCCTTAGCTAGCTTGTTTAGACGATGTTAAAGTATCAAAACTGAAACAACCCCGAAACAGTGCACTGCATATTCTAGTCTCTGTCGATTTTTAAGGGTCTTTAATAAATTTTTTAAGCAACTGCAGAAGACTACTTATATGACCACTAGAACATACCCCAAATACGAACCCGTTCTACCCGTTTTGACCCGGCCACATGTGTCAAATATCCGAGCTGGCCAGTCGTTCTTTTGAGTTTGGGCTTCGTATTATGGGTGTGGTCTGGTCTCTGGAATATTGGTGCAGAGATATTGTTTGTTTAGCCCAGTTTTGATATAGAGTTATCTATTGTTCAGGGGCAATTTGGGGTGTTTCAAAGTCGATATTTTCGCACTGTTTAAATGTTTACAGTACATGCATTTCTATCTGTGACCGTGAATGTTATTAGAGCGGTACAACTCATCTAATTGCTATATGTTCTTTTAGACGAGTTTGCGAATGTGACATTCACGTTGATGTTCTGTGTTGTGATGTGTTGTTGGCTGGATCGTCGTGGAGGATAGCTTGGGTGCAATGTTAGTACTGTTTAGATTCTATAACATTTCAGAAAAATAAAATATTATTTTTTGGGAATTTAAATAATTAAATAATAAATATTTTTAATATTTTATTAGTGCGGTATAATTAAATACCGATAAATTGGGAAAAATTTAGAAAATTATAGGAATTACTGAAATGAGGGTGTTTTTATGTGATTTAGGTAAATTATAGATTTTTAAAATTTATTATACACTATTTTAAGGCTAATCGCGATTAAATATCGTTAATCTTGTATTAATCCGGTTTTGTGCACAGGACGTGCACCAAGTCATTTTTCACACTTGTTATATTTTATTTCATGGTTTCTTTCTTTTTATCATGCATGGTTTTAATTTTAAAAGAGAATAATAGAAAAGAAAAGAAAAGAAAATGTTAAAGAATGAGAGGTATGGGCATGAGAGAGAGTGGTGAGGGGGTCAACCTTAGACCATGGCTTTGTTGCCTCATTGTTTTCCTTCTTCATTCTCTCCCCTCTTCATCTCTATGGCATCCCACTTCATCCCCCTCCTCTATTCCCTCAAAACACCCCCAAAACAACATCAAAAGTCCATCCCCGTTTCAATAAAAACATGCACAAGCTCACTAGATGCATTTTGGACCAAGAAAAATCGGATTTTGTAGACTTGGGGCAACTCAAGAATTTTCTTGAGTTGCCAAATGAGGTAATTCTTGCACCATTAGAGTAGTATTACATTTACTTTAGCATCCATGTTAGTTTAGAGTTGTTTAAGTGTTCTTTAGTGAACTTCGAAAATTCCAAGTCAGGGTTTTGATGAAATCTTGAGTAGTGAAGTGAAATTGAGATTAGTTGAGACCTTGCAACCCCTCTAGTGTTAGTTTCATAGACAGAAACCAGAGACTTAAACCCAAAACCCCAACTTAGAAACCCCGACATCGGAAGATTTTGGAATTTGGTGATGATTTATTGAGATCTGCTAACACCCGGGGACACTAAGATTTATTTTGCAAACACTGTGAGTCATGCAGGCACCCTTGAAGCTACCAGAGAGACACGAGCCCCAATGCCTACCACTTGGCTGTAATTTAATTCATCCTGGCCGCAAATTGCGGCCAGGTTAGGATGGTTTGGCCCCTTGTTTCTTCTGTAGCTCCTACATCAGTTAATTAGACCCCTCCTGTATGCAAAATTCCCCAATTGCCACCTGAGGAAAATCTGGAAGTGTTTTACGTAGTTTCTGACGCGAATGAAATACGGTGCAAACAAATGTACATCCTAAGGTGTTAGTTATATGTATGCCCTAGAGGCCATTACTATATATAGGATGTATATTGTAGTGGATGCTGGGACATATATAGGGAGGACTTTCTTGCTCGACATGATGGTATGCTATCTGGTTGATCTTTACCTTAACGTGTACACTGATTGTCTCTCTGTTACATGTTGGTAAAGCATTTAGGATGTGTACTTGACTACCTGGACTATGATGCGGATCATACTGTGGGGACATGGAAGTCCATAAGTACATCCTTCAAAGTCCCTAGTCGTAGGTGTATCGAGACGGCGCATCGATATACCAGAGTAGACTAGCGTATACCTTCTCGACCCATACAGATGGGCGATGGATGATCCCATATCCCTTGGTGTTTGACATCAGAGATGATATACAGGTGCTCAGTAGAGACTGGGTACACTGGACGGACTCGCCGAGAACTCCCAGATGGTATTATACCTTACGTCAGATGGCAGTTCTCTGGTGACACTGGTACAGAGTAGTCTGTTGACCCGAGATCGTCATAGAGTCTTGTGTGGTTCCCACTATGCTTTGATTTCCATCTTACCACGTCCAAGAGGGCGTGCAAAACGGTGGTTTTTGGGTACAGTCCCGAATCACATGGAGGCAATGAGCGATAGGAGGGGATTCGTCTCTCCCGGTATAGGGAGTTGATGTTGCGCTGTGTTCGATTGGCTATAACCGGAAATCCCTGGCCAGGGTTGCTGAGATTTACTGGTAAGTGTTACCTGTAGTTTCTCGAATTGTTATAGACCTCATATCGACACGACTTATCGAGCTATTGGGGTCTGACGTTTACCACCCCTAGGCGAGATATGCGACATATCAGACGATCAGACTGGACTGTACGGTAATTGTTACTGGTTGGATTCACAGGAGTGTGAGCGGGCTTGGTCGTCGATCTTCTGATCGCTCAATACCCGGGTGGCCGTTACGTTTAGCAGACCGCTTGCGGCTTGTAGGTGTTTCATATGATCATCACCTGCTGCCGGCGTATTGACGAGTCTTTAGAGTCCTACACAGAGGTTTCCTGGCTCAAGCGAAATGAAATAGGAGCGCATATGAGATATGTGCGGGACCGAGAATAATACGTGTATGTGATACCGTATTCCATTCTCGCGATTTGTGACATTGATCGGTTATATGCGATATAGCCGGGTTATCAGATCAAGTGTTGATTCGATAAGTTGTTACTATTGATACTAGTCGGTTATGTGCGACATGACCGGATCATTGAATCAATTGTTGATTTAATGATTTAATGTATAATTATATATTTGATATATTACTTTGCATTAACTAGTATTGGTTCACTTTAAATGGATTTTCTCACTTGGATTTTGCACATTGTATATGTGATATACTTTTGTACACAAGTTTGTATCATGTTTGATGATACATGCTTATTTGGTTAAGTGTAAAGAACTAAACCATGGTTATACAAGTGGTTAGGGTTTTGTTCATTTATCTATTTATTTATTTGTTTATTCATTTTGGAAATGATAAGAAAAGAATGGTGGCTTTATTTGTAGTTTAGTTGAAACTTCATGAAACTTTGACCTAGTCCACCATTCTTGTCTCTTGCTTAACCCTAACCATCATATCTAACCATGGTCTATTCTCTACACTAAACTAAGGTTAGTATTATGATAAATATTCATTTTCCTTTTCATTTTAAAGACTTATCATAATATTATCTTCTTCTTCTTCATCTTCTTCTTGAAGAAAAAGCTTGCCTCATCAATGGCAACTTGATGAAAAGAGTGAGAAATCTAATTCTAAAGTGAACCCACCTCCTATTTCTTCATCCTCTACCTCTTGCCAAGTAGTATAGGGTGTTTTCTTCACAAGTTTTCTTGACTTGGTGAAGTTGGAGCTTGATCTAGTGATGCCTCGACGTAGATCATCTTCGGCATCGTCGTCGATGACCTAGCCCGCTTTTTCTCCGATGAAGCCGACGCTAGAGCCCAAGATCCGATTTGGACAGCGAGGAGACTTCATCGCGGAGCCATGGAGGTGGAGAACCGGATCTACAAAGGTTGTATTTCCTTTTACCATTTAGTTAAGTTGTTAACTAGTTTCTTTTTCGCCTAAATTTCTAGCCAACGATCTTGTTAGGCTTTCTCGGCACCTCTAATTTTTGAAATTGGCATGGTTGATGCCTTGTGAGACCTCATTAGCATGCCTTGGAACCCTACAGTGGTATCAGAGCCTAGCTAGAGCCTTAGGCGATGCGTAGACGATGTTAGAAACCCGATCGAACCCCGAAACCCTAACTTTTAACCCTCTCTGGACTTTTCTGAAAAAGTGGTTTTTTCCAAATTAAAAATGCTTAAAAACTTCAGCAGGAAATTCTAAGAATTTCGGTGCAAAAATTACCTAATGATCTGTCTAAAGCGCGGCGGATCCGCGGCATTAGCCGCCTATTGCGGCGGTTCCACGCCCATTTAGTCTCTTCAGTCAACCATTTTTGCACAGTAACTTCTTTATTTAAATGCTGAATTTTATGGGAATTTTTAAAATTTATTCAAGAGTTGAATTTTCTGGGGTGTATTGGGAGTTCGTAGATTCGATCGGATTATCAGATTTTGTCTATGTGACTTTCCGGATATATTGAATATGTTAAAAAGTTCGACCGGATATAAATACCCACCTTTTCCCCTGTCGGGAAATTTCCAAGTGTTGGATTTTTCCGTGGTTTAAAGACGTTCTAAGTAGTGCAAGTAACGCGATGGACCCTCTAGAAGACAACAAACCTTAACTCGATTATGTGACCGTCTTGAACTGCCCTTTGAACCTTAGGGTTTGGGGCAGTACGGCGTGCCACATGTGAGGCGTTGGCTTGACCCTTCTACGGCTGGACCGTTGGTACTGAGGCATGAAGTGAATATTTTTGAACTTATTTCATGTGATGATCTGTTTCGGGAAAACTTGGGTATTCGATTGCTCGATCGGAAAGTTTAACATTTTCTATTTATCTGGAATGTGATACAATAATTGGAATTCACAAGAAGTTATGAGATAACTGAATGAATGTTATAAACATAGCAGTTTAGTCTCACTTGATCGGTTGCCACAGAATTTTGATGCGATCAAAAGTCCGTCGCAATCACGTAGTGTACGCGGATACTCGCCGGGTAAACTTAATAGACAGCCTCACTCCATAGCCCCGACCAAGTGACTGTAGGAGAACCCCATCGCCGAAAGCATCCGTTCGGATGCTCGCGGCAGCGGTGTTCCACCTTGGTGCACTTCGTCGACGGCGTCGGGGGTGTAGCCGTCTACTGAAGTTTACGACGAGCATTCGATCATGATGTCGGGAATCTTGTTGAATTGCCCGACTTGATATTGAAAAGAGTTTTCGATAATGAGACTAAAATGCGGGGTTTATAATTGTTAGGCATGCGATGTCTAAGGAATTCATTTGATTAGGCATGCGATGTCTATGCAGGTTGCGGATTCCAACTGTTGTAGTTTTATACTTTCTTTTCTGTGACCGTAAGTGTAATATGTGATATCGCCGGTTTCGTTGCTATATATCAACGACAATTGGGATGCGCATATTTACTTACGTTAATGACATGTGATGTTATGTGTTGCTGGATATGTTATATTGGATCGTCGTGTTTGAATAGCCGGGGTTTTTTTATGTGAGATGAGTGTTTTTCATTTTCTTTCATGTAAAAACTTGTATATAATATTCTTTTATTGGGGCACTTCCAGGTTGCGGAAGATGTCACCTTTTGTATATTATTTACTTTTCCGCACTAGGATAGACCCAAAGAGGGGAGCACAAGTAACCGGGTTCTGGAGTCCAGTAGGAGACCAACTCGAGGAGTCGAGTTCGGGTCTCCTAACTCTAGAATTGGTAGGGTTGCTTGCCGCTCTCGTAGGGGTCTAGGGGTGTGGGTTTGGCTATTCATCACGACCGTGGAATCCGTGTTTTATACTGGCTCGTATTGAAAACACGGACGTCCTAGTATATCCAATGTTTCATATGTTTCTTCTGCTGCGATATCTGTGATGTGATCATGTGATATGTTCTGTGATGGATACTTTATATAGTATATATGATATATTATATAGGCGTTACTTATGTTTTACACCCGCGCTAGCCTGCCCCGCTCTGCCGTTAGTTACCTAACCTAACGGTGCATGAGGGGACATCGAGGCGAATGCGGATGGCATAAGTGTACGTCGTATTTATCTGTGATGTTTAGGTGTTTAAATGATGGGACTTCATTAATGTGATTAATGAAAGAAAAAGAAACCTAAAGATGTTGTAGAATCGAATTTCAACATAAAAAGGGTAGCTACAGTTCTTGCTTTGCACAGCGGTATATATGATATATCCTGCACCTTATTCAATGAGGAAAGGACCGAGATCCCTTCACCGGGAGTGACTCCTTTAGCAATAACTGGCAGATGCTACACACTCGGTTTGTCTTTTGATTGCTTTTAAGAGTTTTTGCTTTGCACAGTGATATATATGATATATCCCGCACCTCATTCGACGAGGAAAGGACCGACGATCCCTTCACCGGGAGTGACTCCTTTAGCAAAACTAGAAAAGCCTCAAAAACACTCCATTTCAAAATTCATTCGATCCTACAACGATATCAAGTTCATTACGCAATAGGTTTTCAGAAAAACCTGTCGTAGCCCTCCGTCATTTCAGATAAGTACTAGTTAGTATTCGTGCTGCGGTAGTTTGGCCTCCGTCAAGGCGTAGTGTACGGTAGCTAACTAGTGCTTATCTGCTAGCATATGATGCGATTGGATTAGGGTATTCGTTCGGCGTTGTTTGGCCTCCGTCAAGGGTCGTGCGGGTGGGTTTAATTCAATCAGGAAATGACGGGTTGAACTTGACTAGTGGACTATGGGTAGTTTGGCCTCCGTCAAGGTCATAGGACGCTAGGGGCAAAATTATCGGGAATTTCAAGTGTTGAAATTTGCAATGAGATTGCATACCTTCTATGAGATAGTTGGATCCCGATACCCGCTGCGAGTAAGAGTTACTCCTGGGAGAGTTTTACACATTACAATTAGCCGATCAAGTAGGTGTCTAGAAAGGTGTCAACGAGGTTACGCCTCTGGAAAAACGAGGTTTACATTAATTAGGTTCGTGCGAAAGCACGGGGGACCTCCCTCAAAGTACCGACACTGGCCTGGCTGAAAGATTGGCGAACTTGTAGTGTGTAATTAATCCCGGCTAGTCTTTCCTTTTAGGGTTTGAAGAAAGATTTGATAAAAAGCAGTGGGAGCCATCCTGATTAGATAAAATAATAACCAATCTGATCTTGCAAGAGCGCACGCTGAGTGTTTTCTTCTCTCTCTCTCCAGGTAGCGACCATATCACGCCTTAATCAAGATAATAATACGGATTTTTGACCGAACCCGCTTGTTATACTGAGCTGGGGAACGTTGGTCCCGCTCCAACTTATAATTGTTATAAGACAGAGCAGGAAATTGGGGATTACCAGAATTCCCGTGCCGCCCAAACGAAGAGAGTGCATGCTGATGCATCATCTTCGGGTGTGTTCATTACAAAGAACTGTTTCTCAATATCCTTTGCATCCTGGGTATTTGATACCGGATCAGGATCCCAGATATGTAACCTGTTACATAGGGCTACAAAAAGGTAGAGAACTGAGAACGGGTGATAAGTTTAATGAGATAGAAAACGGGGTAAGTGTTGCAGCCAAGTCTGTTGGTCACTGTCACCCTGTATTATCAATACATTGATACTGAACAAATACTATTAGATACCGAACCTGATATACAGAATCATATCAGTCTCTTTATTAGTAAAGAAAGGATATAATTTGTTAGTGTATATGCCCTAGAGGCCATTACTGTATCATACTAGTATGTATATTACTTGATGGAAGCTTGGGATATTCACAGTTGTACAGACAATCTTGCTCAATATAGTAGTATGCTACTTGGTTTGTCTCTGCTTTAATGTGTACATGTGTGTTTATTTATTATATCACCTATACGCATTAGTAGAGCCCTTAGGATCTTTGCTTGATTACCGGCGTTGTGATGGCGATCACACTCGTGGGGGCTGGGTAATCTACAAGCACATCCTTATACACGTCCCTAGTCGTGGGAGTATCAAGATAGGGCATCGATACTCCGGAGTAGACTAGCGTATGCGCTTCTCATCCCAGCACGGGAGACGGTCTGTCCCACAGCCGTCGGTACGTCGTACTTGAGATAGTATGCGGGTGCTCGTTGGGTTACGAGTACACTGGACAGGACTCGTCGGGAACTGATGGTTGGTATTATATCTATCGTCAGTTATCAGTTCCCAGGTGACATGAGTACAGCTTAGTCCGCTGACTTGACACTGTCACTTCGCCTCGAGTGTGTTCCCACTGTTCTTTGATTGCCACCCTACCACGGCTCTACTGAGTCGTGCAAACAGGTAGTAGTTGGGAGCAGTCCCGAAGCACTTGGAGGCAGTGACGGTTAGACAGGATTCGTCTCTCCCGGTATTGGGGGTTGACATCGCGCTGTGTCTAGGAGAGCCATTACACGAGTAGTCCCTGGCCAGGGCAAGCGAGATATACTGGTAGGTTTCCAGTGTTATCTCAGGGTGTATTGGGCTTCACTCCGACACGACTTGTACCGCTATTAGGGGACTGACGTTTACCGCCCCCCTAGGCCCGCCATGCGATATATCAGACAAACACACCGGACTGTACGGAGATTGTCACATACAGACTCAGTAGGAGTTCGGATGGGTTTACCTCAACGGCCTTCTTATCGACATCTACCTGGGGACCGTTACGTACAGCTAGTGCCGCTTGCGGTCTGTGGTTAAACCCACTGCCAGCGTAGTGTCGAGTCTTTAGAGTCCCACACAGAGAGTTTCCCTGCACTGAGCGAAACGTGTAGAGGCCGTATGGTTTTTACGGCAGACGAACCTCAGCCACTCCGCAGATCTGGTAGGATTTCTCATCCGCCCGAGAGATACTACGGTTTTCTCATAGACGGGGATCGAGAGGATTGCATCTTGGAAGAAGATGACCCTACCAGTTTCAGGCAGGCCATTATCAGTAGGGACTCTGATAAGTGGCAGGAAGCAATGCAATCCGAAATAGAGTCCATGTACGCCAATAAAGTGTGGACCTTGGATATTGCTCCAGCTGGGGTAAAACCCGTTGGATGCAAATGGATCTACAAAAGGAAACTTGGTGTAGATGGGCAGGTGGAAACCTATAAAGCTAGACTCGTTGCAAAAGGTTTTCGTCAAAGACCTGGTTTGGACTATGATGAAACATTTTCTCCGGTGGCTATGCTCAAATCCATTCGGATCCTACTTGCCATTGCTGCCTTCCATGACTATGAAATCTGGCAGATGGATGTTAAAACGGCTTTCCTAAACGGTTGTTTGGAAGAGTGCGTTTACATGGATCAACCAGAAGGTTTCGTAGACAGTGGGAGCAGCGGAAAGGTGTGCAAGTTGCTTAAATCCATTTATGGATTAAAGCAGGCATAGCGGCGCTGGAACATCTGTTTTGATGAGGCAATCAAGGAATTTGATTTCATCAAGAACGAAGATGAACCCTGTGTATATAAGAAGATTGTTGGACGAACTGTCGTATTCCTAGTCTTGTACGTGGACGACATTCTTTTGATAGGAAATGACATTCCTATGCTACAATCGGTCAAGCTGTTTTTGTCACAAAGGCTCTCCATGAAGGACCTGGGTGATGCCTCGTACATTCTGGGGATCAAGATCTATAGAGATAGATCCAAGAGACTATTGGGACTTTCGCAGTCCAGGTACATAGAGACCGTACTAAAGAGATTTAGTATGGAGGGTTCCAAGCGCGGTAACATACCCGCATTGCACGGAATTACCCTCTCCAAGAAGATGTCTCCTAAGACTGACGAGGAGAGGGTTCGCATGAGCACTATACCCTACGCTTCGGCGGTAGGATCTATAATGTATGCGATGCTATGTACAAGACCAGATGTAGCTTACACGTTGAGCGCAGTAAGCCGGTATCAGTCAGACCCAGGGGAGGACCACTGGACAGCAGTGAAGAACATTCTCAAGTACCTGAGAAGGACTAAGGAGATGTTCCTGGTTTACGGTAATGGAGACCTCAGGGTCGAGTCCTTTACCGATTCAAGCTTCCAGAGTGACAAAGATGACAGCAAGTCTGTCTCGGGTTTTGTGTTTACCCTCAACGGAGGGGCGGTATGTTGGAGGAGTTCCAAGCAGGATACCGTCGCAGACTCGACGATGGAGGCTGAATACATTGCTGCAAGCGATGCCGCAAAAGAGGCGGTCTGGATGAAGAAGTTCATTAGTGAACTTCAGGTGGTTCCATCCATTGTTGACCCAATACCTTTGTATTGCGATAACAATGGGGCTATAGCTTTAGCGAAGGAACCAAGGTCCCATCAGAAATCCAGGCACATCTTAAGGCGGTATCACCTGATCAGGGAGATCATTGATCGACAGGAGATCGAGGTGCGGAGAGTGGACACAAAGGACAACACTGCGGACCCATTCACGAAGGCTTTACCCCAGACTCAGTTCGAGCGGCTGATCGAGATGATAGGTCTTCGATACGCCAGTACATGGCCTTAATGCAAGTGGGAGATTGTTAGTGTATATGCCCTAGAGGCCATTACTGTATCATACTAGTATGTATATTACTTGATGGAAGCTTGGGATATTCACAGTTGTACAGACAATCTTGCTCAATATAGTAGTATGCTACTTGGTTTGCCTCTGCTTTAATGTGTACATGTGTGTTTATTTATTATATCACCTATGCACATTAGTAGAGCCCTTAGGATCTTTGCTTGATTACCGGCGTTATGATGGCGATCACACTCGTGGGGGCTGGGTAATCTACAAGCACATCCTTATACACGTCCCTAGTCGTGGGAGTATCGAGATAGGGCATCGATACTCCGGAGTAGACTAGCGTATGCGCTTCTCATCCCAGCACGGGAGACGATCTGTCCCACAGCCGTCGGTACGTCGTACTTGAGATAGTATGCGGGTGCTCGTTGGGTTACGAGTACACTGGACAGGACTCGTCGGGAACTGATGGTTGGTATTATACCTATCGTCAGTTATCAGTTCCCAGGTGACATGAGTACAGCTTAGTCCGCTGACTTGACACTGTCACTTCGCCTCGAGTGTGTTCCCACTGTTCTTTGATTGCCACCCTACCACGGCTCTACTGAGTCGTGCAAACAGGTAGTAGTTGGGAGCAGTCCCGAAGCACTTGGAGGCAGTGACGGTTAGACAGGATTCGTCTCTCCCGGTATTAGGGGTTGACATCGCGCTGTGCCTAGGAGAGCCATTACACGAGTAGTCCCTGGCCAGGGCAAGCGAGATATACTGGTAGGTTTCCAGTGTTATCTCAGGGTGTATTGGGCTTCACTCCGACATGACTTGTACCGCTATTAGGGGACTGACGTTTACCGCCCCCCTAGGCCCGCCATGCGATGTATCAGACGAACACACCGGACTGTATGGAGATTGTCACATACAGACTCAGTAGGAGTTCGGATGGGTTTACCTCATCGGCCTTCTTATCGACATCTACCTGGGGACCGTTACGTACAGCTAGTGCCGCTTGCGGTCTGTGGTTAAACCCACTGCCAGCGTAGTGTCGAGTCTTTAGAGTCCCACACAGAGAGTTTCCCTGCACTGAGCGAAACGTGTAGAGGCCGTATGGTTTTTACGGCAGGGCTCCGATCACTTACGTACACTTGTGTGCGTATGGTGTTCGGGCAGGCAGTACTAGTAGGCTTTGGTTTAAGCCGGATCCTAGTATTGCACGGATGGATTTGTTTTGTCTTCTGTGCATCCGCATTCTACGGAATACGGATGCAGGTGTGTATGCACAGTTTTTCGGAGTGATGAAGGAGGAGGTGCCTCATCAGGGTTTTGGCAGTTGATTCGGTCAGAACCATTTTGAGGCGGACTCATTAGGGTTTTGACAGTTCGTTTGGTCAAAACCATTATGAGCCGCGAACATCATTTACTAATCCTATTAGTGATAATCTTATGATGGCTAATTGCATTGACGATTTGACCCCGTTGACCTCTCTTGACTTTGTTGACCGGTTGACCGGGTTGACCATTGACTTTCAAGAGTGTTCTACACTTTTCTTTTCTTTTCCTTTTTCTTTTGGATTATGATAATGGTCATTTCAAAAGTAGCCATCAACTTTATCTTGATGGGATTAGTAATGATGTTGTTTTGCATTATTTGCGACCATGGTTGTTTTTCTTTTGATCATAATATTATTCTCATTCTCTCTCTTGAAATGAGAAGCTCCATGGTTGCTAACCTTCCTCCTTCTTCTTCCTCCTCTTGATTTCTCCTTTGATCTCATGTGTTGAGAGAAAAAGGTTTTCACTTGACAAACACATCCATACATCTCCTCTACACATCCTAGGGCTTCTAGATTAGCAATCTCCTTGCCCTAGTTACCTAGGCTTGAGGTGGAGCTCGGTGTACATCTCTCGGGTGGATCGTCTTCGACTCAAGGAGGCCGCGGAGGTGACCAAAGTCCGGATCAACCATTGAGCAAGCAAAGTGAAGAGCAACAAGAAGTGAAGAACAACAAAGAAGAAGAACAACAAGAAGAGAAGGAGTTCAAGTTGAGGTATAACCCCTAACCGAGTAGATACATCTCATGTTAGGATGCTAGTGTATTGTTTAGCAAAGATCCGGCTTTTACAGTCCATGTTACAAAGTTTAGAAAAAATTTTGTTTTACCGTTTCCGCAACCCCGAAAGTACCGGGAGAGGTAACGTGGACCTAACATAATTTTGTATTGTTGGATAATGTTTTGAACATTTCCTATATCAAAAGTTGATCGGTTCAGGCACGTTATCTAAAAGCATTGACGTTCTAAATCAAACTACAGCTCTTTAGTATATGGAACACATACAAGAAGAAGAGTTCAGAAATGAATGAATTCTTCTTGGGGCATTGTAGACTAGGTCATATCAATGCGACCCGACTAGCTGAAGTTACATGAAGATGCATATTTAAATCAGTTTGAATCTACATCTTGTGAAACTTGCCAGTCATGTCACAGAGATAAGATGACCATAGCTCCGTTTACTGGAAACAGGGAAAGAGTTAGTGAACTCTTGGGATGATACATGTTGATGTATAAAGGTCCCTTGTCTACACATGCCAAGACCGGTTCTTTGTACTTCATTACGTTCTCTGATAATCTCTCAAGATTCAGACATATGTTCCTGTTGAAACACAAGTCCGAACCTTTTGAGATATTCAAAGAATATGATTTAGAAGTAGAGAACCAAAATACGGGTAAAAGTATTATGTCCTTTGATGTGATCAAGGAGGAGAATACTTGAGCACGGAATTCCTGGATTATTCTAAAGGAGAATGAGATTCTCTCTCAGCATTACTCCTCCGTATACACCATAGCACGATGGTGGATCGGGGCGGAGCAATAACACCCTATATGATAAGGTGTGCTCTATGATGAGTACTACTGAGTTACCTATTTCCTTTTGGGAGTTATGCACTTGAGAAGCTACATACCAATTGAATTGGGTTCCAATCAAATCAGTTGCCTACCGCTTCATATGTGATATGGAAAGGGAAGAGCCCATATCTTAAATTAGTTGAGATTTGGGGTTGACCGGCCTATGTCTGAAAGCAAAATCCGGACAAGCTCGAGGCAAAGTCTGTAATGTAGAACTGGAAAGGTTCCAGCTATACAAACTGCAGCTGATGATTTGATACAACCAAAGGATTCAGTAGATTCCAACGAACCTCAGCCTCTCCGCCGATCTAGTAGGGTTCCTCACCCGCCTGAGAGATACTTCGGTTTCTCTATGACAGTGGGAGCGAGGATTGCATCATGAGATGATGACCCAACTAGTTTCGAACTGGCCATCAGGAGTAGGACTCTGTAAGAATGGCTGGATGCTTAGTGATCTGAGATGGAATCCATGTACACCGACAAAGTATGGACTTTGGTTGCTATATCTGAAGGGTTAAATCCCCATCAGGAGCAAGTATATCTTGAGAAGATTACTTGGTGTATATGGAAAAGTTGAGACTTTCAAAGCTAGACATGTTAAAGGTTTTCAACATCGACCAGGCGTGGATAATGATGAATCCTTTTTCAGTGGCTATGCTTAAGTCCATCAAGATCCTACTTGCCATGGCTACATACCATGACTACGATATCTGGCGGTTGGGTGTCATGACTGCTTTTCTAAATAATGATTTAGAAGAGAACATCTATAAGAACACAGCCAGAGGGCTTCGTAGATAGTGGGAGCAGCGGAAACGTGTACAAGATGCTTTATAGGATAAAGCAGGTATCGCGGAGTTGGAACATCTGTTTTGATGGATAAGTCAAAGAGTTTGACATCATCAAAATGGTAGATGAACCTTGTATAAACAAAAAGGTAGTAGGGAGTATGGTGGTGATCCTCGTAGAGTACGTGGATGTCATGCTCTTGATAGGGAAGGAATTTCCTATGCTACGCTCGGTCAATCTCCGCTTATCACAATGATTCCCCATAAAGGATCAAAGTGATGCCTCCTAAATCCTGGGTTTTGGATCTATGAGATAGATCTAATTGGATGTTAGGATTCTCACTAGTTGTAGTGAGAAGGTATCAATCGATCCTGGGGAGAATCACTGGAAGGGTTCCAGGCTGATAAAGCCGACTGAATGTCAGTCGCAGGCATTGTCTTTACCCTTAGTAAAGGGACGGTATGTTGGAAGAGCTCCAAGGTAGATACCGTGGCATATTAGACGATTAAGGCTGAATACATCGCTACTTAAGATGCTACCAAAGAGGTTGTCTGGGTGTATATTAGTTCATGAGATGAACTTAGTTCCTCCCATTGTATGACAATGGAGTTGTGGCTTATGCCAAGGAACTTCCGTCCCATCAGTGATCAAGACATATTCTAAAGTAGTATTACCTGATCATGGAGATGGTTGATCTCCAGGGGATCGAGGTTAGGAGAGTAGACTCAGAGGACAACACGGCGGATCCACTCATGAAGGCCTATTCCCAGAGAGACTTTTATGGGATGGTTGAGTATGAGATACTACAACCACTGCTATCAGATGGCCCTAGTGCAAGTGGGAGATTGTTAGTTATATGTATGCCCTAGAGGCCATTACTATACATAGGATGTATATTGTAGTGGATGCTGGGACATATATAGGGAGGACTTTCTTGCTCGACATGATGGTATGCTATCTGGTTGATCTTTACCTTAACATGTACACTGATTGTCTCTCTGTTACATGTTGGTAAAGCCCTTAGGATGTGTACTTGACTACCTGGACTATGATGCGGATCATACTAGTGGGGACATGGAAGTCTATAAGTACATCCATCAAAGTCCCTAGTCGTGGGTGTATCGAGACGGGGCATCGATATACCAGAGTAGACTAGCGTATACCTTCTCGACCCATACAGATGGGCGATGGATGATCCCATATCCATTGATGTTTGACATCAGAGATGATATACGGGTGCTCAGTAGAGACTGGGTACACTGGACGGACTCGCCGAGAACTCCCAGATGGTATTATACCTTACGTCAGATGGTAGTTCTCTGGTGACACTGGTACAGAGTAGTCTGTTGACCCGAGATCGTCATAGAGTCTTGTGTGGTTCCCACTGTGCTTTGATTTCCATCTTACCACGTCCAAGAGGGCGTGCAAAAAGTGGTTTTTGGGTACAGTCCCGAATCACATGGAGGCAATGAGCGATAGGAGGGGATTCGTCTCTCCCGGTATAGGGAGTTGATGTTGCGCTGTGTTCGATTGGCTATAACCGGAAATCCCTGGCCTGGGTTGCTGAGATTTACTGGTAAGTGTTACCTGTAGTTTCTCGAATTGTTATAGACCTCATATCGACACGACTTATCGAGCTATTGGGGTCTGACGTTTACCACCCCTAGGCGAGATATACGACATATCAGACGATCAGACCGGACTGTACGGTAAGTATTACTGGTTGGATTCACAGGAGTGTGAGCGGGCTTGCTCGTCGATCTTCTGATCGCTCAATACCCCGGTGGCCGTTACGTTTAGCAGACCGCTTGCGGCTTGTAGGTGTTTGATATGATCATCACCTACTGCCGGCGTATTGACGAGTCTTTAGAGTCCTACACAGAGGTTTCCTGGCTCAAGCGAAACGAAATAGGAGCGCATATGAGATATGTGCGGGACCGAGAATAATACGTGTATGTAATACCGTATTCCATTCTCGCGATTTGTGACATTGATCGGTTATATGCGATATAGCCGGGTTATTGGATCAAGTGTTGATTCGATAAGTTGTTACTATTGATACTAGTCGGTTATGTGCGACATGACCGGATCATTGAATCAATTGTTGATTTAATGATTTAATGTATAATTATATATTTGATATATTACTTTGCATTAACTAGTATTGGTTCACTTTAAATGGATTTTCTCACTTGGATTGTGCACATTGTATATGTGATATACTTTTGTACACAAGTTTGTATCATGTTTGATGATACATGCTTATTTGGTTAAGTGTAAAGAACTAAACCATGGTTATACAAGTGGTTAGGGTTTTGTTCATTTATCTATTTATTTATTTGTTTATTCATTTTGGAAATGATAAGAAAAGAATGGTGGCTTTATTTGTAGTTTAGTTGAAACTTCATGAAACTTTGACCTAGTCCACCATTCTTGTCTCTTGCTTAACCCTAACCATCATATCTAACCATGGTCTATTCTCTACACTAAACTAAGGTTAGTATTATGATAAGTATTCATTTTCCTTTTCATTTTAAAGACTTATCATAATATTATCTTCTTTTTCTTCATCTTCTTCTTGAAGAAAAAGCTTGCTTCATCAATGGCAACTTGATGAAAAGAGTGAGAAATCCAATTCTAAAGTGAACCCACCTCCTATTTCTTCATCCTCTACCTCTTGCCAAGTAGTATAGGGTGTTTTCTTCACAAGTTTTCTTGACTTGGTGAAGTTTGAGCTTGATCTAGTGATGCCTCGACGTAGATCATCTTCGGCATCGTCGTCGATGACCTAGCCCGCTTTTTCTCCGATGAAGCCGACGCTAGAGCCCAAGATCCGATTTGGACAGCGAGGAGACTTCATCGCGGAGCCATGGAGGTGGAGAACCGGATCTACAAAGGTTGTATTTCCTTTTACCATTTAGTTAAGTTGTTAACTAGTTTCTTTTTCGCCTAAATTTCTAGCCAACGATCTTGTTAGGGTTTCTCGGCACCTCTAATTTTTGAAATTGGCATGGTTGATGCCTTGTGAGACCTCACTAGTGTGCCAAGGAACCCTACATGAGGCTCCTTAAGCAGAGTAGCGTATCGTAAGTATGCCGCGGACCATACCCACGGTACGTTACTCTACCTAAATCGCCTACTCCATCAACCAAGGGTCACCTAGACTTATACAAGGTTAAACCTAGCGCTCTGATACCAACTTTGTCACGACCCGAAAGTACGGAACGTGACCGGCACTTAGATTACGAAACGTCTAGAGGCGCAACGTAACCTAAGTAAGCCGAAGCCTAGAAATCTAAACCATAGAAAAGAAGAAGAAGTAAAAGAAAACATGAAGAAAACAAGTTTAAAAGCATCAGCAAATTTTCCCAAAAATTTCGGCAGAGTCTCCTCTGTAAAAACTGGCCCCAAACGGGTAAAACAAGTATAATATACATAAACAATAAAAAGCATCCCCAAACGGGAGCTAGCTCGACGCCAACAGGCGGAAACAACCACAACAAGCACAATAATATACAACGCCAAAGGGCGAGGCTCAAAACTCAAAAGAAAACAAATCCACCAAATCAGAATAATACACGCGACTCTAAGGTCGAAATAAATAAATGGTCCTGTAATCTATCAAATAATACAAGTTTGGTTGATGGAGCTTTCTAGATTCAAATGAAATAATAAAAGTACAAAGGCTGTCCAGATACAAGTGAACCAACCAACCGTGCAAATCACCCGGAATGAAATGATGTGCCAGCAATCTGCCAAGGAACCCTGTACATCAACTTGTAATAAAATTTGGCACAACGGGTGTGAGTTGCCAACTCGTGAGTAGAAAATATCTGCGAAAAGAAATCGAATGCACGACGCTATCCTAGGTCATAATAATAAACTAATATACTACTAGACATCAAGTAAGACAGGATAATAAACTACGTGTAAATGCAAATACTCCGTGCTCGTGTCAGCGCCTTATATAGTACTATGTCATATGAATGAGTATGCAAGCACCATGAATGTCAAATAACCAATCCTGAAATTTTGATATATCTGTATAAGAAATCTTTAGCTTTTATCATAGTAAAATGTGTATAGAAATCTGAAATAGCAACAATGAAATCCATCGAAATCCGTGTCATGCATCGACACAAAACATGTAAATCTCAAGTCTCAATACCTCATAATCTCAATGTCTCATAGTCTTAATATCTCGGGCTCTGTCAGTTCGGATCGGCCCATATCATCAAATCTCACGACAACGGTCGGTATCCTCCGGATATCCGCCGCGCCAGACATCACCGGTAGGTAGCCTTCCCCTGCCAGGCTCATCGTCTACAACTCAATCTTCTTGCCCCGGGGTACCATACCGGGCCTACCATGTACACGAGACGGTTCATCCACTCCTCGAATCGGGTCTCGAAATCCAACAGAAAACATGAAATCTCATGGTAGACGACACATACATCACGAGAAAACCGCATCTTATGTTTTAAAAAGAGAGGACGAGAGAGAGAGAGAAGTTTTTATATAATCTTGCGGTTTTCCCCAAAAATCCAGAAATCTCATATAAATCCAAAATCCCAAAAATCCTGAGTAAGTATATGATAAGTGTCGGCATATGCCCCATAATACTGCATGATAACATGAGAATGTGAATGCATGAAATGTCTAAGTAATAAATGCCATGTCTATACTAACACCAGAGAGTCATCACAATATTATATCGATCTAGCTATTTGCTGATTCTATCAATAAAAGATAATATGTTCTAAAGTGTATGTGACATAGCAATTACCGATAATGATGTGTGTGAGCCGGCAAATAAGTATGCGTGGAATATGCGCATCATCGGTAATAGTGCCAGTGTCCTAACAGGCAGAGTTTTATACTGATATAGAAACATATGTATGAACATACATCATTATGATTATAGTATGAATGTAAAGACAGATGTGCAATAACCACTCATTTGATATACAAGTATAACTACAACTATATGTCTCTGTAGGGTTTTCTTAACACCTCTATGAAGGTTTAGAAGCATCATGCATGCTATAACAATAAAAATTTTGAGGTGCTAAGCAAACTATACAAAGAATCGAACTAGAATATATGAAGTAACGATTAATAGTATCAAGATAAAGGGTTAAGTTATGCTAAGTGTTGAAACTACAACCTTTGTAGTTCACTTTGGAAGACTCCTAAGCTTTGGAAAGGTCCACTTGATCAACTCCTCGTCCACGACGATCCACCCGAAGCACTTTGCCCTAAGCTTGATGCTTCTTACGATCTTTGGAAATCCTTGAAGCACAACACCCTACACAAGATGGCTAGGGTTGTGTAGGATGAGGAAGTGGTTGATGTTCTTATTTATTACCTTTTCTTTTCTTTTTCTAACTCTTTTTAACCATTAAAAGAAAGCTAGGGTTTGAGGAAGAAGAAGAAGTCTCACTCTTTTCTTTTTCTAAGATAATGATAATGTTTTTTGATAAATGAGAGAGAGAGAGAGATCTTATCATAACTTTAACCATAGTAGAATAAAAATCTAGATATTTCATCTAAGGTTAAAAGGCAAAAGGAATAGAAACTATGGTTGAGTTAAAGAATTGTGTAGATGAGTGTGGAAGCAATGACTCATTAACCATTTCTTTTGCCTTTAATCTTTAATGAAAAATCTAAGCATTATCTTTTCTACAATATGATTCTTATATTGCCTTCCTCTTTGTATCATCAACCATGATACATTTCATGTATGTATGTATGCACATCATCATGTACATATACATGCATGTATCCAAAACAAGAAAAGGATTTAAATAAATAATATAAAAGCCAATATTAAATCAACACTTGATTTAATAAATCCATCATATCTCATATGACCCGACTAATATTAAATGCCCGATTAAAATATAGTATCATATACTAGTATTTAATCGAGGCTCCGCGCATATCTCATATGTGCACCACTTCGTTTCGCCAGAGCCTAGAAACTTCTATGTGGGACTCTAAGACTCGTCAATACGCCAGCAGTAGATGATGATCATATCAAACACCTACAAGCCGCAAGCGGTCAGCTAAACGTAACGGCCACCCGGGTATTGAGCGATCAGAATAAGAACAAGCGAACCTGTCAAAACTCCTGTCAATCCATCTGGCAACACTAACCGTACAGTCCGGTCTCTTCGTCAGATATGCTGTATATCGAGTCTAGGGATGGAATCGTCGACCCCAATAACTCAATAAGTCATGCCGGTATATGGTCTATAACAGATCGAGAAACTTACTGATAACACTTATCAGTAATATCTCAGCAGCCCTGGCCAGGGACTTCCCGTTATAGCCAATCGTGCACAGCACAGCATCAACCCCCAATACCGGGAGAGACGAAACCCCTCCTATCGCTCACTGCCTCCACATGCCTCGAGACTATACCCAAAGTCCACCTGTTTGGACGACTCAGTAGAGCCGCAGTAGGGTGGAGATCAAAGTACAGTGGGAGGACACATAAGACTCTATGACGATCTCGGGTCTACAGACTAACCTGTACCAGTGTCACCTGAGAACTGCTATCCGACGTATGATATAATACCATATAGGAGTTCTCGGTGAGTCCGTTCAGTGTACCCAGTCTCACTGAGCACCCGTATACTATCTTCGGTGTCAACACACCAGACGGATATGGGATCATCCATCGCCCATCATATGGAACAAGAATGGTATACGCTAGTCTAAGCTGGAATATCGATGCCCTGTCTCGATATACCTACGACTAGGAACATTTCAAGGATATACTTATAAACTACAGATGTCCCACTAGTATGATCCGCATCATAATTCCAGTAGTTAAGCCAATATCCTTAGGGCTTCATCAATATGTACCAAATGAATATAAACATGATCAAGTGAACATATGATAAAGTAAAACCAGATAGCATACTATCATTTTGAGCAAGACTGTCTCCCGAATATATATATATATACACATCAGTACATACACTATCTCAGAATGGCCTCTAGGGCATACATATATCCAACAATCTCCCACTTGCACTAAGGCCAGTTATTGGCATATCTCATACCTAACATCTCAAAAAGTCGCTCATGCTGCGGCTGAGGGAGGGCCTTGGTGAATGGATCCGCAGCGTTGTCCTTTGTGTCTACTCTCTTAATCTCGATCTCGCGGCGATCAACTATCTCCCGGATCACATGATATCTCCTCAGGATATGTCTGGACTTTTGATGGGACCTGGGCTCTTTGGCCAATGCCATAGCCATTATTGTCACAATACAGAGGTATTGGATCAATAATGGTTGGAACTACTCCTAGCTCCGCGATGAATTTTCTCATCCAGACGGCTTCCTTGGCAGCATCATTTGCAGCAATATATTCAGCTTCCATCGTTGAGTCTGCAACGGTATCCTGTTTGGAACTCTTCCAACTTACCATCCCTCCATTGAGGGTAAATGCAAACCCTGAGATAGACTTGCTGTCATCCTTGTCACTCTGGAAGCTCGAATCGGTAAAGGCCTCCATTTGGAGATCCCCATTACCATACACCAAGAACAATTCTTTAGTCCTTCGCAAGTACTTAAGAATGTTCTTTACAGCAATCCAGTGATTCTCCCCTCGGTTAGATTCATACCTGCTTACTACACTAAGTGCATAAGCAACATCAGGGCGTGTACATAACATCGCATACATTATCGATCCTACTGCCGAAGCATAGGGAATAATGCTCATGCGAGCTCTCTCTATATCAGACTTTGGGCAATCGTCTTTTGAGAGAGTGACTCCATGGCAAGCGGGTAAGGCACCCCGCTTGGAGTCTTCCATACTAAATCTCTTTAGGATGGTGTTTATGTACTTGGTTTGGGACAATCCCAATAACCGTTTGGATCTATCCCTATAGATCCGTATACCCAATATGTATGTGGCATCTCCCAGGTCCTTCATGGAGAACCTTTGTGATAAGAATGATTTGACCGACTGTAGCATAGGAATGTCATTTCCTATCAGAAGTATGTCATCTACGTACAATACGAGGATTGCGACATTTCTTCCTACAGTCTTCTTATAAACACAAGGTTCATCTGGATTTTTGATGAAATCAAACTCTTTGATAACATCATCAAAACAGATGTTCCAACTCCGTGATGCCTGCTTTAATCCATAAATGGATTTAAGTAGCTTACATGCCTTACCGCTGCTCCCACTATCAATGAATCCCTCTGGTTGATCCATGTAAACGCATTCCTCTAAATCACCATTTAGGAATGCAGTTTTAACGTCCATCTGCCAGATTTCATAGTCGTAGTGAGCAGCAATAGCAAGTAGGATCCGAATGGATTTAAGCATGGCTACCGGAGAGAAAGTCTCGTCATAGTCCAAACCTGGTCTTTGACGAAAACCTTTCGCTACTAGCCTTGCCTTATAGGTCTCTACCTGTCCATCTACACCGATCTTTCTTTTAAAGATCCATTTGCATCCCACAGGTTTTATCCCGGAGGGTACATCTTCCAAAGTCCATACTTTGTTGGTGTACATAGACTCCATTTCGGATCTCATGGCATCCAGCCAATTCACTGAGTCACCACTCGTGATAGCCTGATGAAAACTGGAAGGATCATCATCATCCATGATGCAATCTTCTCTATCACCATCAACGAGGAAACCGTAGTATCTCTCCGGTGGGCGAGAAATCCTGCCAGATCTACGGAGTGGCTGAGGTTCATTAGATTCTGTTATGACTTCAGGTTCAGCCAAGTTGTCATTTGTAACTTGTGTTTCTAGAACTTCTTCTAGATTTACCACATTGCCATTTGTATTGTTTGAAAAAATCTCATCTTCTAAAAAAGTGGCATATTGAGAAACAAACACTTTTTGTTCCTCTTTGTGGTAAAATAGATACCCAAACGAATGTTTAGGATATCCTACAAATATACATTTGACTGATCGTGTCTCGAGTTTGTCTGGATTCTGCTTTTTAACAAAAGCCGGACAACCCCAAATCTTAACTCTTTTAAGAGATGGTTTCTTCCCATGCCATATCTCATATGGAGTAGTAGACATGGTTTTGGTTGGAACTTTGTTTAACAGAAAAGCTGCTGTTTCCAATGCATGCCCCCAAAACGAGAGAGGTAACTCAGCATCACTCATCATGGATCGTACCATATCTAATAGGGTACGGTTCCTTCGTTCTGACACACCGTTGTGCTGTGGTGTGTAAGGTGGAGTGCGCTGAGAGAGAATCCCATTCTCTTTTAGGAAGTCTAAGAACTCAGTACTTAAGTACTCTCCACCTCGATCCGATCAAAGTATCTTGATACTCTTTCCTGTTTGGTTTTCTACTTCATGTTTATACTCCTTGAATTTCTCGAAAGCTTCAGATTTATGTTTTATCAAATATACATGACCAAATCTTGAGAAATCATCAGTAAAAGTTATGAAGTATGAAAAACCGCCTCTTGCATGTGTAGACATTGGTCCGCATACATCACTATGTATGAGGCCTAGGAGCTCAGTAGCTCTTTCTCCGTGTCCTGTAAACGGGGTTTTGGTCATTTTACCTTTGATACAAGAATGGCAAGTTGCATAAGATTTATACTCAAATGAATTTAAATATCCATCTTTATGAAGCTTGTTTAGTCTTGTTTCATTAATATGACCAAGTCTACAATGCCAAAGAAAAGCTTCATTTATCTCTGAAAATTTTCTTTTGTTTTTGTGTTGTACGTTGAAAACTGTGTGTTGATTAAGGACGTATATCCCGTTATTTAATGTACCACAACCAATCAACTCTTGATTCAGTCTAATGTTCATAACATTGTGTTGTACAACAAAATGATACCCTTCATTGTCTAACAAGGAAACAGATATAATATTACAAAGCATACTCGGTACAAAATAACACGGGTTCAAAATCAATATACAACCCGAAGGCAAACCTAGGTGATACTCTCCTACTGAAACTGCATTTACATTGGAACCATTTCCAACTTGGAGAGTATGATCACCTGTCTTCAGAACTCTGCTATTTCTCAACGCCTGCACAGAATTGCAAATATGAGAACCCGAACCGGTATCCAATACCCAGGAAGCAGAATTAATAGAAAAACAGTTTTCAATTACGAACACACCTGAAGCTGAAGCATCATCATGCTTCTTCTTGAGTGCTAGGTACTCAATACAGTTCCTCTTCCAGTGTCCCGTCTTCTTGCAATGGAAACATTCACCTTTCTCTGATGCCCCAACCTTGGACTTGCCTTTTCCCTTCACCTTTTTGACTCCACCCTTAGGTTTGGTGGGTTTCTTCTTCATCTTTCCCTTGGCCTTAGCTTTTGGGTAAGATGAGGAGGATTGCCCAACAGACATAACGGGAGTCTTCACTGTCTTTAGTGTGCTCTCTGCACTCCTTAACATATTAAGGAGTTCAGGCAGTTCCTTCTCCATGTTGTGCATGTTGAAGTTAACGATGAACTGAGCAAAGGTGGAGGGGAGAGACTGTAGAATAATATCTGTATACTGTTCATTGTCCATTGTCCACTCTAGGTCCTCAAGCTCTTCTATGAGAGCTATCATTTTCAGAACATGGTCTCTTACTGATGTGCCAGCGGTCATGCGCATCTGAAACAGTTTCTTAGACGCTTCGTATCGTAATACGCGGGATTGCTCTCCATACAACTCTTTTGTATGGAGGAATATGGCTTGTACGTCTATATTCTCGTGCTGCTTCTGATGTGTGTTATCCATCGATGCAAGCGCGAGGCATTTTGCCGTGGCACAGTCAGCGTCCCATGTCTTGTGGATTGCTATATCCGCAACTGAAGGTTTAGGACCTAGGGGGGACAAGGCTGGGGCTGTAAGGACATATGATACTTTATCATAAGTCAAGGCTATGTTTAAATTCCTCAGCCAGTCTTTATAGTTGGTCCCATTCAACTTGTTTTTATCTAATAGAAGCTTAAGTCCTGTCATGGGTATCTGCCATTAAGAGAGAGAAAAGAATACACTTAGCGAATGCTCTTGCAAAGATCAGATTGGTTATTATCTTGTCTAATCGATGTCTCCCACTGTTTTTTATCAAATTTTCTTTAAAACCTTTTAAAAAGAAAACTAGCCGGGATTAATTACAATCTACAACTTCGCCAACCTCTCAGCCAGGCCAGTGCCGGTACTTGAGGGAGGTTCCCCGTGCTTTCGCACGGACCTAATTAAAGTAAACCTCGTCTTCCCAGAGGCGTAGCCCCGTTTAGCACCTTTCTAGACACCTACCGAGTCAGCTAATTGTAAAGTGCAAAATTCTCCCGGGAGCAACATTTGCTCGCAGTGGGATCGGGATCCTATTATCATATAGTAGGTATACAATCTCATTGTAATTTTCAACTCTTGAAATTCCCGATATAATTTTTTACCCCTAATACTTATGACCTTAACTAAAGTCAACATATCATAAGTACTAGTCAAGTTCTTCCCGTCATTTCGTGATTAATTAGACCCACTCATATGACCCTTAACTAAAGTCAACATAATCATATGAATGTCCTAATTATTCAGCATCATATGCAGTGTAGGAAGACATCACTCAGCTACCGTACACTGCGCCTTAACTAAAGTCAAAATACGCAGCACGAATACTAAGTACTCTACTTCCTAAAATGACTGAGGGTTGCGGATAGTTTTTAGAAAAACTTTTGACGCTTTGAACTTGATATCGTTATAGAATCTAATGAGTTTAAAAGGAGTGGCTTAAGCTCCGCATTTTGAAACTTGCTTTTTTCTTACAAAAAGGCCGAGTGTGTTTAAAATCTGATTCTACAACATCTTTTTAGGTTCATTTATCTTTTACATTAATCTCATTAATGTAGTCCCATCATTTAAATCCTAAGCCATTACAGAAAGAAACGAAAATATACATTAAAAGATCACATCAGATAATAAAAGCAGCAGAAGCACATAAAGGATATCTAGGAGGTCCGTATTTTATATTTAGCCAGCAATAAAAATACGGATTCCACGGTCGCGATGAATAGCCAAGCCCACATCCCTAGACCCCTACGAGAGCGGCAAGCGACCCTACCAATTCTGGAGTTTAGGAGACCCGGTCTCGACCCCTCGAGATGGCCTCCCACTGAACCCAAGAACCCGGTCACTTGTGCCCTCCACCTTGGGTCTATCCTAATGCGGAAAAGTAAATAATATACAACACTGGTGACAACAACCTCACCCCGGAAGTGTCCCAAATAAAAGAATATTACATACAAATTAATATTACATGAATTGAAAGAATACTCTCATCTCACATAAAAAAGAAAACCCCCGGCTATTCATTGCGACCATCCTGCATATCAAATCTCATTCGACACAGAGAGATAAAAAGGAAAAATACAACAATTGGAATCTTTAACCGCCTTTAGACAACACAAATCCGGAATATCACATATACAAGATTTCATGCCTAAACAATGTAAAGCTCGCATTTGGGTCTCATTCAAGAAAACACCTTTTCAAAACAAACCGGATAATTCAACAAGATTTCCGTTATACCCGAGACCGAATTGCTAGATTTACACGCAACAAACAAATTTGTAGATTTCAATTATTGTAACACATACTATTAAACTAAGCGACGTTGGAATATCCGATCAAACATATTAAACAACCAGAAACTGCTCTGTAATCTCAACACCTGGGCAGATTCTAAATATACCAGTAATAACAGAGAACTAATATGGGCCAGCACAAGAAATTTCGACCAATGAGTCAACTATACCGCCGCGGAACCGCCGCATAAAGCCCCTTGGGCCGCGGTTCCGCGGCCGTACGGTTGACTTATTGGCTCGTTTTTCTGGTGGGCTCTTATAGTTCCCTGCTTAATTTTTTACATATTTTTAATTTGAAAAATACCAGGTTTTTAAAAAATTTCCAGAGAGCACTTTTCGGGTGTCGGTTTTCGTCCGTTCGATGTTTTCAACGTCGTTTAGGTTACTACAAAGCTCTAGCTTGGCTCTGATACCATGTAGGGTTTTCTTAACACCTCTATGAAGGTTTAGAAGCATCATGCATGCTATAACAATAAAAATTTTGAGGTACTAAGCAAACTATACAAAGAATCGAACTAGAATATATGAAGTAACGATTAATAGTATCAAGATAAAGGGTTAAGTTATGCTAAGTGTTGAAACTACAACCTTTGTAGTTCACTTTGGAAGACTCCTAAGCTTTGGAAAGGTCCACTTGATTAACTCCTCGTCCACGACGATCCACCCGAAGCACTTTGCCCTAAGCTTGATGCTTCCTACGATCTTTGGAAATCCTTGAAGCACAACACCCTACACAAGATGGCTAGGGTTGTGTAGGATGAGGAAGTGGTTGATGTTCTTATTTATTACCTTTTCTTTTCTTTTTCTAACTCTTTTTAACCATTAAAAGAAAGCTAGGGTTTGAGGAAGAAGAAGAAGTCTCACTCTTTTCTTTTTCTAAGATAATGATAATGTTTTTTGATAAATGAGAGAGAGAGAGAGATCTTATCATAACTTTAACCATAGTAGAATAAAAATCGAGATATTTCATCTAAGGTTAAAAGGCAAAAGGAATGGAAACTATGGTTGAGTTAAAGAATTGTGTAGATGAGTGTGGAAGCAATGACTCATTAACCATTTCTTTTGCCTTTAATCTTTAATGAAAAATCTAAGCATTATCTTTTCTACAATATGATTCTTATATTGCCTTCCTCTTTGTATCATCAACCATGATACATTTCATGTATGTATGTATGCACATCATCATGTACATATACATGCATGTATCCAAAACAAGAAAAGGATTTAAATAAATAATATAAAAGCCAATATTAAATCAACACTTGATTTAATAAATCCATCATATCTCATATGACCCGACTAATATTAAATGCCCGATTAAAATATAGTATCATATACTAGTATTTAATCGAGGCTCCGCGCATATCTCATATGTGCACCACTTCGTTTCGCCAGAGCCTAGAAACTTCTATGTGGGACTCTAAGACTCGTCAATACGCCAGCAGTAGATGATGATCATATCAAACACCTACAAGCCGCAAGCGGTCAGCTAAACGTAACGGCCACCCGGGTATTGAGCGATCAGAATAAGAACAAGCGAACCTGTCAAAACTCCTGTCAATCCATCTGGCAACACTAACCGTACAGTCCGGTCTCTTCGTCAGATATGCTGCATATCGAGTCTAGGGATGGAATCGTCGACCCCAATAACTCAATAAGTCATGCCGGTATATGGTCTATAACAGATCGAGAAACTTACTGATAACACTTATCAGTAATATCTCAGCAGCCCTGGCCAGGGACTTCCCGTTATAGCCAATCGTGCACAGCACAGCATCAACCCCCAATACCGGGAGAGACGAAACCCCTCCTATCGCTCACTGCCTCCACATGCCTCGAGACTATACCCAAAGTCCACCTGTTTGGACGACTCAGTAGAGCCGCAGTAGGGTGGAGATCAAAGTACAGTGGGAGGACACATAAGACTCTATGACGATCTCGGGTCTACAGACTAACCTGTACCAGTGTCACCTGAGAACTTCTATCCGACGTATGATATAATACCATATAGGAGTTCTCGGTGAGTCCGTTCAGTGTACCCAGTCTCACTGAGCACCCGTATACTATCTTCGGTGTCAACACACCAGACGGATATGGGATCATCCATCGCCCATCATATGGAACAAGAATGGTATACGCTAGTCTAAGCTGGAATATCGATGCCCTGTCTCGATATACCTACGACTAGGAACATTTCAAGGATATACTTATAAACTACAGATGTCCCACTAGTATGATCCGCATCATAATTCCAGTAGTTAAGCCAATATCCTTAGGGCTTCATCAATATGTACCAAATGAATATAAACATGATCAAGTGAACATATGATAAAGTAAAACCAGATAGCATACTATCATTTTGAGCAAGACTGTCTCCCGAATATATATATATATACACATCAGTACATACACTATCTCATAATGGCCTCTAGGGCATACATATATCCAACAGTCTCAAGCCTATCTAGTGTCCATCTAACCTCCTAAAGAACTAAACCCAAGAACTAGTCGGTAAGAAATAAGAGTACACCTAAAGTCTGAGTCCATATCTCTAATAGTCGGTGATCCAGCCTCAATAGCCTCACGTACGTAGTACGATTTTCTCGAAACAAGAGTGCGGATCAATCATCACATCTATGCCTCATACGGTAAAATCCATCGTACGGCATCCCAATATCGGGGTACGGGTCAAGTATCTCCTAGGTGTCTCATCATTCGTATAATATCATCATCAACACATGTCATGATCAAGGTGCTATACTGTAATCGCATACATCAATCATATATCATTGCCATCATAAATATACATCATTAATTTATCCTCAGAAATACATGTAATATGTATCATATTGTGATTATGTCATACTTATATGATGTCGTAATCAAGTCATACATATATCCTATCATGATCAGTCACAAGTTACAGTCCGGGTGCTATTTTAGAGTCCCATGTACCTCAATATCATCACCACCCATTATAATTTATGTACACCTGTTAATTATCTCATTCTCTAATGATCCGCTAACACTTTAATACGACTGTATAGCCAAGAATCACGGCATCAAGCCCAGTTATACTGTTTCATTCCCGTGTATCATATCACATCATTGTATCCCATATACGTGTTGTATATATATATATATACCTATACCTAGTCCTATATATATACACATACACGTATACACCACGTCGAGTTTTAGTGTGTGCGTGTGTGTGTATCTACCTGAAACCTACGAATCTCTTCCAAGGTATTCATCCTCTGGTATGGTCCTCCTAAATCAGTCTAGTCCGGCCTAGGGTCATTACTAGGGTCATACTTATTAAGAATCTAGGGTCACATCTGGCTTCCTAATGTCAATAAGTACTATTCCTATTCTACGTGCGGGGGTGCTAAACGCCATCCACCCGACTTCCCCCCGTAGATATACATCTACTCATCCGGTCTATGTCTGCCGAAGACGGTGTCACCATCCTCTTCTTTATCGCCCGCAGTCCACGTGAGGGGAACCTATACGCAAACATATATAGTATCGTAAACTAAATCACGGACAAAAGTCAAAACGACACACAGAACGCGCATAGGTTAAAACCTATGTCCCGTTCACGCAAAAGAACCAAATATCGCTCGATATCGGCGTACAAACTCCGATTAATCGAGATAAACATCAACAAACAACTCATAGTTTTAAAACTCATTACTTATAATATAAAACATGATTTAACTCATCGAAACCCTAAAATCCATCAAATCGCCCGATTTCGTAAAACCCGAAAATGCCAATTTACCGTTTTTCTTCAAAACTTGACATTTAAATGAAACCAATGGTCATAAAACTCATTAAATAGCATAACTCGACTATACAACCCATTACTATATTTTTTATCCTCACCAATTTGTATAAAAATAGATTTCTAGTTTGCAATTTATCCATTTCGACACTTTGCAAGCAAAATTTTACAAATCAACAACTAAACTAAGTTTGCATGATCTAAGTTACTAAACAACAAACTAGAATGTTAATAATATCATGAAAACCATAATTAGATTTTAATCCCCATTATTTAGTCCATTTCCAAAAACCAAGTTAGCAAAAATAGCAATTTTTATCACAATATATCAATTTTCAGTAAAACTAGTAACTAAATTGAGTTTTTCATTCAGCCAACAAGTTAATACCCTCATTAAAACAACAATCTAATGTTACAAACATTATTTGGAATTTTATTTCACCAAAATATACAATATATATAAATCTAGTTTGCAAAAATGGTTTAATTTAACAATTTTGGATAAGCAATTTACAATCTATCATCCATACAAGAATTTCCACTTCTAAAAATGTTAAACTAGTTATTATATCCCTAATTAATTAATAAAAATCATAACTTGATTTTATAACCCTAACTTGAATTTTTAAAACTTGGAAGTAGAATTAATTCATTAAATCAATTTATACTAGAATGAAATATTAAATAACAATAATTCAAAAGAACAAGATTTATACCTTCACACAAGAAATCCTAACCCGAAAATAAGCCTCCAAAATGCATGCTTTCCATCTCTAAAATCCATGTAAAAATGAGCAAAGAATAAAGGGTAGGAAATAATTAGGATTTTTGTGAATTTTTATTGAATTTTAATGAATTTTTGATGGTTTTTTGGAACAAAATGAAGTGGGAAATAGGGGGGGCTGCCATGGTGATGGCCGACCATATCAAGGGTGAGAGGAAGAAAGAGAAAAAAGTGAGGAGAGTTGTGTAGAAGCTTCATCAATTGATATCTCTTTTAATGTCTTTTCATGAATTTATTCATTTTCTTTTATTTCTTTTCTAAACAACTCAAGAAAAATCTAGAAACATGGTTAAAATTTGCAACTAAATTTTGCATGATAAACAATAAATTCTAATATGCAATGATTCATTTTTACAAATTAAACCCCTTCAAATTTGAAATTTACACTAATTTAGTGCATAAATAAAGCTTATGTTAATATTTAAAATAATTAATTCAGGAAAAATATTTAATTAAACTAAAAATTTATAAGTTATTAAATAAACACCATTTACTAGTAATAACATAATTAAAATAGGTATTTTTAAATTTATAGTGAAAAATAATTACGGTTTTGTTTTACGAAAAATACGTTTTACTTTACCGAAAATCATAAAAATCACTTAAACGATTTTATTTATTTAATTATTTATTTAATTATTCTTAAAACGTTACACACACACTTCATTATCGATAATTGCCATGTCACTACATAGTAGGATTGCTGCATCATGATATGACTCCTTGTATAATATACTTGATATAGTTATATATGCACCTTTATACAATGTTGCATTTGACTCTGGAGAATTTGGGAACCACAGGATATATTTTAAAACTGGACTCATTTAAAAGAGCGGTTTTCCCTCTTTATGTGCGCATCACTGTTCCCTATTTCATGATATACGGATATGCTTACATTATGTTATATGTCGCGTACACCATGCTTTACGATTATACGCATTGAGATATGCTGTTTTCATTAGATTTCTGGATTTGAGAACCGTGGATATTTCAAAGGAAAGTATGTATTGTTTAAAAATCCGGTTTCTCTTGATATGATATTTCAGTGCGTCCACCATGCGTTTTCTCGGTTCTGAGACGTATGATAGAAACCCGATTCGAGAAGGTGGATGATCCGTTTGCGGGTTCATGGTGGACCCGGTATGGTTCCTCGGGGCGAGAAATATTTTTCGTGGAGCAGACGATGAGCCTGGCAGGGTGGCTAGTACCTACCGATGATTGGTTGGACCTAGCAGTTATCCGGAGGATACTGACCGGAGTCGTGAGATGTTATGGGCTGATCCGGACTGACGGAGCTCGAGAGATATGAGGATTTATGTGTCGATGCTGGGCATGGGTTTCATGATGTTTCGAGTGTCGATGTTGGACACTCAGGTTCCATGATTTTTATGTGTCGCGAGGGACACACATTGTTTTATATCCTCATATTTTCATGCATATGCTTTTATGATATTTACATGCATGATGTTGTTGTGTAATCTGTTGACACGTGGATGAGATCCACATGCATACATGCATTTATTATTACTGTTGAATGTTATCCGCATGCTCATAGGCATTGATTACATTGTTGGCATATAGATACGGCCACCCTAGATACCATAGTATTACCTTTATGATACAGTTGACCTAGGAGTCGTTCTTTATTCGATTTCTACCTGTTGATGTTTTCTACTCACGAGTTGGCAACTCACCCCCGTTGTGCCACAGTTCTTGCAGGTTGACCGCACGGATCAGTAGCGGCATCGCTGGCACATAGCTACTTTTGGGTGATTTGCTTGGTAGGTGGGACATTTGTATCGTACCCACTCTTATATTATATTTCATATTGTATCTAGTCAACTCCATCAATCAAACTAGTATTTATATAAGTAATGAGATTTAGTGAGACTTGTGGTTGCGAAACTTAGAGCGAGGTGTATTCCGCTACTTGTGGTGTTGATGTCTTGCTTACTTCTTCATCTTTTATGGTGAACATCGCCGTTTAGCGTCATATACTTATATTTATGCTTTGCCTGGTTGTGGATCCACCGTTTGGCGAAGTGCTAGCTCCCGCTTGGGGATGCCTTTTATATTATCATGTATGGTGGTTTTGGATCAAAATATACAAAGGAGGTGCTGCCCAAATTTTTAAAACCCGAAAAAATGTTTTTCAACTAGTAAATTCCACTTGCATTTTTCATGTTCTTTTACTTATGCATTTAGAAAACATTGATTTCTTCCTACCTTTATTTCAAAACTTCACCTCTTTTATTTTCTTAAAAAGATTTAGATTTTTGGGTTTCGGCTTACTTGAATTATGTTACGCCTTTATACGTTGCGTGATTCGAGTGCTGGTCACGAGCTAAATTTCGGGTCGTGACAAAATTGGTATCAGAGTGCTAGGTTTAACCTTGGTTCGAGTCTATGTTTGACTATGTGGAGTCTAGGGCGGGTATGTATTTCGGAACCTAGGCTTGACCTTACGGAACTTAGACTTGAACGGGGGGGTATTAGACCTGAACTTTCGTTTCATAGGCTGACCCTGATTGATGGAGTAGGTAGCTTGGGTAGAGTGACGTACTGTACGTATGTTCCGTGGCATATTTACGATACGATACTCCACTTAAGAAACCTTAGGATGTACATATTTTGAGATCTGTGATTCTCTTCGTACCCATGATTATACATCCATTTGAGATCCTTGATTATATTCGTTTCCATGATCATACTCTCATTGATTCTGTTCCTCCTTATGATCGTGTATCTATTCTGGGTCTGTCGTTTCCTTCCCTGCCCTTGATCTGTTTTCGTCGACACACGATTGAGGTTCATGTCACCATGGTTTGAGCGCGGATTGAGCTGCTGCTAGTGATGCGGTCAGGGCGAGCTCGTCGTGGATGAGGACTGACTATTGTGTTTTCCGGTGACATGGGAATGTCTCGATATAGTGTTTGAGTTGTGACCTCTTGTTGAGGCGAGTATTTGGTTTTACACCGGATGATCGGGTCATTATTAGAGCTTCCAATTGCGAGAGGACTGTTGATGTACAGCCTACCTCAGAGATTGTGATGTCGTCTACCGTGCAGACAGATGACCCAATTGTTGCTGAGATTAATAGGATGTCGCCTCTAGAGCATACGAGCTAAGATCGCTGGAGCTTCCAGGCAGAGATGTGATAGATGATAGCTAGTCTACCTTGAGTTGAGAAACGAAGGGTATTCACGTGTGGTCTGAGCGAAGTTAAAAAGTTCAAACGAAGGTTAGAAACCCATTTTTCCAAGTTTAAAGTATTTGAAGGAACATGCAAGTAATTCCATGGACCCTCTAGAAGAATGAAACCCTAACTTGACATAATGACTATGGAACAACTTCAGAACCTTATGATTTGCAACAGTTCAGCGGTGCCATCAGTGAGGCTTGGGTTTGCCCTTCTACGGTTGGTCTATAGGTACTGTGTCATGTACTGGATATTATTAGACTGTTCTCAGGCGTTGAGCTTTCAGAGAATTATGGGACTTTGATAAATCGATCGAAACGTTTAACGTCGTCTGGATATCATGTGATGAGAGATCAGCAAGCTGACCAGCTTCGGATAGAGGACCTCACCCAGATGCGTTTTGAGTTGATCGAGAACGGACGAGTATTGAGTATTCTTCCGATGGTTGGGACGAGTTCCCGAGGATGTGTTCGTCTTGAGATCTTCTACAGAGTGATGAAGATACCGAGTTCATGACTTTGAGTCCGTGTGACAGACTCTAGATTGACTGTAGCTGAGGACATTGCAGTATGCAGATAATATGACGTGACGTCGATGTGGACGATGATGAAGACGAGTGGAACGAGAGGTTCGTGCGAGATGATGACGAGCTATTGTTACTCCTCGTCGAGATTAGAGATCTGATGTGTATACAGAGTTGTTGGGATACGGCCAGTTCCCGAGGACATGCAGTGCTGAGAACGCAGATGTCCAGAAAACGAGAAAAGATTATGCAAGAGCGCCAGCCTCAATACAGTTCGGCATAGGCGAGGTCGGAGGAGACCCTGAGCAGGTTCGTTCCAGGATACTGCTGTGATGAGATTTTCAACGAGGATCAAATGTGTCACGTGTATTCAGAGGGCCAGAGGCCGACGTCAGTGACGTGCTGCTTTACGAGTGGTCGTGATAATTGATCGAGATGTAACCAGAGAAGTGCCAGAGCGGAATCGTTCCCGTTAGCATACCTGACCGGGCCAATGAGCCGATGGATTTCGAGATTGGTAATCCACAGAGAAATGAGGACCCATAGACAGAGGACGCCAGACCGTGGCCATGAGGAAAGCAGATGTTCTTACTCTGCCAGTTCTGGTGCGCACCGACATTTTTCGACATTGTAGGAGGTATACCTCAATGTCATTTTTTGCGATTTGCGTTTGTGATCCGAGTATCACGCTTAGATCGCTTGTGTTTGAGTTTTGATGATTGAGTTTCATGATATTGTTATCGTGCACCATGGCTGCACCTACTGGGTATTTATATTTGGTGCATAGTTATTGCACTTGAGATATGCTTTATACATCGTTGTGTTGGTTTATGATTTGTGCATATTTATTGCACTTGAGATCGGTTTTGTGCCTTGTTAGCACGTGGTTATGATTTCATGGATTTCATATGGTTTATTTGATTTTGTGCATGTGGTATGCACTCGATTTGATTTTACACTCGGTATAGCTCATATATGCTTGCAGTGCATTGATACGCGTTTTATGCACGTGGTTGCACATGTTTATGATTTCATACACCTTGGTACACTCGATGTTGCTTTTATACACATTTGAGTTATTGATGAGTTTCCATGCATTTATTGCTCCAGATTTGTACTTTGTGCATTTGCATGCACTGGATTTGTATTTCGTGCATTGGATGCACCCGATTTGTGTTTTGTGCATTTGTTGCACCAGATTCGTATTTTGTGCATTGTTGCACCATCTTAGTATTTTTTGCATTGGTTGCACCGGCTTTATATCCGTGCCTTGGTTGCACCCGATTTATGTCTTTGAGCATTTACGTTATCAGATTGCGTTTTTCGTGCGCGTTGGTACATGCTGTGCGTTTTCGTACATGCTACTGCACTAGATGATTTTTACGAACCCGACGCGCTTGGATTGGAATTTTTGTGCATATTCGGCACTCGATATTGGATTTTATGCACACCGGATGCACTCGATTTGGGATTTTCATTCATGCATGTTAGTTGCACTGGATTGAGATTTTCGTGCACTATAGATGCACTGGATGTTGTCGTGCACACCCGTTGCACTGGACAGATGCTTTTGTGCACACCCGTTGCACTTAGTTTTGCTTTTGCGCACGTTCGTAGCACATGTATTTGGATTTGATTCCCGTGCGCACCAGACGCACGTGATTATTGGATACGCCTTTTGAGGCTGATTTTGCTTTGAGGCACATTGTTTTCATGACGGGTACTATATATAGGGTTACTAGGCACTCTCACAAGGTTCTATAAGGCATCAACCATGCCCGATTTAAAATTTAGACGTGTCGAACAATCCTAACCAAGATCTTAGACTAGAGATTAGGCGAAACAAAGCAAGTAAACAACATTACTTCTTAGAGTTATGAATTACAACCTTTGTAGTCCATTCCTTCACTTCTAAAGCTTCGTGTTGAGGTCCCTTCGCTGCGATCATCGAGTACCTGGACTCAAGAGAGGCTCCATAAAGAGAAAGATGCAAGCTTGCTTCCGATCTTTGATAACAAAGATGATCTACCTTGAAGAAACTCAAGCCCAAGCTTTTGCTTCACTAATCAAGTATTAGCAAAGCAAACACTCTAATCTAAGTGGCTAGAATAGATGAGGATGATGAAGCAGGAATTTAGCTCTCATTTGTTTTCTTTATCTCACTCATTTTCATCACTTCACAAAAAGCTAGAAAGCTTTTCATGCAAGGAAGAAGAAGGAAGAAGATGATCAAATCCTTTTGTGATGAATAATGAAATCTAGTGAGGTTAGAAATGCAACCATGGGTTAAGTATGATAGCTTAACCCATGTAGAGACTTAACCATGGTGAAGGGTTAGGTTGGGTTAACAAATATCAACTAAAATATCTTTAGTTAAAAACAAAAGCAAAGCTTCTAGAAGCTTCAAGAAGGTTTAACCCTAATCCAAACCCTAACCATATTTAAACTCCACAAAACATGTTGCATTTGTAACCTTAACTTGTTACAACATTATATATCACATATATAATATATTTTGTAACAAAATAAAATTATACAATTAACATATATCGCATATATATATCAATGTATTACCCGAGTGAGAAAAAGAATCTTTAAGTGAGCTTATACTAGTTAATGTAATTTAATATATCAAATATATAATTATACATTAAATTATCGAATCAACACTTGATCCAATAATCCGGCTATTTCATAAATAACCGACTAATATAATCTGTATCAGTTCATCGAATCAACACTTGATCCGATGACCCGGCTATATCACATATACCCGGCCGATATCTCATATCGCGAGAATCTAATACGGTATCACATACACGTATTGATCTCGGTCCCGCACATATCACATATGTGCTCCTACTCCGTTTTGCCCGATCCAGGAAACCTCTGTGTAGGACTCTAAAGAATCGTCAATACGCCGGCAGTAGGTGATGATCATATCAAATACCCACAAGCTGCAAGCGTTCAGCTAAACGTAACAGCCACCCAGGTATTGAGCAATCAGAAGAGCAACAAGCAAGCATGTACATTCTCCCGTGAATCCAACCAGTAACACTCCCGTACAGTCCGGTGTCTTTGTCTGATATGTCGCATATCTCGCATAGGGGTGGTAAACGTCAGACCCCAGTAGCTTGATAAGTCGTGTCGATATGAGGTCCATAACAGTTCGAGAAACTACTGATAACACTGACCAGTAAATCTCAGCAACCCTGGCCAGGGATTTCTAGTTATAACCAATCGAACACAGCGCAACATTAACTCCCTATACCGGAAGAGACGAAACCCCTCCTATCGCTCATTGCCTCCATGTGATTCGGAACTGTACCCAAAAGCCACATTTTTGCACGCCCTCTTGGACGTGGTATGATGGAAATCAAAGCACAGTGGGAATCACACAAGACTCTATGACGATCTCGGGTCTACAGACTAACCTGTACCAGTGTCACCAGAGAACTGCCATCTGACGTGAGGTATAATACCATCTGAGAGTTCTCGGCGAGTCCGTCCAGTGTACCCAGTCTCCACTGAGCACCCGTATACCTTCTCTGATGTCAAACACCAATGGATATGAGATAATCCATCGCCCATCATATGGGTCAAGAAGCGCATACGCTAGTCTACTTTGGAGTATCGATGCCCTGTCTCGGTACTCCCACGACTAGGAACATTTGAAGGATGTACTTGGCGACTACACTGTCCCCACTAATATGATCTGCATCATAGTCCTGGTAGTCAAGCACTCATCCTAAAGGCTTTATCAACATGTGACATAGAGACAATCAGAGTACATGTTAAGATAAAGAGTAACCAGATAGCATACTATCATGTCGAGCAAGAAAGTCCTCCCTATATATATCCAAGCATCTATTACAATGTACAATGCATGTACAGTAATGGCCTCTAGGGCATACATATAACTAACACTATATTATGTAGTCGCCGAAAAGGACTGATCTGAGGACTGTACCTGAGTATTTTGCATGCATTAAACGTTAACCAGAGGTTTTCAAAAGGGAACTATAGTCTCGCTATTTCCTATGTGTCCGTGAGCGACATGAATGTTTACAAGGAAAACCTTTTGAGATATTTCAAAAAGGCGGAACGTATGTTTAGCAAAACCAATATAAGCATATATTTATTACCTTACAAATGAGCGTCTATCACTTGTGCCGTGAGTTACGCATCACACGGCGATTCAGAAACGATTTTGCATGTGTTTTATTCAGTTTAAAGGATTTTTCTAGGGATGCGTACTATATATGTATTATAGTATTTAACTAGTGTATATTGTATTTCAGTAGTGGATTTCGAGATCTGTATCTCCATTGTAACTCCGATGATATGCGTGCAAATCCGATGGTTTGCGTGACGCTTGACGGAGTTCGATTTTGAGTTTCGTACTCGTTTTCATGCGCACGCGATTCGCTATGGTATTTCTATATCTTCCGTGATTTCGGAACCCGTTGTTGGAGTTGAATTTTAAAATGTTTTAGTATTTGGGGGTTTAAATTTAAATTCAGGGACCGAATTTCTTTATGGGGAGAAGACTGTAACATTTCAGAAAAATAAAATATTACTTTTTGGGAATTTAAATAATTAAATAATAAATATTTTGAATATTTTATTAGTGCGGTATAATTAAATACCGATAAATTGGGAAAAATTTGTAAAATGATAGGAATTACTGAAATGAGGGTGTTTTTATGTGATTTAGGCAAATTATAGATTTTTATAATTTATTATACACTATTTTAATGCTAATCGCGATTAAATATCACTAATTTTGCATTAATCCGGTTTTGTCCACATGACATTCACCAAGTCATTTTTCACACTTGTTGCATTTTCTTTCATGGTTTCTTTCTTTTTATCATGCATGGTTTTAATTTTAAGAGAGAAGAATATAAAAGAAAAGAAAAGAAAATGTTGAAGAATGAGAGGTATGGGCATGAAAGAAAGAGGTGAGAGGGTCAACCTTGGACCATGGCTTTGTTCCCTCATTTTTTTCCTTCTTCATTCTCTCCCCTCTTCATCTCCATGGCAGCCCACTTCATCCCCCTCCTCTATCCCCTCAAAACACCCCCAAAACAACATCAAAAGTCCATCCCCATTTCAATAAAAACATGCACAAGCTCACTAAATGCACTTTGGACCAAGAAAAATCGGATTTTGAAGACTTGGGGCAACTCAAGAATTTTCTTAAGTTGCCAAATGAGGTAATTCTTGCACCATTAGAGTAGTATTACATTTACTTTAGCATCCATGTTAGTTTAGAGTTGTTTAAGTGTTGTTAGGTGACCTTTGAAAATTCCAAGTTAGGGTTTTGATGAAATCTTGAGTAGTAAAGTGAAATTGAAGTTAGTAGAGACCTTGCAACCCCTCTAGTATTAGTTTCATGGACTGAAACCATAGAATAAAACCCAAAACCCCAACTTAGAAACCCCGACTTCGGCAGATTTTGGAATTTGGTGATGGTTTATTGAGATCTGCTAACACCCGGGGACACTAGGATTTATTTTGCAAACACTGTGAGTCATGCAAGAACCCAGGAAGCTACCACAGGGACACGAGCCCCAATGCACACCACTTGGACACAATTTAATTCATCCTGGCCGTAAATTGCGGCCAGGTTAGGATGGTTTGGCCCCTTATTTCTTCTGTAGCTCCTACATCAGTTAATTAGACCCCTCCTGTATGCAAAATTCCCCAATTGCCACCTGAGGAAAATCTGGAAGTGTTTTACGTAGTTTCTGATTTTGTTTTGCGGCTTTTAATGAATTGGGTTTTGGTATTTATGTTTTATCTCGGTCATTTGATGTTTGTACGTCGATATCGGGAGTTGTTTGATTATTCTTGCATGCGTAAACTATAGGTTTTGACCTATGTGTGACTCGTGCGATGTTTTAGTTTTCGTGCGTGATTTCTGTTTACGATGCTATATGTGATATGTAGATATCCCCATGTGCAATTCGAGACGACGAGGATGAGCGTGGCGTCACTGACTCTGGCAAGCGAAGATCAAGGTGAGTGGATCTACATCCACGGGGGAAGTCGGGTGGATGGAATATAGCACCCCCGCAAACTTTGATGGAAACCGATTTATATATAGAATATGGTTAAGGGTACCTTTAATAGAAAACTATGGATAGAGTCAAAAGATAGTTAGAGAAACTATATTAGAAACTAAAGGATAGTTAGAAGTGATATGATAAGACTAATATGTGATGACGGGATTTGAGGATGATATTTGATGATATTGCTGTTTAGGGTACTATAAGACTAGATAGCCGACGTAAATGTGCCATCCGAACCATACCTTTTTTCCAAACTAAAGAATCGTATGCATCTCTTAAAAAGATATATTGATGGACGATACCGATTTTCAAACGATATATTTTCCTTAAAAACACCATAGCCCTACTTTCAAAACTACGATTCGCATCTCTTAAAAACTGATCGTATGGTTCGCGTGTAGATGTTAGATTAGATATGTATAGGGTAGAATGTATATATAAATTTACTTGATGTGAGATATAAATGCGATGAAAAGAATATATGATGTGATATGATGACTTGATGGTATGTTGGTATACGGATACGAGTCGATTGAGATGATTGATACCTTTGCCGGTCCCCTGATATGATTTTGTTATGGATGTGACCTGGGACATAGGTATATAAATATATATAGAATGTTGTGAATCATGAGTGATATGCCGTACGAGACGTTAGGTCCGTACCCCTCATTGTCTTATAGGCCGATAGGATCCCTAATGGTTTAATGCCGCCGTACGATGATTTTCCGTACGTGATGAGTAGGACTTGATGATTGATCCATACCCTTGACTAGAGGATGCCGTACGATGGATTATACCGTACGTGATGTTTTGAGGATTGATGCCGATTGATAGATTCACTGACTCAGTCATGTTAGATACGAATACCTGTCAGCATTTGCATACAATTTACTTTATGCTACGCTCATGTCACTCTCATTGCATTACATATACCTGTGCTAGTACACCTATACCATTATCGATGATGCGTATGTTACACTTACACTGATTGGCCGGCTCACACACTTCATCATCGATAATTTCCATGTCACTACACAGTAGGATTGCTGCATCATGATATGACTCCTTGCATAATATACTTGCTATAGTTACATAAGCACCTTTATACAATGTTGCATTTGACTTTGGAGAATTTGGGAACCAGAGGATATATTTTAAATCTGGACTCATTTAAAAGAGCGGTTTTCCCTCGTTATGTGTGCATCACTGTTCCCTGTTGCATGATATATGGATATGCTTACGTTCTGTTATTTGTCGCGTACACCATGCTTTACAATTATACGCATTGAGATATGCTGTTTTCATGAGATTTCTGGATTTGAGAACCGTGGATATTTCAAAAGAAAGTATGTATTGTTTTAAAAACCCGGTTTCTCTTGATATGATATTTCAGTGCATCCACCATGCATTTCTCAGTTCTGGGACGTATGATAGAAACCCGATTCGAGAAGGTGGATGATCCGTTTGCGGGTTCATGGTGGACCTGGTATGGTTCCCCGGGGCGAGAAATGTTTTTCGTGGAGTAGACGATGAGCCTGACAGGGTGGCTAGCACCTACTGGTGATTGGTTGGACCTGGCGGTTATCCAGAGGATACCGACCGGAGTCGTAAGATGTTATGGGCTGATCCGGACTGACGGAGCCCGAGAGATATGCGGATTTACGTCTCGATGCTGGGCACGGGTTTCATGATGTTTCGAGTGTCGATGTTGGACACTCAGGTTCCATGATTTTTATGTATCGCGAGGGACACACGTTGTTTTATATTCTCATATTTTCATGCATATGCTTTTATGATATTTACATGCATGATGTTGTTGTGTTATCGGTTGACACGTGGACGAGATCCACATGCATACAGGCATTTATTATTACTGTTGATTGTTATACGCATGCTCATAGGCAATGATTACATTATTGGCACATATGCAGATACGGTCACCCTAGATATCATAGTAGTACCTTTATGATACAGTTGACCTAGGAGTCGTTGTTTATTCGATTTCTATCTGTTGATGTTTTCTACTCAACCCCGTTGTGCCACAGTTCTTGTAGGTTGACCGCACGGATCAGTAGCGGTATCGCTGGCACATAGCTACTTTTGGGTGATTTGCTTGGTAGCTAGGACATTTGTATCATACCCACTCTTGTATTATATTTCATATTGTATCTAGTCATCTCCATCAATCAAACTAGTATTTGTATAAGTAATTAGACCTAGTGAGACTTGTGGTTGCGAGACTTAGAGCGAGGTGTATTCCGCTACTTGTGGTGTTGATGTCTTGCTTACTTCTTCATCTTTTGTAGTGAACTTCGCCGTTTATCATCAATCAAACAGAAGTTTTCTTTTGCTTTGCACTGTAGTATTCAGTTATGAATATCCCGCACCTCATTCGACGAGGTAAGGGCCGAGATCCCTTTATCGGGAGCGACCCCTTGAGAAAAAGTTTGCATTTGCGTAATAACTTCACCATAGTCGTTTCTTTTGCATTGCATCGTGGTATTCAGTTTGGAATATCCTGCACCTCATTCGATGAGGAAAGAGCCGAGATCCCTTCACCAGGAGTGACCTCTTTATCAAAAGTTTTCGCCACTATATATTTGTAAAACCACTCGGTTCCTTCAACGATATCAAGTTCATTACGTTAAAGGTTTTTCGCCAAAAATTAGTCGTAGCCCTCCGTCATTTCTTATAGGCATTACTTAGTATTCATGCTGTGTATGTTGACCTCTGTCAAGGCACAGTGCTTGGTAGCTGGGTAATGCTAGTTTGTTGTATAGATATGCGATTATTTTGGACAGTCGCACGGTCATTTTGACCTCTGTCAAGGGCACGTGCAGGTGGGTCTAAGTTATCCTTTACAATGACGGGTTGAACTTGACTTGCGGCTTATGATATATTGACCTCTGTCAAGGTCATAAACTGCTTGGGGTAAAAATTACATCGGGGGGTTCAAACATACAGTAAACTTGCCAGGCATGCGCATACCTTCTGGAGTGTTGTAACTTGAGTGGCTTCCATCAAGTTATCATGCGATGATGGTTGGATCCCGATTCCTACTGATGAGTAGGATTACCCCTTGGGTGATTTCACATGATCCTGACTAATTCTCCTTTTGGGTTTGGAGGAGAATTCGAGGAAACAGTGGGAACCATCTTGATTAAATAGAGTGATTAACCATTCTGATCTAGGTTAAAGTGCACGCTGAGTGTTTCTTTTCTCTCTCTCTATTGTTGCGATGATGACCCGCCCTAACCATTCTGATCTAGGTTAGAGTGCACGCTGAGTGTTTCTTTTCTCTCTCTCTCTCTATGGTTGCGACTATGACCCGCCCTAAACTAAAACTCATGAACCCAGTTAACCGAACCTTCTTAAAACACTTTGGCTTTTAGAATGTCACGATGTCGCATATATCCTTGCCACTTCTATATCACCTTTGCATTTCTTCAGAACACCTCGTATCACTACGAACATCCACCCATATTGGATAAATCCATCATATAGTGACATATGAACTCGAAAGAACTTGTTCCAGATTCGAGGATGGATTCTAGTTCTTGAGAGATTGAATAGGATTATTCGGTTGTCTTTTCCTTTTACCTTCTCTCTATTTGTGAGGGCTCCTAGGATTAGGAGACGGTACACCTATTGAGCTTATTGGATAGTCTTCTTCCAAACCATAGGTAGGTGCCGAACGGTAGGGAAGGAAGAAAACCAATTAGCCTAAGTGTGGTGTACAAAAGGTAATAAGTAAAGCCAATTAAAGGGATTAGAATAACGGCAAAGAAAATTGCGACTGCTATCATTCACGACAAAACCGTGTATACCCCTATCACTCCCACATCCATTTTGGATTTCTCCAGAACACTTTGTATCACTACGAACTTCCATAATGCTTGGACATGCCATTGTATAGTTACATACGAACTCGAAGGAATTCGTTCCAGATTCGAGGATGGTTTCCGGTTCAGGAGAAATAGAATAAGATTATTCAGATGTCTTTCCCATTACCTTCTCTCAGTTTGCGAGGGCTCCTGGCATAAGGAGTGTACACCTATTACTCTTATTGGATAGTCTTCTTCCAAACCTTAGGCTGGTGCCGAAGAGTAGGGAAGTAATAAAACCAATTAGCCTAAAGAAAGTGTACAGAAGGTAATAAGTAAAGACATAATAAAGGGATTGGAGCGAGGGCATGGAAGTATACGGTTACAGTCATGAATCAGGATAGTGGAAGAGGCATTGCTAGGAATACCCGGTTACCTTTTCGAAACATTTTCATGTTTTATTTGTAGGGTTCCTCTCGACGGCAGCGAGGTTTCGGGAGGCATCGTCCATGCCATTTTAAAAATTTGCCGTTAAAAGGAACTCTAAACAAGATCGTTAATTAGAATATAATACAGAAACAAATGTAAACAATTTTACATCTAAGTGAAATTGAAATACAACCATTGTAGATCGGTCCTTCACTTCATAAGCTCCTTGTAGTAGTCCCTTCGCTACGATCATGTTGCTCCTGGACTCTTAGATGGCTCCATGAGAAGAATGCAACAGTTTTGCTTGATGTCTTCGAGGCCGAAGATGATCTACGTCGAGGGAATACGAACTCAAGCTACTACTTCACCAAAGTGAAGCAAACACCCTATACTAAAGTGCTAATCTAGTAGAGGATGGAGAAATAGGAAATGGGTTCTCTTTAGTTTTATTTTTCTCACAATATTTCTCTCTCTTTATCAAATTCTAGCAAGCTTTTGAAGGAGGAAGAAGATGAGCTCAAGAAAAATGAGAATGAAAACTAATCAAGATAGAGAGAGAGTGAACCATGGGTGAGTTTGTATCATATGCTAACTCATGTAGAGAAATTACCATAGCTAATTAGAATGGTTAGGTTAATAAATATCTAAAGTAAAACAAACTTAGTGGACTTGGTCAAAGCATCCACATGCTTCCATAAGCTTCATGCCTTTTTCCAATAATCCACTAATTTTGTAATTACTTTAAAATACTAAACCCAACATCATAATTAGCATGGCGTATGTCTCATACACCCATGTAGTGTGTATCAACAACCTTGATACAAACAAAACACAATTTAATATATATCACATATATATTAAGTTGTGCACAAGTGAGAAAAATAAATGCTTAAGTGAACCAATGTTAGTTAATGTAAATTAGTATATCACATATACAATTATACACTAAATTATTAAATCAACACTTGACTTAATAATCCGATTATATCACATATAACCGACTAACATCCAATGTATCGACTTATCGAATCAACCCTTGATTCGATAACCTCGTTATATCGCATATAACTGATTGATACAAACATCGTGAGAATAGAATACGGTATCATATACACGCATTATTCTCGGTCCCGCACATATTATATATATGCTCCTATTTCATTTTGCCTAAGCCAGTAAAACCTCTATGTAGGACTCTAAAGACTCGTCAATACGCCGGCAGTAGGTGATGATCATATCAAGCACCCACAAGCCGTCAGCGGTACTAGCTGGACGTAACGGCTATACGGGTATTGAGCGATCAGAAGATCAACAAGCAAGCCCGCTCCAACTCCGGCAAAAGCCTGACAGTGACACTACCGTACAGTCCGGTCTCCTCGTCTGATATGTCGCATATCAAGTCTAGGGGTGGTAAACGTCAGACCCCAATAACTGATAAGTCATGCCGATATGAGGCTCATAACGGGTCGAGAAACTACTGGTAACACTTACCAGTAATTCTCTAAACCAGCCCTGGCCAGGGACTTCCCTGTTATGGACAATCGAGCACAGCGCAACATCAACCCCCAATACCGGGAGAGACGAAACCCCTCCTTTCGCTCATTGCCTCCATGTGACTCGGGACATTACCCAAAAACCACCGTTTTGCACGCCCTCTTAGACGTGGTAAGGTGGAAATCAAAGCACAGTAGGAATCATACAAGACTTTATGATGATCTCAGGTCTACAGACTAACCTGTACAAGTGTCACAAGAGAACTGCCATCTGACGTGAGGTATAATACCATCTGGGAGTTCTCGGCGAGTCCGTCCAGTGTACCCAGTCACCACTGAGCACCTGTATATCATCTCTGATGTCAAAAACCAATGGATATGGGATCATCCTTCGCCCATCTATATGGGTCGAGAAGGTATATGCTAGTCTACTCTGGTATATCGATGCCCCGTCTCGATACACCCACGACTAGGGACCTTGAAGGATGTACTTATGGATTACCATGTCACTACTAGTATGATCTGCATCATAGTCCAGGTAGTCAAGTACACATCTTAAGGGCTTTACCAACATGTAACAGAGAGACAATCAGTGTACACGTTAAGGTAAAGAGTAACCAGATAGCATACTATCATGTCGAGCAAGAAAGTCCTCCCTATATATGTCCAAGCATCCACTACAATATACATCTCATGTATAGTAATGGCCTCTAGGGCATACATATTGTAAGTAGACGGTAGAGCCCCGGCCGTCTAACAGACGCCAAATGCGGAACAAAAACTTTTATAAACTGGCGCTATCGCATACTATAACCCGGATCCGGATCTGCCATTAAAGCTAAACTAACAAACAACAAAGTTGGTAGAAATGTTATACCGAACGATCCGAGTCCTTCGGTCTTCAACCATCATCCCATGCTTTGTTGCGGCTGCTCCGATCTCCTGAATCTCCAGTCTTCTCGTCCAGGTGGCACCACGTCGACAGATCTTTAAACGGGCTCCTGGCTCTGAACCGAGGCAACTCGATCATCAAGTTTGCTAAAAGAGATGACCAAGATTGATGTAGAGAATGAGTAGAACACTTTGTCTCGTTACATCCAAAGCTATGGATGAACGGTTAATGAAGTTGCCTTTTTGGAATCGGGTGAAATGAGAATTGAGTATACTGATTTCCATGAATCCATAACCTTAATCTTTTTTCAAGCAACCATACTCTCTTTGCAATGAGGGGTCGGCCATATAAAGGGAAGGAGGAGGGTGAGTGTAGGAGGAAGAGAGTGACCATATCATTAATGAAGAGAATGAGTCACAATAACACCTTGCTAAAACATTTAAGGAATACAATGAATCATTAACCTAGTCATCATCCTTCATTCAATGCACTAATGAGTCACTAGCCACCTCATCATCCTAGTCACCATCTAGAAGCTTCCACACACTCATGACTCACCCTCATGACGAAAAGATAAATCTGCATTAAACCGGACGTTTAATACGGGTGATAGAAAACTGGAAACTGGCAACTTCCAAAAGTGATCCTGAAACGAATTTCAGGATAACCCCGTAACAGTATAAACATACCCGCATTTGTATTACGACGGAATACAAATGCAACCGAGACAAAGATATTATATCTACACAGTATAATACTTGGATCCGGCTTAAACCAAAGCCTACCAGTATTATCTGCCCGAAATATGATACGTGCGTAAACGCACGTGCATTTTCCGAACCCTGCCATAAAACCATACGGGCTCTACAACGTTTCGCCCAAACTTGGGAAACTGTCTGTGGGGGACTCTAATGACTCATCAACACACTGGCACTGGGTATAACTTCTAGCACGTCAGAGGTACTAGCTGTACGTAACGGTTGCCTATGTATTGATCGGAAGGGAAGCTGACGAGCGAACTCATCCAGAAACCCTACTGAGCCTGACAGTGACAATATCCGTAACAGTCCGGTCCGTTCGTCTATGAGTATCGCATATAGGGCCTAAGGGGCTGGTAAACGTCAAACCCCCAATAGCTGTATAAGTCGTGTCAGAGTGAAGCCCAGAACACCCTGAGATACTACTGGAATACCTTCCAGTAAATCTCGATTACCCTGGCCAGGGATTTCGTGTAATGGCTCTCCTAAACACAGTGCGATCTCACCCCCAATACCGGGAGAGACAAATCCCCGACGATCTGCTCACTGCCTCCATGTGGCTCAGGACTGTACCCAAAAAATAACAGTTTGCACGACTCCTTTGACCCGTGGTAGGGTATAAATCAAAGCACAGTGGGAACTCACACGCGACAAATGACGATCCTAGGTCGACAGACTAACCTGTACACATGTCACAAGGGAACTGCTATCCGACAATATGTATAATACCAACTAGCATGTTCCTGGCGAGTCCTATCTGGTGTACTCATAACCCAATGAGCACCTGTATACATCTTAGGTGATCCAACTAACACCAATGGCTTGTGATACCGGCCACCGCCCCTCGTCGGGATCTCGACTGTGTACACTAGTCTACATTGGAGTATCGATGCCCTGTCTCGAAACTCCCAAGACTAGGGACACTTTAAGGATGTGCTTATAGACCCCAGCTCCCACATATATGATCGCCATCATACTGCTGGTAGTCAAGCAAGATCCTAAGGGCTCTATCAAAGTGTAACAGTGATAAAGACAAACCAGATAGCATACTATCATCTCGAGTAAGACTGTTTTATCGGTATAGGCCCTTCCTCAATCATCATAATCACGTGCATGTGACTACGATAATTGTCTTGAGGGCATTATAGCCAACAATCTCCCACTTGCACTCAAGGCTAATTATTGCGATGTCGCATACTCACAGCCTGTGTGATACCGAACATCCAACTCCTCTACTAATCAGTTTCATAAAGCCCGTTTGTAAAACTATTGTGTTCGATAAATAGCCTTAGTGAGTGGATCCGCCTTGATGTTTCTTTCTATATCTCTCTTACTCTCAAGTTTACGGAGAACGCCATCTCCCGAATTGAGTAATACCTGTCTTAAAATATGTCTGGATATCTGATGGGATCTAGTTCTTAAATAAACTTCAAAATCCAAACTTCTTAGACTGTATCGATAACTGAACCTAATCAGTATCCAGCATCATACCTCCCACAGTATCCTCTTGGACCACCTGTCCATAATACTGTCCTTCGTCAGTGGGAAAACTATAACTCTGACAATCACTCTGTCATCTATGTCACCTTTAAAGCCTGGAATGATAACCGTCTCTCGAAGGAGGCTGCTGTCATCAAATCCATAAAACTGCTTCCTTATGTTTCTTCAGGATTGGATTAATATAAACTTATCGCATCTAGTGTAAAAACAACATCTGGTGTGGTACTTGACATCTCACGATTGACTCAATTGCCTAAGCAAATGATCTGCCAATCATGCACGTCCCTCTCCCCTTTAGTCTGTAAGACACCTTTAGAGAGGGTGACTCCATCACCTGCAGGTACACCACTATGCCAGGAGTTATCTATTCTAAAATACTATTAGAATACTCTAAAAGTACCTATATTGGGAAACTACCCAAATCTAGATCTAAAACCATAGATCTAGTTACCAGAATGTCAGATATTATATCCATGTCCTTTGTGGAGAAACAACTGTGTGACAACCACAGTATAACCGATCGTAGTTAGGAATTTTACTTCCTACTCTGTGTATGTCATCCAAATACCAGGACATCACACCCTACTACCTTCTTAACAGATCCATCCCCTATTCTGATGAACTCAAACCCATGACTGTCACATCAAAATTGATGATCTTATCTCTGCCGGGTCTCATAGTCTGGAACAACAGTAGTGTCAAGTCTGGGTAAACAAGAACCTCCCTGTCACCGTCCTTGAGGCTACCGGAGTACCTCTCGGGTGTCTGAGGTTACCCACCATATCTGCGGAGTGGCCATTGGAATGTCAAACCTGATTGAATATATGGGTCCTATTAAATTTTCCATAATCGTTTGCGGTTCTGGAATCACTTCCAGTTCTACCATACTCCCACTATTATTTTCTGAAAAAATCCATTTTACTAAAACTGTGGCGAGTCTAGAACAATATCACTATTGATCTTCTATATGGTAGAAAGTCAACCCTCATCAAAACCAGGGTCAACCCACAAACTGCCATTACAGAAACGTGCCTTGAGTTATCTAGAGTCTGGTTTTAAGCATAAGCTGGACAACTCACCGTACCTTAACTTCGTTAAGATATGAACCATTCTATATCTAATATAGAAACTTTGGCACTTATTTAATTGGAACCAGATTCAAATCATGCAGCTGTCTCCAGTGCATATCAACTTAATGGAGAGAGGCTAATCAGCATTACTCAACTTAGGAATACATCCAATTATGAGTAACCTGAAAGAGAAACTAGTTTCTCAAAACCATTAACTGAATACCAATCACAAGAATCTACATCTTCGATTTCTTTGAAGAATCCCGATACTTGTGAAACCTGGTTCTCTACTTTATTCCTATACCCACAACTTCTCAAAACTTAGACATTGTATTTCTACGAAACACTTGTCTAAAAACTAGAGAAGTCATAAGTAAACAGAACAGAGTACGAGGACCAACCCCTTTGTCCTGATGGACACTGGACAACATACAATACTCTGTATAAGTCCGCTGAGTTGAATAACTCAAAACCTGTGCGCCGTAGGTTGAAAACTGTACCCAGGCGATTTCCTCAAATATCACTAATTACAAAGAATTCCGATATAATGAGGATGGTCACCTAATTCCCAATAGCTTACTCCCACTCATCATCTGTAAAAACATACAGATGTGAGAAGCATACCTGGTAAATACATACCCTGGAGAAAGGGTTTAATTGGGAAATCAGTTTACAATTAACAATGCAAAGTGTAATTGAAATATGAAAATGTTTTGAAGGGGTATCCTCATATTCTTAGTAATGCCTCTTCCATAATCCAATTCATGACTTTAACCGTATATTTGTATGCCATCTCCCCAAATCCCTTTATTTGTCTTTATTCATTACCTTATGTACACCATCATTAGGCTAAGTGGTTTTCTTCCTTCCCTACCGTTCAGCACCAGCCTATGGTTTGGAAGAAGACTAGCCGATAAGCATAATAGGTGTACTCTCCTAATCCTAGGAGTACTCGCAGCTTGAGAGAAGGTGATGATAAAAGACAACTGAATAATGCCTTATTATATTTCCCCCGAACTGGGAAAAAAGCAAAGGTGAAATAGGAGTGGCGATGAAGTATGCGGTTTGGTCGTGAATGATAACAGTCGCAATTTACTTTGCCCTCTTTCTAATCCCTTTATTTGGTCTTTAGTTATTACCTTTTGTACACCCTACTTAGGCTAATTGGTTTTCTTCATTCCCTACCTTTCGGCACCTGCCTATGGTTTGGAATAAGACTATCCAATAAGCGTAATAGGTGTACCCACCTAAACCAAGGAGCCCTCGCAACCTGAGAGAAGGGGATAATAAAAGACAACTGAATAATAACTTATTCTATTTCTCCTGAACCTGGATCCATCCTCGAAGAAGTCCTTCGGGTTCGTATATAATCATACGATGGATCTATCCAATGGAAGTGGATATCCGTAGTAATACGGGGTGTTCTGAGAAATGCAAAGGGTAAAAGAAGGAGGGGCAATGACTTATGCAACTCGGACAATCCATAAGCCAGTATTTTAAGAAGTTTCGGTCAACTTGGTCACTGAGTTATAGTCTAGGGTCGGTCAAAGGTCGTTGCCAAAGAGAGAAAGAAAAGAAACACTCTGCATGCACTCTAACCTAGATCAGAATGGTTATCACTTTATCTAATCAGGAAACCTCCCACTGTAGTCTCAAATTCTCCTCCAAACCTGAAAGAAGAATTAGGCGGGATCACCCGAAGAGTAAACCAACTCATCAGTGAGAATCAGGATCCAACTATCATCGCTTGATAACTTGATGGAAGCCACTCAAGTTATCACACTCCAGAAGGTATGCGCAAGTATGGCAAGTTTCTTGTATGTTTGAAACTCCCGATGTAATTTTAATCCCATGCTCTTATGACCTTGACGTAGGCCAACAAATTATAAGTCACATGTCAAGTTCTACCCGTCGTTGTCCTGATTAATTTAGGTCCATCGTACATGCCCTTGACGTAGGCCAACAAGGCTGTACGTCTGTCCTAAACTAATGCATCTATCTATACAACAAATGATTACCCCAGCAGCTACCAAACACTATGCCTTGACGTAGGCCAACAAACATAGCTTGAATACTACTGACCATCCATAAGAAATGACGGAGGGCTACGGCTAGTTTTTGGTGGAAAACCTTTAACGTAATAAACTTGATCTCGTTGAAGGAACCTGATAGCTTTTTATAAAAATATAGTGGCGAAAACCTTTGCTAAAGAGGTCACTCCCGGTGAAGGGATCTCGGCTCTTTCCTCGTGGAATGAGGTGCAGGATATTCAAACTGAATACCGTGATGCAAAGCAACTTGTGATCGACTATATTGAAGTTATTACCCTGACGCAAACTTCTGCCCAAGAGGTCATTCCCGGTGAAGGGATCTCAGCCCTTGCCTCGTCGAATGAGGTGCTGGATATTCATAACCGAATACCGCTGTGCATAACAAAAGGAAACGTCTTTGTATAACTCTTTTTAAAATTTGTTCCAACAACATCAAATATAGGTTTGTTTTATCCTTGCATTGATAAGAATCAATGCAGTCACATCAATAAATCACACCAGAAAAGAACGAAAATAAAATGTACATATATGCCATCCGCATTCGCCACTGGGTCCCGTCATCACCCGTTAGGTTACTTAACTAACGACAGAGCGGGGACTGAACTAGCGCGGGTGTAAAACATATACAACATCTAATAGTATATATACCAATATACAATAATAGCTCCAGGCATGATAATATGCAACATTACAGAAAAGTAATAAGCATCACAGAACAATACAGATAATCTAGGATCCCCGGGTTTCACAGAGCCACTACTGAAACCCGACGTTCACCTGGTCGTGTGGATAGCCTGTGCAATGAAACCTAGACCCCTACGGGTGCGGCAAGTTACCCGCCAAAACCTGAAGCGAGGCAGCCCTCTACAGCAAAATGATTGGACCGCCCGGCACTTCACGGAATCCGGTAACTTGAGCTCCCCTCCTTGGGTCAACCTGTACCCCCTACGAGTGCGGCGAATAGTTTGCCAATGCTAGATTGAGGCCCCTCTACCTCTCATAGCCATGAGATACGGACCCGTTGCCCTCCAGAACCCGGCTATCCGTGCACTCCGTCACGGGGTAAACCTAGTACAGAAATAAAAATATGTACAGCGGGTACATCGACCTCAGCCCGGTCGTGCCCGAAAAGAATATTATACAAACGACAGTGACGGCAGTCCACATGTTGGACGCTCGCCCCGCAATATCAAATGTACAAATAAATTTAAATAGCACTACCATTGCACACTGCTATCCACCACGACATATCCGCAATATTACAGCACAACACAGAACATCAACGCGAATGTCACGTTCGCAAATCTGTCTAAAAGAACTAAAGCAATTAGACGCAATTTACCGCTCAAATGACATTCCCGGTCGGAGATATAATATAAGTACTGCATACTAACAAGTTTAAAATTTCGATCGACAAAACATCCAGAAGTGGGCCCCACAAACATCTGCTGTACAGTAAAAAAAACTGGGCCTAAAAGAAATATACCAAAAACCACAATTTACTATTGAAAGCTCACTGGAAAATTTTGGTGCACTGTTCCCACATACTGGCCGAGGTAGGTTTGACCGCGGATCCGCGGCAGTCATGTGGGATCACGTGATCAAATTTTTCCAGTTTGCTTAGAAATGCCTGCTTAATTTTCTGTGATATGCAAAATAATTTTTAGACACGTTTAAAAATCGACAGAAACTTTAACCAGAAAAATTGTAGTTTTCGAAAATCCGTTCGATCGATATTTTAAAAGTGTTAGCACAGGTTAGTAAAGCTTAATGGTGAGGCTCTGATACCACTGTAAGTAGACGGTAGCGCCCCGGCCGTCAAACAGACGACAAATGCGGAACAAAAACTTTTATAAACTGGCGCTATCGCATACTATAACCCCGATTTGCCATTAAAGCTAAACTAACAAACTACAAAGTGGGTAAAAATGTTAGACCGAACGAGCCGAGTCCTTCGGTCTTCAACCATCATCCTATGCTTTGTTGCGGCTGCTCCGATATCCTGAATCTCCAGTCTTCTCGTCCAGGTGGCACCACGTCGACGGATCTTTAAACGGGCTCCCGCCTCTGAACCGAGGCAATTCGATCATCAAGTTTGCTAAAAGAGATGACCAAGATTGATGTAGAGAATGAGTAGAACACTTTGTCTCGTTACATCCAAAGCTATAGAAGAACGGTTAATGAAGTTGCCTTTTTAGAATCGGGTCAAATGAGAATTGAGTATACTAATTTCCATGAATCCATAACCTTAATCTTTTTTCAAGCAACCATACTCACTTTCCAATGAGGGGCCGGCCATATAAAGGGAAGGAGGAGGGTGAGTGTAGGAGGAAGAGAGTGACCATATCATTAATGAAGAGAATGAGTCACAATAACACCTTGCTAAATACTTTAATGAATACAATGAATCTTTAACCTAGTCATCATCCTTCATTCAATGCACTAATGAGTCACTAGCCACCTCATCATCCTAGTCACCATATAGAAGCTTCCACACACTCATGACTCACCTTCATGACGAAAAGATAAATCCGTATTAAACCGAATGTTTAATACGGGTGATAGAAAACTGGAAACTGGCAACTTCCAAAAGTGATCCTGAAACGAATTTCAGGATAACCCCGTAACAGTATAAACATACCCGCATTTGTATTACGACCGAATACAAATGCAACTGAGACAAAGATATTATATCTACACAGTATAATACTTCGATCCGGCTTAAACCAAAGCCTACCAGTATTATCTACCCGAAATATGACACGTGCGTAAATGCACGTGCATTTTCCGAACCCTGCCATAAAACCATACGGCCTCTACAACGTTTCGCCCGAACTTGGGAAACTGTCTTTGGGGGACTCAAATGACTCATCAACACACTGGCACTGGGTATAACCTCTAGCACGTCAGAGGTACTAGCTGTACGTAACAGTTGCCTATGTATTGATCGGAAGGGAAACTGACAAGCGAACTCATCCAGAAACCCTACTGAGCCTGACAGTGACAATATCCGTAACAGTCCGGTCCGTTCGTCTATGAGTATCGCATATAGGGACTAAGGGGATGGTAAACATCAGACCCCCAATAGCTGTATAAGTCGTGTCAGAGTGAAGCCCAGAACACCCTGAGATACTACTGAAATACCTTCCAATAAATCTCGATTGCCCTGGCCAAGGATTTCGTGTAATGGCTCTCCTAAACACAGCGTGATCTTACCCCCAATACCGGGAGAGACGAATCCTCGACGATCTGCTCACTGCCTCCATGTGGCTCGAGACTGTACCCAAAAAATACTTATTTGCACGACTCCTTTGACCCGTGGTAGGGTATAAATCAAAGCACAGTGGGAACTCACACGAGACAAATGACGATCCCAGGTCGACAGACTAACCTGTACACATGTTACCAGGGAACTGCTATCCGACGATATGTATAATACCAACTAGCATGTTCCCGGCGAGTCCTGTCCGGTGTACTCATAACCCAATGAGCACCTGTATACATCTTAGGTGATCTAACTAACACCAATGGCTTGTGAGACCGGCCACCGCCCCTCGTCGGGGTCTCGACTGTATACACTAGTCTACATTGGAGTATCGATGCCCTGTCTCGAAACTCCCAAGGCTAGGGACACTTTAAGGATGTGCTTATAGACCCCAGCTCTCACATATATGATCGCCATCATACTGCTGGTAGTCAAGCAAGATCCTAAGGGCTCTATCAAAGTGTAACAGTGATAAAGACAAACCAGATAGCATACTATCATCTTGAGTAAGACTGTTTTATCGGTATAGGACCTTCCTCAACCATCACAATCACGTACCTGTGACTACGATAATTATCTTGAGGGCATTATAGCCAACACATATAACTAACAATCTCCCACTTGCACTAGGACCATTTGATAACAGTGGTTGTAGTATCTCATATTCAACCATCCCATAAAAGTCTCTCTATGAGAAAAGGCCTTTGTGAGTGGATCCGCCGTGTTGTCCTCTGAGTCTACTCTCCTTACCTCGATCCCCTGGAGATCAACCATCTCTATGATCAGGTGATACTGTCTTAGAATATGTCTGTATCACTGGTAGGACGGGCGTTCCTAGGCATAAGCCACAACTCCATTGTCACACAATGGTTGGAACAAAGTTCATCTCATGAACTAATATACACCCAGACTTCCTCTTTGGTAGCATCTTTGGTAGCGATGTATCTAGCCTTTATCGTCTAGTATGCCACGGTATCTATCTTGGAACACTTCCAATATACCGTCCCTCCACTGAGGGTAAAGACAATGCATGTGACTAACGTTCAGTCGACCTTATCACCCTGGAAGCTATCCAGTGATTCTCCCCAGGATCGATTGATACCATCTCACTACCCTTAGTGAGAATCCTAACATCCACATAGATCTATCTCATAGATTCAAAAACCCAAGATTTAGGAAGTATCACCTTGATCCTGTATGGGGAATCATTGTGATAAGAGGAGATTGACCGAGTGTAGCACAGGAAACTCCTTTCTCATCAAGAGTATGCCATCCACGTACAATACGGGGATCGCCACCATACTCCATACTACCCCTTTTGTATATACAAGGTTCATCTACCATTTTGATTAAGTCAAACTTTTTGACTATCACGTCAAAACAGATGTTCCAACTCCGCGATGCCTGCTTTAACCTGTAAAGCAACTTGCACACTTTTCCGCTACTCCCACTGTCTACGAAGCCCCTGGCTGTATACTTATAGACGCTCTCTTCTAAATCACTATTTAGAACAGCAGTCATGACACCCAACCGCCAGATATCGTAGTCATGGTATGTAGCAATGGCAAGTAGGGTCTGGATGGACTTAAGCATAGGCATCAAAAAAGGTTTCATCATTATCCAAACTTGGTTGATGACGAGAACCTTTTACAGTCATAGCTTTGAAAGTCTCAACATTTCAATGTACACTAAGTAATCTTCTCAAGATATACTTGCTCCTGATGGAGATTTAACCCTTTAGATATAGCCACCAAAGTCCATACTTCGTTGGTGTACATAGATTCCATCTCAGATCGCATAGCATCCAGCCATTCTTACAGAGTCCCCACTCTTGATGGCCTGCTCGAAACTAGTTGGGTCATCATCTCATGATGAAATTGTTAGTTATATGTATGCCCTAGAGGCCATTACTGTACATTGGATGTATATTGTATTGGATGCTGGGACATATATAGGGAGGACTTTCTTGCTCGACATGATAGTATGCTATCTGGTTGAACTTTACCTTAACGTGTATACTGATTGTCTCTCTGTTACATGTTGGTAAAGCCCTTAGGATGTGTGCTTGACTACCTGGACTATGATGCGGATCATACTAGTGGGGACATGGTAGTCCATAAGTACATCCTTCAAAGTCCCTAGTCGAGGGTGTATCGAGACGGGGCATCGATATACCAGAGTAGACTAGCGTATACCTTCTCGACCCATACAGATGGGCGATGGATGATCCCATATCCATTGGTGTTTAACATCAGAGATGATATACGGGTGCTCAGTAGAGACTGGGTACACAGGACGGACTCGCCGAGAACTCCCAGATGGTATTATACCTCACGTCAGATGGCAGTTCTCTGGTGACACTGGTACAGAGTAGTCTGTTGACCCGAGATCGTCATAGAGTCTTGTGTGGTTCCCACTGTGCTTTGATTTCCATCTTACCACGTCCAAGAGGGCGTGCAAAACGGTGGTTTTTGGGTACAGTCCCGAATCACATGGAGGCAATGAGCGATAGGAGGGGATTCGTCTCTCCCGGTATAGGGGGTTGATGTTGCGCTGTGTTCGATTGGCTATAACAGGAAATCCCTGGCCAGGGTTGCTGAGATTTACTGGTAAGTGTTGCCAGTAGTTTCTCGAATTGTTATAGACCTCATATCGACACGACTTATCGAGCTATTGGGGTCTGACGTTTACCACCCCTAGGCGAGATATGCGACATATCAGACGATCAGACCGGACTGTACGGTAGTGTTACTGGTCGGATTCACTGGAGTGTGAGCGGGCTTGCTCGTCGATCTTCAGATCGCTCAATACCCGGGTGGCCGTTACGTTTAGCAGACCGCTTGCGGCTTGTGGGTGCTTGATATGATCATCACCTGCTGCCGGCGTATTGATGAGTCTTTAGAGTCCTACACAGAGGTTTCCTGGCTCAAGCGAAATGAAATAGGAGCGCATATGAGATATGTGCGGGACCGAGAATAATGCGTGTATGTGATACCGTATTCCATTCTCGCGATGAATGTATCGAATGGTTGTATGCGATATAACCTAGTTATCGAATCAAGTATTGATTCGATAAGCCGATACATTGAATACTAGTCGGTTGTGTGCGACATGACCGGATCATTGAATCAAGTGTTGATTTAGTGATTTAATGCATAATTATATATTTGATATATTACTTTGCACTAACTAGTATTGGTTCACTTTAAACGGATTTTCTCGCTCGGTTGTGCACATTGTATATTCGATATATTTTCGTGCACTTGATTGTATCATGTTTGATGATACATGTTTAACTATAGTTAAGTGTAATGGATTAAGCCATGGTTAAACTAATGATTAGGGTTTTCTTTTCTTACTTATTTATTTATTTATTTATTTTGAATAGATAAGAAAAGAATGGTTGCTAATTTTGGAGTTTAGTTGAAGCTTCATGAAGCTTTGACTTTGTAACCATTCTTGTCTTCATCTTTAACCCTAACCATTAATCTAACCTTAGTTAATTCTCTACACTTGACCATGGTTCTAATATGATAAGTATTCATTTTCTTTTCCAATTATAATTAACTTATCATAATATTTTAGCTTCTTCTTCTTCTTCCTTCAAGTGAAGAAAAGCTTGACCATCAATGGCAACTTGATGAAATGAGTGAGAAATCCAATTCTAAAGTCTACCCACTTCCTATTTTCTCATCCTCTACCTCTTGCCAAGTAGTAGAGTGTGTTTCCTTCACAAGTTTTCATGGCTTGGTGAAGGTGGAGCTTGATTTAGCGATGCCTCGACGTAGATCATCTTCGGCATGGACATCGAGAACCTAGCTCGCTTATTCTCCGACGAAGCCGACGCTAGAGCCCGGGATTGGTCTTGGACAGCGAGGAGACTTAGTTGCGGAGCTTAGGAGGTGGAGCACCGGATCTACAAAGGTTGTATTTCCGTATCTCTTAGTTAAATGTTAACTAGTTAGCTTTTTCGCCTAGTTTTCTAGCAAACGATCCGTACACTAGGGTTTCTCGGCACCGTATTTTTTGAAATTGGCATGGTTGATGCCTTGTGAGACCTCACTAGAGTGCCTAGGAACCCTACAGTGGTATCAGAGCCTAGCTAGAGCCTTAGGCGAAGTCCAGACGGAGTTTGAAGTCCGAACGAACCCGAAAACCCATTTCAAACATGCTCTCTGTCCTTTTTTGAAAATTGTGGATTTTTTGAAATTAAAAATATGCAGAAAAATAAGCAGGGTGTTATTTGAATTACTGTGAAATACGAGGGCCTGAATCAACTTTTCCAGCGCGGAACCGTAGCACGTGCTATGCATGGTGCGGCGGTTCCGCGGCCTTACTGTTCCATTGTTTAATAATTTCTGCACAGTAACTCATATAATATAATGCTGTATTTTCTGGGGTATTTTTATTGTGACTCTACAGAAGAGTTTTCCTGGGTTGTTTTGGGGATTCGGTGTTTCGATCGGAGTATCAAATTTTATCTATGTGGCTTTCCGGATAAATATTAGAATATGTTAAAAAAGTTCGACCGGATATAAATACCCAATTTTTCCCTTGTCGGGAAATTTCCAAGTGTTGGATTTTTCCGTAGTTTAACGACGTTCTAAGTAGCGCAAGTAACGCAATGGACCCTCTAGAAGACAACAAACCTTAACTCGATTATGTGACCGTCTTGAACTGCCCTTTGAACCCTCGGGTTTGGGGCAGTACGGCGTGCCACATGTGAGGCGTTGGCTTGACCCTTCTACGGCTGGACCGTTGGTACTGAGGCACGAACGGAATGTTGTTAGACTTGTTTCATGTGTTGATCTGTATCGGGAAAACTTGGGTGTTCGATTGTTCGATCGGAAAGTTTAACATTTTCTGTTTATCTGGAATGGGATACAATAATTGGAATTCACAATAGTTATGAGATAACTAAATGAATGTTATAAACATAGCAGTTTAGTCTCACTTGATCGGTTGCCACGGAATTTTGATGTGATCAAAAGTCCGTCGCAATCACGTAGCGTACGCGGATATTCGCCGGGTAAACTTAATAGACAGCCTCACTCCATAGCCCCGACCAAGTGACTGTAGGAGAACCCCGTCGCCGAAAGTATCCGTTCGGGTGCTCGCGGCAGCGGTGTTCCGCCTTGGTGCACTTCGTCGACGGTATCGGGGGTGCGGCCGTCTACTGAAGTTTGCGACGAGTATTCGATCAAAATGTCGGGAATCTTGTTGAATTGCCCGACTTGATATTGAAAAGTGTTTTCGATAATGAGACTAAAATGCGGGGTTTATAATTGTTAGGCATGCGATGTCTAAGTAATTCATTTGGTCAGGCATGCGATGTCTGAGGTGGTTGCGGATTCCAACTGTTGTAGTTTTACACTTTCTTTTCTGTGACCGTAAGTGTAATATGTGATATCGCCGGTTTCGTTGCTATATGTCAACGACAATTGGGATACGCATGTTTACTTACGTTGATGACATGTGATGTCATGTGTTGCTGGATATGTTATATTGGATCGTCGTGTTTGAATAGCCGGGGTTTTTTATGTGAGATGAGTGTTTTTCATTTTCATTCATGTAAAAACTTGTATGTAATATTCTTTTATTGGGGCACTTCCAGGTTGCGGAAGCTGTCACCGTTGATGTATATTATTTACTTTTCTGCACTAGGATAGACCCAAGGAGGAGGGCACAAGTAACCGGGTTCTGGAGTCCAGTGGGAGACCAACTCGAGGAGTCGAGTACGGGTCTCCTAACTCTAGAATTGGTAGGGTTACTTGCCGCTCTCGTAGGGGTCTAGGGGTGTGGGTTTGGCTATTCATCACGACCGTGGAATCCGTGTTTTATACTGGCTCGTATTGAAAACACGGACGTCCTAGTATATCCAATATTTCATATGTTTCTTCTGCTGCGATATCTGTGATGTGATCATGTGATGTTCTGTGATAGATACAGTATATAGTATATATGATATATTATATAGACGTTACTTATGTTTTACACCCGCGCTAGCCCTGCCCCGCTCTGCCGTTAGTTACCTAATCTAACGGTGCACGAGGGGACATCGAGGCGAATGCGGATGGCATAAGTGTACGTCGTATTTATCTGTGATGTTTAGGTAACTTAAATGATGGGACTTCATTAATGTGATTAATGAAAGTAAAAAGAAACCTAAGATGTTGTAGAATCGAATTTCAAAATAAAACAGGTAGCTACAGTTCTTGCTTTGCACAGCGGTATATGTGATATATCCTGCACCTTATTCGATAAGGAAAGGACCGAGATCCCTTCACCGGGAGTGACTCCTTTAGCAATAACTGGCAGATGCTACACACTCGGTTTAACTTTTGATTGCTTTTAAGAGTTTTTGCTTTGCACAGTGATATATATGATATATCCCGCACCTCATTCGACGAGGAAAGGACCGACGATCCCTTTACCGGGAGTGACTCCTTTATCAAAACTAGAAAAGCCTCAAAAGCACTCCATTTTAAAATCATTTGATTCTATAACGATATCAAGTTCATTACGCAATAGGTTTTCAGAAAAACCTATCGTAGCCCTCCGTCATTTCAGATAATTCCTATTTAGTATTCGTGCTACATTTGTTGACCTCCGTCAAGGCGTAGTGTGCGGTAGCTAACTAGTATTTATCTGTTTATGCATATGATGCAGATTGAGTTAGGGTAGTCGTGCGGCCTTGTTGACCTCCGTCAAGGGTCGTGCGGGTGGGTTTAATTCGATCAAGAAATGACGGGTTGAACTTGACTAGTAGCCTATGGTTTGTTGACCTCCGTCAAGGTCATAGGGTGCTAGGGGAAAAATGTTATCGGGAATTTCAAGTGTTGAAATTTGCAATGAGATTGCATACCTTCTATGAGATAGTTGGATCCCGATACCCGCTGCGAGTAAGTGTTACTCCTGGGAGAGTTTTATATATTACAATTAGCCGATCAAGTAGGTGTCTAGAAAGGTGTTAACGAGGTTACGCCTCTGGGAAAACGAGGTTTACATTAATTAGGTTCGTGCGAAAGCACGGGGGACCTCCCTCAAAGTACCGACACTGGCCTGGCTGAAAGATTGGCGAACTTGTAGTGTGTAATTAATCCCGGCTAGTCTTTCCTTTTAGGGTTTGAAGGAAGATTTGATAAAAAGCAGTGGGAGCCATCCTGATTAGATAAAATAATAACCAATCTATTCTTGACAGAGCGCACGCTGAGTGTTTTCTTCTCTCTCTCTCCAGGTAGCGACCCTATCACGCCTTAATCAAGATAATAATACGGATATTTGACCGAACCCGCTTGTTATACTGAGCTGGGGAACGTTGGTCCCGCTCCAACTTATAATTGTTATAAGACAGAGCAGGAAATTGGGGAATACCAGATTTCCCGTGCCGCCCAAACGAAGAGAGTGCATGCTGATGCATCATCTTTGGGTGTGTTCATTACAGAGAACTGTTTCTCAGTATCCTTTACGTCCTGGGTATGTGATACCAGATCAGGATCCCAGATATGTAACATGTTACATAGGGCTACAGAAAGGTAGAGAACTGAGAACGGGTGATAAGTTTCATGAGGCAGAAAATGGGGCAAGTGTTGCAGCCAAGTCTGTTGGTCACTGTCACCCTGTATTACCAATACATTGATTCTGAACGAATGTTATTAGATACCGAACCTGATATACAAAATCATATCTCTCTCTTTATTAGTAAAGAAACGGTAAAATTTTGTATTGTTGGATAATGTTTTGAACATTTCCTATATCAAAAGTTGATCGGTTCAGGCACGTTATCTAAAAGCGTTGATGTTCTAAATCAAACTACAGTTCTTAGTATACGGAACACACACAAGAGGAAGAGTTCAGAAATGAACGAATTCTTCTTGAGGTATTGTAGACTAGGTCATATCAATGCGACCCGACAAGCTAAGTTCCACGAAGATGCATATATAAATCAGTTTGAATTTACATCTTCTGAAACTTTCCAGTCATGTCACAAAGATAAGATGACCATAGCTCCGTTTACTGGAAACAGAGAAAGAGTTAGTGAACTTTTGGGATGATACATGTTGATGTATGAAGGTCCCCTGTCTACACATGCCAGGACCGGTTCTTTATACTTCATTACGTTCTCTGATAATCTCTCAAGATTCAGACATATGTTCCTGTTGAAACACAAGTCTGAACCTTTTGAGATATTCACAGAATATAAGTTAGAAGTAGAGAACCAATAAGGGTACAAGTATTATGTCCTTTGATGTGATCAGGGAGGAGAATACTTGAGCACGAAAATCCTGGACTATTCTAAAGGAGAATGAGATTCTCTCTCAGCATTACTCCTCTGTATACACCATAGCACGATGGTATATCAGGGCGGAGCAAATACACCCTATTTGATATGGTGTGCTCTATGATGAGTACTACTGAGTTACCTATTTCTTTTTGGGAGTTATGCACTTGAGAAGATGCATACCTATTGAATAGGGTTCAAATCAAATCAGTAGCCTACCGCTTCATATGTGATATGGAAAGGGAAGAGCCCATATCTTAAGTTGGTTAAGATTTGGGGTTGTCCGGGCTATGTCTAAAAGCAAAATCCGGACAAGCTCGAGGCAAGGACTGTTATGTAAAACTGGAAATGTTCCAGCTATACAAAATGCAGCTGATGATTTGAGAGAACCAAAGGATTCAATAGTTACCAATGAACCTCAGCCTCTCCGCCGATCTAGTAGGGTTCCTCACCCACCTGAGAGATACTTCGTTTTCTCTATGACAGTGGGAGCGAGGATTGCATCATGAGATGATGACCCAACTAGCTTCGAGCAGGCCATCGAGAGTAAGACTCTGTAAGAATGGCTGGATGTTTAGCGATCTGAGATGGAATCCTTATACACCAACAAAGTATGGACTTTGGTTGCTATATCTGAAGGGTTAAATCCCCATCAGGAGAAAGTATATCTTGAGAAGATTACTTGGTGTAGATGGAAAAGTTGAGACTTTCAAAGCTAGACTTGTTAAAGGTTTGCATAATTGACCAGATATGGATCATAATGAAACCTTTTTCTAAGGATCTATGCTTAAGTCCATCCAGATCCTACTTGTCACGGCTACATACCATGACTGCGATATCTGGTGGTTGGGTGTCTTGACTGCTTTTCTAAATGATGATTTAGAAGAGAGTGTCTATAAGTACACAGCCAGAGGGCTTCGTAGACAGTGGGAGCAGCGGAAACGTGTGCAAGATGCTTTATTTGATAAAGCAGGCATCGCGGAGTTGGAACATCTGTTTTGATGGATTAGTAAAAGAGTTTGACATCATCAAAATGGTAGATGAACCTTGTATAAACAAAAAGATAGTAGGGAGTATGGTGGTGATCCTCGTAGAGTACGCGGATGACATACTCTTGATAAGGAAGGAGTTTCCTATGCTACGCTCGGTCAATCTCCGCTTATCACCATAATTCTCCATATAGGATCAAAGTGATACCTCTTAAATCCTGGATTTTGGATCTATGAGATAGATCTAAATGGATGTTAAGATACTCACTAGCTGTAGTGAGATGGTATCAGTTGATCCTGGGGAGAATCACTGGAAGGGTTCCAGGGTGATAAAGACGACTGAATGTCAGTCGCAGGCATTGTCTTTACCCTCAGTAAAGGGACGGTATGTTGGAAGAGTTCCAAGCTAGATACCGTGACATACTAGACGATAAAGGCTAGATACATCGCTACTTAAGATGCTACCAAAGAGGCAGTCTGGGTGTATTTTGGTTCATGAGATGAACTTAGTTCCTCCCATTGTGTGACAATGGAGTTGTGGCTTATGCCAAGGAACGTCCGTCCCATCAGTGATCCAGACATATTCTAAGGTAGTATCACCTGATCATGGAGATGGTTGATCTCCAGGGTGATCAAGGTTAGGAGAGTAGACTCAGAGGACAACACAGCGGATCCACTCACAAAGGCCTGTTCCCAGAGAGAGACTTTTATGGGATGGTTCAGTATGAGATACTACAACCACTGCTACAGATGGCCCTAATGCAAGTGGGAGATTGTTAGTTATATGTATGCCCTAGAGGCCATTACTGTACATTGGATGTATATTGTATTGGATGCTGGGACATATATAGGGAGGACTTTCTTGCTCGACATGATAGTATGCTATCTGGTTGAACTTTACCTTAACGTGTATACTGATTGTCTCTCTGTTACATGTTGGTAAAGCCCTTAGGATGTGTGCTTGACTACCTGGACTATGATGCGGATCATACTAGTGGGGACATGGTATTCCATAAGTACATCCTTCAAAGTCCCTAGTCGAGGGTGTATCGAGACGGGGCATCGATATACCAGAGTAGACTAGCGTATACCTTCTCGACCCATACAGATGGGCGATGGATGATCCCATATCCATTGGTGTTTGACATCAGAGATGATATACGAGTGCTCAGTAGAGACTGGGTACACTGGACGGACTCGCCGAGAACTCCCAGATGGTATTATACCTCACGTCAGATGGCAGTTCTCTGGTGACACTGGTACAGAGTAGTCTGTTGACCCGAGATCGTCATAGAGTCTTGTGTGGTTCCCACTGTGCTTTGATTTCCATCTTACCACGTCCAAGAGGGCGTGCAAAACGGTGGTTTTTGGGTACAGTCCCGAATCACATGGAGGCAATGAGCGATAGGAGGGGATTCGTCTCTCCCGGTATAGGGGGTTGATGTTGCGCTGTGTTCGATTGGCTATAACAGGAAATCCCTGGCCAGGGTTGCTGAGATTTACTGGTAAGTGTTGCCAGTAGTTTCTCGAATTGTTATAGACCTCATATCGACACGACTTATCGAGCTATTGGGGTCTGACGTTTACCACCCCTAGGCGAGATATGCGACATATCAGACGATCAGACCGGACTGTACGGTAGTGTTACTGGTCGGATTCACTGGAGTGTGAGCGGGCTTGCTCGTCGATCTTCAGATCGCTCAATACCCGGGTGGCCGTTACGTTTAGCAGACCGCTTGCGGCTTGTGGGTGCTTGATATGATCATCACCTGCTGCCGGCGTATTGACGAGTCTTTAGAGTCCTACACAGAGGTTTCCTGGCTCAAGCGAAACGAAATAGGAGCGCATATGAGATATGTGCGGGACCGAGAATAATGCGTGTATGTGATACCGTATTCCATTCTCGCGATGAATGTATCGAATGGTTGTATGCGATATAACCTAGTTATCGAATCAAGTATTGATTCGATAAGCCGATACATTGAATACTAGTCGGTTGTGTGCGACATGACCGGATCATTGAATCAAGTGTTGATTTAGTGATTTAATGCATAATTATATATTTGATATATTACTTTGCACTAACTAGTATTGGTTCACTTTAAACGGATTTTCTCGCTCGGTTGTGCACATTGTATATTCGATATATTTTCGTGCACTTGATTGTATCATGTTTGATGATACATGTTTAACTATAGTTAAGTGTAATGGATTAAGCCATGGTTAAACTAATGATTAGGGTTTTCTTTTCTTACTTATTTATTTATTTATTTATTTTGAATAGATAAGAAAAGAATGGTTGCTAATTTTGGAGTTTAGTTGAAGCTTCATGAAGCTTTGACTTTGTAACCATTCTTGTCTTCATCTTTAACCCTAACCATTAATCTAACCTTAGTTAATTCTCTACACTTGACCATGGTTCTAATATGATAAGTATTCATTTTCTTTTCCAATTATAATTAACTTATCATAATATTTTAGCTTCTTCTTCTTCTTCCTTCAAGTGAAGAAAAGCTTGACCATCAATGGCAACTTGATGAAATGAGTGAGAAATCCAATTCTAAAGTCTACCCACTTCCTATTTTCTCATCCTCTACCTCTTGCCAAGTAGTAGAGTGTGTTTCCTTCACAAGTTTTCATGGCTTGGTGAAGGTGGAGCTTGATTTAGCAATGCCTCGACGTAGATCATCTTCGGCATGGACATCGACGACCTAGCTCGCTTATTCTCCGACGAAGCCGACGCTAGAGCCCGGGATTGGTCTTGGACAGCGAGGAGACTTCGTTGCGGAGCTTAGGAGGTGGAGCACCGGATCTACAAAGGTTGTATTTCCGTATCTCTTAGTTAAATGTTAACTAGTTAGCTTTTTCGCCTAGTTTTCTAGCAAACGATCCGTACACTAGGGTTTCTCGGCACCGTATTTTTTGAAATTGGCATAGTTGATGCCTTGTGAGACCTCACTAGAGTGCCTAGGAAACCTATAGAAATCCTCGCACCCACTGTCATAGAGAAACCAAAGTATCTCTCAGGTGGGTGAGGAACCCTACCAGATCGGCGGAGAGGCTAGATTCGTTAGGAGCTATTGAATCCTCCAGTTCTACCAAATCATCAGATGTAGTTTGTATAGCTGGAACTCTTTCCAGTTCTACCTCATGACGGCTAATTTGTTTCCAAAATAAATTCCTTTTCCTAAAAAAGGTGGCATGCCGAGAAACAAAACACCTTTTGTTCCTTGGTGCGGTAGAAGATAATCCCTTGTGAATGCTTAGGATATCCAATAAACTTCCACAGAACTGACCTTGCCTCGAGCTTGTCCGGATTTTGCTTTTAGACATAGGCCGGACAACCCCAAATCTTAACTTCCATAAGAGATGGGCTCTTCCCATACCATATCTCATATGGAGTGGTAGGCACCTGATTTGGTTGGAACCCTATTCAATAGGTATGCAGCTTCACAAGTGCATAACCCCCAAAAGGAAACAGGAAACTCAGTAGTACTCAGTAGTACTCATCATAGAGTGCACCATATCTCATAGGGTGCAATTGCTCCACCCCGATACACCATTGTGCCGTGGTGTATACGGAGGAGTAATGCTGAGAGAGAATCTCATTCTCCTTTAGAATAGTTCAAGAACTCCGTGCTCAAGTATTCTTCTCCCTGATCTCATCAAAGGACATAATACTTATACCTGTTTTGGTTCTCTACTTCTAACTTATATTCAGTGAATATCTCAAAAGGTTCAGACTTGTGTTTCAACAGGAACATATGTCCGAGTCTTGAGAGATCATCAGTGAATGTAATGAAGTACAAAGAACCGGTCCTGGCATGTGTAGACAGGGGACATACATACATCATCATGTATCAATCCCAAGAGTTCACTAACTCTTTCTCTGTTTCCAATAAATGGAACTATGGTCATCTTATCTTTGTGACATGACTGGCAAGTTTCACAAGATGTAAATTCAAACTGATTTAGATATGCATCTAAATGTAACTTAGCCAGTCGGGTCGCATTGATATGACCTAGTCTACAATGCCTCAAGAAGGATTCGTTCATTTCTGAACTCTTCCTCTTGTGTGTGTTCTGTACGTTAAGAATCGTGGTTTGATTTAGAACGTATATGCTTTTAGATAACGTGCCTGAACCGATCAACACTTGATATAGAAAATGTTCAAAACATTATCCAACAATACAAAATTATATCCTTCTTTACTAAATAAAGAGACTGATAAGATGTTGTATATCAGGTTCGGTATCTAATAACATTCGTTTAGAATCAATGTATTTCGGTAATACAGGATGATAACTGCCAACATCTTGGCTGCAACAATTGCACTGTTTCTAACTCTTAAAATTTTATCACCCGTTCTCTGTTCTCTACCTATCTGCAGCCCATGTAACGGATTACATATGTGGGATCCTGATCCGGTATCTCATACCCAGGATGTAGAAGATACTGAGAAACAGTTCTCGGTAATGAACACACCCGAAGAAGATGCATCGTCATATACTTTCTTCGTTTGGGCGGCACGGGAATCCTGGTAATCCCCTATTTCCTGCTCGGTCTTATAACAATTATAAGTTGGAGCGGGACCAACGTTCTCCAACACAGTATAACAAGCGGGTTCGGTCAATACATTCATATTATTATCTTGATTAAGGCGTGACATGGTCGCTACCTGGAGAGAGAGAGAGAAGAAAACACACTGCGTGCACTCTTGCAAGATTAGATTGGTTATTATTTTATCTAATCAGGATGGCTCCCACTGTATTTTATCAAATCTTCATTCAAACCTTAAAATGAAAGACTAGCCGGGATTAATTACACCCTACAATTTCGCCAATCTTTCAGCCAGACTAGTAAGGGTACTTTGAGGGAGGTTCCCCATGCTTTCGCATGGACCTAATTAAAATAAAGCTCGTTTTCCCAGGGGCATAACCTCGTTGACACCTTTCTAGACACCTACTTGATCGGCTAATTGTAATATGTAAAAATCTCTCAGGAGTAACAATTACTCGCAGTGGGTATCGGGATCCAACTATATCATAAAAGGTATGCAATCTCATTGCAAATTTCAACACTTGAAATTCCCGATAATTTTGTCCCTAGCAACTCATGACCTTAACATAGTCAACAAATCATAAGCGCTAGCCAAGTTCAACCCGTCATTTCTTGATTTAATTAAACCCACCCGCACGACCCTTAACATAGTCAACAAAGTCGTACGACTATCCTAATCCAATCTGCATCATATGCATAAGAAGATAAACACTAATTAGCTACCGCACACTACGCCTTAACATAGTCAACAAACGTAGCATGAATACTAAGCAATATCTATCTGAAATGACGGAGGGCTATGACAGGTTTTTCAGAAAACCTATTGCGTAATGAACTTGATATCGTTGTAGAATCAAATGATTTGAAATGGAGTGTTTTTGAGGCTTTTGCTAGTTTCGCTAAAGAGGTCACTCCTGGTGAAGGGATCTCGGCTCTTTTCTCGTCGAATGAGATGCAGGATATATCACATATATCACTATGCAAAGAAAAAACTATAAAAGCAATCAAAAGACAAACCGAAGGTTGTAGCATTTGCCAGTTATTGCTAAAGGGGTCACTCCCGGTGAAGGGATCTCGGCCTTTTCCTTATCGAATAAGGTGCAGGATGTTCTACAAGGAACACCGCTATGCAAAGCAAGAACTGTAGCTACCTGTTTTTGAAAATTCGATTCCACAACATCTTTTAGGTTTCTTTTCTTTCATTAATCACATTAATGAAGTCCCATCATATAAGTCACCTAAACATCACAGATAAATACAACATACGCTTATGCCATCCGCATTCGCCTCGATGTCCCCTCGTGCACCGTTATGTTAGGTAACTAATAGCAGAGCGGGACAGTGCTAGCACGGGTGTAAAACATAAGCAATGTCTATATAATATATCATATATACTATATATAGTATCTATCTCAACATATCAAATGATCATATCACAGATATCGCAGCAGAAGAAACATATGAAATATTGGATATACTAGGAGGTCCGTGTTTTATTTTGAGCCTCTATAAAACACGGATTCCACAGTCGTGAAGAATAGCCAAACCCACACCCTAGACCCATACGAGAGAGGCAAGCAACCCTCCCAATTCTAGGGTTAGGAGACCCGGACTCGACTCCTTGAATTGGTCTCCCACTGGACTCTAGAACCCGGTTACTTGTGCTCTCCTCCTTGGGTCTATCCTAGTGCGAAAAAGTAAATAATATACAATGGTGACATCAACCTCAACCCGGAAGTTCCCCAATAAAAGAATATTATATACATTTAAATTTACATGAATGAAAATAAAAACTCTCATCTCACATAAAAAGAACCCGGCTATTCAAAACGCGACGATCCAATATAACATATCCAGTAACACATAACATCACATGTCATCAACGTAAGTAAATATGCGCATCCCAATTGTCGTTGACATATAGCAACGAAACCGGCGATATCACATATTACACTTACGGTTGCAGAAAAGAAACTGTAAAACTACAACATTTGAAATCCATAAACACCTTAGACATCATAAATCCGAAATATCATATACTTCGCATTTCATGCCTAACAGTATGAATTCCACATATTGTATCACATTACAGAAAAAGCAAGACGATGTTAAACATTCCAATCGAATCATTAAACACCCAAAATTACCCAAAAAGCTTAACACTGGAGCGTAATTTAAAGTAATTCAGCACACGCCACAGTACCAACGAACCGGCCGTAGAAGGGCCAAACCAACGCCTCATATGTGGCACCGCTGAACCACTACAAACCCGAGGGTTCAGTGGCGGTTTTGATGGTCACATAATCGAGTTAAGGTTTTGTTCTTCTAGAGGGTCCATCGCATAACTTGCATGATCATTGAAAGCTTTTTAACTACGGGAAAAAATCCAACACTTGGAAAATTTTCCGGCAAGGGAAAAATTGGGTATTTGACATCCGATTGAACTTTTTAATATCGTCTAAAGTAATCTGAAAACAGTTAAAATACGACTACGAAACACTCCATTTTTTTATTATTGTAAATTAACTTCACATGACAATTTAGCAAAAATAAACAACACCTGAAGCACCAAAACCCATGTAACAGAACACTGTAAAAATCTGGAGGGGGCTCAGAAATGGCCGGTATGGGGGGGTCTCGCCGGCCCAATCATAGCCAACAGCCTCCAAATTTCTTCAGTGTTCATCTTATCATACATAGATCATTCTGTACATGTTTAAAAAAAATATTTGGGCTCGTTTGAAAATCGACAGAAAGTGGGTTTTAGGGTTTCAAGTTTCGGAGTTCGTTTCGTATTCGTATTCTACCAATATCCGTATAATTTCCTAGCTAGGCTTTAATACCACTGTAGGGTTCGTATCAATGGCAGCGAGGTTTCGAGAGGCATCGTCCATGCCATTTTAAAAACTTGCCGTTAAAAGGAACTCTAAACAAGATCGTTAATTAGAATATAATACGGAAACATATGTAAACTATTGTACATCTAAGTGAAATCGAAATACAAGCTTTGTAGATCGGTCCTTCACTTCATAAGCTCCTTGTAGTAGTCCCTTCGCTGCGATCATATTGATCCCGGACTCTTGGACGGCTCCATAAGAAGAATGCAACGGTTTTGCTTGATGTCTTCGAGGCCGAAGATGATCTACGTCGAGGGAATACGAACTCAAGCAACTACTTCACCAAAGTGAAGCAAACACCCTATACTAAAGTGCTAATCTAGTAGAGGATGGAGAAATAAGAAATGGGTTCTCTTTAGTTTTATTTTTCTAACAATATTTCTCTCTCTTTATCAAACCCTAGCAAGCTTTTGAAGGAGGAAGAAGATGAGCTCAAGAAAAATGAGAATGAAAACTAATCAAGAGAGAGAGTGAACCATGGGTGAGTTTGTATCATATGCTAACTCATGTAGAGACATTACCATAGCTAATTAGAATGGTTAGGTTAACAAATATCTAAAGTAAAACAAACTTAGTGGACTTGGTCAAAGCATCTACAAGCTTCCATAAGCTTCATGCTTTTTTCCAATAATCCACTAATTTTGTAATTACTTTAAAATACTAAACCCAACATCATAATTAGCATGGTGTATGTCTCATACACCCATGTAGTGTGTATCAACAACCATGATACAAACAAAACACAATTTAATATATATCACATAAATATTAAGTTGTGCACAAGTGAGAAAAACAAATGCTTAAGTGAACCAATGTTAGTTAATGTAAATTAGTATATCACATATACAATTATACACTAAATTATTAAATCAACATTTGACTTAATAATCCGATTATATCACATATAACCGACTAATATCCAATGTATCAACTTATCGAATCAACCCTTAATTCCATAAGCGGGTTATATCGCATATAACCGATCGATACAAACATCGCGAGAATAGAATACAGTATCATATACACGCATTATTCTCGGTCCCGCACATATCACATATATGCTCCTATTTCGTTTTGCCTGAGCCAGTAAAAGCTCTCTGTAGGACTCTAAAGACCCGTCAATACGGCGGCAGTAGGTGATGATCATGTCAAACACCCACAAGCCGTCAGCGGTACTAGCTGGACGTAATGGCTACCCGGGTATTGAGCGATCAGAAGATCAACAAGCAAGCCCACTCCAACTCCTGGAAAAGCCAGACAGTGACACTACCGTACAGTCCGGTCTCCTCGTCTGATATGTCGCATATCAAGTCTAGGGGTGGTAAACGCCAGACCCCAATAACCGATAAGTCATGCCGATATGAGGCTTATAACGGGTCGAGAAACTACTGGTAACACTTACCAGTAAATCTCTAAACCATCCCTGGCCAGGGACTTCCCTGTTATGGCCAATCGAGCACAGTGCAACATCAACCCCTGATACCGGGAGAGACGAAACACCTCCTATCGCTCATTGCCTCCTTGTGACTCGGGACACTACCTAAAAACCACCATTTTTCATGCCCTCTTGGACGTGGTAAGGTGGAAATCAAAGCACAGTGGGAATCACACAAGACTCTATGACGATCTCGGGTCTACAGACTAACCTGTACCAGTGTCACCAGAGAACTGCCATCTGACGTGAGGTATAATACCATCTGGGAGTTCTCGGCGAGTCCGTCCAGTGTACCTAGTCTCCACTGAGCACCCGTATATCATCTCTGATGTCAAACACCAATGGATATGGGATCATCCATCGCCCATCTATATGGGTCGAGAAGGTATATGCTAGTCTACTTTGGTATATTGATTCCCCGTCTCGATACACCCACAACTAGGGACCTTGAAGGATGTACTTATGGACTACCATTTCCCCACTAGTATGATCCGCATCATAGTCCAGGTAGTCAAGTACACATCCTAAGGGCTTTACCAACATGTAACAGAGAGACAATCAGTGTACACGTTAAGGTAAAGAGTAACCAGAGAGCATACTATCATGTCGAGCAAGAAAGTCCTCCCTATATATGTCCAAGCATCCACTACAATATACATCTCATGTATAGTAATGGCCTCTAGGGCATACATATAACTAACATCAGTTTCACTATGCGATGTTAATTGATAACTGTTTTCCCAAATTGGAATCTAACTCCAGGGTATGTATTTACCAAATCAGTTTCTCACATCTATATGTTATTACAGAAGGTGAGTGGGAGTATGATATTGGGAATTGGGTGATTAGATCCTCATTATATCGGAATTCGTTGTAATTGGTGATATTTGAGGAAATCACCTGGGTTTTTGCCTGATGTCAAATATTTGGTTTTGAATATCCGTTGTTATGCACCAATTTCAAACAAATATATCTATACGTTTATTTTATAAAGTGAGATATAACTTTTTGAAATTATGTCTGTGACATTTACCTATATCAGTTGATGATTAGGTAAGGTGCATTCAACAACGGTGTAATTCTTCTTAACCATAGTGCATTTTTCAACCTACGACGCACAGGGTTTGAGTTATCGAACTTAGGGGACTTGTACAAAGTATTGTATGTTTTTCGGTGTCCATTAGGACAAAAGGGTTGGTACTCGTACTATATTCTGTTTACTCATGACTTCTCCAGTTCTAGACAAGTATAAAGTTGAAATGCAAGGTCCAGATATTGAGAAGTTATAGGTATAAGAATAAAATAGAGAACCATTTATTGGAAGTATTAGGATTCTTCGAGGTAGTCGAAGATGTAGATACTTGTGTTTGGTATTCCGTTGATAGTAATGGTTTTGAGAACTTGCTTCACTTTCAGGTTACTCATATGTGGATGCATTCCTAGTTGAGTAATGTTGATTGGCCTCATTCCATTTGGTTGATATGCACTAGAGACGGCTGCATGATTTTGAATCTGGTTCCAATTAAATTAGTGCTTTTGTTTCTATATTGGATATATATAAAATCAATTTATATCTTAACGATGTTAAGGTATACGGAGTTGCCCGGCTGATGCTTAAAACCAGAATCCGGATAAACTCGAGGCACGTTTCAGTAATGGCAGTTTGTGGGTTATCCCGGGCTTTGACTGTTAGTGTTTATACCCTAGAGGCCATTACTATATCATACTAGTTTGTATATTACTTAATGAAAACTTGGGATATTCACAGTTGTATTGACAGTCTTTCTAAAAATGGTAGTATGCTACTTGGTTTGTTTCTACTTTAATATGTGCATATATTTCTTTTAACATATCGCTTATACATATTAGTAGAGCCCTTAGGATCTTTGCTTGATTACCAGCATTGTGATGGCAGTCATACTAGTGGGGGCTGGATAGTCTATAACCAACATCCTATATAGGTCCCTAGTTGTAGGATTATCGAGATAGGGCATCGGTACTCCGGAGTAGACTGGTGTATACGCTTCTCATCCCAGCATGGGGAGATGGTCTGTCCCACAGCCATCAGTATGTCGTACTAGAGATAGTACGCAGGTGCTCGTTAGGTTACGAATACACCGGACAGGACTCGCCGGGAACTGTAGGTTGGTTCTATACCCATCGTCAGATAGCAGTTCCCAGGTGACATGAGTACAGCTTAGTCCGTCGACTTTACATTGCTACTTCGCATCGTGTGTGTTCCCACTGTACTTAGATTACTACCCTAACACAGCTCAAAGGAGTCATGCAAACAGGTAGTAATTGGGTGTAGTCCCGAAGCACTTGGAGGCGGTGGCGGTTAGACAGGATTCGTCTCTCCCGGGATTGGGGATTGATATCGCGCTGTGTATGGAGAGCCATTACACAAAGTCCCTTGCCAGGGCAAGCGAGATTTACTGGTAGGTTCCAGTAGTTTCTCAAGGTGTAATGGGCGTCACTCCGACACGACTTATACAGCTATTAGGGGTCTGACGTTTACCGCCTCCCAGGCCCGATATGCGAAGTCCTAGACGAACAAACGGGGCTGTACGGATATTGTCACATACAGGCTCAGTAGGAGTTCGGATGGGTTTCCTCATCGTCCTTCTTATCGACATCTACCTGGGGACCGTTACGTACAGCTAGTACCGCTTGCGGCCTGTGGTTAAACCCACTGCCAGCGTAGTGTCGAGTCTTTAGAGTCCCATACAGAGAGTTTCCCTAATCCGGGCAAAAGGTGTAGAGGCCGTATGGTTTTACGGCAGGGCCGCGATCACTTACGTACACTTGTACACGTACTATGATCGGGCAGATAATACTAGCGGGCTTTGGTTTAAGCCAGATTCTAGTATTATACAGATGGATTTATTCAGTCTCGTAATTTGTCGGGAAGCTTCTAGAAGGAGTTGACTCATTTGTGTTTATTTCTTTTGTGATTTAAACTAAATAAGGTGGAGGATAGGGTGTAAGTTTCATTAAATGATCCATGACTCATTAGATGATTCATCTAGTGAATTAAATGAAGCATGATGAATATTAGCTAGATATTTATTTTGGTGATATTATTATGCTTCATGATATTCACAAATGAAAATAGTTCATTTCATTATCACAAAACACTTCTCTCTCCTCAAGTATTCATCTTCTTCCTCAAACCGTAAAAGCTCTCATGAGTTGAGAATCCTAGGGTTTAAGTGACTATGTAATCCATCTAAATACTCTACACCCTCTAGGACTTCTAGATTAGCAAACTAGAAACCGCAGTTATCTCAAATTCGAGATAGGAGGTTGGACTATAGACTCTTGGGTGGATCGTCTTTGACTCGAGAAGGCCGTTGAGGTGCCCATGTTCCATAGAGCCTACGAGGTGTGGAGAACAGCGATGAAGACCCGAAGGACAAGTAACGTGAGGTATAACTTTGAATCAGAGTAGTCAAACCTCTCGTAGTTTGTTAGTAATGGTTTAGACACGATCAATGTGCTCAAGTCCGTGTTACGAAACTTTGATAATTGTTTTTCATATATTCCGCCTCCCCGCGAACACGTGAGGTACGTGACATGGACTTACACTGACGATGGTTAACTTTCTACCATAAGGAAGATCAATAGTGATATTGTTCTTGACTCGCCACAGTTTTAGTAAAATGGATTTTTTCAGAAAACAAAAGTGGGAGTATGGTAGAACTCGAAGTGATTCTAGAACCATAAACGATTACTGAAGATTTAAAAGAACCTGAAGATTCAATTGGTTTTGACATTCCATTAACCACTCCCTAGATTTGGTAGGTAACCTCAGGCACCCGAGAGGTACTTCGGTCTTCTCAGAGACGGTGACAGGGAGGTTCTTGTTTATCCAGACTTGTCATTGCTGCTGTTCTAGACTATGAGACCCGGCAGGAGGATGAGTATAACGTCATTCTAAACTAGCTTTAGAAGTGCATGTGTATATGACTCTGCCAGAGGGCTGTTGTAGTCAGTGGGAGCAGCGGAAGCATAGAGGAGAAGAAGCTTATGTTTATTTATAGACTAAAGCAGGTATAGCGGATATAGATCATCTAGTTTTGATGTAACAGTCACACAGTTTGACTTCATCAGAACAACAGATGGATCATGAATTGAGAAGGTAGTAGGAAGAGATTGTTGGAAATAGTGCCCTCAAAGTCAATTATTGGATCGCAGGTACGTGATTGCGATGATTGAGGCAGGACCTATACCGATATGACAATCTTGCTCGAGATGATAGTATGCTATCTGGTTTGACTTTATCATTGTATACATGCTTTAGTTCACTATTGCATGATGATAGAGCCCATAGGATTCTTGCTTGACTACCAGCAGTATGATGGTGATCATATACGTGGGAGCTGGGGTCTGTAAGCACATCTTTAAAGTGTCCCTAGTCGTGGGAGTTTCGAGACAGGGCATCGATACTCCAGAGTAGACAAATGTATACAGTCGAGACCCCGACGAGGGGCGATGGCCGGTCTCACAAGCCATTGGTGTCAGTAGGATCACCTAAGATGTATACAGGTGCTCATTGGGTTATGAGTACACCGGACAGGACTCGCCAGGAACCTGCTAATTGGTATTATACATATCATCAGATACCAGTTCCCTGGTGACATGTGTACAGGTTAGTTCATCAACCTGAGATCGTCATTTGTCTCGTGTGAGTTCCCACTGTGCTTAGATTACTACCCTACCACGCTCAAAGGAGTTGTGCAAACAGGTTTTAGTTGGGTACAGTCCCGAGCCACATTGGAGGCAAGTGAGCGGATCGGCTGTAAGTCCATATTGCGACCCCCGGTTCTTACGGGGAGGCGGAAACGGTATAAAATCAAAATTTTTATCGCAAGAGGCAACATGGACTAACTTATGGTCGGGATCGTTACCTAAACTAAAACTAGCAAACTAAGCTAAAGATGTTTAGCTACTCGGATGAAGATGGTTATACCTAAACTTGAACTCCTTCTCTTCAAGCTCCGGTGGTGGTCCGATGGCTCCTTCTCGTCGTCTCCGTACGCCGAAGATAGATCCACTTGAAAGCTCCAACCTTTAGCTCCTTCTTCGGTCTTTGAAGAAACTAGTTCACTTGGTTTGCTAAACCTAGTGAACTAGAATGAGTAGAGAGGAAAATAGAATGGGATTTTATCTATGGTTCTTGATTCTCAACTCATGAGACAAGAGAACCATAGATCAAGAGAGGGAGCAAGAGGTTGAGGGTGAGAGCAAGGGGAGAGCTCAAGAACAAGAGAGAGAATGAGCAAGAAAGAATGAGGCTCTCTTTTCTCTCTCACCCTCTCATAATCCAAAGTGATCATAACTCATCATATCAAAAAAGTCTTTTGGTGATGGTTAGAAGCAACCATAAGGTTATCATATCATGCACTCATTTTATTCAAAAAGCAAGCAAGAAAAAAGTCTTTGGCATGAAATGATAACCATGGTTATCATGATGGTCAACTAGTCAAGCCTAGTCAACCGGTCAACAAGTCAACAAAAGTCAACAAGTCACCAAAGTCAACAAGTCAACAAAAGTCAACAAGTCAACAACCATATCACCATAATACTTAATTAATATAATAGTTAATCACATATCATATTCTCATTAGGGTTGAGCAAAAAGTCAAAAGTCAACGGTCAACTGTCAACAACCCTAATGAGAATCCACTACCTCTGCCTCCCTGTCAACTGTGCATACACACCCGCATCCGCGTTCCGAGGAACACGAATGCAAACTGGATAAATCCAATCCCATAAGGTACACTAGGATCTGGCTTAAACCAAAGCCCGCTAGTGTAAACTGTCCGGACACTGTACGTGCACAAGTGCACGGATGTGACCGAACCCTGTCGCAAAACCATGCGACCTGTCGCAATACCATGCGACCTCTACTCTTTTGCCTAAAGGCGAAAAGCTTTCTGTGTGGGACTCTAAAGACTCGACACTACGCTGGCAGTGGGTTTAACCACAGACCGCAAGCGGCACTAGCTGTGCGTAACGGTCCCCAGGTAATGCCGACAAGAAGACCGACGAGGCGAAACCCATCTGAACTCCTACTGAGCCTGAGTGTGACATTCTCCGTACAGTCCGGTCTGTTCGTCTGATACATCGCATGGCGGGCCTAGGGGGCGGTAAACGTCAGTCCCCCAATAGCGGTACAAGTCGTGCCGGAGTGAAGCCCAATACACCCTGAGATAACACTGGAAACCTACCAGTATATCTCGTTTGCCCTGGCCAGGGACTACTCGTGTAATGGCTCTCCTAGACACAGCGCGATGTCAACCCCCAATACCGGGAGAGACGAATCCTGTCTAACCGTCACTGCCTCCAAGTGCTTCGGGACTGCACCCAACCACCACCTGTTTGCACGACTCCTTTGAGCCGTGGTAGGGTAGTGATCAAAGTACAGTGGGAACACACTCGAGGCGGAGTGACAGTGTCAAGTCAGCGGACTAAGCTGTACTCATGTCACCTGGGAACTGATAACTGACGATAGGTATAATACCAACTAGTCAGTTCCCGACGAGTCCTGTCCAGTGTACCCGTAACCTAACGAGCACCCGCATACTATCTCAAGTACGACGTACTGACGGCTGTGGGACAGACCGTCTCCCACACTGGGATGAGAAGCGCATGCGCTGGTCTACTCCGGAGTATCGATGCCCTGTCTCGATAGTCCTGCGACCAGGGACCTGAATAAGGATGTGCTTATAGATTACCCAGCCCCCACTAGTGTGACTGCCATCACAACGCTGGTAATCAAGCAAAGATCCTAAGGGCTCCACTAATGCGTATAAGTGATATACTGAAATAAACACAAGTACACATTGAAGTAGAAACAAACCAAGTAGCATACTACTATTTTGAGCAAGATTGTATATACAAGGTGAATATCCCAAGCATCCATTAAGTAATATACAAACTAGTATGATACAGTAATGGCCTCTAGGGCATATACACTAACAATCTCCCACTTGCACTAAGGCCACGTACTGGCGTATCGAAGACCTATCATCTCGATCAGCCGCTCGAACTGAGTCTGGGGCAGGGCCTTGGTGAATGGATCAGCAGTGTTATCTTCTGAAGCGACTCTCCGAACCTCGATCTCCTGGCGATCTACGATCTCCCTGATCAGGTGATACCGCCTTAAGATGTGCCTGGATTTCTGATGGGACCTGGGTTCCTTCGCTAAAGCTATAGCCCCGTTGTTGTCGCAATACAGAGGTATTGGATCAACAATGGACGGAACCACCTGAAGTTCTTTCAAGAACTTCCTCATCCAGACAGCTTCTTTTGCGGCATCAGATGCAGCGATGTATTCCGCTTCCATCGTCGAGTCTGCAACGGTTTCCTGTTTGGAACTCTTCCAACACACCGCCCCTCCATTGAGGGTAAAGACAAAACCCGACATGGACTTGGAATCATCCTTGTCACTCTGGAAGCTGGAGTCAGCAAAGGCCTCGATCTGGAGGTCCTTTCCGCCATACACCAAGAACATCTCCTTAGTCCTCCTCAGGTACTTGAGAATGTTCTTTACCGCTATCCAATGTTTCTCCCCAGGGTTTGACTGATACCGGCTTACTACACTCAGTGCATAAGCTACATCCGGTCTGGTACACAACATCGCATACATTATAGAGCCTACCGCAGAAGCGTAGGGTATAATAGACATGCGATCCCTCTCCAAATCAGTCTTGGGAGACATCTCTTTAGAGAGGGTGATCCCGTGACAAGCCGGTAGGTTACCGCGCTTGGAATCTTCCATACTGAATCTTTTCAGTACGGTGTCGATGTACCTGGACTGAGAAAGTCCCAATATCCTCTTGGATCTATCACGATGGATCCGGATCCCCAGGATGTATGAGGCATCACCCAGGTCTTTCATGGAGAACCTTTGTGACAAGAACCCCTTGACAGATTGTAGCATAGGAATATCATTTCCTATTAAGAGAATGTCATCCACGTATAAAACGAGGAATACTACAGTTCTCGCTACAAATCTACTATAGATGCATGGTTCATCTGGATTTTTGATAAAGCCAAATTCTTTGACCGTCTCATCAAAGCAGATGTTCCAACTCCGCGATGCCTGCTTTAGTCCATAGATGGACTTAAGCAACTTGCACACCTTTCCGCTGCTCCCACTCTGAATGAAACCCTCTGGCTGGTCCATATAGACACACTCCTCTAAATTTCCATTTAGAAAAGCTGTCTTTACGTCCATTTGCCAGATCTCATAATCGTGGAAGGCAGCAATGGCAAGAAGGATCCGAATGGATTTCAGCATGGCTACTGGAGAAAAGGTTTCGTCGTAGTCCAAGCCAGGTCTTTGACGAAAACCCTTTGCTACCAGCCTAGCTTTATAGGTCTCAACCTGTCCATCTACACCAATCTTCCTTTTGAAGATCCACTTGCATCCTACGGGTTTTACCCCGTCTGGAGCAATGTCCAACGTCCATACCTTGTTGGTGTACATGGACTCCATTTCGGTCCGCATTGCATCCAGCCATTTCACTGAGTCAATGCTCTGAATGGCCTGCTGGAAGCTAGTAGGCTCATCATAATCTATGATGCAATCCTCTCTATCCCCGTCTATGAGAAAACCGTAGTATCTCTCAGGCGGATGAGACTGCCTACTACTTCTGCGGAGCGGCGTAGGAATGTCCTGTTCTTCCGAACCTTCTGGTTCCACTAAACTTTCAGTAACAGTCCGTGGTTCTGGAATTTCTTCCAGTTCTACTGTGCTCCCACTTATCTGGTTTTCCAAAAACTCAGTTTCCAAGAAGTAGGCATGACGAGAAACAAGAACTTTTTGTTCCTCTTCACAGTAGAAGAAATATCCTTTTGAGTTCTTTGGATACCCCACAAACTTGCACTGTACTGAGCGTGCCTCGAGCTTGTCCGCATGCTGCTTTTTGACAAAAGCCGGACATCCCCATGTCTTAATGTGCTTAAGATAGGGTCTCTTCCCACACCACATTTCATATGGTGTGGAAGGCACAGTCTTAGTCGGAACTCGGTTCAAAAGGTACGCTGCTGATTCTAGCGCATACCCCCAGAATGATCGCGGTAACTCAGCATTACCCATCATGGACCGCACCATATCCAATAGGGTGCGGTTCCGTCTCTCCGATACACCGTTATGTTGCGGGGTGTATGGAGGAGTAAGCTGAGAGAGAATTCCGTTCTCTTTTAAATAGTCCAGGAACTCGGCACTTAAGTATTCTCCACCTCGATCCGATCTTAGAATCTTAATACTTTTGCCGGTCTGTTTCTCTACTTCATTCTTATACTCCTGGAATTTTCCAAAGGCCTCGGACTTATGTTTCATCAAGAAGACATAACCGTACCTTGAGAAGTCATCCGTAAAAGTAATGAAGTAAGAATGTCCGCTTCGGGCATGTGTAGACATTGGACCGCACACGTCACTGTGTACGAGTCCCAAGAGCTCGCTCGCTCTTACTCCATGTCCAGTAAACGGAGTCTTTGTCATCTTTCCTTTGAGACAAGATTGACAAGTGGCATACGATTGATATTCGAACGCATTCAAATATCCTTCTGTATGTAACTTAGTCAACCTTCTCTCATTGATGTGACCCAATCTACAATGCCATAAGAAAGTCTGATTTATTTCCGGAGACTTTCTTTTGTGTGTATTCTGGACGTTGAAAATTTGTGGTTGGTTTAACACGTATATACCATTACTCAATGTACCTGACCCAATCAAAACTTGATTAAGGTGAATGTTTACAACATTACTTACAAACGCAAATTCATAACCTTCTTTAGAAACTAAAGATACAGAAATGATATTACAAGTTGCGTTGGGTACAAAAAAGCAATTACGCAAAACCAAAACATGTCCATCTGACATTCCCAGGTGATAGTCCCCCACGGCTTTAGCATCCATGCTAGCTCCGTTCGCAACTTTGAGGGTCATGTCACCTGCCTTCAAAACCCTACGGTTTCTCAACGCCTGCAAAGAATTACAGATATGAGATCCTGATCCGGTATCCAATACCCAGGAAGTAGAGTTTATTGAAAGACAATTTTCAATAACATACACACCTGAAGCTGAAGCTGCAACCTGCTTCAATTCCTGTGTTCTGGCCTTCCAGGCCCTGCAATCATTCTTCCAGTGTCCTTTCTTATGACAATAGAAGCATTCTTCCTTATCCACAAGCTTCCCCGCTATCTTTGTTGCTTTGCCTTTTCCCTTCGTATCCACTTTACCAACACCGCCCCTTGGTTTGGCGGGGGCCTTCTTCTTCTTTCCCTTGGCTTTCGCCTTGGACCTAGAAGAAGATGATCCTCCTACAAACAAAGTGGATGTTTCCCTACCTTTCTGTAGGGTGCCCTCTGCGCTCCTCAGCATGTTGAGGAGCTCTGATAGTTCAACCTCTTTTTCTTGTAGGTTGAAGTTCAGTATAAACTGGGCGTAAGTGGAAGGAAGGGACTGGAGAACTATATCCGTATATAGCTCACTCTCCAATGTGATCCCTAGGTCAGCGAGCTCCTCAATGAAGCCGATCATCTTTAGCACATGCTCGGCTACTGATGATCCGACGGCCATTCTTGTCGAAAATAACCTTTTCGACGCTTCGTATCTTGCGATACGTGATTGCTCTCCATACAGTTCTTTTGTATGGAGCAATATGGACTCCATGTCCATATTCTCATGCCTCCTCTGATGTTCGTTGTCCATCGAGGCAAGCAGGAGGCACTTGGCCTTTGCGCTATCAATCTCCCAAGTCTTGCGGATTTCCTTATCCGCGACGCTGGAAGTTGGACCAGGGACAGGGGGAGCTTTGGTGGTAAGAAGATACCCCAGCTTGTCATAAGTGATTGCTATCGTGACATTCCTGAGCCAATCTTTGTAGTTTGGCCCTGTCAGTTTGTTTTTATCTAGGAGTAACTTAAGTCCAGTCATGTTGATTGGTCGCTGCAATTAGGAGAGAGAAGAAGAAACACTCAGCATGATGCTCTTGCAAGTTTAGAGTGGTTTTTAGTTTGTCTAAACAGGATGGCTCCCACTGTTTCTCGAATCCCTCCTCAAACCATAAAGGAAGAATTAGCCGGGATCAATCCCACCGTACAATACTTGCTTAACCGTTCAGCCAGGCCGGTGTCGGTACTTCGAGGGAGGTTTTCCAACGCTTTCGCGAAGTTCCTTAATTAGAGAACCTCTTTTCCCTGGGGGCGTAGCCCCGCTAACACCTTTCTAGGCACCTACTAGGTTTATAGCATTGATCGTTAAGTGAGAAATTTCCCGAGGAGTAGCATATACTCACAGTAGGATCGAGATCCAAATATCATCGCGTGACGAAACTGAAGGAATCCTACCAGAATCATCACACTCCAAATGGTATGCAAATCTAGCAAGTTTCAGTACTTATGAAACTCCCGATGTGGATTTTTGCCCCATGCTCTTATGACCTTGACTTTGGCCAACAAATCATAAGTCACATGTCAAGTTCTGCCCGTCGTTCTCCAGGTTAATTTGAATCCACCCGCACCTACCCTTGACTTTGGCCAACAAGGTAGTACGACTGTTCCAAACCAACGCATCTATCTATGCTGCACATGAATACCCAATAGCTACCAATCACTGTGCCTTGACTTTGGCCAACAAACACAGCTTGAATACTATTGACTATTCATGTGAAACGACGGAGGGCTACGGATGGTTTTGGCGAAACCGTGAACGTAGTGAACTTGATTTAATCGATGGAACGAGATAGCTTTTAGAAGGAGTGGCTCAAGCTCCGCATTTAAAAGTTATTTTGAAAAGAACCGAGTGGTTTTTCGAAAGTGTTCCAACGACTTTAACTTGGTTTATTATCTTGCATTAGTTCTTTTAATGCGTGATATTCTTGCATTAGTACTTTTAATGCGTCCCATCAATTAACCCTACCATTGCAGAAAACAACCAAAATATGACGTACGCTTATGCCATTCGCATTCGCCACTGGGCCCCGTCATTACCCGTTAGGTTACTTAACTAACGACAGAGCGGGGGCTGGGCTAGCGCGTCTGTAAAACATAAGCAACGCCTAAATAGTAAGCAATGATAAACATTTCAGATCACAGATAAATACATTGGATATACTAGTAATCTGTAATTTGTACGAGCCTGTAACAAAAACAGATAACACGGTCGCGGTGAATAGCCAAAACCCCACCCAAGACCCCTACGGGTACGGCAAACTACCCGCCAAGTACCCGAAGCGTAGCAACCTCCCTCATCTCCATGAGTAGGCCACTCGACACTTCGGCATACCCGGTAGTTTGTGCACCCCTCCACGGGTCTATCCTAGGAGCAAAAACAGTAAAAGGAAATTATACAATGACGGCTACAACCCCGACCCGGTTGTGCGGCCAAACAAATAATTATTACATCAATTTACAAATTTACATGAATTGCAAGAAAAGTAAACTCTCGTCTCACAACCCCGGCTATTCACCCGCGACAATCCAACATATTTATATACACATTCCAGCACATTACAGATCATGTATAACCCCGACTAATCGACTTATAGCGATTAGCCGACGTTCAATACATGCAAACATCACAGATATAACCATCATAGTCAAAGTGCAATGAAGTTCGGAAAAAATACGGAATTATAGGACCCCAAAAGGAAATTTCTTTTCTGTAAAATCTGGGCACATATAATATATCTCAAAAATCCCAAAACCAACACAGACACACACTGCACGAAAAACGACGCACTAAAGACAACAAACCGCGGCGCTTCCGCGGCGGCCAAGAAGGGTCACGCGGCGGAAGCGCGGCGGTTTAGACGAATTGGTGAATCGTTTTTCATGGGTGTTCTAACAAAACCCTGAGACGAATTTAGGAGTATGAAGTTTTTCATTTTGACCAGAAAAAAATTCAACAGAAACTCAGTTTTTGTAGTTTTCCGGTTTTGTGATTTTTTTCGGTTCCGAACTTCGTTACACTTTACTACCTAGCTAGTTTAAGTTTAGTTAGGCTCTGATACCACTGTAAGTCCATATTGCGACCCCCGGTTCTTACGGGGAGGCGGAAACGGTATAAAATCAAAATTTTTATCGCAAGAGGCAACATGGACTAACTTATGGTCGGGATCGTTACCTAAACTAAAACTAGCAAACTAAGCTAAAGATGTTTAGCTACTCGGATGAAGATGGTTATACCTAAACTTGAACTCCTTCTCTTCAAGCTCCGGTGGTGGTCCGATGGCTCCTTCTCGTCGTCTCCGTACGCCGAAGATAGATCCACTTGAAAGCTCCAACCTTTAGCTCCTTCTTCGGTCTTTGAAGAAACTAGTTCACTTGGTTTGCTAAACCTAGTGAACTAGAATGAGTAGAGAGGAAAATAGAATGGGATTTTATCTATGGTTCTTGATTCTCAACTCATGAGACAAGAGAACCATAGATCAAGAGAGGGAGCAAGAGGTTGAGGGTGAGAGCAAGGGGAGAGCTCAAGAACAAGAGAGAGAATGAGCAAGAAAGAATGAGGCTCTCTTTTCTCTCTCACCCTCTCATAATCCAAAGTGATCATAACTCATCATATCAAAAAAGTCTTTTGGTGATGGTTAGAAGCAACCATAAGGTTATCATATCATGCACTCATTTTATTCAAAAAGCAAGCAAGAAAAAAGTCTTTGGCATGAAATGATAACCATGGTTATCATGATGGTCAACTAGTCAAGCCTAGTCAACCGGTCAACAAGTCAACAAAAGTCAACAAGTCACCAAAGTCAACAAGTCAACAAAAGTCAACAAGTCAACAACCATATCACCATAATACTTAATTAATATAATAGTTAATCACATATCATATTCTCATTAGGGTTGAGCAAAAAGTCAAAAGTCAACGGTCAACTGTCAACAACCCTAATGAGAATCCACTACCTCTGCCTCCCTGTCAACTGTGCATACACACCCGCATCCGCGTTCCGAGGAACACGAATGCAAACTGGATAAATCCAATCCCATAAGGTACACTAGGATCTGGCTTAAACCAAAGCCCGCTAGTGTAAACTGTCCGGACACTGTACGTGCACAAGTGCACGGATGTGACCGAACCCTGTCGCAAAACCATGCGACCTGTCGCAATACCATGCGACCTCTACTCTTTTGCCTAAAGGCGAAAAGCTTTCTGTGTGGGACTCTAAAGACTCGACACTACGCTGGCAGTGGGTTTAACCACAGACCGCAAGCGGCACTAGCTGTGCGTAACGGTCCCCAGGTAATGCCGACAAGAAGACCGACGAGGCGAAACCCATCTGAACTCCTACTGAGCCTGAGTGTGACATTCTCCGTACAGTCCGGTCTGTTCGTCTGATACATCGCATGGCGGGCCTAGGGGGCGGTAAACGTCAGTCCCCCAATAGCGGTACAAGTCGTGCCGGAGTGAAGCCCAATACACCCTGAGATAACACTGGAAACCTACCAGTATATCTCGTTTGCCCTGGCCAGGGACTACTCGTGTAATGGCTCTCCTAGACACAGCGCGATGTCAACCCCCAATACCGGGAGAGACGAATCCTGTCTAACCGTCACTGCCTCCAAGTGCTTCGGGACTGCACCCAACCACCACCTGTTTGCACGACTCCTTTGAGCCGTGGTAGGGTAGTGATCAAAGTACAGTGGGAACACACTCGAGGCGGAGTGACAGTGTCAAGTCAGCGGACTAAGCTGTACTCATGTCACCTGGGAACTGATAACTGACGATAGGTATAATACCAACTAGTCAGTTCCCGACGAGTCCTGTCCAGTGTACCCGTAACCTAACGAGCACCCGCATACTATCTCAAGTACGACGTACTGACGGCTGTGGGACAGACCGTCTCCCACACTGGGATGAGAAGCGCATGCGCTGGTCTACTCCGGAGTATCGATGCCCTGTCTCGATAGTCCTGCGACCAGGGACCTGAATAAGGATGTGCTTATAGATTACCCAGCCCCCACTAGTGTGACTGCCATCACAACGCTGGTAATCAAGCAAAGATCCTAAGGGCTCCACTAATGCGTATAAGTGATATACTGAAATAAACACAAGTACACATTGAAGTAGAAACAAACCAAGTAGCATACTACTATTTTGAGCAAGATTGTATATACAAGGTGAATATCCCAAGCATCCATTAAGTAATATACAAACTAGTATGATACAGTAATGGCCTCTAGGGCATATACACTAACATCGGCAGGGGATTCGTCTCTCCCGGTATTGGGGGTGAGATCGCGCTGTGTCTAGGAGAGCCATTACACAAAGCCCTCGGCCGAGGCAGGAGATTTACTGGTAGGTACTCCAGTAGTATCTCAGGGTGTTCTGGGCTACTCTCTGACACGACTTATACTGCTATTGGGGGTCTGACGTTACCAGCCCCTAGGCAGATATGCGATACTCATAGATGAACGGACCGGACTGTATGTATATTATTACTCTTAGGCTCAGTAGGGTTTATGGATGAGTTCGCTCGTCAACTTCCCTTCCAATCAATACATAGGCAAACCGTTACGTACAGCTCGTACCTCTGACGTGCTAGAGGTTATACCCAGTGCCAGTGTGTTGATGAGTCATTAGAGTCCCCCACAGAGACTTTCCCAAGTTTGGGCGAAACGTTGTAGAGGCCGTATGGTTTTATGGCAAGGTTCGGAAAATGCACTTGCGTTTTCGCACGTGTCGTTTTTCGGGCAGATAATACTGGTCGGCTTTGGTTTAAGCCGGATCCGAGTATTATGCTGTGTAGATATAATATCTTTGTCTCAGGTGAATTTGTATTCAGTTGTAATACAAATGCGGGTATGTTTATACCATCACGGGGTTATCCTGAAATTCGTTTCAAGATCACTTTTGGAAGTTGCCAGTTTTCAGTTTTCTATCAGCCGTATTTAACATTTGGTTAAATGCGGATTTATCTTTTCTTGATGAGGTGAGTCAGTGTTCTAGAAGGTTCTGGAGAGGGTGAAAAGGCTTGTGAGTCATTAGGTCATTAATGGTGCATTTAATGACATGATGACTAGGGTTTAAGGTTCATTGTATGTATTGATTATGTTGATACTAGGTGACATGGTGATTCATCATCTCATTTAATCTTATGATCACCTCCCCCTCTCCTACACTCACCTCCCCCCTCTACTTAAGTGGCCGGCCACCCCTTGGTGGAAATATACATGGTTGCTAGAAAAAGATTGATATTGTTTTGGACTCATGAAAATTAGATAAGCCTCATTTCTCATTTCACCCGATTCCAAAAGGCAACTTCATTAACCGTTCGTCCATAGCTTTGGATGTAATGAGACAAAGTGTTCTACTCATTCTCTACAACATCTTGGTCGTCTCTTCTAGCAAACTTGACGATCGAGTTGCCTCGGTTCAGAAGCGGGAGCCCGTTTAAAGATCCGTCGACGTGGTGCCACCTGGACGACGAGACTGGAGATTCAGGAGATCGGAGCAGCCGCAACAAGCGTGGGATGATGGTTGAAGACTAAAGGACTCGGATCGTTCGGTATAACATTTCTACCCACTTTGTAGTTTGTTAGTTTACCTTTAATGGAAGATCCGGATTATAGTACGCGATAGCGCCAGTTGTAAAAAATTTTTGTTCCGCATTTGGCATCTATTAGACGGCCGAGGTGCTACCGTGGACTTACAGTGGTATCAGAGCCTTACTATTAAGAAATACTAACTTGTGCTAACGCGTTTAAAAGATTGATTGAACCGTATTTCGAAAATCACATTTTTCAGCACCTGAGTTTCTGTCGATTTTTTAAAGGGCCTAAAAATAATTTTGCATATCACAGAAAAGAGTGCAGGGTTTTCTATGCAAACTGCAAAAAGTTGGTCACGTGATCCTACAGTTCCACCGCGGATCCGCGGTCAAACCTAGGGTTTGACCGCGCATCCGCGGCAAGATTGTAGGAACAGTCATCCAAATTTTTGCATTAGCTTATTCACTGGAAATTGTAGGTTTTGGAATATTTATTTTGGGCCCAGATTTTGATACTGTACAGCAGATGTTTGTGGGGGCCCACTTTGGGATATTTTGTCGATCGAAATTTAAACGTGTTAATTTACAGTACTTACTTTATATCTCCGACCGGGAATGTCATTTGATCGGTAAACCGCGTCTGATTGCTATAGTTCTTTTAGACGGGTTTGCGAACGTGACATTCGCGTTGATGTTCTGTGTTGTGCTGTATTGTTGCGAATATGTCGTGGTGGATAGCAGGGTGCAATGATAGTGCAGTTTGGATTTATTTGTACATTTGATATTGCGGGACGAGCGTCCAACATGTGGACTGCCGTCACTGCCTGTTGTATAATATTCTTTTGGGGCATGACCGGGTTGAGGTCGATATACCCATTGTACATATTTTATTTTCTGTACGAGGTTTATCCCGCGAAGGAGTGCACGGATAGCCGGGTTCTGGAGGGCAACGGGTCCGTATCTCATGGCCTTGAGAGGCAAAGGGACCTCACTCTAGAATTGGCAGACTATTCGCCGCACTCGTAGGGGGTACAGGTTGACCCAAGGAGGGGTGCTCAATTTACCGGATTCCGTGAAGTGCCGGGTGTTCCATTCACTATGCTGTGGGGGACTACCTCGCTCCAGGTTTTGGCGGGTAACTTGCCGCACCCGTAGGGGTCTAGGTTTCATTGCACAGGCTATCCACACGACCAGGGGAACGTCGGGTTTCAGCAGCGGCTCTGTGAAACCCGGGGATCCCAGATTATCTGTATTGTTCTGTGATGCTTATTACTTTTCTGTAATGTTGCATATTATCACGCCTGGAGCGATTATTGTATATTGGTATATATACTATTAGATGTTGTATATGTTTTACACCCGCGCTAGTCCAGCCCCCGCTCTGTCGTCAGTTAAGTAACCTAACGGGTGATGACGGGACCCAGTGGCGAATGCGGATGGCATATACGTGCATTTTATTTTCGTTCTTTTCTGGTGTGATTGATTGATGGGACTGCATTGATTCTTATCAATGTAAGGATAAAACAAACTTATATTTGATGTTAATGGAACAATTTTAAAAGGTGTTATTACAAATATGTTTCCTTTTGTTTTGCATAGCGGTATTCAGTTAGAATATCCTGCACCTCATTCGACGAGGCAAGGGCCGAGATCCCTTCCGGGAGTGACCCCTTGGGCATAAGTTTACGTCAGGGTAATAACTTCAATATAGTCGATTACAAGTTGCTTTGCATCGAGGTATTCAGTTGGAATATCCTGCACCTCATTCCACGAGGAAAGAGCCGAGATCCCTTCACCGGGAGTGACCTCTTTAGCAAAGGTTTTCGTCACTATATTTTATAAAAAGCTATCAGGTTCCTTCAGCGATATCAAGTTCATTACGTTAAAGGTTTTTCGCCAAAAACCAGTCGTAGCCCTCCGTCGTTTCTTATGGATGGTCGGTAGTATTCAAGCTATGTTTGTTGACCTTCGTCAAGGCTTAGTGTTTGGTAGCTGCTGGGTATTCATTTGTTGCATAGATAGATGTGTTGGTTTGGGACAGTCGTATAGTCTTGTTGACCTTCGTCAAGGGCTTGTACGGGTGGGTTCAAATTAACTTGGACAATGACGGGTAGAACCTGACATGTGACTTATGATTTGTTGACCTTCGTCAAGGTTATAAGAGCATGAGGCAAAAATTATATCAGGAGTTTCAAACATAGAGGAAACTTTCCAGGCATGCGCATACCTTCTGGAGTGTGATAACTTGAGTGGCTTCCATCAAGTTATCATGCGAAGATAGTTGGATCCCGATTCTCACTGATAAGTTGGTTTACTCTTCGGGTGATCCCGACTAATTCTTCTTTAAGGTTTGGAGGAGAATTTGAGATTACAGTGGGAGGTTTCCTGATTAGATAAAGTGATAACCATTCTGATCTAGGTTAGAGTGCACGCAGAGTGTTTCTTTTCTCTCTCTCTTTGGCAGCGACCTTTGACTGACCCTAGACTATGACTCAGTGACCAAGTTGACCGAACCTTCTTAAAATACTGACTTTTGGATTGTCCGAGTTGCATAAGTCATTGCCGCTCCTTCTTTTACCCTTTGTATTTCTCAGAACACCCCGTATTACTACGGATATCCACTTCCATTGGATAGATCCATTGTATGGTTATATACGAACTCGAAGGGACTTCTTCGAGGAATGATCCAGGTTCAGGAGAAATAGAATTGGTTTATTCAGTTGTCTTTTATTATCACCTTCTCTCAGGTTGCGAGGGCTCCTTGGTTTAGGAGGGTACACCTATTACGCTTATTGGATAGTCTTATTCCAAACCATAGGCAGGTGCCGAAAGGTAGGGAATGAAGAAAACCAATTAGCCTAAGTAGGGTGTACAGAAGGTAATAACTAAAGGCAAAATAAAGGGATTAGAAAGAGGGCAAAGAAAATTGCAACTGTTATCATTCACGACCAAACCACGTACTTCATCGCTACTCCTATTTCACCTTTGCTTTTTCCCCAGTTCGGGAGAAATAGAATAAGGTATTATTCAGTTATCTTTTATCATCACCTTCTATCAAGTTGCGAGTACTCCTAGGATTAGGAGGGCACACCTGTTATGCTTACTGGATAGTCTTCTTCCAAACCATAGGCTGGTGCCGAACGGTAGGGAAGGAAGAAAACCACTTAGCCTAAAGGGGTGTACAGAAGGAAATGAATAAAGACAAATAAAGGGATTTGGAGAGGTGGCAAAGAGATATACGGTTATAGTCATGAATTGGATTATGGAAGAGGCATTACCAGGATACCAGGATACCCCTACGAAACATTTTCATGTTTCAGTTACACTGTACATTGTTAAAAGAAAACTGATTTCCCGATTAGATACTTACTCCAGGGTATGAATTTACCAGGTGAGTTTCTCACATCTGTATGGTTTTACAGATGATGAGTGGGAGTAAGTTATTGGGAATTAAGTGATCATCCTCATTATATCGGAATTTGTTGTAATTGGTGATATTTGAGGAAATCGCCAGGGTACAGTTTTCAACCTACGATACACAGGTTTTGAGTTATTCAACTCAGCGGACTTATACAGAGTATTGTATGTTGTCCAGTGTCCGTCAGGACAAAGGGATAGGTCCTCGTACTATGTTCTGTTTACTTATGACTTCTCTAGTTTTTAGACAAGTATTTCGTAGAGATACAATGTCTAAGTTTTGAGAACTTGTGGGTATAAGAATAAAGTAGAGAACCAGGTATCGCAAGTATCGGGATTCTTCAAAGAGATTGAAGATGTAGATTCTTGTGATTGGTATTCAGATAATAGTAATGGTTTTGAGAAACTCGTTTCTCTTTCAGGTTACTCATAATTGGATGGATTCCTAAGTTGAGTAATGCTGAGTAGCCACTTTCCATTAAGTTGATATGCACTGGAGACAGCTGCATGATTTGAATCTGGTTCCAATTAAATTAGTGCCTCTATTTCTATATTGTATATAGAATGGTTCATATCTTAACGATGTTAAGATACGGGGAGTTGTCCAGCTTATGCTTAAAACCAAACACTGGATAACTTAAGGCACGTTTCTGTAATGGCAGTTTGTGGGTTGACCCTGGCTTCGACGAGGGTTGACTTTTCTACCATCTGGAAGATCAATAGTGATATTGTTCTTGACTCACCACAGTTTTAGTAAAATTGATTTTTTCAGAAAACAGTAGTGGGAGTATGGTAGAACTGGAAGTGATTCCAGAATCGCAAACGATTTCGGAGAATTTAATAGGACCTATATATTCAATCAAGTTTGACATTCCAATAGCCACTCCGCAGATATGGTGGGTAACCTCAAACACCCGAGAGGTACTCCGGTACCCTCAAGGACGATGACAGTGAGGTTCTTGTTTACCCAGACTTGACACTACTGTTGTTCCAGACTATGAGACCCAGCAGGAGGAGATGTATACCGTCGTTCTAAACTAGTTTTAGAAGTGGACGTATATATTATTCTGCCAGAGGGTTGTCATAGTCAGTGGGAGCAGCGGAAGCATAGTGGGCAAGTAGCTTATGTCTATTTATAGACTTAAGTAGATATAGCGGAAATAAGATCATCTAATTTTGATGTGACAGTCATAGGTTTGACTTCATCAGGATAGGGGATGGATCTGTTAAGAAGGTATTAGGGTGTGATGTCCTGGTATTTGGATGACATACACAGAGTAGGAAGTAAAATTCCTATCCTACGATCGGTTGTACTGTGGTTGTTACACAGTTGTTTCTTCACAAAGGACATGGATATAATATCAGGCATTCTGGTTACTAGATCTATGGTTTTAGATCTAGATTTAGGTAGTTTCCTAATTTGGGTACTTTGACAGTATTCTAATGGTATTTAGAATAGATGACTCCTGGCATGTTGGTGTACATGCAGGTGATGGAGTCACCCTCTCTAAAGATGTCTTAGAGACTAAAGGAGAGAAGGATGTGCATGATTGACAGATCACTTGCTTAGGCAATTGAGTCAATCATGAGATGTCAAGTACCACACCAGATGTAGTTTTTGCACTTGTTGCGATAAGTTTATATTAATCCAATCCTGAAGAAACATAAGGAAGCAGTTTTGGAACATAAGTGCATGTTCTACGAATTTCATGACGGCAACCTCCTTCGGGAGACGGTTATCATTCCAGGCTTCAAAGGTAACATGGATGACAGAGTGATTGTCAGAGTTATAGTTTTCCCTCTGACGAGGGACAGTATTATGGACAGTTGGTCCAAGAGGATACTGTGGGAGGCATAGTGCTGGATACTGATTAGGTTCAGTTATCGATATCGTCTAAGAAGTTTGGATTTGGAGTTCATTTATGAACTTGGTCCCATCAGATATTCAGACATATTGTAAGACAGGATTACTCGATTCAGGAGATGGCTTTCTCCGCGAACTTGACATTTAGAGAGATATAGAAATAAACATCTGGGAGGATCCACTTACTGAGGCTATTTCTCGAAAACAAGAGTTTTACAAACTAGCTTTATGAAACTGATTAGTAGAGGAGTTGGATGTTCGGTATCACACGGGCTGTGAGTATGCGACATCGCAATAATTAGCCTTAAGTGCAAGTGGGAGATTGTTGGAGATAGTGCCCTCAAAATCAATTACTGGATCGCAGGTACGTGATTGCAATGATTGAGGCAGGACCTATACCGATATGACAGTCTTGCTCGAGATGATAGTATGCTATCTGGTTTGACTTTATCATTGTATACATGCTTTAGTTCACTATTGCATGATGATAGAGCCCATAGGATTCTTGCTTGACTACTAGCAGTATGATGGCGATCACATACGTGGGAGCTGGATTCTGTAAGCACATCCTTAAAGTGTCCCTAGTCGTGGGAGTTTCGAGACAGGGCATCGATACTCCAGAGTAGACTAGTGTATACAGTCGAGACCCCGACGAGGGGCGATGGCCGGTCTCACAAGCCATTGGTGTCAGTAGGATCACCTAAGATGTATACAGGTGCTCATTGGGTTATGAGTACACCGGACAAGACTCGCCGGGAACCTGCTAATTGGTATTATACATATTGTCAGATAGCAGTTCCGTGGTGACATGTGTACAGGTTAGTTCAACGACCTGAGATCGTCATTTGTCTCGTGTGAGTTCCCACTGTGCTTAGATTACTACCCTTCCACGCTCAAAGGAGTTGTGCAAACATGTTTTAGTTGGGTACAGTCCCGAGCCCCCGAGCCACATTGGAGGCAAGTGAGCAGATCGGCAGGGGATTCGTCTCTCCCGGTATTTGGGGTGAGATCACGCTGTGTCTAGGAGAGCCATTACACAAAGCCCTCGGCCGAGGCAGGAGATTTACTGGTAGATACTCCAGTAGTATCTCAGGGTGTTCTGGGCTACTCTCTGACACGACTTATACTGCTATTGGGGGTCTGACGTTACCAGCCCCTAGGCAGATATGCGATACTCATAGACGAATGGACCGGACTGTTTGTATATTGTCACTGTTAGGCTCAGTAGGGTTTATGAATGAGTTCGCTCGTCAGCTTCCCTTCCAATCAATACATAGGCAAACCGTTACGTACAGCTCGTACCTCTGACGTGCTAGAGGTTATACCCTGTGCCAGTGTGTTGATGAGTCATTAGAGTCCCCCACAGACACTTTCCCAAGTTCGGGCGAAACGTTGTAGATGTCGTATGGTTTTATGGCAAGGTTCGGAAAATGCACGTGCGTTTTCGCACGTGTCGTTTTTCGGGTAGATAATACTGGTCGGCTTTGGTTTAAGCCGGATCCGAGTATTATACTGTGTAGATATAATATCTTTGTCTCAGGTGCATTTGTATTCAGTTGTAATACAAATGCGGGTATGTTTATACCATCATCCTGAAATTCGTTTCAGGATCACTTTTGGAAGTTGCCAGTTTTCAGTTTTCTATCAGCCGTATTTAACATTTGGTTAAATACGGATTTATCTTTCTTGATGAGGTGAGTCAGTGTTCTAGAAAGTTCTGGAGAGGGTGACAAGGCTTGTGAGTCATTAGGTCATTAATGGTGCATTTAATGACATGATGACTAGGGTTTAAGGTTCATTGTATTTAATGATTATGTTCATACTAGGTGTCATGGTGATTCATCATCTCATTTAACCTTATGATCACCTCCCCCTCTCCTACACTCACCTCCCCCCTCTACTTAAGTGGCCGGCCACCCGTTGGTGGAAATATACTTGGTTTCTAGAAAAAGATTGATATTGTTTTGGACTCATGGAAATTAGATAAGCCTCATTTCTCATTTCACTCGATTCAAAAAGGCAACTTCATTAACCGTTCGTCCATAGCCTTGGACGTAATGAGACAAAGTGTTCTACTCATTCTCTACAACATCTTGGTCATCTCTTCTATCAAACTTGACGATCGAGTTGTCTCGGTTCAGAGGCGGAAGCCCGTTTAAAGATCCGTCAACGTGGTGCCACCTGGACGACGAGACTGGAGATTCAGGAGATCGGAGCAGCCGCAACAAGCGTGGGATGATGGTTGAAGACCGAAGGACTCGGATCATTCGGTATAACATTTCTACCCACTTTGTAGTTTGTTAGTTTAGCTTTAATGGCAGATCCGGGTTATAGTACGTGATAGCGCCAGTTGTAAAAAGTTTTTGTTCCGCATTTGGCATCTGTTAGATGGCTGAGGCGCTACCGTGGACTTACAGAGATGTCCTGGTATCTGGATGACATGCTCTAGATAGGAAGTGATATTCCTATAGTACGATCGGTTATACTGTGGTTGTCATAAGGTGGTTTCTCCATATAGGATATGGATATAATATCAGGGTTTCTGGTTACGAGATCTATGGTTTTAGATCTAGATTTGGGAAGTGTCCCAATCTGGGTACTTTGACATTATTCTAAAGGTGATTTAGAATTGTTGACTCCTGTCATGGTGGTGTACCTGCAGGTGATGCAGTCACCCTCTCTAAAGGATGTCTTTCAGACTAAAGGGGAGAGGGATTTGCATGATTGGCATATAACTTGTTTCAGCAATTGAATCAATCTTGTGATGTCAAGTACAATACCAGTATTGCTTTTGCACTAGTTGCAATAAGCATATATTAATCCAATCCTGGAGAAACGTTAGGAAGCTGTTTTGAACATAAGTAGATGTTCTAGGGATATGATGGCGGCAGCCTCCTTCGGGAGACGGTTATCATTTCACACTTCTAATGTGACCTGGATGATAGAGTGGCTGTCAGAGTTATATTTTTCCCTCTTTTGAGGGACACTATATTGGACGTGTGGTCCAAGAGGATACTGTAGAAGGCATGGCGCAGGATACTGATTAAATTCAGTGGATGATACAGTCTAGGAAGTTTGCTGGATTTGGAGTTCATTTGTGAACTGGGTCCTATCAGATATCGAGACAAATTCTAAGACAGGTATTGCTCATTTCGGGAGATAGCTTTTTCCGCGAAGTTGAGATATAGAGAGATATAGAAAGAAACATTGGAGCGGATTCACTCACTGAGGCTATTTCTCGAGCACATTAGTTTCACAAACAGGTTTTGTGAGACTGATTCATAGAGAAGTTGGGTGTTCGGTATCACACGAGCTGTGAGTATGCGACATCGCAATAATTGGCCTTAAGTGCAAGTGGGAGATTATTGGCTATAGTGCCCTCTAGGCAATTATCTTAGTCACAGGCATGTGATTATAATGATTGAGGGAGGACCTATACCGGTAGAACAGTCTTACTCGAGATAATAGTATGCTATTTGGTTTGTCTTTATCATCACTATTATATATTGATAGAGCTCATAGTATTCTTGCTTGACTACCAGCATTATGATGGCGATCATATATGTGAGAGTTGGGTGGTCTATAAGCACATCCTTAAATGTCCCAAGTCGTGGGAGTATCGAGACTGGGCATCGATACTCCAGTGTAGACTGGTGTATAGTGATCGAGACCCGAACGAGGGGCGGTGGCCAGGTCTCACAAGCCATTGGTGTTAGTTTGTTCAACTAAGAAAGTATACAGGTGCTCATTGCGTTATGAGTACACTGGGCGGACTAGCTGGGAACCTCCTAGTTGGTATTAAACCTATTGTCATATAGCAGTTCCCTGGTGACATGTGTACAGGTTAGTTTGTCGACCTGAGATCGTCATTTGTCTCGTGTGAGTTCCCACTGTGTTTTGATTACTACCCTACCACGGCTCAAAGGAGTCGTATAAATAAGTTTTATTTGGGTACAGTCCCGAGCCACATGGAAGCAGTGAGCGGATCGTCGGGGATTCGTCTCTCCCGGTATTGGAGGTTGATGTCGCGCAGTGCACGGGTGGCCATCACCATAAATCCTCGGCCGGGGTAATCGAGAATTACCTATCCAGGATCGATAGTTTCTCTGGTGGTGATGGGTTACATACCGACACGAATTATCGCGTTATTAGGGGTCTGACTTTATCCACCCTCTAGACTCGATATGCGATACTCTTAGACGAACAGACCAGACTGTACGGATATTTTCATTGTCAGGCTCAGTAGGGGTTTGGATGAGTTTGCTCGTCGGCCTTCCTTTTGCTCAATACCTGGGTAGCCGTTACGTACAGCTAGTGCCGCTGACGTGCTTGTGGTTAAACCTGTAAGGTTAGTATAGCACCCTATGAAGTGTTTTGAAGCATCACATGACCCAAAGTTATAATTTTTGAGGTGCTAAACTAACATGCAAGTGGATCGATCCTAGAAAATTAGGGTTATTAAACTTTAAGCTAGAAAAGATTAGGGTTTGAAGGCTACAACCTTTGTAGCTCCCCTTTGCTAGACTCCTTGGTGTCTTGGGTGTTGAGTCGAGGTCCTCTCGAAGTTCCCTTGCGTCCACGACGATCCACCACGGAGCACTCCGTCCAAGCTCGCAACTTCGACAAACCGAAGAGAACACTCTAAACAAAGCGGCTAAGCTTGTATAGAATGATGTTGTGGTTAGGTTTCTCACTTCAAAAACCTTTCTTTTGTTGTATTTAGTTCACTAGAAAAGACTAGAGAGAAAGAGATGAAGGAGGATGAAGATGGTGGCTAAAATGAACAAGAGGTATATGAAAATAACCTTGAGTTGAAAAGAAAAGGAAATATATATCACTATATATATTTATTTCCTTCTTAACTCCAACCATGATTAAATCATAGATAGTTAATTTAACTTGGGTTTTGAATGATAAAGAGAAGGATAACCCTTGGTTAGTGGTAGTTGAGATAGGTTAGGTTAGAAGAAGAATGTAGAAGCAAGAATGTTTAACCTTTCCTTTTTCATTTTACTTTAAAACCAAAATTAAATAATTATCCATTGTTTAATCTATGGTGTGAGGCTTATATTGCCACCATTTCCATATATAATCAACCATGATGGTTTGATGTATGTATGTGTACATGTATGCACATCTACATGTGCATGAAACTAGAAAAGAAGAAAGAAACAAATGCATGCATGCATACATCCATCAAACCCTAGAAAGGTTTTAAGTGAGAAAACTAATGGTTAAATGATAAATCAACACTTGATTTATCAATCCGATCATATCTCATATGACCCCACCAAAAGCAGTTCACCCGATCAATGTTCGGTATCATATACGCACATTTCAATCGGGTGCATGCGCATATCGCATATGCGCACCACAACGTTTCGCCTGGACTGGGTAACTCCTCTGTGGGACTCTAAGACTCGTCAATACGCCGGCAGAGGGTAATGATCATATCAAGTACCCTCAAGCCGCAAGCGGTCAGCTAAACGTAACGGCCACCCGGGTATTGAGCGATCAGAAGACAACAAGCGAACCTGCTACAACTCCCGTCGAGCCATCCGGCAACACTACCGTACAGTCCGGTCTCTTCGTCAGATATGCTGCATATCGAGCCTAGGGATGGTCACGTCGACCCCAATAACTCAATAAGTCGTGTCGGTGAATGGTCTATAACAGATCGAGAAACTACTGATAACACTTATCAGCAAATCTCAGCAGCCCTGGCCAGGGACTTGCTGTTATAACCAGTCGGGCACTGCACAGCATCAACTCCCAATACCGGGAGAGACGAAACCCCTCCTATCGCTCATCGTCTTCGTGTGTCTCAGGACTGTACCCAACGGCCACCTGTTTGCATGACTCAGTAGAGCCGTGGTAGGGTGGCAATCAAAGTGCAGTGGGAGAACACACAAGACTCCATGACGATCTCGGGTCTACAGACTAACCTGTACCAGTGTCACCTGAGAACTGCTATCCGACGATAGATATAATTCCATATAGGAGTTCTCGGTGAGTCCGTCCAGTGTACCCAGTCACCACTGAGCACCCGTATATGATCTTGATGTCAAACATCGATGAATGTGGGAACATCCATCGCCCATCGTATGGGTCTAGTATCATATACGCTAGTCTACTCTGGTATATCAATGCCCCGTCTCGATATACCTGCGACTAGGGACGTTCCAGGATATGCTTATAGACTACAGATGTCCCACTAGTATGATCTCCATCATAATCAGAGTAGTCAAGCCGATATCCTCAGGGCTTTATCAGCATGTATGAGTGAATAGAAGCATGATCAAATAAACATGTCAGATAAAGAAGAACCAGATAGCATACTATCATGTCGAGCAAGAATGCAAACTGAATATATATACATGTATAGATACATCCACTATCACATAATGGCCTCTAGGGCATACATGTATCCAACAATCTCCCACTTGCACTAAGGCCAGTTATTGGCGTATCTCATACCCAACATCTCAAAAAGTCGCTCATGCTGTGGCTGAGGGAGGGCCTTGGTGAGTGGATCCGCGGCGTTGTTCTTTGTGTCTACTCTCTTAATCTCGATCTCGCGGCGATCTACAATCTCCCGGATCAAATGAAAGCGCCTCAGGATATGTCTGGACCGCTGATGGGATCTGGGCTCCTTGGCTAACGCCATTGCCCCATTATTGTCAAAATACAAAGGTATTGGATCAATAATGGTTGGAACTACTCCTAGCTCCGAGACGAACTTCTTCATCCAGACGGCTTCCTTTGCGGCATCATTTGCAGCAATGTACTCAGCTTCCATCGTAGAGTCTGCAACGGTATCTTGTTTGGAACTCTTCCAACTTACCGCCCCTCCATTGAGGGTAAATACAAACCCTGAGATAGATTTGCTGTCATCCTTATCGCTCTGGAAGCTCGAATCGGTAAAGGCCTCCATTTGGAGATCTTTATTACCATACAACAAGAACAATTCTTTAGTCCTTCGTAAGTACTTAAGAATGTTCTTCACAGCTGTCCAGTGGTTCTCCCCTGGGTTGGATTGATACCTGCTTACAACACTAAGTGCATAAGCTACATCTGGGCGTGTACATAACATCGCATACATTATAGATCCTACTGCCGAAGCATAAGGTATAATGCTCATGCGAGCTCTCTCTTCATCGGTCTTTGGACAAGAATCCTTGGAGAGAGTGACTCCATGGCAAGCGGGTAAGGCACCCCGCTTGGAGTCTTCCATACTAAACCTCTTTAGGATGGTGTTGATGTACCTGGTTTGGGACAGTCCCAATAACTTTTTGGATCTATCCCTATAGATCCTTATGCCCAGGATGTATGTGGCATCACCCAGGTCCTTCATGGAGAACCTCAGTGATAAGAATGATTTGACCGACTGTAGCATAGGAATATCATTTCCTATCAGAAGAATGTCATCAACGTACAATACGAGGAATGTGACAGCTCTTCCTACAGCCTTCCTATAAACACAAGGTTCATCTGGATTTTTGATGAAATCAAACTCTTTGATAACATCATCGAAACAGATGTTCCAACTCCGAGATGCCTGCTTTAACCCATATATGGATTTAAGCAATCTACATGCTTTCTCGCTGCTCCCACTGTCAATGAAGCCCTCTGGCTGATCCATATAAAAGCATTCTTCTAAATCTCCATTTAGAAATGTTGTTTTAACGTCCATCTGCCAGATTTCATAGTCGTAGTGAGCAGCAATAGCAAGTAGGATCCGAATGGATTTAAGCATGGCTACGGGCGAAAAAGTTTCGTCATAGTCCAAACCTGGTCTTTGACGAAAACCTTTCGCCACAAGTCTTGCCTTATAGGTCTCTACCTGCCCATCCACACCAATCTTTCTTTTAAAGATCCATTTGCACCCTACAGGTTTTACCCCAGGGGGTACAACGTCCAAAGTCCATACTTTGTTGGTGTACATAGACTCCATTTCGGATCTCATGGCATCCAGCCACTTCACAGGGTCACCACTCGTGATAGCTTGCTGAAAACTGGTAGGATCATCATCTTCCATGATACAGTCTTCTCTGTCACCATCAATGAGGAAACCATAGTACCTCTCCGGTGGGCGAGAAGTCCTACCAGACCTACGGAGTGGCCGAGGTTCTTCAGTTTCTGCTGCAACAGTTGGTTCAACCAAATCGTCATTTGTAGTTTGTGTCTCTAGAACCTCTTCTAGATCCACCACTTTGCCATCATCTTTATCTGTGAAAAACTCTTTTTCCAAGAATGTGGCATGTTGAGAAACAAACACTTTTTGTTCCTCTTTGTGGTAGAATAGATATCCATAAGAATTCTTTGGATATCCTACAAAATTACACATGACTGACCGTGTCTCGAGTTTGTCCGGATTCTGCTTTTTAACATAGGCCGAGCAACCCCAAATCTTAATTCTCTTAAGAGATGGTCTCTTCCCATGCCATATCTCATATGGCGTGGTAGACACGGCTTTGGTTGGAACCCTGTTTAGCAGAAACGCTGCAGTCTCCAATGCATGCCCCCAAAACGAGACTGGTAACTCAGCGTCACTCATCATGGACCGGACCATATCTAATAGGGTCCTATTTCGTCGTTCTGACACACCGTTGTGCTGTGGTGTGTAAGGAGGAGTGAGCTGAGAGAGAATCCCATTCTCTTTTAGGAAGTTTTCAAATTCTGTACTGAGATACTCTCCACCTCGATCTGATCGAAGCATCTTAATACTCAAGCCGGTTTGTTTTTCTACTTCTTGTTTATATTCAATGAATTTCTCGAAAGCGTCGGACTTGTGCTTTAATAAAAATACATGACCGAATCTTGAGAAATCATCAGTGAATGTAATGAAGTAAGAAAAACCGCCTCTAGCCTGTGTAGACATAGGCCCACATACATCACTATGTATGAGGCCCAGGAGCTGAGTAGCTCTTTCTCCGTGTCCGGTAAACGGAGTTTTGGTCATTTTACCCTTGATACAAGACTGGCAAGTCGCATAAGATTTATATTCAAAAGGATTTAAATATCCATCTTTGTGTAACTTGTTTAGTCTTGTTTCGTTAATATGACCAAGTCTACAGTGCCAAAGAAAAGCTTCATTTAATTCTGAAAGTTTTCTTTTATTAGTGTGTTGTATACTGAAAACTGTGTGTTGATTTAGGACATATATTCCATTATTAAGTGTACCATACCCAACCAACATTTGATTCAGGTGAATGTTCATAACATTGTTTTGCAATACAAAATTATACCCTTCATTGTCCAACAAAGAAACGGATATTATATTACATAGCATATCAGGTACAAAATAACATGGATTCAAAATCAAAATGCATCCAGACGGCAACCCCAAGTGATACTCTCCCACTGCGACTGTATGTACATTGGAACCATTTCCAACGCGGAGAGTATGGTCACCTGTCTTCAAAACCTTGCTATTTCTCAGCCCCTGCATAGAATTGCAAATGTGAGAACCTGAACCGGTATCCAATACCCAGGAAGCAGAGTTGATAGAAAAACAGTTTTCAGTCACAAACGCACCTGAAGCGGAAGCATCACCATGCTTCTTCTTGAGACTTAAGTACTCTGTGCAATTGCGCTTCCAATGTCCTGTCTTGTGGCAATGAAAACACTCGCCTTTCCCTGGGTCTCCAGCCGTGGACTTTCCCTTTCCCTTTACCTTTTTGACTCCGCCCTTAGGATTAGTGGGTTTCTTCTTTTTCTTTCCCTTGGCCTTAGCTTTCGGGCGAGAAGAAGAAGACTGTCCAATAGTCATAACGGGAGTCTTCGCTGACTTCATAGTGCTCTCTGCACTCCTTAACATATTAAGGAGTTCAGGGAGTTCCTTCTTTATGCCATGCATGTTAAAGTTCACTACGAACTGAGCAAAGGTGGAGGGGAGGGACTGCAGAATAATATCTATATATTGTTCATTATCCATTGTCCATCTGAGGTCCTCAAGCTCTTCTATAAGAGCTATCATCTTCAAAACATGGTCTGCTACTGGTGTGCCAGGGGCCATCCGCATGTGAAACAGTTTCTTTGATGCTTCGTATCGTAATACGCGGGACTGCTCCCCATACAACTCCTTTGTATGGAGCAATATCCCGTGAATGTCCATGTCCTCGTGCTGCTTTTGATGTGTATTGTCCATCGATGCAAGCGCGAGGCATTTTGCCGTGGCACAGTCAGCGTCCCATGTCTTGCGGACTTCAATGTCCGCAACTGAGGATTTTGGGCCTGGGACGGGCGGGGCTGAAGCCGTGAGGACATATGATACTTTATCATAAGTCAAGGCGGTCTTCAGATTCCTTAGCCAGTCTTTATAGTTGGTCCCATTCAGTTTGTTCTTATCTAGTAGAAGCTTAAGTCCAGTCATTGGTATCTGCCATTAAGAGAGAGAAAAGAATACACTCAGCGAAAGTTCTTGCACAGATTAGATTGGTTTATTATCTTGTCTAATCGATGTTTCCCACTGCTTTTTATCAAGTTTTTCTTTCAAACCTTAAAAAGAAAAACTAGCCAGGATTAATTACAGTCTACAACTTCGCTAACCGTTCAGCCAGGCCAGTGTCGGTACTTTGAGGGAGGTTCCCCGTGCTTTCGCACGGACCTAATTAGAGTAAACCTCGTTTTCCCAGAGGCGGAGCCCCGTTAACACCTTTCTAGACACCTAATGAGTTAGCTAATTGTAAACTGTAAAACTCTCCTAGGAGCAACTATTGCCCACAGTGGGATCGGGATCCAACCATCATATGGAAGGTATGCAATCTCATTGCAAATTTCAACACTTGAAATTCCCGATGTGGTTTTTACCCCTGATACTCGTGACCTTGGCTAAGGTCAACAAATCACGAGCACTAGTCAAGCTCAACCCGTCATTTCTTGATTAATTAGACCCGTTCACATGACCCTTGGCTAAGGTCAACAAAGTCATATGCCCGTCCTAATTAATTTGCATCATATGCGTTTGTAGGAAGACATCACTTAGCTACCGTACACTACGCCTTGGCTAAGGTCAACAAACGTAGCACGAATACTAAGTACTCTACTTCCTAAAATGACGGAGGGTTGCGGATGATTTTTAAGAAAATCTTTAACGCTTTGAGCTTGATATCGTTGTAGAATCAAAAGGTTTTCAAAAGGAGTGGCTTAAGCTCCGCATTTTTGAAATATAGCTTTTTCATAAATAGCCGAGTAGTTTTTAAATCCGATTCTATAACATCTTTTAGGTTTATTTTCTTTACATTAATCACATTAATGTAATCCCATCATTTAAGTCCTTAAGCCAATCACAGAAAAGAAACGAAAATAACACGTACGCTTATGCCATCCGCATTCGCCGCAATGTTCCGTTATGCACCGTTAGGTTACTTAACTAACGGCATACCGGGACGGGACTAGCGCGGGTGTAAAACATAAGCAACGTCTATTATATATCATATATATAATATGTCATTCGTCTCAGATATCACAGAACACAGGCAGCAGAAATATAGATATAACGTGGGATATACTAGGACGTCCGTATTTAGTATTTAGCCAGAATAGAAAATACGGATTCCACAGTCGCGATGAATAGCCAAGCCCACACCCTGGACCCCTACGAGAGCGGCAAGTGACCCTACCAATCCTGGAGTTTAGGAGACCCGGTCTCGACTCCTCGAGATGGCCTCCCACTGAACCCCAGAACCCGGTCACCTGTGCTCTCCTCCTTGGGTCCATCCTAATGCGGAAAATTAAATAATATACAACACTGGTGACACAACCGCAACCTGGAAGTGCCCCAAATAAAAGAATATTACATTACATTTGAATTTACATGAATGAAAATATAAAACTCTCATCTCACAAAAACCCCCCGGCTATTCGATCGCGACAATCCTGCACATCATATCTCAGCAACACATAATATCACATATCATCAACGTAAGTAAGTATGCGTACCCCGATTGTCGTTGATGTATAGCAACGAAACCGGCGATATCTAACATACTACACTTACGGTCACAGAAAAGAAAGTGTAAAACTACAATATTTGGAATCCAGATTCTCTTTAGACATCATAAATGCGAAATATCACATATTTCGTATTTCATGCCTAAACCATATGAATTCCATATATTGTATCACATTCCAGACAAACAGACAGTATTAAAGTTTTCGAACGAACAATCAAGCACCCAAGATTCACTAAAGCTCAACACTTGAGCAGGGTTCAAAAAAATCTGGAGTGTGACACAGTAGCGGCGGTCCAGCCGTAGAAGGGTCAAGCCAACGCCTCACATGTGGCACGCCGTACTGCCCCAAACCCTAGGGTTCAAAGGGCAGTTCGAGACGGTCACATAATCGAGTTAAGGTTTGTTGTCTTCTAGAGGGACCACCGCAAAAAGACTTGCACGTATTTCCAAACTATTTAAACCCCGTGAATAGTGAGTAAATGATACTCGTTCAAACACTTCAATACTTTCTAATTTACCCGGAAAAGCTACGAAATGAAAGTCCCAATCGAATCGACGAATCCAAAAACATCTCCAGAATTTTTCAAAACTTTATACAGTTTAAAAATACCCAAAAATTTATACATGCAGAACCAAGAATTACTGTGCAAAATATATCCATCAATCAATATGTACGGCCGCGTTTCCGCGGCTAAAATCACTGTTCACAGAACAAATTTTGTACCGTAACTCTTAAATTTTCCTGCTGTATTTTTTACATATTTTTAATTCTGCAAATTATCAAATTTTAGAAAATTTCCAGAGAGCACCCAAAAATATGGTATTTTTGTCCGATCGGGGTTTTCACTTCGTAAAAACGTCGCCTAATGTTCTAGGTCGGCTCTGATACCAATGTAAGGTTAGTATAGCACCCTATGAAGTGTTTTGAAGCATCACATGACCCAAAGTTATAATTTTTGAGGTGCTAAACTAACATGCAAGTGGATCGATCCTAGAAAATTAGGGTTATTAAACTTTAAGCTAGAAAAGATTAGGGTTTGAAGGCTACAACCTTTGTAGCTCCCCTTTGCTAGACTCCTTGGTGTCTTGGGTGTTGAGTCGAGGTCCTCTTGAAGTTCCCTTGCGTCCACGACGATCCACCACGGAGCACTCCGTCCAAGCTCGCAACTTCGACAAACCGAAGAGAACACTCTAAACAAAGCGGCTAAGCTTGTATAGAATGATGTTGTGGTTAGGTTTCTCACTTCAAAAACCTTTCTTTTGTTGTATTTAGCTCACTAGAAAAGACTAGAGAGAAAGAGATGAAGGAGGATGAAGATGGTGGCTAAAATGAACAAGAGGTATATGAAAATAACCTTGAGTTGAAAAGAAAAGGAAATATATATCACTATATATATTTATTTCCTTCTTAACTCCAACCATGATTAAATCATAGATAGTTAATTTAACTTGGGTTTTGAATGATAAAGAGAAGGATAACCCTTGGTTAGTGGTAGTTGAGATAGGTTAGGTTAGAAGAAGAATGTAGAAGCAAGAATGTTTATCCTTTCCTTTTTCATTTTACTTTAAAACCAAAATTAAATAATTATCCATTGTTTAATCTATGGTGTGAGGCTTATATTGCCACCATTTCCATATATAATCAACCATGATGGTTTGATGTATGTATGTGTACATGTATGCACATCTACATGTGCATGAAACTAGAAAAGAAGAAAGAAACACATGCATGCATGCATACATCCATCAAACCCTAGAAAGGTTTTAAGTGAGAAAACTAATGGTTAAATGATAAATCAACACTTGATTTATCAATCCGGTCATATCTCATATGACCCCACCAAAAGCAGTTCACCCGATCAATGTTCGGTATCATATACGCACATTTCAATCGGGTGCATGCGCATATCGCATATGCGCACCACAACGTTTCGCCTGGACTGGGTAACTCCTCTGTGGGACTCTAAGACTCGTCAATACGCCGGCAGAGGGTAATGATCATATCAAGTACCCTCAAGCCGCAAGCGGTCAGCTAAACGTAACGGCCACCCGGGTATTGAGCGATCAGAAGACAACAAGCGAACCTGCTATAACTCCCGTCAAGCCATCCGGCAACACTACCGTACAGTCCGGTCTCTTCGTCAGATATGCTGCATATCGAGCCTAGGGATGGTCACGTCGACCCCAATAACTCAATAAGTCGTGTCGGTGAATGGTCTATAACAGATCGAGAAACTACTGATAACACTTATCAGCAAATCTCAGCAACCCTGGCCAGGGACTTGCTGTTATAACCAGTCGGGCACTGCACAGCATCAACTCCCAATACCGGGAGAGACGAAACCCCTCCTATCGCTCATCGTCTTCGTGTATCTCGGGACTGTACCCAACGGCCACCTGTTTGCACGACTCAGTAGAGCCGTGGTAGGATGGCAATCAAAGTGCAGTGGGAGAACACACAAGACTCCATGACGATCTCGGGTCTACAGACTAACCTGTACCAGTGTCACCTGAGAACTGCTATCCGACGATAGATATAATTCCACATAGGAGTTCTCGGTGAGTCCGTCCAGTGTACCCAGTCACCACTGAGCACCCGTATATGATCTTGATGTCAAACATCGATGAATGTGGGAACATCCATCGCCCATCGTATGGGTCTAGTATCATATACGCTAGTCTACTCTGGTATATCAATGCCCCGTCTCGATATACCTACGACTAGGGACATTCCAGGATATGCTTATAGACTACAGATGTCCCACTAGTATGATCTCCATCATAATCAGAGTAGTCAAGCCGATATCCTCAGGGCTTTATCAGCATGTATGAGTGAATAGAAGCATGATCAAATAAACATGTCAGATAAAGAAGAACCAGATAGCATACTATCATGTCGAGCAAGAATGCAAACTGAATATATATACATGTATAGATACATCTACTATCACATAATGGCCTCTAGGGCATACATATATCCAACAAAACCCACCGCCAGCGTATTGACGAGTCTTTAGAGTCCCACACAGAGGGTTTTCACGGTTCAGGCGATATAGTGTAGATGACGTATGTTGGTACATACAGGTGTCCGATTAAATATGTGTACAGGTTGCATGGACTTTAATCGGACAGTTGATAATACTAGCGGCTTAGGATTAAGCCGGATTATTAAACCAGGTTTTGATTTAATAATTTATATATGTATATATATATTTATTCTAGTATTATTGTTCACTATTCATTTTCTCTCTTGGCTATTCGTATTTTTGTACGAATACGCGTATATGTATTTCGATACGTATACCAGACTGTATTCCGTATTTATACGGAATGGTTTCTAGAAGATGTCCACCTCGTTAATTGATTTTCTTTTTACAAAATCAATTTAGAAATGAGGTGGAAGGTGAGTTGGCATGAGCATGGTGAGGCGTGTAGAGAGGTATGGGCATTGTTTTGTTTATTGAAAAATGAGATGAGATATTTTGTGTGCATAAGAGAGAGAGGGGGGCTGCCACTTCTAGAGTTGCCTTGCTCATTTTGTTTTCTTCACTTTCTTTTCTCATTGCTCATTCTCACTCACAAAAAGACTTAGCCACTGTCTTGAGTTACTCATGCCACCATGTTTCCTCACCTCCTCTTCATCTTCTTGAGTTGCTCATGGAGCAATTGTGATGAGAGAAAAACAATAGTGACACAATCCTACATCTCCACTCTCCATTGCTAGCAACCTTGGAGCGTCGGTTGCCTCATATGGCGAGGCTGAAGCTTGTGTCGTTTCCTTCAGGTGGATCATCGTAGATGGAGGAAGACCGGCAACCAAACTCGATCCGCAACCTCTAGGAGCTTGGGAAGATGGTTGAAGATCGAAGGACACGGATCAACTCGGTATAAACATTCTAACTTCTTTTTGTAGCTTGCTAGTATATGGTTTAGGGTAGATCCGAGCATCGGGTCATGGTAGCGCCAGTTTACAAAATTTTTGTTCCGCATTTGGCCACGGTTTGATGGTCGGGGCGCTGCCGTAACCCAATATGGTATCAGAGACAACCGGTAAACCCTTAGCTAGCTTGTTTAGACGATGTTAAAGTATCGAAACCGAAACAATCCCGAAACAGTGAACTACACATTCCAGTCTCTGTCGATTTTTAAAGGTCTTCAAAATTTTTTTTAAGCAACTGCAGAAGACTACTTATATGACCACTAGAGCATACCCCAAATACGAACCCGTTCCACCCGTTTTGACCCGGCCACATGTGTCAAATTTCCGAGCTGGCTGATCCTTCTTTTGAGTTTGGGCTTTGTATTTTGGGTGTGGTCTGGTTTCTGGAATATTGGTGCAGTGGTATTGTTTGTTTAGTCCAGTTTTGATATAGAGTTATCTATTGTTCAGGGGTGTTCTCCGTCGAAAGATGCGACCGGGACGTTGGGACGTCCGGCCTGAATTTCGAGGGCAGATTCTATTTGGTGCTATCCGTCCACCTCTCCGAAGATGCCAAGTTGATTTATGACACCATGTACCGAAGGTTTAAACGGATGCGGCCGATGTAGCAGACTTCGTCAGATTCCCCCTCGTTAATGGGTTTTTGATTGTGGGGATGCTCTTCCCTACAAGCGTAAGCCCCTGCAGTTAATTACGCTACCGCATCGCGGTAACCACTTTCCCCTTCTCCATATGGTCACTTCATGTCGTGTGTGTTTATTTTATTTTTGGTTTCCCGTGGATTGTATACGGAGACTAATTTATGTTGTCGCTTGTAGGGGTGGATTAGTCCAAATCCGTATTTTCTTAGATTTGGGTTTGGGTTGGCTTTAGGGATCGTTAATCTCATTTGAGACTAAGATCAACTTAAACGTTTATTAAGGATACGTTAGTCTAATTTTAGACTAAGATCTACTTAAAAGGATCATTTAGATCTAACAAGAGAGCATCTGGGCTCTATTGTTTTAGTTTAGGGACTTTGCGGTCCAGAAGTTTAAGGACGTCATAGTCCATGGAGTTTAAAGACATCATAGTCTATAAAGTTTAAAGACATCATAGTCTATGAGTTTAAGGACCTCACAGTCCATAAAGTTTAAGGACGTCATAGTCTTTGAGTTTAAGGACCCCACAGTCCGTGGAATGTCTGGTTGTCGGGACCCGTCACCTCTCTGAAGACGTTGAAGGATTATAACAACAAATATCAAAGGAGTGAAGAGATGTACCCTTGAACCAATATTGGTTGGTGTCACGACCCGAAATGGCACGTGACTGGCCCTTGAATCATATGAAGTCTATAGGACCCCATCTAATTCAAGTAAGCCAAAAACCTAGAAATCTAAATCATTTTAAAAGGAAGTGTTTTATTAAAATAAGCCGAATTATACGTTTTTAAAATCACAAGTCTTTTGTGAAAATTTCGACAGAGTTTCCTTTGTAAATACAGGCCCCGAACGGGGTATAACATGATAAAAAGCTTGTATAATGAAATAAGGCATCCCCAAGCGGGAGCTAGCTCTTCATCAATCAACGGTCACAACCACGCAAGAAATATAGTATACAACGCCACAGGGCAAGGATCAAAACTAAAAGGAAACCCAAATCGACATCAAAACCATAATAATACAACGCGCGACTTTAAGGTTGAAAGAATATACAATCTAGTCTCTAAGTCAAATAAAAATACATGTCTGGTTGATGGAGTTACTAGATACAACAGAATAAATAAAAGTACAATGGTGGTCACGATGCAAGTGAACCCACCTACCAAAGCAATCACCCGGAAAGGAAGCAGTGTGCCAGCAAGGCCGCAAAAAACCTATACGACAAAACCTGCGAGAACTGTGGCACAACGGGGGTGAGTTGCCAACTCGTAAGTAGAAAACTTCACCGAGCAGAAATCGTATGTATGACTCAATCCTAGGTCAATACGATCAATAATATATATAACCTCAAAATGAAAAGTCTGAAGCATGATAAGGTGGCAAGGGTAAACATCTAAACATAAGTGTAATCCCATGTGCTCGTGTCAGTGCCTCAGGTTGCAATGTATCATAAGTATGAGGTATGAATGTAATGTAATGAAAACAGAATACACCATGAATGAGAAAACAGTTTTCTTTAATTGGTGAGATTTATGTATATATAAATCGAGGTATTATCAATGAAATCAATATAAAATCCGTGTCTAGTATCAACACAAAACATGTATCCAAATATTTGATATCTCGTGCTCCGGCTATCCGGACTGGCCCATATCATAAATCTCAATACCTCAAATCTCAATATCCTAGGCTTCGGCTATCCGGACTGGCCCAACATCGATCGGTATCCTCCGGATATCCGACGAGTGACAATACAATCACCGGTCAGCAATGCTCCCCTGTCATAGGCTCAAGGCCTATATCTGCGATCTTCATTCCCCGGGATACCGCACCGGGTCCACTATGCACCCATAGACGGTTCCTACTACTCCTCGAATTGGGTGTATGATATCATTCAAGAGCCGAGAAAACTCATGGTGGACAATCTCAAATCATATCATGAGAAAACCGCAACTTTCATTTTAAAATGATAATCAGTTTTATAAAATCTTGCGGTTTCTCCAAATCCATAAATCTCATGGAAAACCCAAATCTCAAGAATAAACAAACAATGAATTTAAAAGTATTGGGCTCCGGCAATCCGGACTGGCCCTTAAATAAAAGTGCATGACAATAAATGATAAATATGCATGAAGTACAGCAGTAATGAATGCGATATCTAAACTAGCACAGTAATAATTTGTCGAAACTACCAGCTAACAGCGATGTCAAATGAGCAATATTCTCTAAGTGTACGTGACATGGCAATTACCGACGATGATGCGTGTGAGCCAGCAAGTAAGTGTATGTGGGAAATACGCATCATCGGTAATGGTGCTGGTGTCCTGACAGCATGATTTCAATACTAGCATATGAAAACACGATATAAGCATGCAATGCGATGCGAGCGGCAGAAATATGCGGGAGCTGAATAATAAACACAAAAATAAATAATATGCAATAATGTAAACAAGTCATACAGGTAACTACAGGTCTGAACTAACAGTCAAATAAAAAGGTAAGGACACCGCTTAAAATCTGAGTCGATATATATATATATATATATATATATGTATGTATGTATGTATGTATGTATGTATAATAGCCGGTGATCCCGCCTCAATAGTATCCCATACGATACCCTATATACTATGACATCCTCGAGTCAAGAGTGCAGATCTATCATCAATATAGCTCGTACGGTAAATCCATCGTACGGTATCCCAATCTGGGTACGAGTCAAATATCACATTTATATCATTTCTCATCTGGTATCCTTTTCATCATATATCATGATCTGGGTTACTGATCTAAGTCTAGTACTATACTGATACCATCTACAATATAAGAATGCGTGCACGCTTAAAGACCCTCTAAACATCATGTCGTATCTCATAATACGAAACACGTCACATCACCGATCTCATGGCGTCAAGCCCAATCTCATCGACATATCTCTAATCCCAAGTACTATCCTCATAATCCATGTATATGTATACGTATATATATACATACACACACACACATAGTCCCATACCCATGTGTGTGTGTGAGTGTGTGTGTGAGTACACACACACACACACACACATATCCCTATATACGCACATATAAATAAATGTATGCAAGTGTGTGTGCGTGTGTGGGTGTAATAACTACTTTAGGGTTCGCGACTAAAAACTAGCTAACGACACTATCCATCAAGTCCTCTAAAGCATTCATAGCTAAGTAATCACATCATATAAAAGTATATAAGTATATATCTATATAAATATATTCATAACGCATACGTGTTCTATTTTACGAAACTGCGGGGGTGCTATACGCCATCCACCCGACTTCCCCAATAGATATATATTTACTCACCTGCTCTTGCTTGCCGATGTCGATGTCGCCACGCCCCTCCTTGTTGCTCCGAACCCACTCGAGGGTACCTACATGTATACCACAAGACATCGTAAATTGAAATAGCACACGAAAACCAAATCGGCACGCGTATCGTTCATAGGTCAAAACCTATAGTCTCGCATGCATGAATAGCCAAACCAACCCTCGACTGTCGATGTACAAACATCAAACCATCGAGTTAAAACCAAATTCCTAAAATCTAGAATTCAAAATACGCAAAACAAAACCCCGAAATAAAACAGCAATTCATGAAACTAGTCCCAGATTTTGATTAAGGTGAAAACAATGCGCACAAACAATACTGGGGTGATGTATAGGGAGCATGTGACCTACAAAAGCAACCTGAACCCCTGAATCCACCACTTGGCCGGCCCCATACCCATGAAATCCGGCGAGCTCGGTTTGGGAGAGGGGAGGGGGAGTTAGGGTCTCATATGGTTAGGGTGGTCTCATATTGGTCCTATTAAGTCTCTGGTCTTGTTTGATCAACTCAAAAATGCCGTAGATTGCTCCAGATTTCCCTGCACTCTCACATAACACACAAAATCGACAAGGAAAGTTTCTGTTTTTCCGTATTTGGGTTTGTTTCGAATTTTCCTGGGTTTCTAACATCATAGGGGTTTTAAAGGTCACCACTAAGGCTTTATTACACTAACACAACTCAAAATTCCACATAAGCTCTTCTAGGAAAATTCAAAGTTCACTAAACTGCACTAAATCACAACTAAACACATATGTAAACTAAAGTGAATGGAAAACTACACAAATGGTGAAGGGATTACCTCATTTGACACTCATGAATCCTCTAGAGCATCAAAATCTGATTTTTCTTTGTCCAAAGTGTAGCTTGTGCATGTTTTTTGTGAAATGGAGAAGGACTTTTGGTGTTGTTTTGAGGGTGTTGTGAGGCTTGAAGTAGTGGAGGGAGATGGTGCTGCCATGGTGAGATGAGGGAAGGAGAGATTGATGGAGATGAAGAAGGGAACAAAGTGATATGGTCCAAGGTTGACCCCTCAACTCTCTCTCTCTCACACACATACCTTATTGTTTATTCCATTTTCTTTTCTTTTCTTATCTTTTCTTTTCTTTCACTTTTAATTTAAAACCAAACCCAAATGACAAATAAAGAGAAACTATGATGGAAAAAATGCAACAAATGTGAAAAATGACACGGTGCATGTCATGTGCATAAAACACGCTTAATGCATGATTAGCGATATTTAATCGCGATTAGCATTAAAATAGTGTCAAATAAATCATAAATTTTCATAATTTTTTAAAATCACACAAAGCACCCTCATTTCAGTAATTTCTATAATTTTCCATATTTTCCCGATTTATCAGTATTTAATTATACCGCATGTTAAAATATTCATTATATTTATTATTTAATTATAAAAATTCCTAAAAATAATATTTTATTTTTTCTGAAATGTTACAGTCTTCCCCTTAAAGAAATTCGGTCCCCGAATTTAAATTTAAACTCCCTCAATTTCTAAAACATTTCAGTAAAAGACTAAGTCATCGGGGTCCCGAAATCATAAATACATAAAGCACATCGTAGCGTAATGCATGCGCATGAAAAATAAGTATATAATCCAAAATCAAAACTCCGTCAAGCATCCCGCAATCATCGGAGTTATGGTGAAGATACCAATGTCAAATCTAATATGAAAACCAACACGATATACATCAACTATACATGTAAATATCATTAAAACATCGGAAAGAAATGCATGCCAAACCTTTCATGTTGCTCTGCGTTGCGCGTATCGAGGCACAGTGGCGGACGTTTATTGTAAGAAAATAACTTTATCTATATACATCCTTTGTTTAATATACACGTCCCGCCGTTTTGAAAATAATTTAGAAGGGTTTCCTTTGTTAAACGTTTCATGTCGTCTCAGACATGTAGGTAAATACTGAGACTATAGCTCCTTTTTGGTAATCCCTTCGATATCTATCAATGCATGCAAAAATATACTCGGGTACTGTCCTCTGACTAGTCCTGCTCAGCTATTATACCAAATAGAAAATATCATAAAAATGTACTACTCATAGAAAATCAGTCCCAAAATGTGCATAAGAATGCCGCGCACGTCTGGTGCGCACGGAAATCGAAATCCATAAATGTGCCATACAAGTGCACAGAAACAAAATCTTAGTGCAACGGGTATGCACGAAACACCTGTCATAGGCAATGGGTGTGCCTGACAGCAAAATCAGGTGCATCTGATATGCACCAAGAATCTCGATTTAGTGCATCTGGTATGCACCAAAATCGCATCTCATATCATGCGCCCAACATGCCTTAAAGTCCAAATCAAGTGCATCCATCATGGACGAAATCCAATATCAAGCACCGAACATGAGCAAAATCCAATCCAAGCGCGTCAAATATGCGCAAGAATCCAATCAGGTGCATAAGGTGCACAAAACAAATATCGAGTATCACAATCGAAATCGACGGTATACAACACATTTCAGTCCAAACCAAACCAGGTATACTGTGGTATATAATCTCACAACCATGGGCAACCGCGTGCACAAAATACGTATAAAATGTTAAAGGTGTATGAAAACTATGCCGAAAGCACAAGTCAAATCACAGGCATAACATAGGCATGAAACCCAAATCAATCTCTCGAATGACATCAAAACGAAGTCAGGTGCAACTGTAGTGCACAAAATACGTATAAATGCACTGCAAGCATATGTGAACTATACTGAGTGTAAAAACCAAATCATGTGCGTACCATATGCACAAAATCAACCCAACTGTATGAAATCCATGAAATCATAAACATGTTCAGCCAAGACACAAAAACGATATCAATTGCAATAACGGTGCACAAATAAAATACCCAGTAAGTGCAACCATGGTGCACGAAAACAAATATCATGAAACTCAGTCATCAAGACTAAATCATGCGAATAGATCGCCCAAAATACCGAAATTAAGTATGGAGGAATAGTCCCGCTCAAGCACATCATCTAAGAATCTCTGGCCAACTGTCGTGGTCACTCATAACATGTCTCGTCGACGGTGCCGAACTCTGGCCTGCTGGGTGTGCCTAAAATGACCACTCCTGGGTCTAAGACTTCTCGTATAATATTCCAGAAAGGTCCCATCGAAGTCTCTCCCAAATCTCGTTTCTGCCGCACTGTCAGGAGGTTATCACCCTTTACTATATCAATTTCTGGTTCCGGAACGGTTGCATACTCTTCGCGACTCCTTCTGGAAGATAAATCCATATGCAACGCCTCTGCATGCGTAACACATCTTTGATGTCGGTGGAATAAAGCGTCATCTCATCAAGATCTCGCACGAACCTCTTACTCCACTTTTCTCTAATGTCGACTGCTTCGGACTCGTCTCTTCGTGGCTTCATGGACTGCGCTCCAACGGCTATACTCGTATCTGGAGTCTCCCAAGCAATGCATCCCATCATATGATATCCGAATGAAGTCGAACCATCCGATCGATTTGTCAAAACCTCATAATCCCCCAAGAGCTCAACATCTTGGGTATAGTTTAATAATATCGAGTACATGCCACAACACCTATGGACCAACCGTAGAAGGGCAAACCCAAGCCTCATTAATGGAACTGCTGAACTGCCGCAAACCCTAAGGTTTAAAGGCATTCTCATAGTCATTATGTCAAGTTAGGGTTTCATTCTTCTAGAGGGTCCATAGAATTACTTGCATGTTTTCTCCAAATACTTTAAACTTGGAAATAGTTTTCTGACATTCGATCGTCTCTATCGACTCCCAACGTATCTGCGTGAAGTCTTCTCAAGCTGGAATCAATCAATCTGATGACCTCGCATCGGGGTAAGCGAACGAACCATATATCCTAGTCATTCATCCTCGGTTGACTAGCGACCTTCTATCATATCTCTAAGTACAACTCGTACTGCAATAGCTCCAACATCTAGGGCAATATCTCGTCGTTCGCAGCAACAACTGGCTCATTCGTCTGCATGCTGAACAGTGTCCCAATCATCAAGAACAATCTGTGCATTGACGGTCATCACATTCTGGCTGGCCTCTATCAGTGGCTCAATCCTCTGGTGCTGATCTACACGTCCAAGTAATCTCGTAAAAGCGATCCATCAAACGCTCCTGGCGCGAAATCACAATAAAACGACGCCTCTAAGAAAATCGTATGTCCCTGGAATCATGCCCTGTTCAGTCCTCGTCCGTGACGAGCTCGTGCTGACCGCAACTCTAGCCGTAGCTCTCTCTGCCCGTGTAATCGTGGCTGTAGGGTTCCTAGGCACACCAATGAGGTCTCACAAGGCATCAACCATGCCAAATTCAAATTTTTCCGGTGCTGAGAAACCCTAATGCGATCGTTGACTAGTGTTTTAGGCGAAACTAAAGCAAGTTAACAACTTAACTACTAAGTGAACGGAAATACAACCTTTGTAGATCCGGTCCTCCACTTCCTTAGCTCCATGATGACGTCCCTCCGCTGCGATCATCCGATCCCGGACTCTAGTAATGGTTTCATCGAAGAAATGATCGGGCTAGGTCATCGACTTTGATGCCGAAGATGATCTACGTCGAGGCAACTCAAGATCAAGCTCCAACTTCATCAAGTCATGAAACTTGTGAAGAAAACACCCTATACTATATGGAAAGTGGTAGAAGATGAAGAAATAGGAAGTGGGTTCACTTTGGATTTGGATTTCTCACTTGGAATCGTCACTTGAAATTTTGTAGAAAGCTTTTCTTTCTTCATCTTGAAGAAGAAGAAGAAGAATGAAAAAGAATAATGAATTAATTCCAAAAAGAAAAATGAAGTGATGGTTATCATAATGCAATCATGGGTGAGGCTAACTAATGTAGAGAATGAACTAGGGTTTAGGTAAATGGTTAGGGTTAAGGAATGAAACAAAATGGTCAAGCTTTCTCAAAGCTTCATGAAGCTTCAACAAAATCCAAACAAAGCCACCATTTTATTTCTAGCCAAAATGAATAGATAAATAAATGAATAAATAAATAATTCAAATGAAACCCTAACCATTTACTAAACATGGTTTAAATCAAGCATACACCCAAGTTTGTATGTATCATCAAACATGATACAATTTTGTGCACAAAAAAATATATCACATATACAATGTGCACAAACAAGTGAGAAAAACATCTTAAGTGAACCAATATTAGTTAATGTAAAGTAATATATCAAATATATAATTATACATTATATCATTAAATCATTAAATCAACACTTGATTTAACGATCCGGTCACATCACATATGACCGACTGATATCCAATGTATCGACTTATCGAATCAATCCTCGATTCGATAACTAAGTTATATCACATACAACCAATCGATACATTCATCGCGAGAATAGAATACGGTATCACATACACGCATTATTCTCGGTCCTGCACATATCTCATATGCGCTCCTATTTCGTTTCGCTTGAGATAGGAAACCTCTGTGTAGGACTCTAAAGACTCGTCAATACGCCGGCAGCAGGTGATGATCATATCAAACACCCACAAGCCGTAAGCGGTCTGCTAAACGTAATGGCCACCCGGGTATTGAACGATCAGAAGATCGACGAGCAAGCCCGCTCACACTCCTGTGAATCCAACCAGTAACACTTACCGTACAGTCCGGTCTCGTCGTCTGATATGTCGAATATCTCGCCTAGGGGTGGTAAATGTCAGACCCCAATAGATCGATAAGTCATGTCGATATGAGGTCTATAACAGTTCAAGAAACTACAGGTAACACTTACCAGTAAATCTCAGCAACCCTGGCTAGGGATTTCCGGTTATAGCCAATCGAACACAGCGCAACATCAACTCCCTATACCGGGAGAGACGAATCCTCTCCTATCGCTCATTGCCTCCATGTGATTCGAGACTGTACCCAAAAACTACCGTTTTGCATGCCTTCTTGGACGTGGTAAGGTGGAAATCAAAGCACAGTAGGAATCACACAAGACTCTATGACGATCTCGGGTCAACAGACTACTCTGTACCAGTGTCACCAGAGAACTGCCATCTGACGTAAGGTATAATACCATCTGGGAGTTCTCGGCGAGTCCGTCCAGTGTACCCAGTCTCCATTGAGCACCCGTATATCATCTCTGATGTCAAACACTAATGGATATGGGATCATCCATCGCCCATCTGTATAGGTCGAGAATGTACACGCTAGTCTACTCTGGTATATTGATGCCCCGTCTCGATATACCCACGACTAGGGAGTATCGATGAGGACAGATCATGATTGAATATAATAATGTGCAAGGAAATGTACATCCAAAGGCTTCTTAAGTGGAGTAGCGTATTGTAAGTATGCCGTAGAACATACACACGGTACGTCACTCACCTTAAGTCACCTACATCAACCAAGGTCAACCTATGCGACAAAAGTTCGGGTCTAATACCCCCTTGACTAAGTCTAAGTTCCGTAAGGTCAAGCCTAGATTCCGTATATGTAACGACCCAAAATAGCACGTGACTGGCACTTGAATCATATGAAGTTTATAAGACCACATCTAATTCAAGTAAGCCAAAAGCCCAGAAATCTAAAACCATTTTAGATAATGAATAAAGGAAAACTTGTTTAAGAGAAAATAGTTTTAATAGCATAAGCTGAATTATGCGTTTTTAAAACATTAAATCTTTTCTGAAAATTTCGGCAGAGTTTCCTTTGTAAATACTGGCCCCAAACGGGGTACAACATGAATAATATATGCACAATGATAAAAGGTATCCCCAAGCGGGAGCTAGCTCTTCGTCAATTGACGGTCACAACTACGCAATCAATATAATATACAACGCCGAAGGGCGAGGATCAAACTCAAAAGGAAACTCAAAATCATCAAGAAAACCATAATACTACAACGCGCGACTCTAAGGTCGAAATAATACACAACTGGTTTTCTAAGTCTGAAACAATATACAAGTCTGGTTGATGGAATTTTACTAGATACAACTGAAAATAAATAAGTACAATGGTGGTCACAATGTAAGTGAACCAACCTACCAAAGCAATCACCCGGAATGAAGTAATGTGCCAACAAAGCAGCCAAGGAAAAACTTGTACGGCAAAACCTGCAAGAAACTGTGGCACAACGGGGGTAAGTTGCCAACTCGTGAGTAGAAAACATCACAGAGCAGAAATCGCATGTATGACTCAATCCTAGGTCAAATACGATCAGTAATATATATATCCTCAAAATGATAAGGTCTGAAGCATGATAAGGTGGCAAGGGTAAACATCTATACATCAGTGTAATACCAAGTGCTCGTGTCAGTGCCTCAGGTAGCAACATATCATAAATATGAGGTATGATCAATGTAATCAACATGGATCAGTGTCAACTATATCATGAATTCTATAAGTATGTGGATATCATCCAACTATATAATCAATGTCTGTATGCATGTGGATCTCGTCCACGTGTCAACCAATGACACAAAACATCATGCATGTAAATATCATAGAGCATATGCATGGAAGTATGAGGATATAAATCAACGTGTTCCCCTCGCGACACATCAAAATCATGGAACCTGAGTGTACAACATCGACACTCGAAAACATCAAGAAACCTGTGCCCAGCATCGGCACGTAAATCCTCATATATATTTAGGGCTCCTTCAGTCCGGATTGGCCCACGGGCTCCGTCAGTCTGGATCGGCCCATATAATCTCTCGACTCCGGTCAGTATCCTCCGGATATCCGCCGATCCCAAATACTATCACCGGTAGGTAGTAGTCCCTCTGCCAGGCTCACAGTCTGTATACACAGCATCCCTTTCTTATCCCGGGGTACCATACCGGGCCCACCATGTACCCGCACACGGCCCACGACTCCTCCTCACATGGGGTATATATATATATCAGAACCGATAAAACTCATGGTGGACGCACTGAAATATCATATCAAGAGAAACTGGGTTTTTTAAAAACAGTACATGCTTTCTTTTGAAATCGCCACGGTTCTCAAATCCAGAAATCTCATGAAAACAGCAAATCTCAATGCGTAAAAGCGTAAAGAATGATGTATGCGACATATATCAGAAACGTAAGCATATCCGTATATCAAGCAAAATGGAACAGTAATATGCACACATCGAGGGAAAACCGCTCTCTTAAATGAATCCAGTTTTAAAATATATCTTGCGGTTCCCAAATCTCCAAAATCAAGCTAGAATCATCTATGTATGTGCAAATACGTATGTACGCAAGTATGGGTGTACAATATGTGTGTACGCAAGTATGAGTGTACAATATGTATGTAGGTATATACGCCAGTATGTATGGATGTACAAGTAGGTATATACATAAGTATGTATGGATGTACAAGTAGGTATATACGCAAGTATGAGTATACAATATGCATGTGCGCCAATATGGATGTACAGTAGGTATATACGCAAGTATGAGTGTACAATATGCATGTGCGCCAATATGGATATACAGTAGGTATATACGCATGTATGAGTGTACAATATGCCTGTGCGCCAATATGGATGTAAAGTAGGTATATACGCAAGTATGAGTGTACAATATGCATGTGCACCAATATGGATATACAAGTAGGTATATCCGCAAGTATGAGTGTACAATATGCATGTGCGCCAATATGGCTGTACAAGTAGGTATATTCGCAAGTATGAGTGTACAATATGCCTGTGCGCCAATATGGATGTACAAATAGGTATGTACGCAAGTATGAGTGTAAAATATGCCTGTGCGCCAATATGGATGTACAGTAGGTATATACGCATCATCGATAAGGGTGCTAGTGTCCTGACAGTATGGGTTTAATATAACAATAAACACATTTAACATGCAATGCGATGCGAATAGCAAGAACATGCGGAAAATGAATAATAAATACAAGAGTGAAGAATCTACATCATTATATATATATCATGCAGTTTTGCCGTTTGAAATAACACGAATCGTGGTGTTTGAAAAAATAAGGGATATGGTGTTTTTAAGAAAAGATGTGTCTTTTGAAAATATCTGTAGAATCTCTTGGCCTGTCTTTAAAATAATCATGATTCGTTAGTTTTGAAATAGGTATGACTCGAGTCTAGTCTAACATCTATAAGTAAACTACAGGACTAAACAAACAGTCTAACCGAAAGGGTAAGGGAAAACCACCTAAATCTGAGTCGATATATATATATATATAAATATAATAGTCGGTAATCCCGCCTCAATAGTATCACATATGATACAATATACAATATGACATCCTCGAGTCAAGAGTGTGGATCTATCATCAATATATAGCTCGTACGTAAATCCGTCGTACGGCATCCCAAATCTGGGTACGGGTCAAAATATCACATTCATCTCATCATTTATCTGGTATCCTTTATCATCATATCTCATGAACTGGGGGTACTGATGTAAGTCTAGTACAAACTGATACCATCTGCATATATATGTGTGTATGAAAACACACGCCTAAAGGCCCGCAAAAATCTCATGTCGTATTTAAAAATACGAATCTAAACATATCACCGATCTCGTGGCATCATGCCGAATCACATCGACTCATCTCCAAATATCATGTACAATCCTCATCATCCATGTGTAGGTATACATATATATATATATATATACATAGTAACATACCTATATGTGTATATATATATATATATATATATACATATCCCCATAAACGCACAAGTAAAACAAAGTAAGCATGCATGTGTGTACGTGTGTGTAAACCTTATTCTAAGGTTCACGACTAAACTAACTAACGACACCATCATCCAATGATACTGAAATTATCCATGACTCCCAAAGTCTATCTAGATAATCATAACCTCATAATAACATATAAATATATCCATACACTATACTACGAACTGCGGGGGTGCTATACGCCATCCACCCGACTTCCCCCGTAGATATAGTCTACTCACCTTGACCTTCGTTTGCCGATGTCGATGTCCCCACGCACTCGCTTTCGTCTCAAAGTCTTCACGAGAGTACCTACATATAATAACGTATCGTATCGCATTAAAATCCAAATCGAAACCAAAACGACACGCGGAACTCACATAGGTCAAAACCTATGGTTTGCCCTCACAACTTAACCAAATAACACCCGATAGAGACGTACAAACGTCAACTGATCGATGCAAAACACAAATACCAAAAATTAAATCCGTAAACATCGCAAAACGTAAAGCAGCAACTATGAAAACATGCTCCAGATTTTGTCTCAGGTGAAAACAAGGTAAGCAAACAACACTAGTATGATATATAGGGTGTATATGACCTACTAAAGCATATGCATGGGAAATCTGGCCAGATCAGTTCTTCTATGGTGGAATGGCCTCGTACTCTCAGGTAGCCTCTTAGGGTCTTAATTGGGTCACTAGAGTTGTTTGCTTGACTCAAAAATGTTCCAGGTCATCCCAGATTCCCCTGCACACTCTAAGTTCTCACAAATCGACATGAAAAGTTCTGTTTTTCCGTATTTTAGTTTTCAGGTTTTGTTAGGTCTGGGTTTTTGACAAATTGGGGGGTTTAAGGTCACCTCAAGAATTCAATTACACTAACTTAACTCAAATTAACCCTAACCCTCTCTAGAGTGAAAGAAAAACTATACTAAGTTTGAAGGGATTACCTCATTTAGCACTCAAAAAAACCCTACAGCTCCAAAATGCAAATTTTCTTGGTCCAATGTGTAGCTTGTGAGCTTGTGCACATTTTTAGTGAAGTGGGGATGGACTTTTGGTGAATTTTTAATGATGAAGTGAGGCTTGAAGAGGGGGAGGGAGGAGGTGCTGCCATGGGGCTGAAGATGAGAGAGAAGATGAAGATGATGAAGAGGGAGACAATAACCAAGACTTAGGTTTGACCCCTCACCTCTCTCTCTCATGCCCATACCTCTCACTACGCACACTTGTTTAATGTTTCCTTTACTTTTCTTTTCTTTTCTTCAGTTTTCTTTTCTCTTCTCTTTAAATTTTATAACCATACATGATAATAAGAAGAAAGTATGAAAGAAAAATATAACAAGTGTTAAAAATGATTTAGTGCATGTCATGTGCAAAAAACCGGATTAATGCGAGATTAGCGATATTTAATCGCGATTAGCACTAAATAATGTATAATAAAATATAAAATTTCATATATTGCTTAAATGATATAAAGCACCCTCATTTCAGTAATTTCCATAATTTTCCAAAATTTTCCCAATTTTATCGGTATTTAATTATACCGTCTTATTAAAATATTCAATATAATATTATTTAATTATAAAAAAAATCCTAAAAATAATATTTTATTTTTCTGAAATGTTACAGTAAATATACAAATGCCCTAGGCTCCGCATAGTCAAACCTAGACTCGAACCAAGGTTAACCTAGCGCGCTGATACCAATTTTGTCACGACCTGAAATGTCACGTGACTGGCCCTTGAATCATATGAAGTTTATAGAACCCTATCTAATTCAAGTAAGACAAAAACCCATAAATCTAAACCATTTTAAAAGGAAGTGTTTTGTTAAAATAAGCCGAATTATACGTTTTTAAAATCACAAGTCTTTTCTGAAAATTTCGGCAGAGTTTCCTTTGTAAATACAGGCCCCGAACGGGGTACAACATGATAAAAAGCATGTATAATGAAATAAGGCATCCCCAAGCGGGAGCTAGCTCTTCGTCAATCAACGGTCACAACCACGAAAGCAATATAGTATACAACGCCAAAGGGCGAGGATCAAAACTCAAAGGAAACCCAAATCGACATGAAAACCATAATAATACAACGCGCGACTCTAAGGTCGAAAGAATATACAGTCTAGTCTCTAAGTCAAATAAAAATACATGTCTGGTTGATGGAGTTACTAGATACAATAGAATAAATAAAAGTACAATGGTGGTCACGATGCAAGTGAACCCACCTACCAAAGCAATCATCCGGAAAGGAAGCAGTGTGCCAGCAAAGCCGCAACAAAACCTGTACGGCAAAACCTGCAAGAACTGTGGCACAACGGGGGTGAGTTGCCAACTCGTACGTAGAAAACATCACCGAGCAGAAATCATATGTATGAATCAATCATAGGTCAATACGATCAATAATATATATAACCTCAAAAAGATAAAGTCTAAAGCATGATAAGGTGGCAAGGGTAAACATCTAAACATAAGTGTAATCTCATGTGCTCGTGTCAGTGCCTCAAGTAGCAATGTATCATAAGTATGAGGTATGAATGTAATGTAATGAAAACAGAATACATCATGAATGAGAAAAGTGTTTTCTTTAATTGGTGAGATTTCTGTATATATAAATCGAGGTATTATCAATGAAATCAATATAAAATCCGTGTCTAGTATCGACACAAAACATGTATCCAAATATCTGATATCTCGGGCTCCGGCTATCCGGACTGGCCCCTGGGCTCCGGCTATCCGGACTGGCCCAACATCGATCGGTATCTTCCGGATATCCGACGAGTCACAATACAATCACCGGTCAGCAATGCTCCCCTGTCACAAGCTCAACGCCTATATCTGCGATCTTCTTGCCCCGGGGTACCGCATCGGGTCCACCATGCACCCACAGACGGTTCCTACTCCTACTCGAATTAGGTGTATGATATCGCTCAAGAGCCGAGAAAACTCATGGTGGACAATCTCAAATCATATCATGAGAAAACAACAACTTTCATTTAAAATGATAATCAGTTTTATAAAATCATGCGGTTTCTCCAAATCCATAAATCTCATGGAAAACCCAAATCTCGAGAATAAATAAACAATGAATTTAAAAGTATTGGGCTCCGACAATCCGGACTGGCCCTTAAATAAAAATGCATGACAATGAATAATAAATATGCATGAAGTACAACAGTATTGAATGCGATATCTAAACTAGCACAGTAATAATATGTCGAAACAACTAGCTAACAGCGATGTCAAATGATCAATATTCTCTAAGTGTACGTGACATGGCAATTACCGATGATGATGTGTGTGAGCCGGCAAGTAAGTGTATGTGGGACATACGCATCATCGGTAATGGTGCTGGTGTCCTAACAGCATGATTTCAATACTAGCATATGAAAACACGATATAAGCATGCAATGCGATGCGAGCAGCAGAAATATGCGGGAGCTGAATAATAAACACAACAATAAAAAATATGCAATAATGTAAACGAGTCATACAGGTAACTACAGGTCTGAACTAACAGGCAAATAAAAAGGTAAGGAACCCGCCTAAAATATGAGTCGATATATATATATATATAATAGTCGGTGATCCCGCCTCAATAATATCCCATACAATATCCTATGTACTATGACATACTCGAGTCAAGAGTGCGGATCTATCATCAATATAGCTCTTGTTAGTTATATGTATGCCCTAGAGGCCATTACTATACATGAGTTGTATATTGTAGTGGATGCTTGGACATATATAGGGAGGACTTTCTTGCTCGACATGATAGTATGCTATCTGGTTACTCTTTACCTTAACGTGTACACTGATTGTCTCTCTGTTACATGTTGGTAAAGCCCTTAGAATGTGTACTTGACTACCTAGACTATGATACGGATCATACTAGTGGGGACATGGTAGTCCATAAGTACATCCTTCAAGGTCCCTAGTCGTGGGTGTATTGAGACGGGGCATCGATATACGAGAGTAGACTAGCGTATACCTTCTCGACCCATGTAGATGGGCGATGGATGATCCCGTTTCCATTGGTTTTTGACATCAGAGATGATATACGGGTGCTCAGTCGAGACTGGGTACACTGGACGGACTCGCCGAGAACTCCCAGATGGTATTATACCTTACGTCAGATGGCAGTTCTCTGGTGACACTGGTACAGGTTAGTCTGTAGACCAGAGATCGTCATAGAGTCTTGTGTGATTCCCACTGTGCTTTGATTTCCACTTTACCACGTCCAAGAGGGCATGCAAAACGGTGGTTTTTGGATACAGTCCCGAGTCACATGGAGGCAATGAGCGATAGGAGGGGTTTCGTCTCTCCCGGTATTGGGGGTTGATGTTGCGCTATACTCGATTGGCCATAACAGGGATGTCCCTGGCCAGGGCTGGTTTAGAGATTTACTGGTAAGTGTTACCAGTAGTTTCTCGACCCGTTATGAGCCTCATATCAGCATGACTTATCGGTTATTGGGGTCTGACGTTTACCACCCCTAGACTTGATATGCGACATATCAGACGAGGAGACCGGACTGTACGGTAGTGTCACTGTCAGGCTTTTTGCAGGAGTTGGAGCGGGCTTGCTTGCTGATCTTCTGATCGTTCAATACCCGGGTAGCCGTTACGTCCAGCTAGTACCGCTGATGGCTTGTGGGTGCTTGATATGATCATCACCTACTGCCGGCGTATTGACGGGTCTTTAGAGTCCTACATAGAGGTTTTACTGGCTCAGGCAAAACGAAATAGGAGCGCATATGTGATATGTGCAGAACCGAGACTAATACGTCTATGTGATACCGTATTCTATTCTCGCGACTATTGTATCGGCCAGTTATATGTGATATAGCCGGGTTATCGAATCAAGTGTTGATTCGATAAGTTAGTACATTTTGTGTTAGTCGGTTATATGTGATATAACCGGATTATTAAGTCAAGTGTTGATTTAATAATTTAGTGTATAATTGTATATGTGATATACTAACTTACATTAACTAACATTGGTTCACTTAAGCATTTGTTTTTCTCACTTGTGCACAACTTAATATATATGTGATATATATTTATTTGTGTTCTTTTTGTATCATGGTTGTTGATACAACTTACATGGGTGTATAAGACTTATACCATACTAATTATAGTGTTAGGTTTTTATATTTAAAGTAATTCTAAAATTAGTGGATAATGAGCTCACATGCATGAAGCTTCATGAAGCTTATGGTTGCATTGACTTAGTCCACTAGTTTTGTTTTACTTAAGATATTAATTAACCTAACCACTATAATTAGCCATGGTTATGTCTCTACATGAGTTAGTATATGATACCCACTCACCCATGGTTAGTTCACTCTCTCTCTTGATTTAGTTTTCATTCTCATTTTGAGCTCATCTTCTTCCTCCTTCAAATTCTTTCTAGGGTTTGATAAAGAGAGAGAAAGATTGTGAGAAAAGAAATTCTAAAGTGTACCCATTTCCTATTTCATCATGCTCTACTAGACTAGCACTTTAGTTTAGGGTGTTTGCTTCACTAATTCTCTAGTTAGTGAAGTAGAAGCTTGAGTTCGTATTCCCTCGACGTAGATCATCTTCGGCCTCGAAGACTTCAAGAAAAACCGTTGCCCTCTTCTCATGGAGCCGTCCGAGAGTCCGGGAGCATGATGATCGCAGCGAAGGGACTACTACAAGGAGCTTAAGAAGTGAAGGACCAATCTACAAAGGTTGTATTTCGTATTCACTTAGAGATAATTGTTATTTTCTTGCATGTGTTACCCTAATTATCTAGCAAAGATCTTGTTTAGGGTTATTCGGCACGGCTAAAATTTTAATCGGGCATGGTTGATGCCTTGTAGAACCTTGTTAGAGTGCCTAGTAACCCTACAGTGGTATCAGAGACTAGCTAGAGCATTAGGCGACGTGTATACGAAGTTAAAACCCTGATCGAACTCGGAAATGTCGATTTAACCCTCTATCTGGACATTTTTTTAAAACTGTGTTTTTTCTGAATTAAAAATACCTAAAAATTCAGCAGGTGATTTTAGGGATTACTGTGCAAAACGTCAAATTAACTCGTACGGATCGCCACGGAACCGCGGCAGTACCCTGCTTATGCCGCGGATCCGCGGTCGTACAGTGAGATTTGGTTATTCTTTTTGTACAGTAATACCCTTTATCTGTTAGTGATATCTTCTGGATACTTTTAATTTGACTCAAGTGTTGAGTGTTCTGGGGATTATTTTGTATTCGTTGATTCGATCGGAATATTTAATTTCGTTATGTTTTTCCGGATAATTTAGTAAGTATTAAAAAGTTCGAACGGATATCAATAACTCACTTTTTCCCGACCCGGAAAATTTCCAATGTTGGATTTTTCCATTGTTTAAGAACGTCTAATTCGTGCAAGTAATGCGATGGACCCTCTAGAAGACAACAAACCTTAACTTGATTATGTGACAGTCTTGAACTGCCTTTTGAACCTTAGGGTTTGGGGCAGTACGGCGTGCCACATGTAAGGCGTTGGCTTGACCCTTCTACGGCTGGACCAGTGGTACTGTGGCATGTCATGGATGTTTTTAAACTAATTTCAAGTGTTGAGACATATTTGGGAAATCTTGGGTGCTTGTTTATTCGATCGGAAAGTTTAACATTGTCTATTTATCTGGAATGTGGTACAATATTTGGAATCAACAAGTAGTTATGAGATAAGTAATTTGAATGTTATAAAAATAGCAGTTTAGTCTCAGATGATCGGTTGCCACGGGATTTTAATGCGATCAAAAGTCCGTTGCAATCACGTAGCATACGCGGATACTCGACGGCTAAACTTAATAGACAGCCGCGCCCCAAAACCCCGACCAAGTGAATGTAGGAGAACCCCGTCGCTAAAAGCATCCGTTTGGGTGCTCGCGGCAGCGGTGTTCCGCCTTAGTGCACTTCGTCGAGGCATCCGGGGGTGCGGCCGTGTACTAAAGTTTGCGACGAGCATTCGATCTGTATATCGGGAATCTTGTTGAATTGCCCGACTAGATATTGAAAAGTGTTTTCGATATAGAGACTAAAATGCGGGGTTTATAATAGTTAGGCATGCGATGTCTAAGGAGGTTGCAGATTCCAACTGTTGTAGTTTTACACTTTCTTTTTTGCGACCGTAAGTGTAATATGTGATATCGCCGGTTTCGTTGCTATATGTCAACGACAATTGGGATACGCATATTTACTTACGTTGATGACATGTGATGTTATGTGTTGCTGGATATGTTATATTGGATCGTCGCGTTTTTGAATAGCCGGGGGTTTTTGTATGTGCACGGCAGCGCCCCGGCCGTCTGTACGAGGCCAAAATGCGGAAACAATACTTTTCTTTAAGTTTTGAAACCGGCACTACCGTGCACTATAAACCCGGATCGGGCCATTAACCTACTCCTAGCAAACTAGAGAAGGGGTAGAGAGATATACCAAGCGATCCGTGTCCTTCGGTCTTCTCGTCGTCGTCCCGATCTCCCCACGGAATCTCCGGTCTTCATCTCCTCGTCGGAAGGGTACCACATCGCCGGGTTCTTTTACGGGCTCCCACCTCTGGACCGAGGCAACTCGGGCATGAAGTTGGCGAGTCGACGTGTCCAAGAGTGCTGTAGGCTAAGTGTAGAACACTGGGTCTCATGGGGTTACTATGAAGTTGCCATTTGATGTGGAGGAAGAGTAGTAACCTTTTCAGATGAACTAGAGGATTTTGAGGCAAGCAAAATGGATCAATTTCTCTCCTCAAAATTTTTGGACAGCCCCCAAATAGAAGTGGCCGGCCTCCTTCCATGAAGAATGAAAGAGGGGAGACAAATTAACTCGTACGGATCGCCACGGAACCGCGGCAGTACCCTGCTTATGCCGCGGATCCGCGGTCGTACAGTGAGATTTGGTTATTCTTTTTGTACAGTAATACCCTTTATCTGTTAGTGATATCTTCTGGATACTTTTAATTTGACTCAAGTGTTGAGTGTTCTGGGGATTATTTTGTATTCGTTGATTCGATCGGAATATTTAATTTCGTTATGTTTTTCCGGATAATTTAGTAAGTATTAAAAAGTTCGAACGGATATCAATAACTCACTATTTCCCGACCCGGAAAATTTCCAAGTGTTGGATTTTTCCGTTGTTTAAGAACGTCTAATTCGTGCAAGTAATGCGATGGACCCTCTAGAAGACAACAAACCTTAACTTGATTATGTGACCGTCTTGAACTGCCTTTTGAACCTTAGGGTTTGGGGCAGTACGGCGTGCCACATGTGAGGCGTTGGCTTGACCCTTCTACGGCTGGACCAGTGGTACTGTGGCATGTCATAGATGTTTTTAAACTAATTTCAAGTGTTGAGACATATTTGGGAAATCTTGGGTGCTTGTTTATTCGATCGGAAAGTTTAACATTGTCTATTTATCTGAAATGTGGTACAATATTTGGAATCCACAAGTAGTTATGAGATAAGTAATTTGAATGTTATAAACATAGAAGTTTAGTCTCAGATGATCGGTTGCCACGGGATTTTAATGCGATCAAAAGTCCGTTGCAATCACGTAGCGTACGCGGATACTCGCCGGCTAAACTTAATAGACAGCCACGCCCCAAAACCCCGACCAAGTGAATGTAGGAGAACCCCGTCGCTAAAAGCATTCATTTGGTTGCTCGCGGCAGCGGTGTTCCGCCTTAGTGCACTTCGTCGACGGCATCCGGGGGTGCGGCCGTGTACTAAAGTTTGCGACGAGCATTCGATCTGTATATCGGGAATCTTGTTGAATTGCCCGACTAGATATTGAAAAGTGTTTTCGATATAGAGACTAAAATGCGGGGTTTATAATAGTTAGGCATGCGATGTCTAAGGAGGTTGCGGATTCCAACTGTTGTAGTTTTACACTTTCTTTTTTGCGACCGTAAGTGTAATATGTGATATCGCCGGTTTCGTTGCTATATGTCAACGACAATTGGGATACGCATATTTACTTACGTTGATGACATGTGATGTTATGTGTTGCTGGATATGTTATATTGGATCGTCGCGTTTTTGAATAGCCAGGGGTTTTTGTAAGTGCACGGCAGCGCCCCGGCCGTCTGTACGAGGCCAAAATGCGGAGACAATACTTTTCTTTAAGTTTTGAAACCGGCACTACCGTGCACTATAAACCCGGATCGGGCCATTAACCTACTCCTAGCAAACTAGAGAAGGGGTAGAGAGATATACCGAGCGATCCGTGTCCTTCGGTCTTCTCGTCGTCGTCCCGATCTCCCCGCGGAATCTCCGGTCTTCATCTTCTCGTCGGAAGGGCACCACATCGCCGGGTTCTTTTACGGGCTCCCACCTCTGGACCGAGGCAACTCGGGCACGAAGTTGGCGAGTCGACGTGTCCAAGAGTGCTGTAGGCTAAGTGTAGAACACTGGGTCTCATGGGGTTACTATGAAGTTGCCATTTGATGTGGAGGAAGAGCAGTAACCTTTTCAGATGAACTAGAGGATTTTGAGGCAAGCAAAATGGATCAATTTCTCTCCTCAAAATTTTTGGACAGCCCCCTAAGAGAAGTGGCCGGCCTCCTTCCATGAAGAATGAGAGAGGGGAGACAAAGGGAGTGGATCATTAATGCAAAGAAAAGGAATGATGATCATCATGTAGAAAGTCACCTCAACAATTATACCCATATCTGTCAACCATCATATCTCCACAAGTCAAGCCATCATGAACAAAAGAAAGTCAAGGGATGGTGGAACCATCATGAAACCATCATGATGCAACTACCTGCAAAAACAACCCTCCAAATTGCTAATTTGCACATTTGCAAATTAGCTCTCCTCTACCAATTTTCAGCCAAGGAAAGAAACAAAGGAAAATGACCGAAACGGAAAGCAAACTGGCAACTTCAGAAAACTAATCCCGTAATAAATTACAGGAAAACCCCGCGACTGTATATACATACCCGCATTTGTATTCCGTCCGAATATAAATGCAATGAGACAAAATCTACACTGTATTATACTAGGATCCGGCTTAAACCAAAGCCCGCTAGTATTGTCCGTCCGATCATGATCCGTGCAATACCGCACGTATATGATCGAACCCTGCCATATCTCCATACGGCCTCTACAGCGTTTCGTCCGAAACTTGAGAAACGTTCTGTGGGGGACTCTAAAGACTCGTCAATACTTTGGTTGTGGATTTAACCACTAGCACGTCAGAGCTATTAGCCATACGTAACGGGCTACCGGGTATTGACCAAAAGGGACGTCGATGAGCGAACTCATCCTGACACCCTACTGCTGGGCTCCTAGGCACGCTAGTGAGGTCTCACAAGGCATCAACCATGCCAATTTCAAAAATCTAGGTGCCGAGAAACCCGACTACGGACCGTTGGCTAGAAATCTAGGCGAAAAACAATCTAGTTAACAACTTAACTAATGGGATATCGGAAATACAACCTTTGTAGATCCGGTGCTCCACCTCCATAGCTCCGCAACGAAGTCGTCTCCACTGTCCAAAAGGAATCCGGGCTCTAGAGTCGGCTTCGTCGGAGAAAAAGCGAGCTAGGTCGTCGATGTCTATGCCGAAGATGATCTACGTCGAGGCATCGCTAAATCAAGCTCCACCTTCACCAAGCCCTAAAAACTTGTGAAGGAAACACACTCTACTACTTGGCAAGAGGTAGAGGATGAAGAAATGGGAAGTGGGTAGACTTTAGAATTGGATTTCTCACTCTTTATCATCAATCACCATTGATGACCTTGCTTTCATCACTTGAAGAAAAATGAGGAAGAAGAAGATAATAGTTATGATAAGTTAGTTAAAAATGAAATGAATAATCAAACCTTATCATAACATGACCATGGTTAATTGTAGAGAGTTAACTCAAGTTAGATGAATGGTTAGGGTTTGTATAAGAAGACAAAATGGTTGCTATGGTCAAAGTTCATGAAGCTTCAAAGAATACAAACAAAATAGCAACCATTTTCTCATTTCCTTTTTCCTTTTTCCAAAAAGAAAAAGATTAATAAATGAATAAGGAAATCAAAACCCTAATTATCCACTTAAAACATGGTTTAATTCTTTACATTTAACCAAAATGCATGTATCATCAAACATGATACAATCTAGTGCACAAAATCATATCGCATATGTAATGCGCACATCCGAGTGAGAAAATCCATTATAAAGTGAACCGATACTAGTTAATGCAAAGTAATATATCAAATATATAATTATGCATTAAATCATTAAATCAACACTTGATTTAACGATCCGGTCATATCGCATATAACCGGCTAGTATCATTAGTAACAACTTATCGAATCAACACTTGATCCGATAACCCGGCTATATCACATATAACCGATCAATGTCACATCGCGAGAATCGAATACAGTATCACATACTCGTATTATTCTCGGTCCCGCACATATCTCATATGCGCTCCTATTTCGTTTCGCTTGAGCCAGGAAACCTCTGTGTAGGACTCTAAAGACTCGTCAATACGCCGGCAGCAGGTGATGATCATATCAAACACCCACAAGCCGCAAGCGGTCTGCTAAACGTAACGGCCACCCGGGTATTGAGCGATCAGAAGATCGACGAGCAAGCCCGCTCACACTCCTGCGAATCCGACCAGTAACACTACCGTACAGTCCGGTCTGATCGTCTGATATGTCGCATATCTCGCCTAGGGGTGGTAAACGTCAGACCCCAATAGCTCGATAAGTCGTGTCGATATGAGGTCTATAACAATTCGAGAAACTACTGGTAACACTTACCAGTAAATCTCAGCAACCCTGGCCAGGGATTTCCTGTTATAGCCAATCGAACACAGCGCAACATCAACTCCCTATACCGAGAGAGACGAATCCCCTCCTATCGCTCATTGCCTCCATGTGACTCGGGAATGTACCCAAAAACCACCGTTTTGCACGCCCTCTTGGACGTGGTAAGATGGAAATCAAAGCACAGTGGGAACCACACAAGACTCTATGACGATCTCGGGTCAACAGACTACTCTGTACCAGTGTCACCAGAGAACTGCCATCTGACGTGAGGTATAATACCATCTGGGAGTTCTCGGCGAGTCCGTCCAGTGTACCCAGTCTTTACTGAGCACCCGTATATCATCTCTGATGTCAAACACCAATGGATATGGGATCATCCATCGCCCATCTGTATGGGTCGAGAAGGTATACGCTAGTCTACTCTGGTATATCGATTTCCCGTCTCGATACACCCACGACTAGGGACTTTGAAGGATGTACTTATAGACTACCATATCCCCACTAGTATGATCCGCATCATAGTCCAGGTAGTCAAGTACAGATCCTAAGGGCTTTACCAACATATAACAGAGAGACAATCAGCATACACGTTAAGGTAAAGAGCAACCAGATAGCATACTATCATGTCGAGCAAGAAAGTCCTCCCTATATATGTCCCAGCATCCACTACAATATACATCCTATGTATAGTAATGGCCTCTAGGGCATACATATAACTAACAATCTCCCACTTGCACTAGGGCCATCTGATAGCAGTGGTTGCAGTATCTCATACTCAACCATCCCATAAATGTCTCTCTCTGGGAACAGGCCTTTGTGAGTGGATCCACTGTGTTGTCCTCTGAGTCTACTCTCCTAACCTCGATCTTCCTGGAGATCAACCATCTCCATGATCAAGTGATACTGCCTTAGAATATGTCTGGATCACTGATGGGACCGGCGTTCCTCGGCATGAGCCACAACTCCATTGTCTCACAATGGTAGGAACGTAGTTCATCTCATGAACCAATATACACCCAAACATCCTCCTTGGTAGCATCTTAAGTAGCGATGTATCCTGCCTTTATCTTCTAGTATGCCACGGTATCTAGCTTGGGACTCTTCCAACATACCGTCCCTATACTGAGGGTAAAGACAATGCCTGTGACTGACATTCAGTCGTCTTTATCTCCCTGGAACACTTCCAGTGATTTTCCCCAGGTTCAACTGATACCATCTCACTACAACTAGTGAGTATCCTAACATCTATTTAGATCTATCTCATAGATCCAAAATCCAGGATTTAGTAGGTATCATTTTGATCCTATGTGGAGAATCATTGTGATAAGCGGAGATTGATCGAGCGCAGCATAGGAAACTCTTTCCCTATCAAGAGTATGTCATCGACGTACTCTACGAGGATCTCACCATACTCCCTACTACCTTTTTGTTTATACAAGGTTCATCTACCATTTTGATGATGTCAACTTCTTTGACTACTTCATCAAAACAGATGTTCCAACCCCGCGATGCCTGCTTTATCATATAAAACATCTTGCACACGTTTCCGCTGCTCCCACTGTCTACGAGGCCCTCTGGCTGTGTACTTATAGACGCTCTCTTCTAACTCATCATTTAGAAAAGCAGTCAAGACACCCAACCACCAGATATCGCAGTCTTGGTATGTAGCCGTAACAAGTAGGATCTGGATGGACTTAAGCATAGCTACTGGAAAAGGTTTCATCATTATCCACGCCTGGTCGATGACGAAAACCTTTAACAATTCTAGCTTTGAAAGTCTCAACTTTTCCATGTACACCAAGTAATCTTCTCAAGATATACTTGCTCCTGATGGGGATTTAACCCTTCAGATATCGCAACCAAAGTCCATACTTTGTTGGTGTATAAGGATTCCATCTCAGATCGCTAAGCATCCAGCCATTCTTACAGAGTCCTACTCCTGATGGCCAGCTCGAAACAAGTTGGGTCATCATCTCATGATGCAATCCTAGCTCCTACTGTCATAGAGAAACCGAAGTATCTCTCAGGTGGGTGAGGAACCCTACTAGATCGGCGGAGAGGCTGAGGTTCGTTGGTAACTATTGAATCCTTTGGTTCTTTCAAATCTTCTGCTGCAGTTTGTATAGCTGGAACATTTCCAGTTCTACTTAACAGACAATGCCTCGAGCTTGTCCGGATTTTGCTTTTTGACATAGGCCGGACAACCCTAAATCTTAACTAGCTTAAGACATGGGCTCTTCCCTTTCCATATCACATATGAAATGGTAGGCAACTGATTTGATTCGAACCCTATTCAATAGGTATGCAGCTTCTCAAGTGCATAACTCCCAAAAAGGAAATAGGTAACTCAGTAGTACTCATCATAGAGCACACCTTATCATATAGGGTGTTATTGCTCCGCCCCGATATACCATCATGCTATGGTGTATACAGAGGAGTAATGCTGAGAGAGAATCTCATTCTCCTTTAGAATAGTCCAGTATTTCCGTGCTCAAGTATTCTCCTCCTTGATCACATCAAAGGACATAATACATATACCCTTATTGGTTCTCTACTTCTAACTTATATTCTGTGAATATCTCAAAAGGTTCGGACTTATGTTTCAACAGGAACGTATGTCTGAATCTTGAGAGATTATCAGAGAATGTAATGAAGTAAAAGAACCGGTCTTGGCATGTGTAGACAGGGGACCTACATACATCAACATGTATCATCCCAAGAGTTTACTAACGCTTTCTCTGTTTCCAGTAAACAGAGCTGTGGTCATCTTATCTTTGTGACATGACTGGCGAGTTTCACAAGATGTAAATTCAAACTGATTTAAATATGCATCTATATGTAACTCTAGCTAGTCGGGTCACATTGATCTGACCTAGTCTACAATGCCTCAAGAAGAATTCGTTCATTTCTGAACTCTTCCTCTTGTGTGTGATCCGTATACTAAGAACTGTAGTTTGATTTAGAACATCAATGCTTTTAGATAACGTGCCTGAACCGATCAACTTTTGATATAGGAAATGTTCAAAACATTATCCAACAATACAAAATTTTATCATTTCTTTACTAATAAAGAGACTGATATGATTTTGTATATCAGGTTCGGTATCTAATAACATTCGTTCAGAATCAATGTATTGGTAATACAGGATGACAGTGACCGACAGACTTGGCTGCAACACTTGCCCCGTTTCTGCCTCATGAAACTTATCACCCGTTTTCAGTTCTCTACTTTTCTGTAGCCCTATGTAACAGATTACATATCTGGGATCCTGATCTGGTATCACATACCCAGGACGTAAAGGATACTGAGAAACAGTTCTGTATAGTGAACACACCCGAAGATGATGAATCAGCATGCACTCTCTTCGTTTGGGCTGCACGGGAATTCTGGTAATCCCCAATTTCCTGCTCTGTCTTATAACAATTATAAGTTGGAGCGGGACCAACGTTCCCCAGCTCTGATATAACAAGCGGGTTCGGTCAATATTCCGTATTATTATCTTCATTAAGGCGTGATTTGGTCGCTACCAGGAGAGAGAAAGAAGAAAACACTCAGCGTGCGCTCTTGCAAGAATAGATTGGTTATAATTTTATCTAATCAGGATGGTTCCCACTGCTTTTTATCAAATCTTCCTTCAAACCCTAAAAGGAAAGACTAGCCGGGATTAATTACACACTACAAGTTCGCCAATCTTTCAGCCAGGCCAGTGTTGGTACTTTGAGGGAGGTCCCCCGTGCTTTCGCACGAACCTAATTAATGTAAGCCTCGTTTTCCCAGAGGCGTAACCCCGTTGACACCTTTCTAGACACCTACTTGATCGGCTAATTGTAATGTATAAAACTCTCCCAGGAGTAACTCTTACTCGCAGCGGGTATCGGGATCCAACTATCTCATAGAAGGTATGCAATCTCATTGCAAATTTCAACACTTGAAATTCCCGATAATATTTTGCCCCTAGCTCGCTATGACCTTGACGCATGCCAAACAACCCATAGTCTGCTAGTCAAGTTCAACCCGTACATTTCTTGATTGAATTAAACCCACCCGCATGACCCTTGACGCATGCCAAACAACGCCGTACGAATACCCTAATCCAATCGCATCATATGCTGGCAGATAAGCACTAGTTAGCTACCGTACACTACGCCTTGACGCATGCAAAACAACCGCAGCACGAATACTAACTAATACTTATCTGAAATGAAGGAGGGCTACGACAGGTTTTTCTGAAAACCTATTGCGTAATGAACTTGATATCGTTGTAGAATCAAATGATTTTAAAATGGAGTGCTTTTGAGGCTTTTCTAGTTTTGCTAAAGGAGTCACTCCCGGTGAAGGGATCGTCGGTCCTTTCCTCGTCGAATGAGGTGCGGGATATATCATATATATCACTGTGCAAAGCAGAACTCTTAAAAGCAATCAAAAGACAAACCGAGTGTGTAGCATCTGCCAGTTATTGCTAAAGGAGTCACTCCCGATGAAGGGATCTCGGTCCTTTCCTCATCGAATAAGGTGCAGGATATATCACATATACCGCTGTGCAAAGCAAGAACTGTAGCTACCTGTTTTATTTTGAAATTCGATTCTACAACATCTTAGGTTTCTTTTATTTCATTAATCACATTAATGAAGTCCCATCATTTAAGTACCTAAACATCACAGATAAATACGACGTACACTTATGCCATCCGCATTCGCCTCGATGTCCCCTCGTGCACCGTTAGGTTAGGTAACTAACGGCAGAGCAGGGTAGGGCTAGCGCGGGTGTAAAACATAAGTAACGTCTATATAATATATCATATATACTATATACTATATCTATCACAGAACATCACATGATCACATCACAGATATCGCAGCAGAAGAATCATATGAAATATTGGATATACTAGGACGTCCGTGTTTTCAATACGAGCCAGTATAAAACACGGATTCCACGGTCGTGATGAATAGCCAAACCCACACCCCTAGACCCCTACGAGAGCGGCAAGCAACCATACCAATTCTGGAGTTAGGAGACCCGGACTCGACTCCTCGAGTTGGTCTCCCACTGGACCCCAGAACCCGGTTACTTGTGCTCTCCTCCTTGGGTTTATCCTAGTGCAGTAAAGTAAATAATATACATCAACGGTGACAACTTCCGCAACCTGGAAGCGCCCCAATAAAAGAATATTACACACAAGTTTTTACATGAATGAAAATGAAAAACACTCATCTCACATAAAAACCCCCGGCTATTCAAACACGACGATCCAATATAACATATCCAGCAACACATAACATCACATGTCATCAACGTAAGTAAATATGCGCATCCCAATTGTCGTTGACATATAGCAACGAAACCGGCAATATCACACATTACACTTACGGTCACAGAAAAGAAAGTGTAAAACTACAACAGTTGGAATCCGCAACCACCTCAGACATCGCATGCCTGACCAAATGAATTACTTAGACATCGCATGCCTAACAATTATAAACCCCGCATTTTAGTCTCTATATCGAAAACTCTTTTCAATATCAAGTCGGGCAATTCAACAAGATTCCCGAAATTTTGATCGAATGCTCGTCGCAAACTTTAGTAGGCGGCCGCACTCCCGATACCGTCAACGAAGTGCACCAAGGCGGAACACCGCTACCGCGAGCACCCGAACGGATGCTTTCGGCGACGGGGTTCTCCTACAGTCACTTGGTCGGGGCTATGGAGTGAGGCTGTCTATTAAGTTTACCCGGCGAGTATCCGCGTACGCTACGTGATTGCGACGGACTTTTGATCACATCAAAATTCCGTGGCAACCGATCAAGTGAGACTAAAGTGCTATGTTTATAACATTCATTCAGTTATCTCATAACTTATTGTGAATTCCAATTATTGTATCACATTTCGAATAAATAGAAAATGTCAAACTTTCCGATCGAACAATCGAACACCCAATTTTTCCCGATACAGCTCAACACATGAAATAAGTCTAACAACATTCCGTTCGTGCCTCAGTACCAACGGTCCAGCCGTAGAAGGGTCAAGCCAATGCCTCACATGTGGCACGCCGAACTGCCCCAAACCCGAAGGTTCAAAGGGCAGTTCAAGACGGTCACATAATCGAGTTAAGGTTTGTTGTCTTCTAGAGGGTCCATCGCGTTACTTGCACTACTTAGAACGTCGTTAAACTACGAAAAAGTCCAACACTTGGAAATTTCCCGATAGGGGAAAAATTGGGTATTTATATCCGGCCGAACCTTTTAACATATTCTAAGATTATCTGGAAAAGCCACACTGACAAAATTTGATAATCCGATCGAATCATTGATTCCCTATACAACCCCAGAATACTCTTCTGTAGAGTCACAATAAAAATACCCCAGAAAATACAGCATTATATTATATGAGTTACTGTGCAGAAATTATTAAACAAGGGAACAGTACGGCCGCGGAACCGCCGCACCATGCATAGCACGTGCCGCGGTTCCGCGGTGGAAAAGTTGATTCAGGCCCTCGTATTTCACAGTAATTCAAATAACACCCTGCTTATGTTTCTGCATATTTTTAATTGACAAAAATGCACAGTTTTGAAAAAAGGACAGAGAGCATGGGAAATATGCGGTTTCGGGTTCGATCGGACTTCAAACTCCGTCTAAACTTCGCCTAAGGCTCTAGCTAGGCTCTGATACCACTGCTGGGTTCCTAGGTACGCTAGTGAGGTCTCACAAGGCATCAACCATGCCAATTTCAAAAATCTAGGTGCCGAGAAACCCGACTACGGACCGTTGGCTAGAAATCTAGGCGAAAAACAATCTAGTTAACAACTTAACTAATGGGATATCGGAAATACAACCTTTGTAGATCCGGTGCTCCACCTCCATAGCTTCGCAACGAAGTCATCTCCGCTGTCCAAAAGGAATCCGGGCTCTAGAGTCGGCTTCGTCGGAGAAAAAGCGAGCTAGGTCGTCGATGTCCATGCTGAAGATGATCTACGTCGAGGCATCGCTAAATCAAGCTCCACCTTCACCAAGCCCTAAAAACTTGTGAAGGAAACACACTCTACTACTTGGCAAGAGGTAGAGGATGAAGAAATGGAAAGTGGGTAGACTTTAGAATTGGATTTCTCACTCTTTATCATCAATCACCATTGATGACCTTGCTTTCTTCACTTGAAGAAAAATGAGGAAGAAGAAGATAATAGTTATGATAAGTTAGTTAAAAATGAAATGAATAATCAAACCTTATCATAACATGACCATGGTTAATTGTAGAGAGTTAACTCAAGTTAGATGAATGGTTAGGGTTTGTATAAGAAGACAAAATGGTTGCTATGGTCAAAGTTCATGAAGCTTCAAAGAATACAAACAAAATAGCAACCATTTTCTCATTTCCTTTTTCCTTTTTCCAAAAAGAAAAAGATTAGTAAATGAATAAGGAAATCAAAACCCTAATTATCCACTTAAAACATGGTTTAATTCTTTACATTTAACCAAAATGCATGTATCATCAAACATGATACAATCTAGTGCACAAAATCATATCGCATATGTAATGCGCACATCCGAGTGAGAAAATCCATTATAAAGTGAACCGATACTAGTTAATGCAAAGTAATATATCAAATATATAATTATGCATTAAATCATTAAATCAACACTTGATTTAACGATACGGTCATATCGCATATAACCGGCTAGTATCATTAGTAACAACTTATCGAATCAACACTTGATCCGATAACCCGGCTATATCACATATAACCGATCAATGTCACATCGCGAGAATCGAATACAGTATCACATACTCGTATTATTCTCGGTCCCGCACATATCTCATATGCGCTCCTATTTCGTTTCGCTTGAGCCAGGAAACCTCTGTGTAGGACTCTAAAGACTCGTCAATACGCCGGCAGCAGGTGATGATCATATCAAACACCCACAAGCCGCAAGCGGTCTGCTAAACGTAACGGCCACCCGGGTATTGAGCGATCAGAAGATCGACGAGCAAGCCCGCTCACACTCCTGCGAATCCGACCAGTAACACTACCGTACAGTCCGGTCTGATCGTCTGATATGTCGCATATCTCGCCTAGGGGTGGTAAACGTCAGACCCCAATAGCTCGATAAGTCGTGTCGATATGAGGTCTATAACAATTCGAGAAACTACTGGTAACACTTACCAGTAAATCTCAGCAACCCTGGCCAGGGATTTCCTGTTATAGCCAATCAAACACAGCGCAACATCAACTCCCTATACCGGGAGAGACGAATCCCCTCCTATCGCTCATTGCCTCCATGTGACTCGGGACTGTACCCAAAAACCACAATTTTGCACGCCCTCTTGGATGTGGTAAGATGGAAATCAAAGCACAGTGGGAACCACACAAGACTCTATGACGATCTCGGGTCAACAGACTACTCTGTACCAGTGTCACCAGAGAACTGCCATCTGACGTGAGGTATAATACCATCTGGGAGTTCTCTGCGAGTCCGTCCAGTGTACCCAGTCTTTACTGAGCACCCGTATATCACCTCTGATGTCAAACACCAATGGATATGGCATCATCCATCGCCCATCTGTATGGGTCGAGAAGGTATACGCTAGTCTACTCTGGTATATCGATGCCCCGTCTCGATACACCCACGACTAGGGACTTTGAAGGATGTACTTATAGACTACCATGTCCCCACTAGTATGATCCGCATCATAGTCCAGGTAGTCAAGTACAGATCCTAAGGGCTTTACCAACATGTAACAGAGAGACAATCAGCATACACGTTAAGGTAAAGAGCAACCAGATAGCATACTATCATGTCGAGCAAGAAAGTCCTCCCTATATATGTCCCAGCATCCACTACAATATACATCCTATGTATAGTAATGGCCTCTAGGGCATACATATAACTAACACCTACTGAGCCTGTCAGTGACAATATCCGTACTGTCCGGTCCGTTCGTCTATGAGCATCGCATGTCGGGCCTAGGGGGTTGGTAAAAGTCAGACCCCAAAAGCGGTACAAGTCGTGTCGGAGTGTAACACAGAACACCCTGAGATACTACTGGAATACCTACCGGTAAATCTCCTGCCTTGCCCAAGGACTTCGTGTAATGGCTCTCTTAGACACAGCGTGACCTCACCCCCAATACCGGGAGAGACGAACCCCTGCAGATCCGCTCACTGCCTCTATGTGGCTCGGGACTGTACCCAACTAAAACCTGTTTGCATGTCTCCTTTGAGCGTGGTAGGGTAGTAATCAAAGTACAGTAGGAACTCACACGAGACAAATGACGATCTCAGGTCGATGAACTAACCTGTACACATGTCACCAGGGAACTGCTATCTGACGTCAGGTATAATACCAACTAACATGTTCCCGGCGAGTCCTGTCCAGTGTACTCATAACCCAATGAGAACCTGTATACATCTTAGGTGATCCAACTGACACCAGTGGCTTGTGAGACCGGCCACCGCCCCTCGTCGGGGTCTCGACTATATACACTAGTCTACTCTGGAGTATCGATGCCCTGTCTCGAAACTCCCACGACTAGGGACCTTTTAAGGATGTGCTTATAGACCCCAGGTCCCACGTATATGATCGCCATCATACTGCTGGCAGTCAAGCAAGAATTCTAGGGGCTCTATCAACGTGCAATAATGACCTGTAAGGTCACCTAAAGCAGTACACGATGATAAAGATAAACCAGATAGCATACTATCATCTTGAGTAAGACTGCCCTACCGGTATAGGTCCTCTCCCAATCATTGCAATCATGTGCCTGTGATCCAATAATTGACTCTGAGGGTACTATCTCCAACAATCTCCCACTTGCACTCAAGGCTAATTATTGCGATGTCGCATACTCACAGCCCGTGTGATTCCGAACACCCAACTCCTCTACTAATCAGTCTCACAAAGCCTGTTTGCGAAACTATTGTGTTCGAGGAATAGCCTCAGTGAGTGGATCCGCTCTGATGTTTCATTCCATGTCTCTCTTTATCTCAAGTTCGCGGAGAAAGTCATCTCCCGAAATGAGCAATACCTGTCGTAGAATATGTCTGGATATCTGATGGGACCTAGCTCATAAATGAACTCCAAATCCAAACTTCTTAGACTGTATCGTCAACTGAACTTAATCAGTATCCTGCGTCATGTCTCCCTCAGTATCCACTTGGATCACCTATCCAAAACATTGCCCCTCGTCAGAGGGAAAACTAGAACTCTAACAGTCACTCTGTCATGCAGGTCACCTTGGAAGCCTGGAATGATAATTGTCTCCCGAATGAGGCTGTCGTTATCATATCCCTAGAACATCCACTTATGTTCTAAAACTGCTTCCGAATGTTTCTCTAGGATTTGATCAATATCAACTTGTTGCATCTACTGCAAAAACAACATCTTGTGTGGTACTTGACATTTCATGATCGACTCAATTGCCTAAGCAAGTGATCTGCCAATCATGCACATCCCTCTGCCCTTTAGTCTGTAAGACTCCTTTAGAGATGGTGACTCCATCACCTGCAGGTACACTACCGTACCAGGAGTCGTCCATTCTAAAACACCTTTAGAATGCTTTCTAAATACCAGATTGGGAAACTACCCAAATCTAGATCTAAAACCATAGATCTAGTAACCAGAATGTCTGATATAATACCCAATTCCTATGTGGAGAAACCACTATGTGACAACCAAAGTATAACCAATCGTAATATAGGAACATCACTTCCTACTCTGTGTATGTCATCCAAATACCAGGACATCACACCCTACTACCTTCTTAACAGATCCATCCCCTATTCTGATGAAGTCAAACCTATGACTGTCACATCAGAAATAGATGATCTATCTCCGCTATATCTTCTTTAGTCAATAAATAGACATAATCCTCTTGTCCACCAATGCTTCCGCTGCTCCCACTGACTACGACAACCCTCTGGCAGAGTCATATACACGTGTACTTCTAAAGCCAGTTCAGAACGACGCTATACTCATCCTCCTGCCAGGTCTCATAGTCTGGAACAACAGCAATGGCAAGTCTGGGTAAACAAGAACCTCCCTGCCACCGTCCTTGAGGCTACCGGAGTACCTCTCAGGTTCCTGAGGTTACGCACCTTATCTGCGGAGTGGCCAATGGAATGTCAAACCAGATTGAATCTTTAGGTTCTTATCAAATCTTCAGTAATCGTTTAAGGTTCTGGAATCACTTTCAGTTCTACCATACCCCCACTATTGTTTTCTGAAAAAATCCATTTCTTCTAAAACTGTGGCGAGTCAAGAACAATATTACTATTGATCTTCCAAATGGTAGAAAATCAACCCTCGTCATAGCCTGGGTCAACCCATAAACAGCCATTACAGAAACGTGCCTTGAGTTATCTGGAGTCTGGTTTTAAGCATAAGCCGGACAACTCCCCGTACCTTAACAATATCAAGATATGAACTGTTCTATATCCAATACAGAAACAGAGGCACTAATTTAATTGAACCAGATTCAAATCATGCAGCTGTCTCCAGTGCATGTCAACTAAATGGAAGGAGGCCTATCAGCATTACTCAACTTAGGAATTCTTCCAATTATGAGTGACCTGAAAGAGAAACAAGTTTCTCAAAATCATTACTATCAACTGAATACCATACACAAGTATCTACATCTTCGATCTCCTTGAAGAATCCTGATACTTGCAACACCTGGTTCTCTACTTTATTCATATACCTATAACTTCTCAAAACTTGGACCTTGTGTTTCTACGAAACACCTGTCTAAAAACTAGAGAAGTCATAAGTAAACCGAATATAGTACGAGAACCAACCCCTCTGTCCTCATGGACACTGGACAACATACAATACTCTGCATAAGTCTCCTGAGTCTAATAACTCATTCCCTGTGTGTCGTAGGTTGAAAACTGTACTTATGGTTAAGAAGAATTACACCGCTGTTTAATGCTCCTTACCTAACCATCCACTGATATAGGTAAATGTCATACACATAATTTCAAAAAGGTATATCTCACTCTATAAAAATAGACGTACAGATGTACCAATTTGAAATTGGTGCATAACAGCAGCTATTCAAAACCAAATATTTGCCGTCCGGCAAACAACCCTGGTGACTTCCTCAAATATCACCAATTACAATGAATTCCGATATAATGAGGATGATCACCTAATTCCCAACAACTTACTCCCACTCATCATCTGTAAAACCACACAGATGTAAGAATCATACCTGGTAAATACATACCCTGGAGCAAGTGTCTAATTGGGAAATCAGTTTTCTTTTTACAATATACAGTGAAACTGAAACATTGAAATGTTTCGAAGGGGTATCCTGGTATTCCTAGTAATGCCTCTTCCATTATCCAGATTCACATCTGTAACCGTATATTTCTATGCCATCTCTCCACATCCCTTCATATGTCTTTAGTCATTACCTTCTGCACACCCCTTTAAGCCAAATGGTTTTCTTCCTTCCCTACCGTTCGGCACCAGCTGATTGTTAATAAATTCCGATTGATTGAATGTAAGTAAAAGAATCAACTCAAATGGTCAAATGATTCCCGATAATGGTTTCATTTGATTGTAATGATTTCTTGTTTGTGTAAATCGAATAAAGCGAATAAGTTTCTATGTGTCGGTAATATTGAAAAAAATTCACGATCAAAGAATTATATTTGACCGCAATCAATTACGGTGTCGATTGTAGATCGTAAGAGAGTGCGGATCGTCCACAGGGATTGTGTGATTCGTTTCTATGTTTAATTTGTTTGAATTGAAAAGTTAATCGAAAAGAAAAGAAACATGATTCAAGATTTTATCGATTGATTCAGGTGTCACTAGTTTAATCAAGAATCAAGAAACTGATAAACAATCGAGAATCGGGTTTCGATGATATTTCCAATCAAATGTCGAGAATCTAAATAAGGCTCGTAGGAATCGATCGGATCTATAGACGTGATGTAATCTCAAGATTTCGTGTTCTTGTCCTTCGAAAGATTGATACTAGATCGATGATGATCGACGAGAGTTAGGGATTTCTTGATGAAACTAGGGTTTCATCGTTTAACCCTTGTTCTTTCGTAGATATCATTCACATTCTAGCCTCTAGCAATTTCAAGAAACGATCGTAACTCCCCAATCTCGAGCGATATCAATCAAGAAAGCATCGCAACGAATTGGGTCGTCGATTCTTGACCTTGCTAGGGTTTACAAAACTCGTAGGACTCAAGAATCGATTTAAGATATATTACATCATCATTCTATTGATCGTCTCGACTCCTCGACGAGCGGAGTATTACTCAAACATCATCACACAGAAAGCATTCAAGAATTGAAAAGATATCATGATGCAAGAATTGAAAGAAAACAAGATAAAAGAATATCACCTTTTATTTATATCAACAATTTGATTACAGTCGCTCAAGAACTACAAGAGGAAGAACTAAATTGTTGAATTGGCGTCGCTTGGCTCCGTGAGTCGCGGATCGGCTAGGACCACTTGCTCTGTTGAAGATCGGCTCGGCTCATAAAAGGTTGCAAGGCTTCTTGCTTGATGGGTACTCGGGATCTTGGCTTTTGATTGGAATTAGGGTTAGGGTTTCATACAAGTCCTCTCACTAGACTTGTGGAAGAAGATGAAGAGAATGAATGGCTAAAGATGAACTAATGGAGGGATTTTTCCAAGATTAGAGATTATCCTCAAAATTGGGGGTTCCTTATACAAGTGAGCCTAGGGTCTTATTTATAGATCTCCCAAACCCTAGGTCTAGGTTTGAATTTACAATTCCCTCCAAAAGTTTGTTGAGGCTTCTAGAAGGAGTTTGTTAGGCTTTAGCTTAGGGTTTAAGCTAGGGTTTAGGGAGAAGTTTCTAGCATGATAGGCTAGTTTAGTGTTGATCCCAAAGCTTGCTGATCTGGCAGAAGTCTCTGGAGTCTTCTGGAACTTGAAGTACATTTCTGAAGTGTGGGCCCTGAGTGAAACATTGTGCAGCAAAATTGGATGGGTGACGTGGTAAGGCCGCCGCGGAACCGCGGCACAACGCGGTTTAGGCCGCGGTTCCGCGGCCAAGTAGGTTCCTTGTGGCTTGGTTCTTCTGGTGTGGTCTTGGGATGCTATTTGGGGCTTTATCTGATATGTTGAATTTTATTTGTCCCTTTGGATTGATACCAGAACTGAAATCATTGAGTTGGCGTAGTCAGTACCGTATAAATTTTGGCCTTTCTTCTGGATTTTCCTGCACAGATCTCAAAACAAGTATTGCGCAATATAGGGATGATGCGATGCCATGAAATGCGGTCAATTTCCTTTAAAGTGCCGGTTTTAGAGTCTAACACATGTAATCTGATATTTGACAACTGTTTTGCTAATATGTGAAATATGAATGCCGAACACTTCTATATGAATGCAAATGATGAGGAAATTGCCGGCTGAAATATGCAATATTTTCGACTAATCAAATTCCCCCAAACTTAATTTCGATCGTCTCGAGCGAACTGTTTTATTAAAAAGAGAAGGAGAAAATAAAGAAAGAGAAAAACTAACTAGCACACTTTCGTAGGCAACACGATTGCACTGAGCACGTACAACAAGCCTTTAAACCTCTAGGTGTCCCTAGTAGGAGGAGTGTTGCCTCCTGAGGGTTTTCAGCGGATTGCACCCACAAAATCCAATAATAAAAGAAAGATCATGAATATTACATTTAAAGAAAAGAATCGTAAAACAAATGCTTCGAAAATTAGGGTTTCCAACTAAGCTAGCTTTTCGGTTGTCATGAGCCCTATCTTAATGGTCATGAAAAGATGTTAGAAATCACGTCCTCCCTCAATAAAACATCGTCTTATTCTTCATTCCTATCTTTCTTCCAAACATCGATCATATCACCCTGCGTGTGTGTAAAGGACATCCCTACACCCGGAGAATTCAATTCAAGCTATCATACTCTTGCCCATCAGCCTCAGTACTTTTTAATTAATGAATATTTAGATGAGATTGCTCACACACTTTCATGCGACCGTTAATATTTCTTGAGGTACTAACCGACCGATTACTCCTGTGCTTGCTTACTTGGTGTATTTTCCTCGTCTTGCACCACCTCAGGCATAGCAGTGACTCCCAGACCAGTTGGCCTTAGGGCACTAGGTGAAGAGGCACCCTCGCTATACATTTTTTATTGCCCTTGGTGATAACAAAACCAGTGTTCATTTTTCTCACCATTTTATATTTTTTATTCATTTTTTTTCTTTTTATTTCCTTCATACATCGGCTTTAAGACAAGAGCTTTTCAAGGTATCCTCTACTATCCCAGGTTTCAAGACGTGTGTAAGTGCGAATAGCAGGGTATCAACGTTCAAAATGTTTGGCTTCCAGAATAGAAACTATTTTTCAGACTTATTTTTATCCTCAGATTAGTGACGTCCTTCATCTTACTAACCCTTTGAACAAAGGCTCATAACTACTTATTACTAGTTCGTATAAGAAAACTTCTAATTTTCTTAGTTTTCTCAAATTTTTCTAATCTCATGGATGTAATTTTTCACTATCTAAACTTTCATTATCTTATTTATATACAAAAAGGTGTAAATATTAAAATTATTTTTATCGGTTTTGAATTTTTTTTCAATTTTTATAGATTTTTAAAGAAATGTTTTGTGCTTATGCAAATGATATGCAAATGATGCAAAAATAAGCACAAACCTCCCACAAACTTGTTTTCAACAGTGTCCTCACTGTTGCCAAATGCTATACCTACAAAACTGTAAGCCTGGGGGGAATTATTAGTGGGGGCTAAATATATAAGTGAAGAACTTCCCCCAAACTTACTCTTTTCACTCACCTTCATTCAAAAGATGATGCATTGATAAACAGGACATGAAGGTGAGATGGAGGAAATTTAATCCAAATAAACTGGCTCTTGTAAGAACAAGAGCTCTTTCGTGGGGTCAGTGGAAAAATACGGCTTAAGTCTATGTCCATTTACTTTGAAAAAGGTGCCGTTTTTAACATTTTCTACTTCTACTGCCCCGTGCGGGTATACAGACCGCACAACAAAAGGTCCCTTCCATCGAGATCGGAGCTTACCCGCGTGAAGGTGTAATCGTGAATCATAAAGAAGGACTTGTTGACCAGGTGAAAATGTTTTCCTCAAAATGTTTTTATCGTGAAAAACCTTAGTCCTATTCTTTGTGATTACAGCGTTATCATAAGGTTCATCGCGGAGTTCGCTTTGCTCATTTATTTGCAGCTTCCGAAAGTTGCAAGCAAGGTTTAGATCAAAATTTATTTATTTTGTAGCCCACAATGCTTTATGCTCTATCTCGACGGGTAAATGACATGCTTTTCCAAACACTATCCTATATGGAGACATCCCTAGGTCGGTCTTATATGCAGTCTTGAATGCCCAAAGAGCATCCGTCAGTTTGGTCGACCAGTCTTTTCTATTTTTAGCAACAGTTTTCTCCAGGATAAGTTTGATTTGTCTGTTTGAGATTTCAGCCTGCCCGCTTGTTTGGGGATGATAGGGTGTAGAAAGTCGGTGGTTGATTGAGTATTTTCGCATCAGAGTCTCGAAAGATCTGTTGCAGAAATGTGTCCCATTATCGCTAATGATAGCGCGTGGGTGTCTAAATCGCGAGAAGATATTCTCTTTTAAGAACTTAATGACAACTTTCCTGTCATTAGTGCGACATGGAATGGCTTCTACCCACTTTGAGACATAATCAACCGCCAGCAGAATGTACAAATTCCCAAAGGAGTTGGGAAAGGGACCCATAAAATCAATGCCCCAAACATCGAATATTTCAACAACCAAGATGGGTTGCTGAGGCATTTCATTCCTCTGGGAGATTCTACCCGTATACTGACATTGTGTACAGGTTTTGCAATACTCAAATGCGTCCTTGAATAAGGTCGGCTAATAAAATCCACACTGCAAAACCTTTTCCGCTGTTTTTCTAGGACCAAAGTGACCCCCACAGGCCTGATCATGACAAAATGAAAGAACACTCTTGAACTCTTCATTCGGTTCACACCGGCGAATGATCTGATCAGGACAATATTTAAACAAATAGGGCTCGTCCCAGTAAAAATGTTTTACTTGGGAAAGAAAACGATATTTGTCCTGTTTTGACCAATCGCTCGGTATCAGTCCCGTGGCATGATAGTTCACAATATCCCTGAACCATGGTTCAGCGGATATGCTCAAGAGTTGTTCGTCAGGGAACGAATCATTGATCGGCAGGGTCACAGGGGAAGAAATGATACGTGAAAGATGGTCAGCTACTACGTTTTCACATCCTTTCTTATCTTTGATAACAAGATCGAATTCTTGTAATAGAAGGATCCAACGTATTAGTCGACCTTTTGCATCTTTCTTCGCCAGAAGATGTTTTAAAGCGGAATGGTCAGTATACACAACTATAAATGAGCCAATTAAGTAAGGCCTGAATTTTTCCAATGCAAATACAACCGCTAAGAGTTCTTTTTCTGTGGTTGTATAATTGATTTGAGCATCATTCAGGGTCTTACTAGCATAGTATATCACGTGTGGCATCTTTTCGATGTGCTGTCCTGAGACTGCACCTACTGCAAAATCAGATGCGTCACACATCAGCTCAAAGGGGTAGTCCCAGTTTGGCGATGATAGCACGGGGGCTAAAGTGAGTGAGTGTTTAAGCGAGTCGAAAGCTGTCTCGCAGTCCGAGTCAAAATGGAAAGTCGTATCCTTGGCCAGGAGAAGAGTTAAAGGTCTAGCAATTTTGCTAAAGTCCTTAATGAATCTCCTGTAAAAGCCCGCATGGCCAAGGAAAGATCGAATATCTTTGACGCTTTTGGGATGAGGGAGGTTTTGAATGACATCTATCTTAGCTCTGTCAACCTCAATGCCTTTCTGTGAAATGACTTGTCCAAGTACTATTCCTTCTTGGACCATAAAATGGCATTTTTCCCAGTTCAAAGTCAAGTTATTCTCTTTGCAACGAGTAAGAACAGCGTCATGATTCGATAGGCAATCAGAAAAAGAGTCTCCAAAAATCGAGAAATCGTCCATAAAGATCTCCAAAAAATTCTCTACCATATCAGAGAATATCCCCATCATACACCGCTGAAAGGTAGCGGGAGCATTGCATAACCCAAAAGGCATGTGACTGTAAGCAAAGGTACCAAAAGGACAAGTAAAAGTTGTTTTATCTTGATCCTTTTTGGCGATGAGGACCTGATTGTAGCCTGAGTATCCGTCCATGAAACAATAATACTCTCGTCCCGCTAAGCGTTCCAGCATCTGATCAATAAATGGTAGAGGAAAATGGTCTTTCCTCGTGGCAGCATTGAGTTTTCTATAATCAATACATACACGCCACCCAGTTTGGGCGCGTGTCTGAATCAACTCATTTGCCTCATTGGTTATAACAGTGATGCCGGATTTCTTAGGAACGACATGTATAAGACTCACCCATTGGCTATCGAAGATGGGGTATATAATACCATTATCTAAGCATTTGACGATCTCTTTCATTACAGCTTCCTTCATGACGGGATTCAACCGTCTCTGTGGTTCTCGGGTCGGTCTGGCATCATCCATCACATATATATGATGTTCAACTATCAAGGGACTAATCCCTTTGATGTCCGCCATACTCCAACCAAACGCCTCTTTGTTAGATCTCAATACCGATAAAAGGGCATTCTCTTGCTCTGATGCAAGAGAAGCGGATATGATAACCGGTAAAGACTCATTCTCACATAGATATGCATATTTAAGGTGAGAAGGTAAAATTTTGAGATCTAATTCAGGCGGAGAAATGATAGAAGGAGGGATCATTGAGTGATTTTTGGACTTACAAAGAAGCTCAGAGCCTGTGAAAGATACAGACTCGGGTGGAGAAAAGTCAGGAGTGCAGGACTCAAGTGTAGGTAAAGTGTCCTCACTAAGATATTGTGTGAAATCAAACAGAGATGTGGTAATGTCGTCGAGATCTAGAAAGCAAAGATCATCAGCTCCACAACTATCAGGAGCGATCTCATGGACAGAGTACACATCTAAAATATGAGCAGAGGGTTCTGATGGCTGACTTCCAACTTTGTAGATGTTTAGTTCAATGGTCATATTTCCAAATGATAAGTTCATTGAACCATTTCTACAGTTTATAACAGCGTTGGAAGTGGCAAGGAAAGGACGACCCAGAATCACCGGAATTTGGCTCCGGGGGTTTGCTACAGGCTGTGTATCGAGTACAATGATGTCTACAGGGAAAACAAATTCCCCGGCCTTTATCAACACATCCTCTAATTCACCCCTTGGTTTGGTGATAGATCGGTCTGCCATCTGGAGAGTGCAATGAGCAGGTTTCAGCTCTCCAATCCCTAATTGCTCATTGACAGAATATGGAAGGAGGTTAACACTTGCGCCAAGGTATAAAAGAGCACGATTTATGTTTTTACCCCCAATAGAAATCGATATTGTAGGACATCCTGGGTCCTTTCGTTTCTTTGGTAGCTGGGGTATAAAAGCAGTGCTAATATTATTAGACATGAAGACCTTCTTCGGCACTTGAGTCTTCCTCTTCCTAGAGCACAAGTCCTTAAGAATTTTCGCATAAGCGGGGACTTGTTGAATCGCATCTAGGAGAGGGATATTGATGTTAACCTGTTTGAACATTTCCATAATTTTCTCCATATGTGGACTCGTTCTATTAGCCCTTAACCGATTTGGGTAAGGAGCATTCGCAATAAGCGCAGGGTCCATCATAGGAGAAGGAAGAGGGGGTAGACGCGGTCCCAAAAGAGGTATGGGGACCGTTTGTGGAGAACTAGAAGGGCTATACTGAGGTGTCGAGCCTAATGGGAAATGGAGAATAGGCTCACGAGAAGATGGTATGGTAGAAGAAGAAGGATCAGAAGGAGAAGTGTGTTTGTGTGGAAAGGTCTCAGCCGGGGTGTTGATATGATTTTCAGTATCATCAATTTCTTCCCCGACATGATTGTTCAGCACTCTTCCCGATCTCAACGTTGTGACGGCATTTACATTGTAATGCCCAGGATTCTATAGGGGTTGAGAGGGAAGTTTCCCTTTTTCTCTCGCACTCATTTCGGCTTTTAGGCGTGCTATTTCAGCTTCCATCGTTCTGATACTCTCAGCTTGGGACGCTGAGTTTTTCTTTATCTCACCGACGAAAGATCTAACCTCAGCCGAAACCTCTATGAAATTTGATAAAAGTGATTTCATGGTTTGAGTGAATTGAGAAAACTCGTCAGAACAGGTCATATGATTAGACTGTGTAGGAGTGTTGACCTGATTTTGGAAATTTTGTGACTGATAGGGGTGCTGAGTGAGTTGAAGGGGTTGCTGTTGTGGTAGAGGAAGAGCCTTTTGAAAATTATTCGTGTTTGGAACCGTGTTTTGAGATTGGTTTTGGTTCCAAGCGAAATTCGTGTGATTCCTCCAACCCTGATTGTACGTGAAAGAATATGGATCGTTTCGAGGTCTTTGAAATGCGGCATTAGAATCCTCATGACCTTGAAACGCAGAGTTTAATGGACATTCTTCCGTTAAATGAGACGGATCAGAACAGCACCCACAAACAGTTTTGGGGAGCGACACTGGGTTTAGGGAGGCTGCTGCAAATTTGTGTTCCATAGCGTCGAGCTACTTTTGCATTGCTGCCATTTCAGCTCGAACACCTATGGACACATCTATTTGGTGTACGCCACCCCTATTCAATGGTTGGGTTCCACTCTCCCACTGTAGTGATTTTTCAGCGAACTCTTCTAAATACTTCCAAGCTTCCCCATCATCTTTGGTCATAAAAGTACCTTGACACATGTTTTCAAGGCTCTGTTTAGTGTTTGGATTAATGCCCTCATAAATGATTCGGCACAATTCCCATCTCGGGATGCCGTGATGAGGACACTGAACCAAAAGATCCTTGAAACGTTCAAAGCATTTTGAAAATGGTTCAGTAGGGAGCTGGGCAAATTGATTTAGTTCGCTACGGATTCGAGCTGTCTTTTGAATTGGGTAAAATTTCTTAAGGAATGCAGCGACGAATTCTTTCCAATTCGTGATAGAATGTGCGGTAGTGTTATATAGCCGCTTCTCGGCTATATCGCACAATGTAAATGGAAGAAGTCGTAGACACATCGCATCCACTGAAAGTTGTGACGTACCCATCATTACGCATATGTTTTCAAATTTGGTAATGAAAACGTAAGCGTCCTCAGTCTCGAGTCCGTGGAATTTGGGTAAAAGATTGATATACTGGGGCTTAATCTCAAAGTTATCCCCATTGGCTGGTGGTGTGGATAAGCAGGTCGAAAGAGGACCTCGAATAGGGTAGCACCTCTCCTGGAGAGAGATGCGGGGTGGATTCTGCGCACCAACGGACGGCGGCAGATTAGGGTTAAAGAAGTTCGATGGATTCGGATCCATTGGTGTGGGTGTGGTAGTGGGTAAAGAAAAGGTAAATGGAGAAATATCGACTTCGGAGTCGATAAAGGGTACGCGGACTAAACGGGCACTAGAATCCCGTGTCCAGCCTATCTTGTACTAAAAAGGGTTAGTACAAGTGGCAGGGTTGACTTATAATTAGGGGTAATGAATGAATGCGGTGCTTGCCTTGAAAAAGGGACGGATTTTTTTTATTTTTAAAAATGATGCGACACAACAAATGCAGCACACAAACCCTAGAATCTAGTGGTCACCTAGGTCCGGCTCTAGACCGCTCCTAACTGCCAAAAGACAAGTCGCAGGATAGAATCCTCCACTGCCTCTTTGTCCCCCTGTGGCCGGATAAGTGCCAGGTAAGTGGGAAGGTACTCCACTACGTAAGTAGTGGGCCTAATTAAAAACCACTAGCCTTAGATACACTCGTCTTAGGCACCACAATAAAACGCGGATAAGCAATGAATTACCCACGGCCTTCTCTTGTCCTAATTGAGCGCGACGGTCCTTAGAGTCATCTCTAGATTTCTTTTAGTTAATGTGGGTCAATGCGGATGCAAGTTTTATGATTTTCGGGGCCTAGGAAGGGTAATGAAATCCCCACCTAATTTGGATTTGGCCGTGCCCCTTAATATCCGTATTAGAATGCAAACAACCAAGAAACAAAATCACGCACAAATTTAATTTGCTTTTTGCGGCGCTGCGATTATTTGCAAAGAAACCTGCAGAAATTTGTTAGTTGGAGCTAAACAGAGGAGAGAGGAGAAGATAAGAAGGTACCTGAGGAAAATTTATTGCAGAGATCCCCCAGGCTTGCCGCGGTTCCGCCGCAAATGCCCTCTAATGCCGCGCTTCCGCGGTTGGGTGATGTGATCACTGAACCAAAATTTTCCAGGGAGCTTCTGTAGACTCCCTCAACTCTCTGGTATTTTCCAAAAATTTTCTTCAATTGCCAAACAGCTCCAGATTTCCTTGCAATGAACCACAACAAATCGTTTAGGGTTTGCACGAATTTTGATCTCAAAATAACAATGGAATAAATCTTTCGATTCAAACTATGATATAAAACGAATTAGCGCGCGATCCCCGGCAACGGCGCTAGTTGATTGTTAATAAATTCCGATTGATTGAATGTAAGTAAAAGAATCAACTCAAATGTTCAAATGATTCCCGATAACGGTTTCATTTGATTGTAATGATTTCTTGTTTGTGTAAATCGAATAAAGCGAATAAGTTTCTATGTGTCGGTAATATTGAATAAAATTCACAATCAAAGAATTATATTTGACCGCAATCAATTACGGTGTCGATTGTAGATCGTAAGCGAGTGCGGATCGTCCACAGGGATTGTGCGATTCGTTTCTATGTTTAATTTTTTTGAATTGAAAAGTTAATCGAAAAGAAAAGAAACATGATTCAAGATTTTATCGATTCATTCAGGTGTCACTAGTTTAATCAAGAATCATGAAACTGATAAACAATCGAGAATCGGGTTTCGATGATATTTCCAATCAAATGTCAAGAATCTAAATGAGGCTCGTAGGATTCGATCGGATCTATAGACGTGATGTAATCTCAAGATTTCGTGTTCTTGTCCTTCGAAGGATTGATACTAGATCGATGATGATCGACGAGAGTTAGGGCTTTCTTGATGAAACTAGGGTTTCATCGTTTAACCCTTGTTCTTTCGTAGATATCATTCCCATTCTAGCCTCTAGCAATTTCAAGAAACGATCGTAACTCCCCAATCTCGAGCGATATCAATCAAGAAAGCATCGCAACGAATTGGGTCGTCGATTCTTGAACTTGCTAGGGTTTACAAAACTCGTAGGACTCAAGAATCGATTTAAGATATATTACATCATCATTCTATTGATTGTCTCGACACCTCGACGAATGTTTCTCTAGGACATCCACTTATGTTCTAAAACTGCTTCCGAATGTTTCTCTAGGATTGGATCAATATCAACTTATTGCATCTACTGCAAAAACAACATCTTGTGTGGTGCTTGACATTTCATGATCGACTCAATTGCCTAAGCAAGTGATCTGCCAATCATCCACATCCCTCTGCCCTTTAGTCTGTAAGACTCCTTTAGAGATGGTGACTCCATCACCTGCAGGTACACTACCGTACCAGGAGTCGTCCATTCTAAAACACCTTTAGAATGCTTTCTAAATACCAGATTGGGAAAGTACCCAAATCTAGATCTAAAACCATAGATCTAGTAACCAGAATGTCTGATATAATACCCAATTCCTATGTGGAGAAACCACTATGTGACAACCAAAGTATAACCAATCGTAATATAGGAACATCACTTCCTACTCTGTGTATGTCATCCAAATACCAGGACATCACACCCTACTACCTTCTTAACAGATCCATCCTCTATTCTGATGAAGTCAAACCTATGACTGTCACATTAGAAATAGATGATCTATCTCCGCTATATCTTCTTTAGTCAATAAATAGACATAATCCTCTTGTCCACCAATGCTTCCGCTGCTCCCACTGACTACGACAACCCTCTGGCAGAGTCATATACACGTGTACTTCTAAAGCCAGTTCAGAACGACGCTATACTCATCCTCCTGCCGGGTCTCATAGTCTGGAACAACAGCAATGGCAAGTCTGGGTAAACAAGAACCTTCCTGCTACCGTCCTTGAGGCTACCGGAGTACCTCTTGGGTTCCTGAGGTTACGCACCTTATCTGCGGAGTGGCCAATGGAATGTCAAACCAGATTGAATCTTTAGGTTCTTATCAAATCTTCAGTAATCGTTTAAGGTTCTGGAATCACTTCCAGTTCTACCATACCCCCACTACTGTTTTCTGAAAAAATCCATTTCTTTTAAAACTGTGGCGAGTTAAGAACAATATTACTATTGATCTTCCAAATGGTAGAAAATCAACCCTCGTCATAGCCTGGGTCAACCCACAAACAGCCATTACAGAAACGTGCCTTGAGTTATCTAGAGTCTGGTTTTAAGCATAAGCCGGACAACTCCCCGTACCTTAACAATGTCAAGATATGAGCTGTTCTATATCCAATACAGAAACAGAGGCACTAATTTAATTGAACCAGATTCAAATCATGCAGCTGTCTCCAGTGCATGTCAACTAAATGGAAGGAGGCCTATCAGCATTACTCAACTTAGGAATTCTTCCAATTATGAGTGACCTGAAAGAGAAACAAGTTTCTCAAAATCATTACTATCAACTGAATACCATACACAAGTATCTACATCTTCGATCTCCTTGAAGAATCCTGATACTTGCAACACCTGGTTCTCTACTTTATTCATATACCTATAACTTCTCAAAACTTGGACCTTGTGTTTCTACGAAACACCTGTCTAAAAACTAGAGAAGTCATAAGTAAACCGAATATAGTACGAGAACCAACCCCTGTTGGAGGTAGTGCCCTCAGAGTCAATTATTGGATCACAGGTACGTGATTGCAATGATTGAGGGAGGACCTATCCCGGTAGGACAGTCTTACTCGAGATGATAGTATGCTATCTGGTTTACCTTTATCATCGTGTACTGCTTTAGGTGACATGACACGTCGCTATTACACGTTGATAGAGCCCCTAGGATTCTTGCTTGACCACCAGCAGTATGAGGGCGATCATATAAGTGGGAGCTGGGGGTCTACAAGCATATCCTTAAAAGGTCCCTAGTCGTGGGAGTTTCGAGACCGGGCATCGATACTCCATTAGTAGACTAGTGTATACAGTCGAGACCCCGACGAGGGGCGGTGGCCGGTCTCACAAGCCACTGGTGTCAGTTGGATCACCTGAGATGTATACAGGTGCTCATTGGGTTATGAGTACACCGGACAGGACTCGCCGGGAACATGCTAGTTGGTCATATACCAGACGTCAGATGGCAGTTCCCTGGTGACATGTGTGCAGGTTAGTTCATCGACCTGGGGATCGTCATTTGTCTCGTGTGAGTTCCCACTTTACTTTGATTACTACCCTACCACGGCTCAAAGGAGTCGTGCAAACAGGTTTTAGTTGGGTACAGTCCCGAGCCACATGGAGGCAGTGAGTGTATCTTCAGGGGTTCGTCTCTTCCGGTATTGGGGGTGAGGTCGTGCTGTGTCTAGGAGAGCCATTACACAAAGTCCTTGGCCAAGGCAAGGAGATTTACTGGTAGGTATTCCAGTAGTATCTCAGGGTGTTCTGGGCTACACTCCGACACGACTTGTACCGCTTTTGGGGGTCTGACTTTTACCAACCCCCTAGGCCCGCCATGCGATACTCATAGACGAACGGACCGGACTGCATGGATATTGTCACTGACAGGCTCAGTAGGGTGTCAGGATGAGTTCGCTCATCGACGTCCCTTTTAGTCAATAGCTGGTGGCCCGTTACGTATTGGCTTATACCTCTGACGTGCTAGTGGTTAAATCCACAGCCATAGTATTGACGAGTCTTTAGAGTCCACCACACTTTCAGTTACTCAAGTTTCGGGCGAAACGCTGTAGAGGCCGTATGGAGATATGGCAGGGTCCGATCAGATACGTGCGGTATTGCACGGATCAGGATCGGACGGTTTGTACTAGTAGCCGTATAGGTATATGGCAGGGTTCGATCAGATACGTGCGGTATTGCACGGATCAGGATCGAACGGATATTACTAGCCGGCTTTGGTTTAAGCCGGTCCTAGTTTAGTACAGTGTAGATTTTGTCTCATTGCATTTGTATCCGGACGGAATACAGATGCGGGTGTGTATGCACAGTATTGGGGTTTTTCCTGTAATTTATTACGGGACCAGTTTTCTGGAGTTGCCAGTTTGCATTCCGTTCCGGCCGGTTTTCCTTTGTTCTTTCCCGGCCGGACTTTTCCGATGGAGGGGGTTATTTGCAATTGTGCAAATAACATTTGTGGAGGGGGTTTCTTGTAAATGTTTGATTATGATAGCTATCATTTTCTTTTCAACCATGCTTTTGCTTTATGAGATTTGATTGTGATAAAGTGAGGGTATGGGTTTAATAGTGAAAGGCATGGTTGTATGTTTCTTTGTCCCTTGATGTGGTCACCTCTTCTCATCTCCTACACTCACCTCCCTTATTGCTTCATATTCTTTCCTCCTCCATTTTCTAAGTTCATAAGTTTTTTCATGGTTGAGTGAGAAGAAGAAAAGAGAAGGAGAGAGCTTCATCCTTGAGAGTGTTTTTCATTCTTGATCTCTTTTCATGCCAAGAAAAATGAAAGCACCATTTTTCATACCTTCATTCCTCCATCTTCAAAAGGCAACCAAAACCCCAATGAGACATAAACCCTACACATCCTACAGCAAGCCTTGGGCATGTCGAGTTGCTGGCTTCATGCGCGAGTTGCCTCGGTATAGAGGCGGGAGCCCGTAAAAGTACCCGGCTTCGTGGTGCCCTTTCCGACGAGGAGGAGACGGACGGAGATCCCGCGAGGAGATCGGAGTGGAGATGAAGACCGGAGGACTAGGATCGTCGGTATACATCTCTTCCCTTTCTTTTTGTAGCGTAGACTAGTTAATGGTTCGATCCGGAGTTTAGTGCGCGGTGGTGCCGGTTTGCAAAGTCCGCAAAATTTAAGTTTATCACCGTTTCCGCATTCCGGCGTCGGATTGACGGCCGGGGCGCCGCCGTGCACTTACAGTGGTATCAGAGCCTCGCCATTAACTTTGTCTAGCTTTGTGTAATGTGTTTTTCTGTTCCGATCGATCGAAATGTCCGAAAACCCCAATATACCCACGACAGTTTCTGTTGAAATTTTTCTGTCTCCAAAAAATTTTTCAGGTTGCATAAAAGTACTGTGCTAGAAATTCTAAGAACACTGTTCAAATTCGACGTACTGTTCCTCTCACGTGACCGCGGAAGGGCGGCCAAAACCCATGTTTGGCCGCGCTTCCGCCGCAGTCTACAGGGATCAGTGGGTTGGGTTTTTACAGTGGGCTTCTGGGCTTAAATTAGGGGTTTAGGGATATTAAAATTGGGTCCAGGTTTTCTTTAACTGCTACAGTATTCTTTGTGGGCCCACTTGTTAAAGTTTGATCAATCGGAATATTTTAAACACATTTTTCACAGTATTTACATTATATCTGCGACCGTGAATGTCACTCGATCGGTAAATCCGGTCTAACTGCTATAGCCCGGTTAGACGGATTTGCGAACGTGACTTTCACGTTGATGTTCTGTTTTTGCTGTGATGTTGCGGATCGGTCGTGGGGGATAGCCTGGATGCAATGCTAGTACTGTGCTGTTGTATTATGTACATTTGATATTGCGGGGCGAGCGTCCGACATGTGGACTGCCGTCACTGCCTGATTGTATTATTCTTTTGGGGCACGACCTGGTTGCGGTCGATGTACCCGGTGTATGTATATTTTACTTTCTGTACTAGGATTACCCCGCGGAGGGGTGCACGGATAGCCGGGTTCTGGAGGGCAACAAGCCCGCATCTCATGGCATTGAGACGGAGGGGGCTTCACTCTAGGATTGGCGGGCTATTCGCCGCACTCGTAGGGGGTACAGGTTGACCCAGGAGGGGTGCCCAAGTTACCGGATTCCGTGAAGTGCTGGGTGGTCCATTCACGGTGCTGAAGGGGGCTGCCTCGCTTCAGGTTTTGGCGGGTGACTTGCCGCGCCCGTAGGGGTCTAGGTTTTCATTGCACAGGCTATCCACACGACCAGGGGAACGTCGGGTTTTCAGCGGCTCTGTGAAACCCGGGGATCCCAGATATCTGTATTGTTTCTGTGATGCTGTTCATTATCTGTGATGTTGCATTCTATTCACGCCTTGAGCGAAATATAATATATTGGTATATATATTAGTAGATGTTGTATATGTTTTGCATACGCGCTAGTCCAGTCCCCGCTCTGTCGTTAGTAAGCTAACCTAACGGGTAATGACGGGACCCAGTGGCGAATGCGGATGGCATATACGTACATCAGTATATTTTCGTTCTTTGTGGTGTGATCAATTGATGGGACTGCATTGATTCGGATCAATGCAAGTTAAAAACAAACCTAATCTGATGTTGTTGGAACACTTTTCAAAAAGCTGTTATTGCAAGGACGTTTACTTTTGTTTTGCATCGTGGTATTCATTAGAATATCCAGCTCCTCAGTCGACGAGGCAAGGGCCGAGATCCCTTCACCGGGAGTGACCCCTTGGACAGAAGTTTGCGTCAGGGCATTAACTTCACTATAGCCGATTACTTTTGCTTTGCATCGCGGTATTCATTTGGAATATCCTGCACCCCATTCTACGGGGAAAGAGCCGAGATCCCTTCACCGGGAGTGACCTCTTTAGTAAAGGTTTTCGTCACTATATTTTCTAAAAAGCTATCCGTTCCTTCAACGATATCAAGTTCATTACGTTAAAGGTTTTCGCCAGAAACCATTCGTAGCCCTCCATCATTTCAGTTAAATATTCGGTAGTATTCAAGCTATGTATTTTGACCTCACGCCAAGGCATAGTGTTTGGTAGCTGCCGGGTATTTATCTGTTGCATAGATAGATGCGTTGGTTTGGGACAGTTGTACTACTATTTTGGCCTACGTCAAGGGTATGTACGGGTGGATTCAAATTAACCTGGATAATGATGGGCAGAACTTGACATGTGACTTATGATATTTTGACCTCACGCCAAGGTCATAAGAGCATGGGGCAGAAATCACATCGGGAGTTTCAAAAGTACTGAAACTTGCCAGATATGCGCATACCTTCTGGAGTGTGATACCGTGAGCGGATTCCGTCACGTTGTCATGCGATGAGAGTTGGATCCCGATTCCCACTGATGAGTTAGTTTACTCCTCGGGTGACCCCGACTAATTCTTCTTTTAGGTTTGGAGGAGAATTTGAGGTACAGTGGGAGGATTCCAGATTAGATAAATTGGTGACCATTCTGATCTAGGTTAGAGTGCACGCTGAGTGTTTCTTTTCTCTCTCTCTTTGGCAGCGACCATTGACCCGACCCTAAGACTATGACTCAGTGACCAAGTTAACCGAACCTTACTTAACACTGGCTTTTGGATTGTCAGAGTTGCGGACCTCATTGCCACTCCTACTTTTACCCTTTTCTCCGGGACACCCCGTATTGCTACGAACGTCCACTTCCATTGGACAAAACCATCGTATGGTTAGATACGAACTCGAAGGAATTCGAGGATGGTTTCCGTATCTGGAGAAAACGGATAGGATTATTCAGTTGTCTTTTCCTTTTACCCTCTCTCAGGTTACGAGTACTCCTTGGTTTAGGGGTAGTACACCTATTACGCAAATTGGATTGTCTTCTTCCAAACCTTAGGCTGGTGCCGACCGGTAGGGAATGAAGAAAACCAATTAGCATAACGATGGTGTGCAGAAGGTATTAAGTTTAGACAAAGCAAGAGATTAGTAAGAGGGCAAAGTAAATTGCAACAGATATTCACGACCAAACCAAATATTTCGTTACCACTCCCACATCACCTTTGTATTTCTCCAGGACACTCCGTATCACTATGAAGATCCACAGTTTATTTGGATAATCCATCGTATGGTTATATACGAACTCGAAAGGAACTTGTTCCAGTTCGGGGATGGATCCTGGTTCAGGAGAAATAGGAATAAAGTACATTCAGGTGTCTTTTATCTTCACCTTCTCTCGCATTGCGAGTGTTCCTAGGATTGGGACAGTACACCCATTATGCTTATTGGATAGTCTTCTTCCAAACCATAGGCTGGTGCCGAACGGTAGGGAAGGAAGAAAACCATTTGGCCTAAGGGGTGTGCAGAAGGCAAAGACTAAAGACATATGAAGGGATTTGGAGAGGTGGCAAAGAACTATACGGTTACAGTCGTGAATCTGGAAGAGGCATTACTAGGAATACCAAAATACCCCATCGGAACATTTCAATGTTTCAGTTTCACTGTGTAATGTTAAAGAAAAACTGATTTCCCGATTAGATACTTACTCCAGGGTATGTATTTACCAGGTACGATTCTCACATCTTTATGGTTTTACAGATGATGAGTGGGAGTAAGTTATTGGGAATTGGGTGATCATCCTCATTATATCGGGATTCGTTGTAATCGGTGATATTTGAGGAAATCACCTGGGCTGTTTGCCGGTCGGCAAATATCTGGTTTTGAATATCCGCTGTTATGCACCAATTTCAAATTGATATATCTGTACGTCTATTTTCATAGAGTGAGATATACCTTTCTGAAATTATGTCTACGACATTTACCTATATCAGTGGATGGTTAGGTAAGGAGCATTAAACATCGGTGTAATTCTTCTTAACCATAAGTACAGTTTTCAACCTACGACACACAGTGAATGAGTTATCAGACTCAAGGGACTTATACAGAGTATTGTATGTTGTCCAGGGTCCATCAGGACAGAGGGGTTGGTCCTCGTACTATATTCGGTTTACTTATGACTTCTCTAGTTTTTAGACAGGTGTTTCGTGGAAACACAGGGTCTAAGTTTTGAGGAGTTATAGGTATTTGAATAGAGTAGAGAACCAGGTATAGCAAGTATTGGGATTCTTCAAAGAGATCGAAGATGTAGATACTTGTGTATGGTATTCAGTTGATAGTAATGATAAAGAGAAATTGCTTCTCTTTCAGGTTACTCATAATTGGAAGCATTCCTAAGTTGAGTAACGCTGATCGGCCTCTCTCCATTTAGTTGACATGCACTGGAGACAGCTGCATGATTTGAATCTGGTTCAATTAAATCAGTGCCTCTGTTTTTTATATTGGATATAGAACAGTTCATATCTTAACGATGTTAAGGTACGGGGAGTTGTCCGGTTTATGATTAAAACCAGACACTGGATAACTCGAGGCACGTTTCTGTAATGGCTGTTTGTGGGTTGACCCAGGCTATGACGAGGGTTGATTTTCTACCATCTGGATGAACAATAGCGATATTGTTCTAGACTCGCCACAGTTTTATTAAAAATGGACTTTTTCAGAAAACAGTAGTGGGAGTATGGTAGAACTGGAAGTGATTCCAGAACCACAAACGATTACTGAAGATTTGATAAGGAACTTAAAGATTCAATCCGGTTTGACATTCCATTGGCCACTCCGCAGATAAGGTGGGTAACTTCAGGCACCCGAGAGGTACTTCGGTAGCCTCAAGGACGGTGACAGGGAAGTTCTTGTTTACCCACAATTGCCATTGCTGTTGTTCCAGGTTACGAGACCCGGCGGGAGGATGAGTATAGCGTCGTTCTAAACTAGTTTTAGAAGTGTACGTCTATAGGACTCTGCCAGAGGGTTGTCGTAGTCAGTGGGAGCAGCGGAAGCATTGGTGGACAGGCAGCTTATGTCTATTTATAGACTAAAGCAGATGTAGCGGACATAGATCATTTATTTCTGACGTGACAGTCATAGGTTTGACTTCATCAGAATAGGGGATGGATCTGTTGAGAAGGTAGTAGGGTGTGATATCCTGGTATTTGGATGATATACACAGAGTAGGAAAAGAAGCTCCTATACTACGATCGGTTATACTTTGGTCGTCACACAGTGGTTTCTCCACAAAGGAAATGGATTTTATATCTGACATACTGGTTACTGGATCTATGGTTTTAGATCTAGATTTGGGTGGTTTCCCAATCGGGGTACTTGACAGCATTCTAAGAGTATTTAGGATGGACGACTCCTGGCACGGTAGTGTACCTGCAGGTAATGGAGTCACCCTCTTCAAAGGTGTCTTACAGGATAAAGGGGAGAGGGACGTGCATGATTGGCAGATCACTTGCTCAGGCAATTGAGTCAATCGTGAGATGTCAAGTACCACACCAGATGTTGTTCTTGCACTAGATGCAATAAGTTGACATTAATCCAATCCTGGAGAAACAGTCGGAAGCAGTTTTAGAACATAAGTAGATGTTCTAGGGATATGATAACGACAGCCTCATTCAGGAGACAGTTATCATTCCAGGCTTCCAAGGTGACATGGACGACAAGGAGGTTGTCAGAGTTATATTTTTCCTTCTGATGAGGGGCAGTATTTTGGACAGGTGATCCAAGGCGATACTGAGGGAGGCATGGCGCAGGACACTGATTAAGTTCAGTTGTCAATACAGTCTAAGAAGTTTGGATTTGGAGTTCATTTATGAGCTAGGTCCCATCAGACATCCAGACATATTCTAAGACTGATTTTGCTCATTTCGGGAGATGGCTTTCTCCGCGAACTTGAGATATAGAGAGACATGGAAAGAAACAACTAAGCGGATCCACTCACTGAGGCTATTCCTCGAACGCAATAGTTCCGCAAACGAGCTTTGTGAGACTGACTAGTAGAGGAGTTGGGTGTTCGGTATCACACGGGCTGTGAGTATGCGACATCGCAATAATTAGCCTTGAGTGCAAGTGGGAGATTGTTGGAGGTAGTGCCCTCAGAGTCAATTATTGGATCACAGGTACGTGATTGCAATGATTGAGGGAGGACCTATCCCGGTAGGACAGTCTTACTCGAGATGATAGTATGCTATCTGGTTTACCTTTATCATCGTGTACTGCTTTAGGTGACATGACACGTCGCTATTACACGTTGATAGAGCCCCTAGGATTCTTGCTTGACCACCAGCAGTATGAGGGCGATCATATAAGTGGGAGCTGGGGGTCTACAAGCATATCCTTAAAAGGTCCCTAGTCGTGGGAGTTTCGAGACCGGGCATCGATACTCCATTAGTAGACTAGTGTATACAGTCGAGACCCCGACGAGGGGCGGTGGCCGGTCTCACAAGCCACTGGTGTCAGTTGGATCACCTGAGATGTATACAGGTGCTCATTGGGTTATGAGTACACCGGACAGGACTCGCCGGGAACATGCTAGTTGGTCATATACCAGACGTCAGATGGCAGTTCCCTGGTGACATGTGTGCAGGTTAGTTCATCGACCTGGGGATCGTCATTTGTCTCGTGTGAGTTCCCACTGTACTTTGATTACTACCCTACCACGGCTCAAAGGAGTCGTGCAAACAGGTTTTAGTTGGGTACAGTCCCGAGCCACATGGAGGCAGTGAGTGTATCTTCAGGGGTTCGTCTCTCCCGGTATTGGGGGTGAGGTCGTGCTGTGTCTAGGAGAGCCATTACACAAAGTCCTTGGCCAAGGCAAGGAGATTTACTGGTAGGTATTCCAGTAGTATCTCATGGTGTTCTGGGCTACACTCCGACACGACTTGTACCGCTTTTGGGGGTCTGACTTTTACCAACCCCCTAGGCCCGCCATGCGATACTCATAGACGAACGGACCGGACTGCATGGATATTGTCACTGACAGGCTCAGTAGGGTGTCAGGATGAGTTCGCTCATCGACGTCCTTTTTAGTCAATAGCTGGTGGCCCGTTACGTATTGGCTTATACCTCTGACGTGCTAGTGGTTAAATCCACAGCCATAGTATTGACGAGTCTTTAGAGTCCACCACACTTTCAGTTACTCAAGTTTCGGGCGAAACGCTGTAGAGGCCGTATGGAGATATGGCAGGGTCCGATCAGATACGTGCGGTATTGCACGGATCAGGATCGGACGGTTTGTACTAGTAGCCGTATAGGTATATGGCAGGGTTCGATCAGATACGTGCGGTATTGCACGGATCAGGATCGAACGGATATTACTAGCCGGCTTTGGTTTAAGCCGGTCCTAGTTTAGTACAGTGTAGATTTTGTCTCATTGCATTTGTATCCGGACGGAATACAGATGCGGGTGTGTATGCACAGTATTGGGGTTTTTCCTGTAATTTATTACGGGACCAGTTTTCTGGAGTTGCCAGTTTGCATTCCGTTCCGGCCGGTTTTCCTTTGTTCTTTCCCGGCCGGACTTTTCCGATGGAGGGGGTTATTTGCAATTGTGCAAATAACATTTGTGGAGGGGGTTTCTTGTAAATGTTTGATTATGATAGCTATCATTTTCTTTTCAACCATGCTTTTGCTTTATGAGATTTGATTGTGATAAAGTGAGGGTATGGGTTTAATAGTGAAAGGCATGGTTGTATGTTTCTTTGTCCCTTGATGTGGTCACCTCTTCTCATCTCCTACACTCACCTCCCTTATTGCTTCATATTCTTTCCTCCTCCATTTTCTAAGTTCATAAGTTTTTTCATGGTTGAGTGAGAAGAAGAAAAGAGAAGGAGAGAGCTTCATCCTTGAGAGTGTTTTTCATTCTTGATCTCTTTTCATGCCAAGAAAAATGAAAGCACCATTTTTCATACCTTCATTCCTCCATCTTCAAAAGGCAACCAAAACCCCAATGAGACATAAACCCTACACATCCTACAGCAAGCCTTGGGCATGTCGAGTTGCTGGCTTCATGCGCGAGTTGCCTCGGTATAGAGGCGGGAGCCCGTAAAAGTACCCGGCTTCGTGGTGCCCTTTCCGACGAGGAGGAGACGGACGGAGATCCCGTGAGGAGATCGGAGTGGAGATGAAGACCGGAGGACTAGGATCGTCGGTATACATCTCTTCCCTTTCTTTTTGTAGCGTAGACTAGTTAATGGTTCGATCCGGAGTTTAGTGCGCGGTGGTGCCGGTTTGCAAAGTCCGCAAAATTTAAGTTTATCACCGTTTCCGCATTCCGGCGTCGGATTGACGGCCGGGGCGCCGCCGTGCACTTACAGCCCTCTGTCCTCATGGACACTGGACAACATACAATACTCTGCATAAGTCTCCTGAGTCTAATAACTCATTCCCTGTGTGTCGTAGGTTGAAAACTGTACTTATGGTTAAGAAGAATTACACCGCTGTTTAATGCTCCTTACCTAACCATCCACTGATATAGGTAAATGTCATAGACATAATTTCAAAAAGGTATATCTCACTCTATAAAAATAGACGTACAGATGTACCAATTTGAAATTGGTGCATAACAGCGGCTATTCAAAACCAAATATTTGCCGTCCGGCAAACAACCCTGGTGACTTCCTCAAATATCACCAATTACAATGAATTCCGATATAATGAAGACGATCACCTAATTCCCAACAACTTACTCCCACTCATCATCTGTAAAACCACACAGATGTGAGAATCATACCTGGTAAATACATACCCTGGAGCAAGTGTCTAATTGGGAAATCAGTTTTCTTTTTACAATATACAGTGAAACTGAAACATTGAAATGTTTCGAAGGGGTATCCTGGTATTCCTAGTAATGCCTCTTCCATTATCCAGATTCACATCTGTAACCGTATATTTCTATGCCATCTCTCCACATCCCTTCATATGTCTTTAGTCATTACCTTCTGCACACCCCTTTAGGCCAAATGGTTTTCTTCCTTCCCTACCGTTCGGCACCAGCTGATTGTTAATAAATTCCGATTGATTGAATGTAAGTAAAAGAATCAACTCAAATGGTCAAATGATTCCCGATAACAGTTTAATTTGATTGTAATGATTTCTTGTTTGTGTAAATCGAATAAAGCGAATAAGTTTCTATGTGTCGGTAATATTGAATAAAATTCACAATCAAAGAATTATATTTGACCGCAATCAATTACGGTGTCGATTGTAGATCGTAAGCGAGTGCGGATCGTCCACAGGGATTGTGCGATTCGTTTCTATGTTTAATTTGTTTGAATTGAAAAGTTAATCGAAAAGAAAAGAAACATGATTCAAGATTTTATCGATTGATTCAGGTGTCACTAGTTTAATCAAGAATCAAGAAACTAATAAACAATCGAGAATCGGGTTTCGATGATATTTCCAATCAAATGTCGAGAATCTAAATGAGGCTCGTAGGAATCGATCGGATCTATAGACGTGATGTAATCTCAAGATTTCGTGTTCTTGTCCTTCGAAAGATTGATACTAGATCGATGATGATCGACGAGAGTTAGGGCTTTCTTGATGAAACTAGGGTTTCATCGTTTAACCCTTGTTCTTTCGTAGATATCATTCACATTCTAGCCTCTAGAAATTTCAAGAAACGATCGTAACTCCCCAATCTCGAGCGATATCAATCAAGAAAGCATCGCAACGAATTGGGTCGTCGATTCTTGAACTTGCTAGGGTTTACAAAACTCGTAGGACTCAAGAATCGATTTAAGATATATTACATCATCATTCTATTGATCGTCTTGACTCCTCGACGAGCGGAGTATTACTCAAACATCATCACACAGAAAGCATTCAAGAATTGAAAAGATATCATGATGCAAGAATTGAAAGAAAACATGATAAAAGAATATCACCTTTTATTTATATCAACAATTTGATTACAGTCGCTCAAGAACTACAAGAGGAAGAACTAAATTGTTGAATTGGCGTCGCTCGGCTCCGTGAGTCGCGGATCGGCTAGGACCACTTGCTCTGTTGAAGATCGGCTCGGCTCATAAAAGGTTGCAAGGCTTCTTGCTTGATGGGTACTCGGGATCTTGGCTTTTGATTGGAATTAGGGTTAGGGTTTCACACAAGTCCTCTCACTAGACTTGTGGAAGAAGATGAAGAGAGTGAATGGCTAAAGATGAACTAATGGAGGGATTTTTCCAAGATTAGAGATTATCCTCAAAATTGGGGGTTCCTTATATAAGTGAGCCTAGGGTCTTATTTATAGATCTCCCAAACCCTAGGTCTTGGTTTGAATTTACAATTCCCTCCAAAAGTTTGTTGAGGCTTCTAGAAGGAGTTTGTTAGGCTTTAGCTTAGGGTTTAAGCTAGGGTTTAGGGAGAAGTTTCTAGAATGATAGGCTAGTTTAGTGTTGATCCCAAAGCTTGCTGATCTGGCAGAAGTCTCTGGAGTCTTCTGGAACTTGAAGTACATTTCTGAAGTCTGGGCCCTGAGTGAAACATTGTGCAGCAAAATTGGATGGGTGACGTGGCAAGGCCGCCGCGGAACCGCGGCACAAGGCGGCTTAGGCCGCGGTTCCGCGGCCAAGTAGGCTCCTTGTGGCTTGGTTCTTCTGGTGTGGTCTTGGGATGCTATTTGGGGCTTTATCTGATATGTTGAATTTTATTTGTCCCTTTGGATTGATACCAGAACTGAAATCATTGAGTTGGCGTAGTCGGTACCGTATAAATTTTGGCCTTTCTTCTGGATTTTCCTGCACAGATCTCAAAACAAGTGTTGCGCAATATAGGGATGATGCGATGCCATGAAATGCGGTCAATTTCCTTTAAAGTGCCGGTTTTAGAGTCTAACACATGTAATCTGATATTTGACAACTGTTTTGCTAATATGTGAAATATGAATGCCGAACACTTCTATATGAATTCAAATGATGAGGAAATTGCCGGCTGAAATATGCAATATTTTCGACTAATCACCAGCCTATGGTTTGGAAGAAGACTATCTAATAAGCATAATGTGTGTACTGTCTTAATCCTAGGAGCACTCGCAATACGTGAGATGGTGAAGATAAAAGACAACTGAATAAACCTTATTCCTATTTCTCCTGAACCAGAATCCATCCCCGAACTGGAACAAGTTCCTTTCGAGTTTGTATATAACCATACGATGGAGTATCCAATAAACTGTGGATCTTCGTAGTGATACGGAGTGTCCTGGAGAAATACAAAGGTTAAATGGGAGTGGTAATGAAATACTTGGTTTGGTTGTGAATAGCAGTCACAATTTACTTTGCCCTCCTTCTAATCCCTTTATTTGTCTTTACATAATACCTTCTGTGCACCATCGTTAGGCTAATTGGTTTTCTTTATTCCCTACCGGTCGGCACCTGCCTATGGTTTGGAAGAAGACTATCCAATTTGCGTAATAGGTGTAATATCCCCTAATCTAAGGGGCACTCGCAACCTGAGAGAAGGTAAAAGGAAAAGACAGCTGAATAGTCCTTATTCGTTTTCTCCAGAACCAGAAACCATCCTCGAATAAATTCCTTCGAGTTCGTATATAACCATACGATGGTTTTATCCAATGGAAGTGGACGTTCATATTAATACGAGGTGTCCTGAAGAAAAGGGTAAAAGTAGGAGTGGCAATGAGGTTTGCAACTCAGACAATCCAAAAGCCAGTGTTTAAGAAGATTCGGTTAATTTTGGTCTCTGAGTAATAATCTAGGGTTGGGTCAATGATCGCTGCCAAAGAGAGAGAGAAAAGAAACACTCAGCGTGCACTCTAACCTATATCAGAATGGTTACCAATTTATCTAATCAGGAAACCTCCCACTGTACCGTCAAACTCTCCTCCAAACCTGAAAGAAGAATTAGTCGGGATCACCCGAGGAGTAAACCAACTTATCAGTGGGAATCGAGATCCAACTATCATCGCATGATAACATGACGGAATCCGCTCACGTTATCACACTCCAGAAGGTATGCGCATATCTGGCAAGTTTCAGTTTCTTTAGAAATCCCCGATGTGATTTTTACCCCATGCTCTTATGACCTTGATTTTGGCCAACAAATCATAAGTCACATGTCAAGTTCTACCCGTCATTCTCCAGGTTGATTTGAACCCACCCATACCTACACTTGACTTTGGCCAACAAGGCAGTACGACTGTCCCAAACCCACGCATCTATCTATGCTGCATATGAATATCCAATAGCTACCAATCACTGTGCCTTGACTTTGGCCAACAAACACAGCTTGAATACTATTGACTATCCATATGAAACGACGGAGGGCTACGAATGGTTTTTGGCGAAAAACCTTTAACGTAATGAACTTGATATCGTTGAAGGAACCGGATAGCTTTATAAAAATATAGTGACGAAAAACCTTTGCTAAAGAGGTCACTCCCGGTGAAGGGATCTCGGCTCTTTCCCCGTAGAATGAGGTGCAGGATATTCTAACTAAATACCACGATGCAAAGAAAAAGCAAATGACTATAGTGAAGTTATTGCCCTGACGCAAACTTCTGTCCAAGGGGTCACTCCCGGTGAAGAGATCTCGGTCCTTGCCTCGTCGACTGAGGTGCAGGATATTCCAACTGAATATCACTGTGCAAAACAAAAGAGAACGCCCTTGCAATAATAGCTTTTTGAAAAATGTTCCAACAACATCAGAATATGTTTGTTTAGCTTGCATTGATCCGAATCAACGCAATCCCATCAATTGATCACACCAATAAAGAACGAAAATAATGATATACGTATCTGCCATCCGCATTCGCCACTGGGTCCCGTCATTATCCGTTAGGTTACTTAACTAACGACAGAGCGGGGACTGGACTAGCGCGGATGCAAAACATATACAACATATACTAGTATATATATCAATATATAATATTCGCTCAAGGCATGATAAAATGCAACATCACAGAAATGTAATAAGCATCACAGAAAAATACAGATATCTGGGATCCCCTGGTTTCACAGAGCCGCTACTGAAACCCAACGTTCCCCTGGTCGTTTGGATAGCCTGTGCAATGAAATCCTAGACCCTTACGGGCGCGGCAAGTCACCCGCCAAAACCTGAAGCGAGGCAGCCCCCTTCAGCAACGTGAATGGACCACCCAGCACTTCACGGAATCCGGTAACTTGGGCACCTCTCCTTGGGTCAACCTGTACCCCCTACGAGTGCGGCGAATAGCCCGCCAATTCAAGAGTAAAGCCCCCTCCGTCTCAAAGCCATGAGATGCGGGCCCGTTGCCCTCTAGAATCTGGCTACCCGTGCACCCCTCCGCGGGGTAATCCTAGTACAGAAAGTAAAATATACATACAACGGGTACATCGACCTCAGCCCGGTCGTGCCCCAAAAGAATAATATACAAACAGGCAGTGACGGCAGTCCACATGTCGGACACTCACCCCGCAATATAAAATATACATATACAACCAAACTGTACTAACATTGCATCCAGGCTATCCACCACGACAAACCTGCAATATCACAGCACAGCACAGAACATCAACGTGAATGTCACGTTCGCAAATCCGTCTAAAAGGGCTATAGCAGTTAGACATGATTTACCGATCAAATGACATTCACGGTCGCAGATATAATGTAAATACCGTGAACTAACATGTTTAAAATTTTCGATCGACCAAATTTTCCCAAAGCAGGCCCCAAGCACAACTGTAGCACTCAAAAACATTTGGGCCCAAAAAGAATATACCAGAAACCCTATTTCCATGTCAAAGAGCCATTGTAAAAATTTGATGCAGTGAAGCCAAAATTCGGCGGCGGATCCGCGGCCAAAACGTGGTTTTGGCCGCTGATCCGCCGCGCTACAGTAACTTCAGCCTACCAAATTTTCACAGAATGCATAAAAAACACTGCACATATTTTTCCAATATACCAAATAATTTTTAGAGCAAGGAAAAATTCGACAGAAAGTGCGACATGGAAATGCGGTTTTTGGAAAATCCGTTCGATCGAACTTGTAAACACGTTAGAGCAAGCTAGAGTAAGTTAATGGCATGTCTCTGATACCAGTGTAAGTGCACGGCAGCGCCCCGGCCGTCTGTACGAGGCCAAAATGTGGAAACGATACTTTTCTTTAACTTTTGAAACCGGCACTACCGCGCACTATAAATCCGGATCGGGCCATTAACCTACTCCTAGAAAACTAGAGAAGGGGTAGAGAGATATACCGAGCGATCCATATCCTTCGGTCTTCTCGTCGTCGTCCCGATCTCCCCACGGAATCTCCGATCTTCATCTCCTCGTCGGAAGGGCACCACATCGCCGGGTTCTTTTACGAGCTCCCACCTCTGGACTGAGGCAACTCGGGCACAAAGTTGGCAAGTCGACGTGTCCAAGAGTGCTGTAGGCTAAGTGTAGAACACTGGGTCTCATGGGGTTACTATGAAGTTGCCATTTGATGTGGAGGAAGAGTAGTAAGCTTTTTAGATGAACTAGAGGATTTTGAGGCAAGCAAAATGGATCAATTTCTCTCCTCAAAATTTTTGGACAGCCCCCTAAGAGAAGTGGCCGGCCTCCTTTCATGAAGAATGAGAGAGGGGAGAGAAAGGGAGTGGATCAATAATGCAAAGAAAAGGAATGATGATCATCATGTGGAAAGTCACCTCAACAATTATACTCATATCTATCAACCATCATATCTCCACAAGTCAAGCCATCATGAACAAAAGAAAATCAAGTGATGGTGGAACCATCATGAAACCATCATGATGCAACTACTTGCAAAAACAACCCTCCAAATTGCTAATTTGCACATTTGCAAATTAGCCCTCCTCCACCAATTTTCAGCCAAGGAAAGAAACAAAGGAAAATGGCCGAAACGGAAAGCAAACTGGCAACTTCAGAAAACTAATCCCGTAATAAATTACAGGAAAACCCCGCGACTGTATATACATACCCGCATTTGTATTCCGACCGAATACAAATGCAATGGGACAAAATCTACACTGTACTATACTAGGATCCGGCTTAAACCAAAGCCCGCTAGTATTGTCCGTCCGATCATGATCCGTGCAATACCGCACGTATATGATCGAACCCTGCCATATCTCCATACGGCCTCAACAGCGTTTCGCCCGAAACTTGAGAAACGGTCTGTGGGGGACTCTAAAGACTCGTCAATACTTTGGTTATGGATTTAACCACTAGCACGTCAGAGGTATTAGCCATACATAACGGGCTACCAGGTATTGACCAAAAGGGACGTCGATGAGCGAACTCATCCTGACACCCTACTGAGCCTGTCAGTGACAATATCCGTACAGTCCGGTCCGTTCTTCTATGAGCATCGCATGTCAGGCCTAGGGGGTTGGTAAAAGTCAGACCCCCAAAAGCAGTACAAGTCATGTCGGAGTGTAACCCAGAACACCCTGAGATACTACTGGAATACCTACCAGTAAATCTCCTGCCTTGGCCAAGGACTTCGTGTAATGGCTCTCCTAGACACAGCGCGACCTCACCCCCAATACCGGGAGAGACGAACCCCTGCAGATCCGCTCACTGCCTCCATATGGCTCGGGGCTGTACCCAACTAAAACCTGTTTTCACGTCTCCTTTGAGCGTGGTAGGGTAGTAATCAAAGTACAGTGGGAACTCATACGAGACAAATGACGATCTCAGGTCGATAAACTAACCTGTACACATGTCACCAGGGAACTGCTATCTGACGTCAGGTATAATACCAACTAGCATGTTCCCTGTCACGACCCGAAAAAGCACGTTACTGGCCCTTGAATCCTATAAAGTCTATAGGACTCCATCTGATCCAAGTAAGCCAAAAGCCCAGAAATCTAAAAACCATTTAAGGAGTAAATAAAGAACTGGTTTTTAATAAGTAAAGAAAGCATGTTTGAAATCAAAGTTTTCAAATAACTAAGCCGAAATGCATTTTAAAAAAAGTGTTGTCTTTTCTAAAAATTTCGGCAGTGTTTACTTTGTAAAAACTGGCCCCAAACGGGGTACAACAAGAATAATATATATGAAATGATAAAAGGCATCCCCAAGCAGGAGCTAGCTCTTCGTCACTCGACGGTCACAACCACGCAAGCAATAATAATATACAACGCCAAAGGGCGAGAATCAAAACCGAAAAAGAAACTCAAAACAGCCAGAAAAACATAAAAATACAAGCGCGACTCTAAGTCGAAATAATACATCACTGTGTCTAAGTCTGAAACAATATACAAGTTTTGGTTGATGGAATTTCTAGATACAATGAATAATACAGGAACAATGGCGGTTCTGATACAAAAGAACCCACCTACCCAAGCAAGTCACCCATATGGAAGCAGTGTGCCAGAAATGCCGCTATGGAATCTGTACGGCAAAAAACCTGCAAGGACTGTGGCACAACGGGGGTGAGTTGCCAACTCGTGAATAGAAAATATCTATAAGCAGAGATCGAAGGTATGACCCATCCTAGGTCAATACGATCAGATATATATATATATATATATAAACCTCAATATGAACAAGTCTGAAGCATGCTAAACTGGCAATGTAATCTCTATACATTAGTGTAGTGCCAAGTGCTCGTGACAGTGCCTCAGGTAATAGCATATCATAAATGTGAGGTATGATCAATGAAGTCAATCTGCATGTACGTGGATCCCGTCCACTCATCACCCAAAGACAATAACGATCGTGCAAGTAAATATCATCAGCATATGCATGGAAATATGAGGATATAAAGCACCCGTGTCCCTCGCGACACGTCAAAATCAAGGAACCGGAGTGCCCAGCATCGAGACTCGAAAACATGATGAAAACTGTGCCCAAAATCGGCACGTAAATCCTCATATATCAGGCTCCATCTGCGGAATCGGCCCTCGGCCCCAGCAGTACGCCCATATCCATCTATCGACTCTGGTCGGTATCCTCCGGATAACCGCCAGGTCCAACCAATCACCGGTAGGTACTCGCCCACCTCCAGGCTCAATCGGCAAAGTCCTTCGATCATCTTGCCGAGGGGAACCATACCGGGTCCACCATGTACCCGCAATCGGCTCGTCCACTCCTCGAATCGGGTTTCACATGTCGCTCTCAGCACCGAGAAAACACATGGTGGACGCACTGAAATATCATATCAAGGGTAACCGGGTTTTTAAAGCAATGACATATTCTCTTTTGAAATACCCACGGTTCCCAAATCCAGAAATATCATGGTAACAGCAACTCTCAATGCGTATAATCAGAAAGCATGATGTATGTGACATGTAAAAGAGATGTAAGCATATTAGTCTGTCATGCAAGAATCATATCCTGAATGCAACAGTACTACGGTGTAGTGACATGGAAATTATCGATGATGAAGTGTGTGAGCCGGCAAACAAGTGTACGTGGAACATACGCATCATCGATAGTGGTGCTGGTGTCCTAGCAGCATGACTGTAATATATATCAATAAACACAAGCAATGCAATGCAAATAGCATGAATATGCGGAATCAAATAATCAACGCAACAGTAAAGAATCTATTTCAATAAATATATCATGCAGCCTTGCCTGTTGAAATAAGATGAATCAGGGTTTTTGGTAAAATAAGGGCTACGGTCTTTTAAGAAAAGATGCGTCGTTTGAAAATATCCGTAGAATCCTTTTTGCCTATCTTTAAAATATCCCCGATTCGTTAGTTTTGAAATAGGTATGACTCGGGTCTAGTCTAACGCCTACTATGTGAACTACGGACCCAACAATCAGTCAATCGGGAGGGGTCTGAAAAGCACCTAAATCTGAGTCAATATCACATTATCTCATCACATAACAGGTATCACTACCATCATATCACATCTCAAATACGAACTCTGTCATATCGCCGAATCTCACGGCCTCAATCAAACCTTATCGACTCATCTCAATCCCACGTATCATCCTCAATCCCGTATATGAAAACATAGTCCCATACCCATGTGTAGATAGACACACCTCCATATGCGCACAGATAAATGAAAGAATGTATGCAAGTATATGTGTACGTGTATGTGTGAGTGCAACCACTACTCTAGGGTTTCGCACTATACTAAACCAATACATCCTTATCATCAATAATTCCATTATCACCATCAATAATCCTAAGAACACATAATAAATATATGTGTGTATACGTATTTGTATACATCACCACGGACTGCGGGGGTGCTATACGCCATCCACCCGACTTCTCCCCGTAGATATAAATCTAATCACCTTGCTTCTCGTGTGCCGATGCCGATGCCGCCATCTTCATCTTCTTCGCCTCAACATCATGTAGGGTACCTACAAGTATATCACAAACTCAAAAGCACATGAAAATCACATCGGAAAACCAAAACAGCGCACGCTACTCGCATAGGTAAAAACCTATCGTCTCGCATGTAAACACGATCAATATCCACTTGTCGTTGACATCCAAACGCCACCCGACAGGAACGAATCACCAAATACAAAAATCCATGCTAAAACAAGTCGTAAACCATGCACCAACATAGGAAAATCAACCCAGATTTTACCCTAAATGGAACCAGACAAAATTGCACATACCTAGGGTCAAGTTTATAGGGCAAAAGGCTACAGAACAAAAATGAAGGGGTTCGAACCTGCTCTGGCCGCAATTTGCGGCCAGAGGGATTAAATCTGCGGCCTCAAGAAAGAATTAGGGGCTAGGGCTTGGTGTGGTGGTTCCATGGTGCATGCACATCTCACTGTCAACTCAGTTTTATTTTTGGGGTCTTGGGGTGATAGCAGATTCCTAAATAGGATCACAGATTCACAGTTTTTCCCCGACATCATCTCATAAATCCGTATTCTGTGTTCTAGTCTCTAGTTTGATCCAAAATAACATCACACCAGGGGTTCTAAAGTCACCACAATCCTCAATTTCATCTTTAATTTCAGATCTCACCTAAACCCTAACTTGAAGTTTCGCAAATCCACCAAACGACACCATATCGACATGAAACTAGAAATGATGCACAAGAAATGAAATACTACTCTAATAGGTCCAGAATTTACCTCGTTTGGCAACTCAAGAAAATTCTTGAGTTGCTCAAAGTCCTCCAAAAACAAATCATGCTAGGTTCAATGTGTAGCTAGTGAGCTCGGGAACATTTTTTGTGAAATGGGAATAGGGTTTTGGTGAGGGAATTGAGAGGTATCTATGGAGTGAAGGAGAGGGAGATGAGGGAGGAGCAGGAGCAGCAGTAGCTCTTGGGGAAGGGGAGAGAGAAATGAAATGGGGAAATGAAAAAGGATGGTTCAAAAAGAGGGGTTGACCCTATACGTACCCTCTCTCTCTCATCATCATACTTACCTTTTCTTTTCTTTTCTTTTCCTTTTCTTCTCCCACCCTGGTGAACCCTAAGCAACCATGCACCCAAAACATGTAACAAGTGTAACAAGTGTAGAAAATGATATGTGCATATTTTTGCACAAAAAAAGCTAAAAATCCGATTAGCGATTTTTAATCGCGATTAGCACTAAATTAGCACATAAATAATCATAAAAACTTAAAAATGGCATAATTCCATAAAATACCCTATTTTAGAATTTTCCATAATTTTTCCCCCTTTATTTGTATTTAATTATACCAGAATATTAAAATATTCATTAAAATAATATTAAATTATAAAAATTCCCAAAAATAATATTTTATTATTTTGAAACGTTACAATCTACCCCCTTTAAAAAAATTTGGTCCCCGAATTTAAATTTAAACCCTCAAATACTAAAATATTTCGATACAAATTCCAAGTCGTCGGGGCTCCGAATCGTCAATACATAAAACATCATACGCAACGCATGCGCATGAGTACTGAGCAGATAACTCAAAAGCAAAACTCCGTCAAGCATCCCGCAATCATCGGAGTCATGTTAAAGACACAAATGTCAAATCCAATACAAAACCAATATGATATAGATCAGAACTATACATGTAGACATCCAATCTATACTTGTGAATAGCTGATGTAAATGCATGCCAAATCTTTTTAAGTCGTCGTGCGATGCATGTAACACTGCACAGTGGCGGACGTTTTTCATAAGAAAATAACCATATATGTTTATATCTTTTGTTTACTATGTACGTTCCGCCGTTTTGAAAACAATTTAGAAAGGTTTCCTTGTTTTTAAAACGTTTCGTGTCATATCGGACACGTAGGTATATATGCTGAGACTATAGCTCGCCTTTTTTTTTGAAATACCTTCGATAACTATCAATGCATGCAAAATATATCCAGGTACTGTCCTCTGACTAGTCCTGCTCAGTACAAAACGAATATCAAATATCATAAAAATGTACTGCTCCAAAAGGAATAAATCCCAAAAATACACATAACACCACCCTGTGCGTCTGGTGCGCACGGAAATCAAAATCCATATATGTGCCATACACGTTCACAAAACAACATCCAGGTGCAACGGGTGTGCATGAAGAATCTCGATTTAGTGCATCTGGTGTGCACCAAAATCGTATCTCAAAACATGCGCCCAACATGCGCGAAAATCCAAATCGGTGCATCCATCGTGCACGCATGAAAATCTAAACTCTGCGCACTCAACATGCACGGAATCATGAAATCCAATGGCAAACGCCCAACATGCGTAAGTCCAGTCAAAAGCACGGAGTGCAAGAATCAACATCAATATCAGAATCAAAATCGACATATCTAATGACATCAAATCGATGTCAGGTGCAACCGTAGTGCAAAACATATAAATCCGGTGCAACAAAGGCACAAAATATAAATCTGATGCGATAAACGCAAGAAACATAAAACTGGTGCGACAAACGCACAAAGTATAGAACTGGTGCATCCCATGAACAAATACCAAGCAATTACTCAAATGCGTAAGCAGTAACACCAAGTGTACCCAGGTATAAAGAAAATCATAAGCGTGTGCAACTGCGTGCACAAAACACATATCAATGCACTACAAGCACATATAAGCTATAGCGAGTGCAAAATCAAATCGTGTGCGTAACATATGCACAACATCAATCAACCGTATGAAATCCATGAAGTCATAAGCAGGTGCAGCCAAGGCACGAAACGATATCAGGTGCAATAACTGTGCGCAAATCATAAATCAACACAACGGTGTGAAAAGCACATCTCAAGTGTAATAACTATGCATAAGATATACATACCCGGTAGGTGCAACCATGGTACAAGAAAACAAATACCATGAAACTCAGTCATCAGGACTAAATCATGCGAATAGATCGCCTAAAATACCGAAATCCAAAGTGACGGATACGTGATAGTCAAATCACAAAATCGCAAATCATAAATACCGCCGTCAGTATATCCTCCTTCGAAGTCGAGAAGGCATCGATAAATCCAATGCTAGCGGTGCAAGATATCTACTTGCCTCTTGCTCGCGACTAGCGTCCTCTGCCTCTGGTTCCTTATCTTCCCTATGGATTACCAATCTCGCAATCCATCGGCTCATCGGCCCGGTCAGGTATGCTAACAGGAACGATTCCGTTCTGGAACTTTTCTGGTCATCTCTCGGACAATCCTCATGACCGCTCGTACAGCAGCACATCTCTGGCGCCGACCTCGGGTCCTCTGAATACACATCACACATCGGCTCCTGGTGCAAATCTTATTGCAGCAGTGCACTGGAAGGAATTCCTGCTCAAGGTCTCTTCTGATCTCACCTAAGCCAAACTGTACGGAGGCTGGTACTCTGGCATAATCTTTTCTCGCTCTCTGGACATCTGCGTCCTTAGTACAACATCTACTCGAAAGCTGGTCGCATCCCTACGCTTCTGTATTCATATCCGACCTTTAATCTTAACGGGGAGTAGTAACAGCTCGTCTGCATCTCGCACGAACTTCTTATCCCATTTGTCTATATCATCGTCCATTTCGACGTCGCGTCTCTATCTGCGCACTGCAATGCCCTCGGCTACAGTCCATCCGAAGTCCCTCACACGGACTCGAAATCACGAACTCGGTATCTTCATCACTCAGTAGGAGATATCTAGCGGAACACGTCCTCAGCGTGCATATCGCATCTCTGATGTCAGCGGAGTGGAACGTCATCTCTTCGAAATCTCATGCGAACTCTTTACTCCACTCTGCTTCAATATCGACTGATTCGGACTCATCTCATCGTGGCTGCACGGACTGCACTCCAACGGCTATGCTCGTATCTGGAGTCTCCTAAGCAGTGTCCCATCACATGATATCCGAATGATGTCGAATCGTCCGATCGACTCGTCAGAACCTCGCAATCCCCCAAGAGCTCAACATCCTGGGTACAGTTTAATAGTATCGAGTACATACCACAGCATCGGTGGTCCAGCCGTAGATTAGCAAACCCAAGCGTCACTAATGGAGCCGCAGAACTGCCGTAAACCCTAAGGTTTAAAGGCTTTCACACGGTCATTATATCGAGTTAGGGTTTCATTCTTCTAGAGGGTCCATAGAATCGCTTGCATGTCTTTCCGAATACTTTAAACTTGGAAAATGGGTTCCTGACATTCGATCGTCTCAATCGACTCTCAACGAATCTGCGTGAAGTCGCCTCTAGCTGGAATCAATCTATCTGGTGACCTCGCATCGGGGTAAGCGAACGAACCATATGTTCTAGTCATTCATCCTCGGTGACTAGCGACTCACCATCATATCTCGAAGTATATGCTCATGCTGCAGTAGCTCCAATCATCTGGGCGATATCTCATCATTCGCAGCAACAACTGGCTCATTTATCTATCTGCTAAACAATGCCTTAATCGTCCTGGATAAACGATATATCAATGGTCATCACATCCTAGCTGGCCTCTATCAGTGGTTCAATCCTCTGGTACCGATCGGTACGCCAGAGAAATCTCGCAAAAGCGATCTGTCCAATGCTCATGGCGCGAAAGCACAATAAGACGACGCCTCTATATGCAATCATATGTCTCTGGAAACACGCCCTGGTCAGTCCTCGTCCACGACAAGCTCATGCTGATGCAACTCAAGCCGTAGCTCACTCTGCCCGTGCAATCGTGGCAGCAAAACCATAACCAGTATCGATAAGGATAGATCATAGGAAGGAATATAATACGATGCAAGGAAATGTACATCCTAAGGTTTCTTAAGCGAAGTGGCGTGTCGTAAGTATGCCGCGGAACATACGTACGGTACGTACCTCTACTCAAGCTACCTACTCCATCAACCAAGGGTCATCCTATGCGACGAAAGTTCGGGTATAATACCCCCTCGACTAAGTCTAAGTTCCGTAAAGTCAAGCCTAAGTTCCATATATAGATAACGCCCTAGGCTCCACATAGTCAAACTTAGACTCGAACCAAGGTCAACCTAGCGCTCTGATACCAACTTTGTCACGACCCGAAAGAGCACGTGACTGGCCCTTGAATCCTATGAAGTCTATAGGACTCCATCTGATCCAAGTAAGCCAAAAGCCCAGAAATCTAAAAACCATTTAAGGAGTAAATAAAGAAACTGGTTTTTAATAAGTAAAGAAAGCATGTTTGAAATCAAAGTTTTCAAATAACTAAGCCGAAATGCATTTTAAAAAAAGTGTAGTCTTTTCAAAAAATTTCGGCAGAGTTTCCTTTGTAAAAACTGGCCCCAAACGGGGTACAAAAAGAATAATATATATGAAATGATAAAAGGCATCCCCAAGCGGGAGCTAGCTCTTCGTCACTCGACGGTCACAACCACGCAAGCAACAATAATATACAACGCCAAAGGGCGAAGATCAAAACCGAAAAAGAAACTCAAAACAGCCAGAAAACCATAAAAATACAAGCAGGACTCTAAGGTCGAAATAATACATCACTGTGTCAAAGTCTGAAACAATATACAAGTTTTGGTTGATGGAATTTCTAGATACAATGAATAATACAGGAACAATGGCGGTTCTGATACAAAAGAACCCACCTACCCAAGCAAGTCACCCATATGGAAGCAGTGTGCTAGAAATGCCGCTATGGAATCTGTACGGCAAAAACCTGCAAGGACTGTGGCAAAACGGGGGTGAGTTGCCAACTCGTGAATAGAAAATATCTACAAGCAGAGATCGAATGTATGACCCATCTTAGATCAATACGATCAGATATATATATATATATAAACCTCAATATGAACAAGTCTGAAGCATGCTAAACTGGCAATGTAATCTCTATACATGAGTGTAGTGCCAAGTGCTCATGCCAGTGCCATAGGTAATAGCATATCATAAATGTGAGGTATGATCAATGAAGTCAATCTGCATGTACGTGGATCCCGTCCACTAGTCACCCAAAGACAATAACCATCGTGCATGTTAATATCATCAGCATATGCATGGAAATATGAGGATATAAACCACCCGTGTCCCTCACGACACGTCAAAATCATGGAACCGGAGAGACCAGCATCGAGACTCGAAAACATCATGAAAACTGTGCCCAGCATCGGCATGTAAATCCTCATATATCGGGCTCCATCTTCGGAATCGGCCCTTGGCCCCAGCAGTACGCCCATATCCATCTATCGACTCTGGTCGGTATCCTCCGGATAACCGCCAGGTCCAACCAATCACTGGTAGGTACTCGCCCACCTCCAGGCTCAATCGGCAAAGTCTTTCGATCATCTTGCTGAGGGGAACCATACCGGGTCCACCATGTACCTGCAATCGGCTCGTCCACTCCTCGAATCGGGTTTCACATGTCGCTCTCAGCACCGAGAAAACACATGGTGGACGCACTGAAATATCATATCAAGGGTAACCGGGTTTTTAAAGCAATGACATATTCTCTTTTGAAATACCCACGGTTCCCAAATCCAGAAATATCATGGAAACAGCAACTCTCAATGCATATAATCAGAAAGCATGATGTATGTGCCATGTAAAAGAGATGTAAGAATATCAGTCTGTCATGCAAGAATCATATCCTGAATGCAACAGTACTACGGTGTAGTGACATGGCAATTATCGATGATGAAGTGTGTGAGCTGGCAAACAAGTGTACGTGGAACATACGCATCATCGATAGTGGTGCTGGTGTCCTAGAAGCATGACTGTAATATATATCAATAAACACAAGCAATGCAATGCAAAAAGCATGAATATGCGAAATCGAATAATCAACGCAACAGTAAAGAATCTATCTCAATAAATATATCATGCAGTCTTGCCTTTTGAAATAAGTCGAATCAGGGTTTTTGGTAATATAAGGGCTACGGTGTTTTATGAAAAGATGCGTCGTTTGAAAATATCCGTAGAATCCTTTATGCCTATCTTTAAAATATCCCCGATTCATTAGTTTTGAAATAGGTATGACTCGGGTCTAGTCTAATGCCTACTATGCGAATTACGGACCCAACAATTAGTCAATCGGGAGGGGTATGAAAACCACCTAAATCTGAGTCAATATCACATTATCTCATCACATAACAGGTATCACTACCATCATATCACATCTCAAATACGAACTCTGTCATATCGCCGAATCTCACGGCCTCAATCAAACTTCATCGACTCATCACAATCCCACGTATCATCCTCAATCCCGTATATGAACACATAGTCCCATACCCATGTGTAGATATACACACCTCCATATATGCACAGATAAATGAAAGAATGTATGCAAGTATATGTGCACGTGTATGTGTGAGTGCAACCACTACTCTAGGGTTTCACACTATACTAAACCAATACATCCTTATCATCAATAATTCCATTTTCACCATCAATAATCCTAACAACACATAATAAATATATGTGTGTATACGTATTCGTATACATCACCACGGACTGCGGGGGTGCTATACGCCATCCACCCGACTTCTCCCCGTAGATATAAATCTACTCACCTTGTTTCTCGTGTGCCGATACCGATGCCGCCATCTTCATCTTCTTCGCCTCAACATCACGTAGGGTACCTACAAGTATATCACAAACGCTAAAGCACATGAAAATCACATCGGAAAACCAAAAAAGCACACGCTACTCGCATAGGTAAAAACCTATCGTCTCACATGTAAACACGATCAATATCCACTTGTCGTTGACGTCCAAACGCCACCCGACAGGAACGAATCACCAAATACCAAAATCCATGCTAAAACAAGTCATAAACCATGCGCCAATATAGGAAAATCAACCCAGATTTTACCCTAGATAGAACCAGACAAAATTGCACATACCTAGGGTCAAGTTTATAGGGCAAAAGGCTACAGAACAAAAATGAAGGGGTTCCAACCTGCTCTGGCCGCAATTTGCGGCCAGAGGGATTAAATCTGCGGCCTCAAGAAGGAATTAGGGGCTATGGCTTGGTGTGGTGGTTCCATGGTGCCTGCACATCTCACTGTCAACTCAGTTTTATTTTTGGGGTCTCGGGGTGATAGCAAATTCCTAAATACGATCACAGATTCACAGTTTTTCCCCGACATCGTCTCATAAATCCGTATTCTGTGTTCTAGTATCTAGTTTGATCCAAAATAAGATCACGCCAGGGGTTCTAAAGTCACCACAATCCTCAATTTCATCTTTAATTTCATTTCTCACCTAAACCCTAACTTGAAGTTTCACAAATCCACCAAACGACACCATATCGACATGAAACTAGAAATTATGCACAAGAAATGAAATACTACTCTAATAGGTCCAGAATTTACCTCCTTTGGCAACTCAAGAAAATTCTTGAGTTGCTCAAAGTCCTCCGAAACCAAATCTTGCTAGGTTCAATGTGTAGCTAGTGAGCACGGGAACATTTTTTGTGAAATGGGAATAGGGTTTTGGTGAGGGAATTGAGAGGGATCTATGGAGTGAAGGGGAGGGAGATGAGGGAGGAGCAGGAGCAGCAGCAGGTCTTGGGGAAGGGGAGAGAGAAATGAGATGGGGAGATGAAAAGGGATGGTTCAAAAAGAGGGGTTGACCCTATACGTACCCTCTCTCTCTCATCATCATACTTACCTTTTCTTTTCTTTTCTTTTCCTTTTCTTCTCCCACCATGGTGAACCCTAAGCAACCATGCACCCAAAATATGTAACAAGTGTAACAAGTGTGGAAAATGATATGTGCACATTTTTGCAAAAAAAAGCTAAAAATCCAATTAGCGATTTTTAATCGTGATTAACACTAAATTAGCACATAACTAATCATAAAAACTTAAAAATGGCATAATTCCATAAAATACCCTATTTTAGAATTTTCCATAATTTTTCCCCATTTATTTGTATTTAATTATACCAGAATATTAAAATATTCATTAAAATAATATTAAATTATAAAAATTCCCAAAAATAATATTTTATTATTTTGAAACGTTACATTCCTGGCGAGTCCTGTGCGGTGTACTCATAACCCAATGAGCACCTGTATACATCTTAGGTGATCCGACTGACGCCAGTGGCTTGTGAGACCAGCCACCGCCCCTCGTCGGGGTCTCGACTGTATACACTAGTCTACTCTGGAGTATCGATGCCCTGTCTCGAAACCCCAGCTCTCACGTATATGATCTCCATCATACTGCTGGCAGTCAAGCAAGAATCTTAGGGGCTCTATCAACGTGCAATAGTGACCTGTAAGGTCACCTAAACCAGTACACGATGATAAAGATAAACCAGATAGTATACTATCATCTTGAGTAAGACTGTCCTACCGGTATAGGTCCTCCCTCAATCATTGCAATCACGTGCCTGTGATCCAATAATTGACTCTGAGGGCACTATCTCCAACAGTTTTATGTGAGATGAGGGTTTTTATTTTCATTCATGTAAAATTAAATGTATGTAATATTCTTTTATTGGGGCACTTCCGGGATGAGGTTGCTGTCACCATTTGTATACTATTTACTTTTCCGCACTAGGATAGACCCAAGGAGGAGAGCACAAGTAACCGGGTTCTAGAGTCCAGTGGGAGACCAACTTGAGGAGCCAAGTCCGGGTCTCCTAACTCTAGAATTGGTAGAGTTGCTTGCCGCTCTCGTACGGGTCTATGGGTGTGGGTTTGGCTATTCATCGCGACCGTGAAATCCGTGTTTTATAGAGGCTCAAAATAAAACACGGACGTCCTAGTATATACAATGTTTCATGTTTCTTCTGCTGCGATATCTGTGATGTGATCATTTGATATGTTGTGATAGATACTATATATAGTATATATGATATATTATATAGACATTACTTATGTTTTACACCCGCGCTAGTCTTGCCCCGCTCTGCCGTTAGTTACCTAACCTAACGGTGCACGAGGGGACATCGAGGCGAATGCGGATGGCATAAGTGTACGTCGTATTTATCTGTGATGTTTAGGTGACTTAAATGATGGGACTTCATTAATATGATTAATGAAAGAAAAGAAACCTAAAAGATGTTGTGGAATCGAATTTTCAAAAACAGGTAGCTACAGTTCCTGCTTTGCATCGCGGTGTTCTTTGTAGAACATCCTGCACCTTATTCGATAAGGAAAGGGCCGAGATCCCTTCACCGGGAGTGACCCCTTTAGGAATGACTGGAAGATGCTACACCCCTCGGTTTTGTCTTTTGATTGCTTTTCTGGTTCTTGCTTTGCACAGTGATATATAAGATATATCCTGCACCTCATTCGATGAGGAAAGAGCCGAGATCCCTTCACCGGGAGTGACCTCTTTAGCGAAACTAGCAAAAGCCTAAAAAACACTCCATTTTAAAATCATTTGATTCTACAACGATATCAAGTCCATTACGCAATAGGTTTTCAGAAAAACCTGTCGTAGGCCTCCGTCATTTCAGATAAGTTGTATATAGTATTCGTGCTACATTTGTTGGCTTTCGTCAAGGTGTAGTGTGCGGTAGCTATATGCTGCTTATCTGCTGCATAAGATGCGATTGGATTAGGGTAGTCGTACGGCTTTGTTGGCTTTCGTCAAGAGTCGTGCGGGTGGGTTTAATTCAGTCAAGAAATGTACGGGTTGAACTTGACTAACGGGCAATGGTTTGTTGGCTTTCGTCAAGGTCATAGCACGTTAGGGGCAAAATTATCGGGAATTTCAAGTGTTGAAATTTGCAATGAGATTGCATACCTTCTATGAGATAGTTGGAACCCGATACCCACTGCGAGTAATTGTTACTCCTGGGAGAGTTTTACACATTACAATTAGCCGATCAAGTAGGTGTCTAGAAAGGTGTCGACGGGGTTACGCCTCTGGGGAAACGAGGTTTACTTTAATTAGGTCCGTGCGAAAGCACGGGGAACCTCCCTCAAAGTACCGACACTGTCCTGGCTGAAAGATTGGCGAAGTTGTAGGGTGTAATTAATCCCGGCTAGTCTTTCCTTTTACGGTTTGAAGGAAGATTTGATAAAAACAGTGGGAGCCATCCTGATTAGATGAAATAATAACCAATCTAATCTTGCGAGAGCGCACGCAGAGTGTTTTCTTCTCTCTCTCTCCTGGTAGCGACCATGTCACGCCTTAATCAAGATAATAATACAGATGTATTGACCGAACCCGCTTGTTATACTGAGCTGGGGAACGTTGGTCCCGCTCCAACTTATAATTGTTATAAGACAGAGCAGGAAATAGGGGATTACCAGAATTCCCGTGCCGCCCAAACGAAGAAAGTGCATGATGATGCATCTTCTTCGGGTCTGTTCATTACAGAGAACTGTTTCTCAGTATCTTTTACGTCCTGGGTATGAGATACCGGATCAGGATCCCATAAATGTAATATGTTACATGGGCTACAGATAGGTAGAGAACTGAGAACGGGTGATAAGTTTCATCAGATAGAAACGGTGCAAGTGTTGCAGCCAAGTCTGTTGGTCACTATCACCCTGTATTACCAGAATACATTGATTCTGAACGAATGTTATTAGATACTGAACCTGATATACAATATCATATCAGTCTCTTTATTAGTAAAGAAAGGATATAATTTTGTATTGTTGGATAATATTTTGAACATTTCCTATATCAAGAGTTGATCGGTTCAGGCATGTTATCTAAAAGCATAGATGTTCTAAATCAAACTACAGTTCTTAGTATACAGAACACACACAAGAGGAAGAGTTCAGAAATGAACGAATCCTTCTTGAGGTATTGTAGACTAGGTCATATCAATGCGACCCGACTAGCTGAAGTTACATAAAGATGCATATTTAAATTAGTTTGAATTTACATCTTGTGAAACTTGCCGGTCATGTCACAGAGATAAGATGACCATAGCTCTATTTATTGGAAGCAGAGAAAGAGTTAGTGAACTCTTGGGATGATAAATGTTGATGTATGAAGGTCCCCTCTCTACACATGCCAAGACCGGTTCTTTGTACTTCATTACATTCTCTAATGTTCTCTCAAGATTCAGACATATGTTCCTGTTGAAACACAAGTCCGAAGTTTTTGAGATATTCACAGAATATAACTTAGAAGTAGAGAACCAAAACAGGTATAAGTATTATGTCCTTTGATGTGATCAAGCTGGAGAATACTTGAGCACGGAATTCCTGGATTATTCTAAAGGAGAATGAGATTCTCTCTCAGCATTACTCCTCAATATACACCACAGCACGTCGGTATATCGGGGCGGAGCAATCACACCCTATTTGATATGATGTGCTCTATGATGAGTACTACTGAGTTTCCTATTTCCTTTTAGGGAGTTATGCACTTGTGAAGTTGCATACCTATTGAATAGGGTTCCGATCAAATCAATTGCTTACCACTTCATATGAGATATGGAAAGGGAAGAGCCCATATCATAAGTTTGTTAAGATTTGGGGTTGTCTAGCCTATGTCTAAAAGCATAATCCGGACAAAGCTCGAGGCAAAGTCAGTTCTGTAGAAGTTTGTTGGATATCCCAAGCATTCGCAAGGGAATATCTTCTACCTAACCCAGGAACAAAAGATGTTTTGTTTCTCAGCATGCCACCTTTGTGAAAGGGAATTTCTTGTAAAGAAATTAGTGGACATGAGGTAGAACTAGAAGCAGTTCCATCTATATAAATTGCAGCTGATGATTTGGTAGAACAAAAGGATTCAATAGTTTCCAACGAAACTCAGCCTCTCCGCCGATCTAGTAGGGTTCCTCACCCACCTAAGATATACTTCGATTTTCTCTATGACAGTGGGAGCGAGGAATACATCATGAGATGATGACCCAACTAGTTTCGAGCTGGCCATCAGGAGTGGGACTCTGTAAGAATGGCTGGATGCTTAACGATCTGAGATGGAATCCTTATACACCAACAAAGTATGGACTTTGGTTGCTTTATCTGAAGGGTTAAATCCCCATCAGAAGCAAGTATATCTTGAGAAGATTACTTGGTGTACATGGAAAAGTTGAGACTTTCAAAGCTAGACTTGTTAATGGTTTGCATCATTGACCAGGTATGGATTATGATGAAACCTTTTCTAAGCAGCTATGCATAAGTCCATCCAGATCCTACTTGCCACGGCTACATATCATGACTACGATATCTGGCGGTTGGGTTCATGACTGCTTTTCTAAATGATGTTTTAGAAGAGAGAGTCTATAAGTACACAATCGAGGGCTTCATAGACAGTGGGAGCAGCGGAAACGTGTGCAAGACGTTTTATGTGATAAAACAGGTATCGCGGAGTAGGAACGTCTGTTTTGATGTTGTAGTCAAAGAGTTTGACTTCATCAAAATGGTAGATGAACCTTGTATATACAAAAAGGTAGTAGGGAGTATGGTGGTGATCCTCGTAGAGTACATGGATAACATACTCTTGATAGGGAAGGAGTTTCCTATGCTACGCTCGGTCAATCTCCGCTTATTACAATGATTCTCCATATAGGATCAAAGTGATACCTACTAAATCCTGGGTTTTGGATCTATGAGATAGATGTAATTGGAAGTTAGGATACTCACTAGTTGTAGTGAGATGGTATCAATTGATCCTGGGGAGAATCACTGGAAGGGTTTCAGGGTGATAAGGACGACTGAATGCCAGTCACAGGCATTGTCTTTACCCTTAGTAAAAGGACGGTATGTTGGAAGAGTTCCAAGCTAGATACCGTGGCATACTAGACGATAAAGGCTAGATACATCGTTACCAAAGATGCTACCAAAGAGGCAGTCTGGGTGTATATTAGTTCATGAGATGAACTTCGTTCCTACCATTGTATGACAATGGAGTTGTGGCTTATGCCTAGGAACGCCCGTCCCATCAGTGATCCAGACATATTCTAAGGCAGTGTCACCTGATCATGGAGATGGTTGATCTCCAGGGGATCGAGGTTAGGAGAGTAGACTCAGAGGACAACACGGCGGATCCACTCATAAAGGCCTTTTCCCAGAGAGAGACTATTATGGGATGGTTGAGTATGGGATACTACAACCACTGTTATCAGATGGCCCTAGTGCAAGTGGAAGATTGTTAGTTATATATATGCCCTAGAGGCCATTACTATACATGAGTTGTATATTGTAGTGGATACTTGGACATATATAGGGAGGACTTTCTTGCTCGACATGATAGTATACTATCTGGTTACTCTTTACCTTAACGTGTACACTGATTGTCTCTCTGTTACATGTTGGTGTAGCCCTTAGGATGTGTACTTGACTACCTGGACTATGATGCAGATCATACTAGTGGGGACATGGTAGTCCATAAGTACATCCTTCAAGGTCCCTAGTCGTGGGTGTATTGAGACGGGGGCATCGATATACCAGAGTAGATTAGCGTATACCTTCTCGACCCATGTAGATGGGCGATGGATGATCCCATATCCATTGGTGTTTGACATCAGAGATGATATACGGGTGCTCAGTGGAGACTGGGTATATTGGACGGACTCGCCGAGAACTCCCAAATGGTATTATACCTTACGTCAGAAGGCAGTTTTCTGGTGACACTAGTACAGGTTAGTCTGTAGACCCGAGATCGTCATAGAGTCTTGTGTGATTCCCACTGTGCTTTGATTTCCACCTTACCACATCCAAGAGGGCGTGCAAAATGGTGGTTTTTGGGTACAGTCCCGAGTCACATGGAGGCAATGAGCGATAGGAGGGGTTTCGTCTCTCCCGGTATTGGGGGTTGATGTTGCGCTATGCTCGATTGGCCATAACAGGAGAGTCCCTTGCCAGGGCTGGTTTAGAGATTTACTGGTAAGTGTTACCCGTAGTTTCTCGACCCGTTATGAGCCTCATATCGGCATGACTTATCGGCTATTGGGGTCTAAAGTTTACCACCCCTAGACTTGATATGCGACATATCAGACGAGGAGACCGGACTGTACGGTAGTGTCACTGTCAGGATTTTTGCAGGAGTTGGAGCGGGCTTGCTTGCTGATCTTCTGATCGCTCAATACCCGCATAGCCATTACGTCCAGCTAGTACCGCTGACGGCTTGTGGGTGCTTGATATGATCATCACCTACTGCCGGCGTATTGACGAGTCTTTAGAGTCCTACATAGAGGTTTTACTGGCTCAGGCAAAACGAAATAGGAGCGCATATGTGATATATGTGGGACCGAGAATAATACGTATATGTGATACCGTATTCTATTCTCGCGACTATTGTATCGGCCGGTTATATGTGATATAGCCGGGTTATCGAATCAAGTGTTGATTCGATAAGTTGGTACATTTTGTGTTAGTCGGTTATATGTGATATAACCGAATTATTAATTCAAGTGTTGATTTAATAATTTAGTGTATAATTGTATATGTGATATACTAATTTACATTAACTAACATTGGTTCACTTAAGCATTTGTTTTTCTCACTTGTGCACAACTTAATATATATGTGATATATATTTATTTGTGTTCTTTTTGTATCATGGTTGTTGATACAACTTACATGGGTGTATAAGACTTATACCATACTAATTATAGTGTTAGGTTTTTATATTTAAAGTAATTCTAAAATTAGTGGATAATGAGCTCACATGCATGAAGCTTCATGAAGCTTATGGTTGCATTGACTTAGTCCACTAGTTTTGTTTTACTTAAGATATTAATTAACCTAACCACTATAATTAGCCATGGTTATGTCTCTACATATGTTAGTATATGATACCCACTCACCCATGGTTAGTTCACTCTCTCTCTTGATTTAGTTTTCATTCTCATTTTGAGCTCATCTTCTTCCTCCTTCAAATTCTTTCTAGGGTTTGATAAAGAGAGAGAAACATTGTGAGAAAAGAAATTCTAAAATGTACCCATTTCCTATTTCATCATGCTCTACTAGACTAGCACTTTAGTTTAGGGTGTTTGCTTCACTAATTCTCTAGTTAGTGAAGTAGAAGCTTGAGTTCGTATTCCCTCGACGTAGATCATCTTCGGCCTCGAAGACTTCAAGCAAAACCGTTGCCCTCTTCTCATGGAGCCGTCCGAGAGTCCGGGAGCAAGATGATCTCAGCGAAGGGACTACTACAAGGAGCTTAAGAAGTGAAGGACCGATCTACAAAGGTTGTATTTCGTATTCACTTAGAGATAATTGTTATTTTCTTGCATGTGTTACCCTAATTATCTAGCAAAGATCTTGTCTAGGGTTATTCGGCACGGCTAAAATTTTAATCGGGCATGGTTGATGCCTTGTAGAACCTTGTTCGAGTGCCTAGTAACCCTACAGCTCGTACGGTATCCCAATCTGGGTACGGGTCAAATATCACATTTATCTCATTTCTCATCTTGTATCCTTTTCATTATATATCATGATCTGCTGTACTGATCTAAGTCTAGTACTATACTGATACCATATACAATGTATGAATGCGTATGTATGAAAAGACCATGCCTAAAGACCAGCTAAACATCATGTCGTATCTCATAATACGAACCACGTCACATCACCGATCTCATGACCTCAAGCCCAATCTCATCGACTCATCTCCAATCCCAAGTACTATCCTCAAAATCCATATATATGTATACGAATATATATATATATATATATACACACACACATAGTTCCATAATGTGTATATGTATATATACATATCCCCATATACGCACATGTAAATAAATGTATGCAAGTATGTGTGCACGTGTGGGTGTAATAACTACTTTAGGGTTCGCGACTAAAAACTAGCTAACGACACTATCCATCAAGTCCTCTAAAACATTCCTAGCTAAGTAATCACATCATATAAAAGTATATAAGTATATATCTATATAAATATATTCATAACGCATACACGTTCTATTTTACGAAACTGCGGGGGTGCTATATGCCATCCACACGACTTCCCCCGTAGATATATATATCTACTGTTGGATATAGTGCCCTCAGAGTCAATTATTGGATCGCAGGCACGTGATTGTAATGATTGAGGGAGGACCTATACCGGTAGGACAGTCTTACTCGAGAGTTTTGTATACTATATGGTTTGTCTTTATCATCGTGTACATGCTTTAGGTGACATTGTTGTTCACTATTACACGTTGATAGAGAATAGTATGCTAGCATGGTTTGTCTTTATCATCGTGTACTGCTTTAGGAGACCTTACAGGTCGCTATTACACATTGATAGAGCCCTTTGGATTCTTTCTTGACTACCAGCAGTATGATGATGATCATATACGTGAGAGTTGGGTAGTCTATATGCACATCCTTAAAGTGGTCCCTAGTCGTGGGAGTTTCGAGACTGGGCATCGATACTCCATTAGTAGACTAGTGTATACAGTCGAGACCCTGACGAGGGGAGGTGGCCGGACTCACAAGCCATTGGTGTCAGTTGGATCACCTAAAATGTATACAGGTGCTCATTGGGTTATGAGTACACCGGACAGGACTCGCTGGGAACATGCTAGTTGGTATTATACCTGACGTCAGATAGCAGTTCCCTGGTGATATGTGTACAGGTTAGTTCATCGACCTGAGATCGTCTTTTGTCTCGTGTGAGTTCCTACTGTGCTTTGATTACTACCCTACCACGGCTCAAAGGAGTCGTGCAAACAAGTTTTAGTTGGGTACAGTCCCGAGCCACATGGAGGCAGTGAGCGGATCGGCAGGGGTTTCGTCTCTCCCGGTATTGGGGGTGAGATCGCGATGTGTCTAGGAGAGCCATTACACGAAGTCCTTGGCCAAGGTAGGAGATTTACTGGTAGGTATTTCAGTAGTATCTCAGGGTGTTTTGGGCTACACTCCGACACGACTTGTACCGCTTTTGGGGGTCTGACATTTACCAACCCCCTAGGCCCGCCATGCGATGCTCATAGACGAACGGACCGGACTGTACGGATATTGTCACTGACAGGCTCAGTAGGGTGTCAGGATGAGTTTGCTCATCGACCTCCCTTTTGGTCAATACCTGGTAGCCCATTACGTACGGCCAGTACCTCTGACGTGCTAGTGGTTAAATCCACAGCCAAAGTATTGACGAGTCTTTAGAGTCCCCCACAGACAGTTTTCAAGTTTCGGGCGGAACGTTGTAGAGGCCGTATGATATATGGCAGGGTCCGACCATATACGTGCAGTAGTGCACGGATCATGATCGGGCGGATCATACTAGCGGGCTTTGGTTTAAGCCGGATCCTAGTATTAGATTTGTTGGATTACTTTAGTCTCATCGTATTCACATTCAGTCGGAATGCGGATGTAGGTATGTATATACAGGTGAGGGTTATCCTTGTGATCCGTCACGAGTTTACTTTAGATGTTGCCGTATCTTTTTGTTGTTGTAAACATTTGGGTTAATATTTACAAATGGAAATTGTGAGCTTAAGCCATCATTTTGTGCATTAAATGAGACGTGTACCTCATGGGTGACTCATGGTCTCATTTCTTGTGCAAATGTCACTTTATTTGATGGATTTGAGTGTTGAAATGAGAAGGAGAGAGAGAGGGGCTGCCATATGATAGAGTTTGGTCTTGTATTTTTGATCTCACACTCTCACTCTCATTATCATCACAAGACATAAGAAAAGAAAAGGGAACTTCTTCTTCTTCCTCTTCTTCTTCTTCCTCTAGCTCACAACCTCCATTAATGGCTTCATCTTCAACCTCCATCAATGCAATGGATGCAAGAGACAAAGTTGTTACAAACATTCTCTACTTCGCCTTGGATACGTCGGCTAGCGAACTTCGTGCCCGAGTTGCTTCGGATGAAGCGGGAGCCCGTAAAATGACTCGAAGATTTGGTGCCCTTTTCTGACGAGGAGATCGAGACCGGAGATGCCGCGAGGAGCTTGGGATGGTGGCCAAAGACCGAAGGACACGGATCGATCGGTATAGCTTTCCAACCTTTTCTCTTGTTAGCTAGTTATAGGTTAATAGTTCGATCTGGATTTAAAGTATACGATAGCGCCGGTTTCTAGTTTGAAAAAAGTTTTCGTTTCCGCATTTTGGCCTCGGACAGACGGCCGGGGCGCTACCGTAGACTTACATGGTATCATAGCCACGCCATTAACCTTTACTAGCTTGCTCTAACGTGTTTAAAACTTCGATCGAACGAAATTTCAAAAACCGCGATTCCAATTTGTGCAGTTTCTGTCGAATTTTTTTTGCCGTCTAAAATTTTTTTTGAGTACGTCAGAAAATCATGCAGGCTTTTCTAAGACCACTGGTGAAATTTCGTGAAGTGAGCTTACTGTTGCGCCGCGGAACCGTGGCCTTACCCTTGTTTTGGCCGTAGTTCTGCCGCCGAACTGTAGCAACACTGCACCATTTTTCCTACAGTGGTCTCTAAGTTGGAATTGGGGTTTCTGGTAATTTTTGTTTTGACCCAGATTATTTTGAGTACTGGGTATTGTGCTTGGGGCCCACTTCGGGAAATTTTTTCGATCGAAAATTTTAAATATGTTAGTTCACAGTATTTACATTATATCTGCGACCGTGAATGTCATTTGATCGGTAAATCTTGTCTAATTGCTATAGCTCTTTTAGACGGATTTGCGAACGTGACATTCACGTTGATGTTCTGTGTTGTGCTGTGATGTTGCGGATTTGTCGTGGTGGATAGGCTGGATGCAATGGTAGTACAGTTTGGTTATATTTGTACATTTGATATTGCGGGGCGAGCATTCGACATGTGGACAGCCGTCACTGCCTGTTTGTATATTATTCTTTTGGGACACGACCGGGCTGAGGTCGATGTACCCGTTGTATATTTTTAGTTTCTGTACTAGGATTACCCAGCAGTGGGGTGCACGGGTAGCCGGGTTCTAGAGGGCAACGAGCCCGCATCTCATGGCTTTGAGACGGAGGGGGCTTCACTCTAGAATTGGTGGGCTATTCGCCGCACTCGTAAGGGGTACAGGTTGACCCAAGGAGGGGTGCTCAAGTTACCGGATTCCGTGAAGTGCTGGGTGGTCCATTCATGTTGTTGAAGGGGGCTGCCTCGCTTCATGTTTTGGCTGGTAACTTGCCGCGCCCGTAGGGGTCTATGATTTCATTGCACATGCTATCCACATGACCAGAGGAACGTCGGGTTTCTGTAGCGGCTCTATGAAACCCGGGGATTCCAGATTATCTGTATTGTTCTGTGATGCTTATTACATTTCTGTGATGTTGCATTTTATCACGCCTTGAGCGAATATTATATATTTATATATATACTAGTAGATGTTGTATATGTTTTACACCCGCGCGCTAGTCCAGTCCCCGCTCTGTCGTAAGTTAAGTAACCTAACGGGTGATGACTGTTAGTGTATATGCCCTAGGGGCCATTATTATATCATACTAGGTTGTATATTACTTAATGGATGTTAGTTATATGTATGCCTTAGAGGCCATTACTATACATGTGTTGTATATTGTAGTGGATGCTTGGACATATATAGGGAGGACTTTCTTGCTCGACATGATAGTATGCTATCTGGTAACTCTTTACCTTAACGTGTATACTGATTGTCTCTCTGTTACATGTTGGTAAAGCCCTTAGGATGTGTACTTGACTACCTGGACTGTGATGCGGATCATACTAGTGGGGACATGGTAGTCCATAAGTACATCCTTCAAGGTCCCTAGTCGTGGGTATATCGAGACGGGGCATCGATATACCAGAGTAGACTAGCGTATACCTTCTCGACCCATACAAATGGGCGATGGATGATCCCATATCCATTGGTGTTTGACATCAGAGATGATATACGGGTGCTCAGTGGAGACTGGGTACACTGGACGGACTCGCCGAGAACTCCCAGATGGTATCATACCTTACGTCAGATGGCAGTTCTCTGGTGACACTGGTACAGGTTAGTCTGTAGACCCGAGATCGTCATAGAGTCTTGTGTGATTCCCACTGTGCTTTGATTTCCACCTTACCACATCCAAGAGGGCGTGCAAAACGGTGGTTTTTGGGTACAGTCCCGAGTCACATGGAGGCAATGAGCGATAGGAGGGGTTTCGTCTCTCCCGGTATTGGGGGTTGATGTTGCGCTGTGCTCGATTGGCCATAACAGGGAAGTCCCTGGCCAGGGCTGGTTTAGAGATTTACTGGTAAGTGTTACCCGTAGTTTCTTGACCCGTTATGAGCCTCATATCAGCACGACTTATCGATTATTGGGGTCTGACGTTTACCACCCCTAGACTTGATATGCGACATATCAGACGAGGAGACCGGACTGTACGGTAGTGTCACTGTTAGGCTCTTTTGCAGGAGTTGGTGCTGGCTTGCTTGGTGTTCTTCTGATCACTCAATACCCGGGTATCCGTTACGTCCAGCTAATACCGCTGACGGCTTGTGGGTTTGATATGATCATCACCTACTGCCGGCGTATTGACGAGTCTTTAGATTCCTACATAGAGGTTGTACTGGCTCAGGCAAAACGAGATAGGAGCGCATATGTGATATGTGCGGGACCGAGAATGATACGAGTATGTGATACCATATTCTATTCTCGCGATGATTGTATTGATTGGTTGTATGCGATATAACCTAGTTATCGAATCAAGTGTTGATTCGATGAGTCGATACATTGATATTAGTCGGTTATATGCGATATAACCGGATCGTTAAATCAAGTGTTGACCCAGGCTATGACAAGGGTTGACTTTCTACCATCTGGATGAACAATAGCGATATTGTTCTAGACTCGCCACAGTTTTATTAAAAATGGATTTTTTCAGAAAACAGTAGTGGGAGTATGGTAGAACTGGAAGTGATTCCAGAACCACAAACGATTACTGAAGATTTGATAAGGAACCTAAAGATTCAATAAGGATTGACATTCCATTGGCCACTCCGCAGATAAGGTGGGTAACTTCAGGCACCCGAGAGGTACTACGGTAGCCTCAAGGACGGTGACAGGGAAGTTCTTGTTTTCCCACAATTACCATTGCTGTTGTTCCAGGGTGCGAGACCCGGCGGGAGGATGAGTATAGCGTCGTTCTAAACTAGTTTTAGAAGTGTACGTGTATATGACTCTGCCAGAGGGTTGTCGTAGTCAGTGGGAGCAGCGGAAGCATTGGTGGACAGGTAGCTTATGTCTATTTATAGACTAAAGCAGATGTAGCGGAGATAGATCATCTATTTCTGACGTGACAGTCATAGATTTGACTTCATCAGAATAGGGGATGGATCTGTTGAGAAGGTAGTAGGGTGTGATGTCATGGTGTTTGGATGACATACACAGAGTAGGAAAGGAAGCTCCTATACTACAACCGGTTATACTTTGGTCGTCACACAGTGGTTTCTCCACACAGGACTTGGACATTATATCAGACATACTGGTTACTAGATCTATGGTCTTAGATCTAGATTTGGGTGGTTTCCCAATCAGGGTACTTGACAGCATTCTAAGAGTATTTAGGATGGACGACTCCTGGCACGGTAGTGTACCTGCAGGTAATGGAGTCACCCTCTCCAAAGGTGTCTTACAGACTAAAGGGGAGAGGGACGGGCATGATTGGCAGATCACTTGCTCAGGCAATTGAGTCAATCGTGAGATATCAAGTACCACACCAGATGTTGTTCTTGCACTAGATGCAATAAGTTGACATTAATCCAATCATGGAGAAACAGTCGGAAGCAGTTTTAGAACATAAGTGGATGTTCTAGGGAGATGATAACGACAGCCTCATTCAGGAGACAGTTATCATTCCAGGCTTCCAAGGTGACATGGACGACAAGGAGGTTGTCAGAGTTATAGTTTTCCTTCTGATGAGGGGCAGTATTTTGGACAGGCGGTCCAAGGCAATACTGAGGGAGGCATGGCGCGCAGGATACTGATTAAGTTCAGTTGACGATACAGTCTAAGAAGTTTGGATTTGGAGTTCATTTATGAGCTAGGTCCCATCAGACATCCAGACATATTCTGAGACAGGTATTGCTCTTTTCGGGAGATGGCTTTCTCCGCGAACTTGAGATATAGAGAGACATAGAAAGAAACAACTAAGCGGATCCACTCACTGAGGCTATTCCTCGAACGCAATAGTTTCGCAAACGAGCTTTGTGAGACTGACTAGTAGAGGAGTTGGGTGTTCGGTATCACACGGGCTGTGAGTATGCGACATCGCAATAATTAGCCTTGAGTGCAAGTGGGAGATTGTTGGAGATAGTGCCCTCAGAGTCAATTATTAGGTCACAGGTACGTGATTGTAATGATTGAGGGAGGACCTATCCCGGTAGGACAGTCTTACTCGAGATGATAGTATGCTATCTGGTTTACCTTTATCATCGTGTACTGCTTTAGGTGACCTGACACGTCGCTATTACACGTTGATAGAGCCCCTAGGATTCTTGCTTGACCACCAGCAGTATGAGGGCGATCATATAAGTGGGAGCTGGGGGTCTACAAGCATATCCTTAAAAGGTCCCTAGTCGTGGGAGTTTTGAGACCGGGCATCGATACTCCATTAGTAGACTAGTGTATACAGTCGAGACCCCGACGAGGGGCGGTGGCCGGTCTCACAAGCCACTGGTGTCAGTTGGATCACCTAAGATGTATACAGGTGCTCATTGGGTTATGAGTACACCGGACAGGACTCGCCGGGAACATGCTAGTTGGTCATATACCAGACGTCAGATGGCAGTTCCCTGGTGACATGTGTGCAGGTTAGTTCATCGACCTGGGGATCGTCATTTGTCTCGTGTGAGTTCCCACTGTACTTTGATTACTACCCTACCACGGCTCAAAGGAGTCGTGCAAACAGGTTTTAGTTGGGTACAGTCCCAAGCCACATGGAGGCAGTGAGCGTATCTTCAGGGGTTCGTCTCTCCCGGTATTGGGGGTGAGGTCGTGCTGTGTCTAGGAGAGCCATTACACAAAGTCCTTGGCCAAGGCAAGGAGATTTACTGGTAGGTATTCCAGTAGTATCTCAGGGTGTTCTGGGCTACACTCCGACACGACTTGTACCGCTTTTGGGGATCTGACTTTTTCCAACCCCCTAGGCCCGCCATGCGATACTCATAGACGAACGGATCGGACTGCACGGATATTGTCACTGACAGGCTCAGTTGGGTGTCGGGGTGAGCTTCCTCATCGACGTCCCTTTTGGTCAATAGCTGGTGGCCCGTCACGTATTGGCATATACCTCTGACGTGCTAGTGGTTAAATCCACAGCCATAGTATTGACGAGTCTTTAGAGTCCACCACAATTACAGTTACTCAGCTTTCGGGCGAAAGGTTGTAGAAGCCGTATGGAGATATGGGAAGGTCCGATCAGATACGTGCGGTATTGCACGGATCAGGATCGGACAGTTTGTACTATAGGCCGTATGGTTATATGGCAGGGTTCGATCACATACGTGCGGTATTGCACGGATCAGGATCGAACGGATATTACTGGCCGGCTTTGGTATAAGCCGGATCCTAATATAGTACAGTGTAGATTTTGTCTCATTGCATTTGTATTTCGGTCGGAATACAAATGCGGGTGTGTATGCACAGTATCGGGGTTTTCCTGTAATTTATTACGGGACCAGTTTTTGGAGTTGCCAGTTTGCTTTCCGTTTCGGCCGATTTCCATTGTTCCGTTCATTGGCCGAAGATTGGTGGAGGAGGGCTTATTTGCATTGTTGCAAATAGGCATTTGTGGAAGGGGGTCTTTGCATTTTGTTGTATCATGATAGCACCCTCCTTTGACTTGCTTGACTTCATACTTCATGATGGCTTGACTTTGTTAGCATCATGGTTGTTGATGATGGTTGTGGTTGTGTGTGGTTTTTGCTTGTGATCATATTCTTTCATGATGCCCTCTTGCATCATTGCTTCCACCCACCCCTTGACCTTGCTCTCTTTTACTCTCTCCAATCACACAAAGGGGGTGTGGGCCGGCCATTCCAAGAGGGGATGGGGATTGATTCATTTTTGGGTGTGGCATTTTCTTCTCTCATGGTGCTATGAAAATTGCTCTCTTGTTCATCCAAAAACCTCCTTGAATCCCTCCACCAATGGCAACCTCCACTACCCCAAAAGAGACACAAGTTCTACTACACATTCTACAGCGAATCTTGGGCACGTCGAGTAGCCGGCTTCGTGCCCGAGTTGCCTCGGCATTGAGGTGGGAGCCCGTAAACGATGTAGGCGACGTGGTGTACTTCCGGCGACGAGGAGGAGACGGAACATTCCGCAGGAGATCGGGACCATGACGAGAAGACCGGAGGACTTGGATCGTCGGTATATCTCTAACCCATTCTTGTAGATAGCTTAGACTAGTTAATGGTTCGATCCGGGTGTTTAGTGCGCGGTGGTGCCGGATTGCTAAGTCCGCAAAATTTAAGTTTTTCACCGCTTCCGCATTCCGGCGTCGGTTTGACGGCCGGGGTGCCGCCGTGCACTTACAGTGGTATCAGAGCCTCGCCATTAACTTAGTCTAGCTTTGTGTAATGTGTTTTCATTTCCGATCGATCAAAAAGTCCAAAAACCGGTATTTTTTGCACATCAGTTTCTGTCGAATTTTTTTTGAGTCCAAAAATTTTTCAGGTTGTCTCAGAGTGATGTGCAGGGAATTTTAAGGTCACTGTAAAAATTTGGTTCAACGAGCTCATCATACCGCCGCGGAAGGGCGGCCAAACCCCTGTTTTGGCCGCGCTTCCGCCGTGTATTTAACTGTTCACGCCCCCAAATTTTTTCAGTGTGTTCCTGAGTGATAGTTGTGGTTTTTGGAATATTAAAATTGGGCCCAGGTTTTCTGTGGTTGCTACAGTTTTGTTTGGGGGCCCACTTGTTAATGTTTAATCAATCGGAATATTTTAAACACATTTTTCACAGTATTTACATTATATCTGCGACCGTGAATGTCACTTGATCGGTAAATCCGGTCTAACTGCTATAGCCCGGTTAGACGGATTTGCGAACGTGACTTTCACGTTGATGTTTTGTTTTTGCTGTAATGTTGCGGATCGGTCGTGGGGGATAGCCTGGATGCAATGCTAGTACAGTTTTATTGTATTATGTACATTTGATATTGCGGGGCGAGCGTCCGACATGTGGACTGCCGTCACTGCCTGTTTGTATTATTCTTTTGGGGCACGACCTGGTTGCGGTCGATGTACCCGGTGTATGTATATTTTACTTTCTGTACTAGGGTTACCCCGCGGAGGGGTGCACGGATAGCCGGGTTCTAGAGGGCAACAAGCCCGCATCTCATGGCATTGAGACGGAGGGGGCTTCACTCTAGGATTGGCGGGCTATTCGCCGCACTCGTAGGGGGTACAGGTTGACCCAGGAGGGGTGCCCAGGTTACCGGATTCCGTGAAGTGCTGGGTGGTCCATTCACGGTGCTGAAGGGGGCTGCCTCGCTTCAGGTTTTGGCGGGTGACTTGCCGCGCCCGTAGGGGTCTAGGATTTCATTGCACAGGCTATCCACACGACCAGGGGAACGTCGGGTTTCAGCAGTGGCTCTGTGAAACCCGGGGATCCCAGATATCTGTATTGTTTCTGTGATGCTGTTCATTCTCTGTGATGTTGCATTTCTTTCACGCCTTGAGCGAAATATAATATATTGGTATATATATTAGTAGATGTAGTATATGTTTTGCATCCGCGCTAGTCCAGTCCCCGCTCTGTCGTTAGTAAGCTAACCTAACGGGTAATGACGGGACCCAGTGGCGAATGCGGATGGCATATACGTACATCAGTATATTTTCGTTCTTTTTGGTGTGATCAATTGATGGGTCTGCGTTGATTCGGATCAATGCAAGTTAAAAACAAACCTAATCTGATGTTGTTGGAACACTTTTCAAAAAAGCTGTTATTGCAAGGACGTTCACTTTTGTTTTGCATCGTGGTATTCATTTGGAATATCCTGCTCCTCAGTCGACGAGGCAAGGGCCGAGATCCCTTCACCGGGAGTGACCCCTTGGACAGAAGTTTGCGTCAGGGCATTAACTTCACTATAGCCGATTACTTTTGCTTTGCATCGCGGTATTCATTTGGAATATCCTGCACCCCATTCTACGGGGAAAGAGCCGAGATCCCTTCACCGGGAGTGACCTCTTTAGCAACGGTTTTCGTCACTATATTTTTAAAAGCTATCCGTTCCTTCGACAATATCAAGTTCATTACGTTAAAGGTTTTCGCCAGAAACCATTCGTAACCCTCCGTCGTTTCATATGGGTAGTCAATAGTATTCAAGCTGTGTATGTTGGCCAAAGTCAAGGCACAGTGATTGGTAGCTATTGGGTATTCATATGCAGCATAGATAGATGCGTTGGTTTGGAACAGTCGTACTGCCATGTTGGCCAAAGTCAAGGGTATGTACGGGTGGATTCAAATTAACCTGGAGAATGACGGGTAGAACTTGACATGTGACTTATGATATGTTGGCCAAAGTCAAGGTCATAAGAGCATGGGGCAGAAATCACATCGGGAGTTTCAAAAGTACTGAAACTTGCCAGATATGCGCATACCTTCTGGAGTGTGATACCGTGAGCGGATTCCGTCACGTTGTCATGCGATGAGAGTTGGATCCCGATTCCCACTGATGAGTTAGTTTACTCCTCGGGTGATCCCGACTAATTCTTCTTTCAGGTTTGGAGGAGAATTTGAGATACAGTGGGAGGTTTCCAGATTAGATAAATTGGTAACCATTCTGATCTAGGTTAGAGTGCACGCTGAGTGTTTCTTTTCTCTCTCTCTCTTTGGCAGCGACCATTGACCCGACCCTAAGACTTTGACTCAGTGACCAAGTTGACCGAACCTTCTTAAACACTGGCATTTGGATTGTCAGAGTTGCGAACCTCATTGCCACTCCTACTTTTACCCTTTTCTCCAGGATGCCCCGTATTACTACGAACGTCCACTTCCATTGGACAAAACCATCGTATGGTTAGATACGAACTCGAAAGAATTTATTCGAGGATGGTTTCCGGTTTTGGAGAAAACGGATAGGATTATTCAGTTGTCTTTTCCTTTTACCCTCTCTCAGGTTACGAGTACTCCTTGGTTTAGGGGTAGTACACCTATTACGCAAATTGGATTGTCTTCTTCCAAACCTTAGGCTGGTGCCGACCGGTAGGGAATGAAGAAAACCAATTAGCATAACGATGGTGTGCAGAAGGTATTAAGTTCAGACAAAGCAAGGGATTAGTAAGAGGGCAAAGTAAATTGCAACAGATATTCACGACCAAACCAAATATTTCATTACCACTCCCACATCACCTTTGTATTTCTCCAGGACACTCCGTATCACTACGAAGATCCACAGTTTATTTGGATACTCCATCGTATGGTTATATACGAACTCGAAAGGAACTTGTTCCAGTTCGGGGATGGATTCTGGTTCAGGAGAAATAGGAATAAGGTTTATTCGGTTGTCTTTTATCTTCACCCTCTCTCATTGCGAGTGTTCCTAGGATTGGGACAGTACACCCATTATGCTTATTGGATAGTCTTCTTCCAAACCATAGGCTGGTGCCGAACGGTAGGGAAGGAAGAAAACCATTTGGCCTAAAAGGGTGTGCAGAAGGTAAAGACTAAAGACATATGAAGGGATTTGGAGAGGTGGCAAAGAACTATACGGTTACAGTCGTGAATCTGGAAGAGGCATTACTAGGAATACCAGAATACCCCATCGGAACATTTCAATGTTTCAGTTTCACTGTGTAATGTTAAAGGAAAACTGATTTCCCGATTAGATACTTACTCCAGGGTATGTATTTACCAGGTACGATTCTCACATCTGTATGGTTTTACAGATGATGAGTGGGAGTAAGTTATTGGGAATTGGGTGATTATCCTCATTATATCGGGATTCGTTGTAATCGGTGATATTTGAGGAAATCACCTGGGCTGTTTGCCGGTCGGCAAATATTTGGTTTTGAATATCCGCTCTTGTGCACCAATTTCAAATTGATATATCTGTACGTCTATTTTCATAGAGTGAGATATACCTTTTGATATTATGTCGATGACATTTACCTATATCAGTGGATGGTTAGGTAAGGAGCATCAAACAGCGGTGTAATTCTTCTTAACCATAAGTACAGTTTTCAACCTACGACACACAGTGAATGAGTTATCAGACTCAAGGGACTTATACAGAGTATTGTATGTTGTCCAGGGTCCATCAGGACAGAGGGGTTGGTCCTCGTACTATATTCGGTTTACTTATGACTTCTCTAGTTTTTTAGACAGGTGTTTCGCGGAAACACAGGGTCCGAATTTTGAGAAGTTATAGGTATTTGAATAGAGTAGAGAACCAGGTGTAGTAAGTATCGGGATTCTTCAAAGAGATCGAAGATGTAGATACTTGTGTATGGTATTCAGTTGATAGTAATGATAAAGAGATCTTGCTTCTCTTTCAGGTTACTCATAATTAGAGGCATTCCTAAGTTGAGTAACGCTGATCGGCCTACTTCCATTTAGCTCACATGCGCTGGAGACAGCTGCATGATTTGAATCTGGTTCAATTAAATCAGTGCCTCTGGTTCTATATTGGATATAGAACAGTTCATATCTTAACGATGTTAAGGTACGGGGAGTTGTCCGGTTTATGATTAAAACCAGACACTGGACAACTCAAGGCACGTTTCTGTAATGGCTGTTTGTGGGTTGACCCAGGCTATGACAAGGGTTGACTTTCTACCATCTGGATGAACAATAGCGATATTGTTCTAGACTCGCCACAGTTTTATTAAAAATGGATTTTTTCAGAAAACAGTAGTGGGAGTATGGTAGAACTGGAAGTGATTCCAGAACCACAAACGATTACTGAAGATTTGATAAGGAACCTAAAGATTCAATAAGGATTGACATTCCATTGGCCACTCCGCAGATAAGGTGGGTAACTTCAGGCACCCGAGAGGTACTACGGTAGCCTCAAGGACGGTGACAGGGAAGTTCTTGTTTTCCCACAATTACCATTGCTGTTGTTCCAGGGTGCGAGACCCGGCGGGAGGATGAGTATAGCGTCGTTCTAAACTAGTTTTAGAAGTGTACGTGTATATGACTCTGCCAGAGGGTTGTCGTAGTCAGTGGGAGCAGCGGAAGCATTGGTGGACAGGTAGCTTATGTCTATTTATAGACTAAAGCAGATGTAGCGGAGATAGATCATCTATTTCTGACGTGACAGTCATAGATTTGACTTCATCAGAATAGGGGATGGATCTGTTGAGAAGGTAGTAGGGTGTGATGTCATGGTGTTTGGATGACATACACAGAGTAGGAAAGGAAGCTCCTATACTACAACCGGTTATACTTTGGTCGTCACACAGTGGTTTCTCCACACAGGACTTGGACATTATATCAGACATACTGGTTACTAGATCTATGGTCTTAGATCTAGATTTGGGTGGTTTCCCAATCAGGGTACTTGACAGCATTCTAAGAGTATTTAGGATGGACGACTCCTGGCACGGTAGTGTACCTGCAGGTAATGGAGTCACCCTCTCCAAAGGTGTCTTACAGACTAAAGGGGAGAGGGACGGGCATGATTGGCAGATCACTTGCTCAGGCAATTGAGTCAATCGTGAGATATCAAGTACCACACCAGATGTTGTTCTTGCACTAGATGCAATAAGTTGACATTAATCCAATCCTGGAGAAACAGTCGGAAGCAGTTTTAGAACATAAGTGGATGTTCTAGGGAGATGATAACGACGGCCTCATTCAGGAGACAGTTATCATTCCAGGCTTCCAAGGTGACATGGACGACAAGGAGGTTGTCAGAGTTATAGTTTTCCTTCTGATGAGGGGCAGTATTTTGGACAGGCGGTCCAAGGCAATACTGAGGGAGGCATGGCGCGCAGGATACTGATTAAGTTCAGTTGACGATACAGTCTAAGAAGTTTGGATTTGGAGTTCATTTATGAGCTAGGTCCCATCAGACATCCAGACATATTCTGAGACAGGTATTGCTCTTTTCGGGAGATGGCTTTCTCCGCGAACTTGAGATATAGAGAGACATAGAAAGAAACAACTAAGCGGATCCACTCACTGAGGCTATTCCTCGAACGCAATAGTTTCGCAAACGAGCTTTGTGAGACTGACTAGTAGAGGAGTTGGGTGTTCGGTATCACACGGGCTGTGAGTATGCGACATCGCAATAATTAGCCTTGAGTGCAAGTGGGAGATTGTTGGAGATAGTGCCCTCAGAGTCAATTATTAGGTCACAGGTACGTGATTGTAATGATTGAGGGAGGACCTATCCCGGTAGGACAGTCTTACTCGAGATGATAGTATGCTATCTGGTTTACCTTTATCATCGTGTACTGCTGTAGGTGACCTGACACGTCGCTATTACACGTTGATAGAGCCCCTAGGATTCTTGCTTGACCACCAGCAGTATGAGGGCGATCATATAAGTGGGAGCTGGGGGTCTACAAGCATATCCTTAAAAGGTCCCTAGTCGTGGGAGTTTCGAGACCGGGCATCGATACTCCATTAGTAGACTAGTGTATACAGTCGAGACCCCGACGAGGGGCGGTGGCCGGTCTCACAAGCCACTGGTGTCAGTTGGATCACCTAAGATGTATACAGGTGCTCATTGGGTTATGAGTACACCGGACAGGACTCGCCGGGAACATGCTAGTTGGTCATATACCAGACGTCAGATGGCAGTTCCCTGGTGACATGTGTGCAGGTTAGTTCATCGACCTGGGGATCGTCATTTGTCTCGTGTGAGTTCCCACTGTACTTTGATTACTACCCTACCACGGCTCAAAGGAGTCGTGCAAACAGGTTTTAGTTGGGTACAGTCCCGAGCCACATGGAGGCAGTGAGCGTATCTTCAGGGGTTCGTCTCTCCCGGTATTGGGGGTGAGGTCGTGCTGTGTCTAGGAGAGCCATTACACAAAGTCCTTGGCCAAGGCAAGGAGATTTACTGGTAGGTATTCCAGTAGTATCTCAGGGTGTTCTGGGCTACACTCCGACACGACTTGTACCGCTTTTGGGGATCTGACTTTTTCCAACCCCCTAGGCCCGCCATGCGATACTCATAGACGAACGGACCGGACTGCACGGATATTGTCACTGACAGGCTCAGTTGGGTGTCGGGGTGAGCTTCCTCATCGACGTCCCTTTTGGTCAATAGCTGGTGGCCCGTCACGTATTGGCATATACCTCTGACGTGCTAGTGGTTAAATCCACAGCCATAGTATTGACGAGTCTTTAGAGTCCACCACAATTACAGTTACTCAGCTTTCGGGCGAAAGGTTGTAGAAGCCGTATGGAGATATGGCAAGGTCCGATCAGATACGTGCGGTATTGCACGGATTAGGATCGGACAGTTTGTACTATAGGCCGTATGGTTATATGGCAGGGTTCGATCACATACGTGCGGTATTGCACGGATCAGGATCGAACGGATATTACTGGCCGGCTTTGGTATAAGCCGGATCCTAATATAGTACAGTGTAGATTTTGTCTCATTGCATTTGTATTTCGGTCGGAATACAAATGCGGGTGTGTATGCACAGTATCGGGGTTTTCCTGTAATTTATTACGGGACCAGTTTTTGGAGTTGCCAGTTTTCTTTCCGTTTCGGCCGATTTCCATTGTTCCGTTCATTGGCCGAAGATTGGTGGAGGAGGGCTTATTTGCATTGTTGCAAATAGGCATTTGTGGAAGGGGGTCTTTGCATTTTGTTGTATCATGATAGCACCCTCCTTTGACTTGCTTGACTTCATACTTCATGATGGCTTGACTTTGTTAGCATCATGGTTGTTGATGATGGTTGTGGTTGTGTGTGGTTTTTGCTTGTGATCATATTCTTTCATGATGCCCTCTTGCATCATTGCTTCCACCCACCCCTTGACCTTGCTCTCTTTTACTCTCTCCAATCACACAAAGGGGGTGTGGGCCGGCCATTCCAAGAGGGGATGGGGATTGATTCATTTTTTGGTGTGGCATTTTCTTCTCTCATGGTGCTATGAAAATTGCTCTCTTGTTCATCCAAAAACCTCCTTGAATCCCTCCACCAATGGCAACCTCCACTACCCCAAAAGAGACACAAGTTCTACTACACATTCTACAGCGAATCTTGGGCACGTCGAGTAGCCGGCTTCGTGCCCGAGTTGCCTCGGCATTGAGGTGGGAGCCCGTAAACGATGTAGGCGACGTGGTGCACTTCCGGCGACGAGGAGGAGACGGAACATTCCGCAGGAGATCGGGACCATGACGAGAAGACCGGAGGACTTGGATCGTCGGTATATCTCTAACCCATTCTTGTAGATAGCTTAGACTAGTTAATGGTTCGATCCGGGTGTTTAGTGCGCGGTGGTGCCGGATTGCTAAGTCCGCAAAATTTAAGTTTTTCACCGCTTCCGCATTCCGGCGTCGGTTTGACGGCCGGGGTGCCGCCGTGCACTTACAATTTCACCATCCTCTACTAGACTAGCACTTTAGTTTAGGGTGTTTGCTTCACTAATTCTATGGTCAGTGAAGTAGAAGCTTGAGTCCGTATTCCCTCGACGTAGATCATCTTCGGCATCGAAGACTTCAAGCGATCCCTTGCAATTTCTCAAGGAGCCGTCCGAGAGTCCGGGAGTTGGATGATCGCAGCGAAGGGACGTCATCACGGAGCTTTGTGTTAGTTATATGTATGCCCTAGAGGCCATTACTGTACATTGGATGTATATTGTAGTGGATGCTGGGACATATATAGGTAGGACTTTCTTGCACGACATTATAGTACGCTATCTGGTTGCACTTTATCTTAACATGTATACTTTCTGTCTCTCTGATTACATGTTGATAAAGCCCTTAGGATGTGTACTCGACTTCCAGGACTATGATGTAGATCATACTAGTGGGGCCTGGGTAGTCCATGAGTACATCCTTGAAATGTTCCTAGTCGAGGGAATATTGAGACGGGGCATCGATATTCCAGAGTAGACTAGCGTATATCTTCTCGACCCATGCGATGGGCGATGGATGATCCCATATCCATTGGTGTTTGACATCGAAGATGGTATGCGGGTGCTCAGTGGAGACTGGGTACACTGAATGGACTCGCCGAGAACTCCCAGATGGTATTATACCTCACGTCAGATGGCAGTTCTCTGGTGACACTGGTACAGCTTAGTCTGTTGACCCGAGATCGTCATAGAGTCTTGTGTGTCTCCCACTGTGCTTTGATTTCCACCCTACCACGGCTCTACTGAGTCGTGCAAACAGGTGGTTTTTGGGTACAGTCCCGATTCACATGGAGGCAATGAGCGATAGGAGGGGATTCGTCTCTCCCGGTATTGGGGGTTGATGTTGCGCTCTGCTCGACTGGCCATAACAGGAAATCCCTGGCCAGGGTTGCAGTGATATACTGGTAAGAGTTATCAGTAGTTTCATGAATGTTATGGACCTCAAGTCGGCATGACTTATCGAGCTACTGGGGTCTGACGTTTACCACCCCTAAGCGAGATATGCGACTTATCAGACGAACAGACCGGACTATACGGTAAGTGTTACTGGTTGGACTCACAGGAGTGTGAGCGGGCTTGCTCGTCGATCTTCTGATCGCTCAATACCCAGGTGGCCGTTACGTTTAGCAGACCGCTTGCGGCTTGTGGGTGTTTGATATGATCATCACCTGCTGCCGGCGTATTGACGAGTCTTTAGAGTCCTACACAGAGGTTTCCTGGCTCAAGCGAAACGAAATAGGAGCACGTATGAGATATGTGCGGGACCGAGAATAATGCATGTATGTGATACCGTATTCTGTTCTCGCGATGAATGTATCGATTGGTTGTATGCGATATAACCTAGTTATCGAATCAAGTATTGATTCGATAAGCCGATACATAGGATACTAGTCGGTTATATGCAATATGACCGGATCGTCAAATCAAGTGTTGATTTAATGATTTAATGTAGAATTATATATTTGATATATTACTTTGCATTAACTAGTATTGGTTCACTTTAAATGGATTTTCTCGCTCGGATGTGCACATTGTATATGTGATATACTTTTTGTGCACTTGCTTGTATCATGTTTGATGATACATACTCACTAGGGTTTGTGTGAAGATTAAACCATGGTTGTATATAGGTTAGGGTTATGGTTTTCTTATTTATTTATTTATTCATTTATTCTCATTGGAAAATATTATGCATAAAGAGAAAATGGTGACTTTCTTTGTTTGAACATTGAAGCTTCATGAAGCTTTGACCTTGTGACCATTTTGTCTTGATGCTTAACCCTAACCCTTCATTCTAACTATGGTTTATTCTCTACAACAAACTATGGTTGGCTCATGATAAGTATTGATATTATATTCTTTTTGAAAAAGGATAATATAACACTTATCATCTTCTTCCTCTTCTTCTTCTTCATGAAGAAACCTTACTTCAACAATGGCAACTTGAGTATTTGAGTGAGAAATCCAATTCTAAAGTGAACCCAATTCCTATTTCTTCATCCTCTACCTCTTGCCAAGTAGTATAAGGTGTTTCCTTCACAAGTTTTCAAAGCTTGATGAAGTTGGAGCTTGTTCTTGCGATACCTCGACGTAGATCATCTTCGGCATCGAACCGACGATCAAGCCCGCCTATTCTTCGATGAAGCCGACGCTAGAGCCTAAGATACGATTTGGACAGCGAGGGGACTTCATCACGGAGCCTAGGAGGTGGTGGACCGGATCTACAAAGGTTGTAGTCACTTTCCCTTAGCATTTAATTCGATTACTTGCTTGCTTCGCCTTGATTTCTAGTTAACGATCCGTATTAGGGTTTGTAGGCACCCGTAATTTTTAGAAATTAGCATGTTTGATCACTTGTGAGACCTCACTAGGGTGCCTAGGAACCCTACAGTGGTATCAGAGCCTGGCTAGAGCCTTAGGCGAAGTCCCAACGGAATTTGAAGTCCGAACGACCCAAAACCCGACTAGAAAATTGCTCTCTGGACTTTTCTGTAAAATGTGGATTTTTCGAAATTAAAAATATCCAGAAAATTAAGCAGGGTTTTAGAAGAATTACGGTGCAAAATTTTAGTCGTAATTCCATCAATGAACCGCGGAACCGCGGCGTTAGCCCACGTGGCGCGGCGGTTCCGCGGCAACACTGTTGCATCGTTGACCAAAAGTTGCACAGTAATTCTCATTTTGCTGTGCTCGTTTTCCTGGGAATATTTTAATATTTGTTCCAGAGTTTTATTTTCTTGGTTGTATTGGGGACTCAGGGTATCGATCGGATTATCAAATTTTGTCAGTGTGGCTTTTCCGGATAATCTTAGAATATGTTAAAAAGTTCGACCGGATATAAATACCCAATTTTTCCCCTGTCGGGAAATTTCCAAGTGTTGGATTTTGCCGTAGTTTAACGACATTCTAAGTAGTGCAAGTAACGCAATGGACCCTCTAGAAGACAACAAACCTTAACTCGATTATGTGACCGTCTTGAATTGCCCTTTGAACCTTCGGCTTTGGGGCAGTACGTCGTGCCACATGTGAGGCATTGGCTTGACCCTTCAACGGCTGGACCGTTGGTACTGAGGCACGAACTGAATGCTGTTAGACTTATTTCATGAGTTGAGCTGTATCGGGAAAACTTGGGTGTTCGATTGTTCGATCGAAAAGTTTAGCATTTTCTATTTATCCGGAATGTGATACAATAATTGGAATTCACAAGTAGTTATGAGATAACTGAATGAATATTATAAACATAGCAGTTTAGTCTCACTTGATCGGTTGCCACGGAATTTTGATGTGATCAAAAGTCCGTCGCAATCACGTAGTGTACGCGGATACTCGCCGGGTAAACTTAATAGACAGCCTCACTCCATAGCCCCGACCAAGTGACTGTAGGAGAACCCCGTCGCCGAAAGCATCCGTTCGGGTGCTCGCTGCAGCGGTGTTCCGCCTTGGTGCACTTCGTCGACGGTATCGGGGGTGCGGCCGCCTACTAAAGTTTGCGACGAGCATTCGATCAGAATGTCGGGAATCTTGTTGAATTGCCCGACTCGATATTGAAAAGTGTTTTCGATAATGAGACTGAAATGCGGAGTTTATAATTGTTAGGCATGTGATGTCTAAGTAATTCATTTAGTCAGGCATGCGATGTCTGAGGAGGTTGCAGATTCCAACTGTTGTAGTTTTACACTTTCTTTTCTGTGACCGTAAGTGTAATGTGTGATATCGCCGGTTTCGTTGCTATATGTCAACGACTATTGGGATACGCATATTTACTTACGTTGATGACATGTGATGTTATGTGTTGCTGGATATGTTATATTGGATCGTCGTATTTGAATAGCCGGGGGTTTATATGTAAGATGAGTGTTTTTCATTTTCATTCATGTAAAAACTTGTATGTAATATTCTTTTATTGGGGCACTTCCAGGTTGCGGAAGTCGTCACCCGTTGTATATTATTTACTTTTCTGCACTAGGATAGACCCAAGGAGGGGAGCACAAGTAACCGGGTTCTAGGGTCCAGTGGGAGACCAACTCGAGGAGTCGAGTCTGGGTCTCCTAACCCTAGAATTGGTAGGGTTGCTTGCCGCTCTCGTAGGGGTCTAGGGGTGTGGGATTGGCTATTCATCACGACCGTGGAATCCGTGTTTTATACTGGCTCGTATTGAAAACACGGACGTCCTAGTATATCCAATATTTCATATGTTTCTTCTGCTGTGCTTTATCTGTGCTGTGATCATATGATGTTCTGTGACAGGTATTATATATAGTATATATGATATATTATATAGACGTTGGTTATGTTTTACACCCGCGCTAGCCCTGCCTCGCTCTGGCGTTAGTTACCTAACCTAACGGTGCAGACGGGACATCGAGGCGAATGCGGATGGCATAAGCGTACGTTATATTTATCTGTGATGGTTAGGTGGACTTAAATGATGGGATATTCATTAATGAGATTAATGAAAGAAAATAAACCTAATTGATGTTGTGGAATCGAATTTCAAAATAAAAACAGGTAGCTACAGTTCTTGCTTTGCATCGTGGTGTTCCTTGTAGAACATCCTGCACCTTATTCGATAGGGAAAGGACCGAGATCCCTTCACCGGGAGTGACTCCTTTAGCAATAACTGGCAGATGCTACAACCCTCGGTTTGTCTTTGATCGCTTCTATAGTTTCCGCTTTGCACAGTGATATATATGATATATCCCGCACCTCATTCGACGAGGAAAGGGCCGACGATCCCTTCACCGGGAGTGACCCCTTTAGCAAAACTAGAAAAAGCCTCAAAAACATTCCATTTAAAAACCATTTGATTCCGCAACGAGATCAAGTTCAAAGCGTTAAAGGTTTTCACAAAAACCAGCCGCAACCCTCCGTCATTTTAGGAAGTAGAGTACTTAGTATTCGTGCTGTGTTTGTTGACCATAGTCAAGGCAAGTGTACGGCAGCTAAGTGATGTCTTCCTACACCGCATATGATGCGATTAGTTAGGACAGTCATGTGGCTTTGTTGACCTTAGCCAAGGGTCATGTGGGTGGGTCTAATTAATCACGAAATGACGGGTAGAACTTGACTAGTACCTATGATTTGTTGACCTTAGCCAAGGTCATAGGTGCTAGGGGTAAAAACCTTTATCGGGAGTTTCAAGTGTTGAAATTTGCAATGAGATTGCATACCTTCTATATGATAGTTGGATCCCGATACCCACTGCGAGTAATTGTTACTCCTGGGAGAGTTTTGCACTTTGCAATTAGCCGATCAAGTAGGTGTCTAGAAAGGTGTCAACGGGGTTACGCCTCTGGGAAAACGAGGTTTACTCTAATTAGGTCCGTGCGAAAGCACGGGGAACCTCCCTCAAAGTACCGACACTGGCCTGGCTGAAAGATTGGCGAACTTGTAGAGTGTAATTAATCCCGGCTAGTCTTTCCTTTTAGGATTTGAAGGAAGATTTGATAAAAACAGTGGGAGCCATCCTGATTAGATAAAATATATAACCAATCTGATCTTGCAAGAGCGCACGCAGAGTGTTTTCTTCTCTCTCTCTCCAGGTAGCGACCATATCACGCCTTAATCAAGATAATAATATGGATGAATTGACCGAACCCGCTTGTTGTACTGAGCTGGGGAACGTTGGTCCCGCTCCAACTTATAATTGTTATAAGACAGAGCAGGAAATTGGGGAATACCAGATTTCCCGTGCCGCCCAAACGAAGAGAGTGCATGCTGATGCATCATCTTCGGGTGTGTTCATTATACAGAACTGTTTCTCAGTATCCTCCGCATCCTTGGTATGTGATACCGGATCAGGATCCCAGATATGTAAGATATTACATAGGGCTACAAAAGGGTAGAAAAACTGAGAACGGGTGATAAGTTTCATGAGACAGAAAACGGGGCAAGTGTTGCAGCCAAGCCTGTCGGTCACTGTCACCCTGTATTGTAATACATTGATTCTGAACGAATGTTATTAGATACCGAACCTGATATACAAAATCATATCAGTCTCTTTATCAGTAAAGAAATGATAAAATTTTGTATTGTTGGATAATGTTTTGAACATTTCCTATATCAAAAGTTGATCGGTTCAGGCACGTTATCTAAAAGCATTGAAGTTCTAAATCAAACTACAGTTCCTAGTATACAGAACACACACAAGAAGAAGAGTTCAGAAATGAACGGATCCTTCTTGTGGTATTGTAGACTAGGACACATCAATGCGACCCGACTGGCTGAAGTTTCATTTTATATGCATATTTAAATCAGTTTGAATTTACATCTTATGAAACTTGCCAGTCATGTCACAAAGATTAGATGACCATAGCTCTGTTTATTAGAAACAGAGAAAGAGTTAGTAAACTCTTGGGACTGATACATGATGATGTATGTAAAGTCTCCTGTCTACACATGCCAGGACTGGTTCTTCATACTTCATTATATTCTCTGATAATCTCTCAAGATTCAGTCATATGTTCCTGTTGAAACATAAGTCCGAACCATTTGAGATATTCACAGAATATAAGTTAGAAGTAGAGAACCAAAATACGGGTATAAGTATTACGTCCTATGATAAGATCAGGGAGGAGAATACTTGTGCATAGAATTCCTGAACTATTCTAAAGGAGAATGAGATTCTCTCTCAGTGTTACTCCTCTGAATACACCACAGCACAACGGTGTATCGGGGCGGAGCAATCACACAATATTAGATATCGTGTGCTCTATAATGAGTATTACTGAGTTACCTATTTCCTTTTGGGGTTATGCACTTGAGAAGCTGCATACCTATTGAATTTGGTTTGAATCAAATCACTGCCTACCACTCCATATAAGATATGGTATGGGAAGAACCCATCTCTTAAGCGAGTTAAGATTTGGGGTTGTCCGGCCTATGTTTAAAGCAAAATCCGGACAAGATCGAGGCAGGATCAGTTCTGTAGAACTGGAAAGGTTCCAGCTATACAAAACTGCAGTTGATGATTTGACAGAACCATAAGATTCTATAGTTCCTGACGAACCTCAGCCTCTCCGCCGATCTAGTAGGGTTCCTCATCCGCCTAAGAGATACCTCAGTTTCTCGATGACAGTGGGAGCAAGGATTGCATCATGAGATGATGACCCAACTAGTTTCGAGCAGGCCATCGAGAGTAGGGACTCTGTAAGAATGGCTGGATGCTTAGCGATCTGAGATGGAATCCATGTACACCAGCAAAGTATGGACTTTAGCTGCTATATCTGAAGGGTTAAATCCCCATCAGGAGCAAGTATATCTTGAGAAGATTACTTGGTGTAGATGGAAAAGTTGAGACTTTCAAAGCTAGACTTGTTAAAGGTTTTTCGTCATCGACCAGGCGTGGATAATGATGAAACCTTTTTCCAGTAGCTATGCTTAAGTCTATCCAGATCCTACTTACCACGGCTACATACCATGACTACGATATCTGGCGGTTGGGTGCCATGACTGCTTTTCTAAATACTGATTTAGAAGAGAACGTCTATAAGAACACAGCCAGAGGTCTTCGTAAACAGTGGGAGCAGCGGAAACGTGTGCAAGTTGCTTTACATAATGAAGCAGGCATCGCGGAGTTGGAATGTCTGTTTTGATGAGATAGTCAAAGTGTTTGACTTCATCAAAATGGTAGACGAACCTTGTATATACAAAAGGGTAGTAGAGAGTAAGGTGGTCGTCTTCGTATTGTACGTAGACAACATACTCTTGATAGGAAAAGAGTTTCCTATACTACGATCGGTCAATCTCCTATTATCACATAGATTCTCCATATAGGATTAAAGTGATACCTCCTAAATCCTGAGTTTTCATCTATGAGATAGATGTAATTGGATGTTAGGATTCTCACTAGATGTAGTGAGATGGTATCAATCGATCCTGGGGAGAATCAATGGAAGTGTTCCAGGGTGATAAAGACGACTGAATGTCAGTCACAGGCACTGTCTTTACCCTCAGTAAAGGGACGGTATGTTGGAAGAGTTCCAAGCTCGATACCGTGGCAAACTAGACGATAAAGGCTGGTAACATCGCTATTAAAGGTACTACCAAAGAGGAAGTTTGGGTGTATATTGGTTCATAAGATGAACTAGGTTCCTGCCATTGTATGGCATTGGAAGCGTGGCTTCGACCCTGGAACCCTGGTCCCATCAGTGACCCAGACATATTCTGAGGCAGCATCACCTGATCATGGAGATAGTTAATCTCCAGGGTGATCGAGGTTAGGAGAGTAGACTCAGAGGACAACACGGCGGATCCACTCACGAAGGCCTTTTCCCAAAGAGAGACTTTTATAGGATGGTTGAGTATGTGATACTGCAACCACTGCTACAGATGGCCCTAGTGCAAGTGGGAGATTGTTAGTTATATGTATGCCCTAGAGGCCATTACTGTACATTGGATGTATATTGTAGTGGATGCTGGGACATATATAGGTAGGACTTTCTTGCTCGACATGATAGTACGCTATCTGGTTGCACTTTATCTTAACATGTATACTTTCTGTCTCTCTGATTACATGTTGATAAAGCCCTTAGGATGTGTACTCGACTTCCAGGACTATGATGTAGATCATACTAGTGGGGCATGGGTAGTCCATGAGTACATCCTTGAAATGTTCCTAGTCGAGGGAATATTGAGACGGGGCATCGATATTCCAGAGTAGACTAGCGTATATCTTCTCGACCCATGCGATGGGCGATGGATGATCCCATATCCATTGGTGTTTGACATCGAAGATGGTATGCGGGTGCTCAGTGGAGACTGGGTACACTGAACGGACTCGCCGAGAACTCCCAGATGGTATTATACCTCACGTCAGATGGCAGTTCTCTGGTGACACTGGTACAGCTTAGTCTGTTGACCCGAGATCGTCATAGAGTCTTATGTGTCTCCCACTGTGCTTTGATTTCCACCCTACCACGGCTCTACTGAGTCGTGCAAACAGGTGGTTTTTGGGTACAGTCCCGATTCACATGGAGGCAATGAGCGATAGGAGGGGATTCGTCTCTCCCGGTATTGGGGGTTGATGTTGCGCTATGCTCGACTGGCCATTACAGGAAATCCCTGGCCAGGGTTGTAGTGATATACTGGTAAGAGTTATCAGTAGTTTCACGAATGTTATGGACCTCAAGTCGGCATGACTTATCGAGCTACTGGGGTCTGACGTTTACCACCCCTAGGCGAGATATGCGACTTATCAGACGAACAGACCGCACTGTACGGTAAGTGTTACTGGTTGGACTCACAGGAGTGTGAGCGGGCTTGCTCGTCGATCTTCTGATCGCTCAATACCCGGGTGGCCGTTACGTTTAGCAGACCGCTTGCGGCTTGTGGGTGTTTGATATGATCATCACCTGCTGCCGGCGTATTGACGAGTCTTTAGAGTCCTACACAGAGGTTTCCTGGCTCAAGCGAAACGAAATAGGAGCACGTATGAGATATGTGCGGGACCGAGAATAATGCATGTATGTGATACCGTATTCTGTTCTCGCGATGAATGTATCGATTGGTTGTATGTGATATAACCTAGTTATCGAATCAAGTATTGATTCGATAAGCCGATACATAGGATACTAGTCGGTTATATGCAATATGACCGGATCGTCAAATCAAGTGTTGATTTAATGATTTAATGTAGAATTATATATTTGATATATTACTTTGCATTAACTAGTATTGGTTCACTTTAAATGGATTTTCTCGCTCGGATGTGCACATTGTATATGTGATATACTTTTTGTGCACTTGCTTGTATCATGTTTGATGATACATACTCACTAGGGTTTGTGTGAAGATTAAACCATGGTTGTATATAGGTTAGGGTTATGGTTTTCTTATTTATTTATTTATTCATTTATTCTCATTGGAAAATATTATGCATAAAGAGAAAATGGTGACTTTCTTTGTTTGAACATTGAAGCTTCATGAAGCTTTGACCTTGTGACCATTTTGTCTCGATGCTTAACCCTAACCCTTCATTCTAACTATGGTTTATTCTCTACAACAAACTAAGGTTGGCTCATGATAAGTATTGATATTATATTCTTTTTGAAAAAGGATAATATAACACTTATTATCTTCTTCCTCTTCTTCTTCTTCATGAAGAAACCTTACTTCAACAATGGCAACTTGAGTATTTGAGTGAGAAATCCAATTCTAAAGTGAACCCAATTCCTATTTCTTCATCCTCTACTTCTTGCCAAGTAGTATAGGGTGTTTCCTTCACAAGTTTTCAAAGCTTGATGAAGTTGGAGCTTGTTCTTGCGATACCTCGACGTAGATCATCTTCGGCATCGAACCGACGATCAAGCCCGCCTATTCTTCGATGAAGCCGACGCTAGAGCCCAAGATACGATTTGGAAAGCGAGGGGACTTCATCACGGAGCCTAGGAGGTGGTGGACCGGATCTACAAAGGTTGTAGTCAATTTCCCTTAGCATTTAATTCGATTACTTGCTTGCTTCGCCTTGATTTCTAGTTAACGATCCGTATTAGGGTTTGTAGGCACCCATAATTTTTAGAAATTAGCGTGTTTGATCACTTGTGAGACCTCACTAGGGTGCCTAGGAACCCTACACTTTGGAAGTGGAGGACCGGATCTACAAAGGTTGTAGTCCCTTCCCTTAGTGATAATTGTTATCTACTAGCTTTATGTTTCGCCTAATCTCTAGTTAACGATCTTGCTTAGGGTTGTTAAGCACCTAAAAATTTTAATCCGGCATGGTCGATGCCTTGTAGAGCCTCATTAGTGTGCCTAGTAACCCTACAGTGGTATCAGAGCCTAGCTATAGCATTAGGCGATGCGTTAACGAAGTTAAAACCCCGATCGAACCCGATATATCGCATTTTATACCCCTCTCTGTCCTTTTTTCCAAAACTGGGATTTTCCAGAATTAAAAATATCTAAAAAATTCAGCAGGGTTTTCTAAGCTTTTCTGTGAAATTCAATGACGTAATCCCTACATCACGCCGTGGAACCGCGGCCATACCCTGCTTGGGCCGCAGATCCGCGGCCGTACAGTGTGATTATGTCATGTTTTTTGCACAGTAATTCTTATTTCTGTGATTTGAATTTTATGGGTGTTTTTAACCCGACTCAAGTGTTGAGTGTTTTGGGGTTTATTTTGTAGTCGTTGATTCGATCGGAATATTTAATTTCGTTGGGTTTTCCGGATATTTAGAAACTGTTAAAAAGTTCGATCCGATATCAATAACTCACTTTTTCCCCGACCCGGAAAATTTCCAAGTGTTGGATTTTTCCGTAGTTTAAGAGCGTTCTAAGTAGTGCAAGTAACGCGATAGACCCTCTAGAAGACAACAAACCTTAACTCGATTATGTGACCGTCTTGAACTGCCCTTTGAACCTTAGGGTTTGGGGCAGTAGGCGTGCCACATGTGAGGCGTTGGCTTGACCCTTCTACGGCTGGACCGTTGGTACTGCGGCATGAAGTGGATGTTTTTAAACTTATTTCATGTGTTGAGCTTTTCGGGAAAACATGGGTGTTTGATTGTTCGATCGAAAAGTTTAACATTTTCTATTTATCTGGAATGTGATACAATATTTGGAATTCACAAGTTGTTATGAGATAACTGACTGAATGTTATAAACATAGCAATTTAGTCTCATTTGATCGGTTGCCACGGGATTTTGATGTGATCAAAAGTCCATCACAATCACGTAGCGTACGCGGATACTCACCGGGTAAACTTAATAGACAGCCATGCCCCATAGCCCCGACCAAGTGCCTGTAGGAGAACCCCGTCGCCGAAAGCATCCGTTCGGGTGCTTGCGGCAGCGGTGTTCCGCCTTAGTGCACTTCGTCGACGGCATCCGGGGGTGCGGCCGTCTACTAAAGTTTGCGACGAGCATTCGATCAAATATCGGGAATCTTGTTGAATTTCCCGACTTGATATTGAAAAGTGTTTTCGATATAGAGACTAAAATGTGGGGTTTATAATTGTTAGGCATGTGATGTCTAAGGAATTCATTTGATTAGGCATGCGATGTCTAAAGAGGTTGCGGATTCCAACTGTTGTAATTTTACACTTTCTTTTCTGCGACCGTAAGTGTAATATGTGATATCGCCGGTTTCGTTGCTATATGTCAACGACAATTGGGATGGGCATATTTACTTACGTTGATGACATGTGATGTTATGTGTTGCTGGATATGTTATATTGGATCGTCGTGTTTGAATAGCCGGGGGTTTTTATGTGAGATGGGTGTTTTTCATTTTCATTCATGAAAAAACTTATATGTAATATTCTTTTATTGGGGCACTTCCAGGTTGCGGAAGATGTCACCATTTGTATATTATTTAATTTTCCGCACTAGGATAGACCCAAGGAGGAGAGCACAAGTAACCGGGTTCTGGAGTTCAGTGGGAGACCAACTCGAGGAGTCGAGTCCGGGTCTCCTAACCCTAGAATTGGTAGGGTTGCTTGCCGTTCTCGTAGGGGTCTAGGGGTGTGGGTTTAGCTATTCATCGTGACCGTGGAATCCGTGTTTTATACTGGCTCGTATTGAAAACACGGACGTCCTAGTATATCCAATGTTTCATATGTTTCTTCTGCTGCGATATTTGTTATGTGATCATTTGATATTCTGTGATAAATACTGTATATAGTATATGATATATTATATAGGCGTTACTTATGTTTTACACCTGCGCTAGCCCTGTCCCACTCTGCCGTTAGTTACCTAACCTAACGGTGCACGAGGGGACATCGAGGCGAATGCGGATGGCATAAGTGTACGTCGTATTTATCTGTGATGTTTAGGTGATTTAAATGATGGGACTTCATTAATGTGATTAATGAAAGAAAGAGAAACCTATGATGTTGTGGAATCGAATTTTGAAAAACAGGTAGCTACAGTTCTTGCTTTGCATCGCGGTGTTCCTTGTAGAACATCCTGCACCTTATTCGATGAGGAAAGGGCCGAAATCCCTTCACCGGGAGTGACCCCTTTAGCAATAACTGGCAGATGCTACAACCCTCGGTTTGTCTTTTGATTGCTTCTATAGTTCTTGCTTTGCATAGTGGTATATATGATATATTCTGCATCTCATTCGACGAGGAAAGGGCCGACGATCCCTTCACCGGGAGTGACCCTTTTAGTAAAACTAGAAAAGCCAAAAAACACTCCATTTTAAAATTATTTGATTCTAAAACGATATCAAGTTCATTACGCAATAGGTTTTCAGAAAAACCTGTCGTAGCCCTCCGTCATTTCAGATAAGTCGTATATAGTATTCGTGCTACATTTGTTGGCTTTCGTCAAGGTGTAGTGTGCGGTAGCTATGTGCTGCTTATCTGCTGCATACGATGCGATTGGATTAGGGTAGTCATACGGCTTTGTTGGCTTTCGTCAAGGGTCGTGCGGGTGGGTTTAATTCAGTCAAGAAATGTACGGGTTGAACTTGACTAGCGAGCTATGGTTCGTTGACTTTCGTCAAGGTCATAGCACGTTAGGGGAAAAATTATCGGGAATTTCAAGTGTTGAAATTTGCAATGAGATTGCATACCTTCTATGAGATAGTTGGATCCCGATACCCGCTGCGAGTAAGAGTTACTCCTGGAAGAGTTTTACACATTACAATTAGCCGATCAAGTAGTTGTCTAGAAAGGTGTTAACGGGGTTATGCCTCTGAGAAAACGAGGTTTTACATTAATTAGGTTCGTGCGAAAGCACGGGGGACCTCCCTCAAAGTACCGACACTGGCCTGGCTGAAAGATTAGCGAACTTGTAGCATATAATTAATCCCGGCTAGTCTTTCCTTTTAGGGTTTGAAGGAAGATTTGATAAAAACAGTGGGAGCCATCCTGATTAGATAAAATAATAACCAATCTATTCTTGCAAGAGCGCACGCAGAGTGTTTTCTTCTCTCTCTCTCCAGGTAGCGACCATATCACGCCTTAATCAAGATAATAATATGGATATTTGACCGAACCCACTTGTTATACTGAGCTAGGGAACGTTGGTCCCGCTCCAACTTATAATTGTTATAAGACAGAGCAGGAAATTGGGGATCACCATAATTCCCGTGCCGCCCAAACAAAGAAAGTGCATACTGATGCATCATCTTCGGGTGTGTTCATTACAGAGAACTGTTTCTCAATGTCCTTTACGTCCTGGGTATATGATACCGAATCAGGATCCCGCGAACTGAGAACGGGTGATAAGTTTCATGAGATAGAAAACGGTGCAAATGTTGCAGCCAAGTCTGTTGGTCACTATCACCCTGTATTACCAGAATACATTGATTCTGAACAAATGTTATTAGATACCGAACCTGATGTACAAAATCATATCAGTCTCTTTATCAGTAAAGAAAGGATATAATTTTGTATTGTTGGATAATGTTTTGAACATTTCCTATATCAAAAGTTGATCGGTTCAGGTACGTTATCTAAAAGCATTGACGTTCTAAATCAAACTACAGTTCTTAGTATACAGAATACACACAAGAGAAAGAGTTCAGAAATGAACGGATCCTTCTTGAGGCATTATAGACTAGGTCATATCAATGCGACCCGACTAGCTGAAGTTACATATAGATGCATTTTTAAATCAGTTTGAATTTACATCTTGTGAAACTTGCCAGACATGTCACAGAGATATAATGACACCAGCTCTGTTTATTGGAAACAAAGAAAGAGTTAGTGAACTTTTGGGATTGCTACATGCTAATGTATGAAAGGTCCCGTTTCTACACATGCCAAGGCCGGTTATTTTTACTTCATTACATTCTCTGTTGATCTCTCAGGATTTAGACATATGTTCTTGTTGAAACACAAGTCCGAACCTTTTGAGATATTCACGGAATATAAGTTAGAAGTAGAGAACCAAAACGGGTATAAGTATTATGTCCTTTGATGTGATCAAGGAGAAGAATACTTGAGCACGGAATTCCTAGACTATTCTAAAGGAGAATGAGATTCTCTCTCAGCATTACTCCTCCGTATACACCATAGCACGATGGTATATCGGGGAGGAGCAATAACACCCTATCTGATATGGTGTGCTCTATGATGAGTACTACCGAGTTTCCTATTTCCTTTTGGGAGTTATGCACTTATGAAGTTGCATACCTATTGAATAGGGTTCAAATCAAATCTGATGCCTACCACTTCATATGTGATATGGAATGAGAAGAGCCCATATCTTAAGTCGGTTAAGATTTGGGGTTGTCCAGCCTATGTCTAAAAGCATAATCCGGACAAGCTCGAGGCAAAGTAAGATCTATGGAAGTTTGTTGGATATCCCAAGCATTAGCAAGGGAATATCTTCTACCAAACCAAGGAACAAAAATGTTTTGTTTCTCAACATGCCACCTTTGTGAAAGGGAATTTCTTGAGAAGAAATTAGTGGTCATGAGGTAGAACTGGAAAAGGTTCTAGCTATACAAATTACAGCAGATGATTTGGTAGAACCAAAGGATTCAGTAGATTCCAACGAACCTCAGCCTCTCCGCCGATCTAGTAGGGTTCCTCACCTACCTGAGAGATACTTCGGTTTCTCTATGACAGTGGGAGTGAGGATTGCATCATGAGATGATGGCCCAACTAGTTTCGAGCTGGCCATCAGGAGTAGGACTCTGTAAGAATGGCTGGATGCTTAGTGATCTGAGATGGAATCCTTATACACCAACAAATTATGGACTTTGGTTGCTTTATCTGAAGGGTTAAATCCCCATCAGGAGCAAGTATATCTTGAGAAGATTACTTGGTGTACATGGAAAAGTTGAGACTTTCAAAGCTAGACTTGTTAAAGGTTTGCATCATTAACCAGGTATGGATTATGTTGAAACCTTTTCTAAGTAGCTATGCTTAAGTCCATCCAGATCCTACTTGCCATGGCTACATACCATGACTACGATATCTGGTGGTTGGGTGTCATGACAGATTTTCTAAATGATGTTTTAGAAGAGAGCGTCTATAAGTACACAGCCAGAGGGCTTCGTAGACAGTGGGAGCAGCGGAAACGTGTACAAGATGTTTTATAGGATAAAGCAAGCATCGCGGAGTTGGAACGTCTGTTTTGATGTGGTAGTCAAAGAGTTTGACTTCATCAAAATGGTAGATGAACCTTGTATATACAAAAAGGTAGTAGGGAGGTAGTGATCCTCGTAGAGTACGTGGATGACATACTCTTGATGGGGAAAGAGTTTCCAATGCTACGCTCGGTCAATCTCCGCCTATCACAAGGATTCTCCATATAGGATCAAAGTGATACCTCCTAAATCCTAAGTTTTGGATCTATGAGATAGATCTAACTGGATGTTAGGATTCTCACTTGTTGTAGTGAGATGGTATCAATTGATCCTGGGGAGAATCACTGGAAAGGTTCCAGGGTGATAAAGACGACTGAATGTCAGTCACAGGCATTGTCTTTACCCTCAGTGGAGGGACGGTATGTTGGAAGAGTTCCAAGCTAGATACCGTAGCATACTAGACGATTAAAGGCAAAATACATCGTTACCAAAGATGCTACCAACGAGGCAGTCTTGATATTTGTATAAGTTCATGAGATGAACTTCGTTCCTACCATTGTGTGACAATGGAGTTGTGGCTTATGCCTGGGAACGCCCGTCTCATCAGTGATCCAGATATAATTCTTAGGCAGTGTCACCTGATCATGGAGAAGGTTAATCTCCAGGGGATCGAGCTTAGGAGAGTAGACTCAGAGGACAACACGGCGGATCCACTCACAAAGGCTTTTTCCTAGAGAGAGACTATGATGGGATGGTTGAGTATGAGATACTACAACCACTGTTATCAGATGGCCCTAGTGCAAGTGGGAGATTGTTAGTTATATGTATGCCCTAGAGGCCAATACTATACATGTATTGTATATTGTAGTGGATGCTTGGACATATATAAGGAGGACTTTCTTGCTCGACATGATAGTATGCTATCTGGTTACTCTTTACCTTAACATGTATACTGATTGTCTCTCTGTTACATGTTGGTAAAGCTCTTAGGATGTGTACTTGACTACCTAGACTGTGATGCGGATCATACTAGTAGGGACATGGTAGTCCATAAGTACATCCTTCAAGGTCCCTAGTCGTGGGTATATCGAGACGGGGCATCGATATACCAGAGTAGACTAGCGTATACCTTCTCGACCCATACAGATGGGCGATGGATGATCCCATATCCATTGGTGTTTGACATCAGAGATGATATACGGGTGCTCAGTGGAGACTGGGTACACTGGACGGACCGCTAAGAACTCCCAGATGGTATTATACCTTACGTCAGATGGCAGTTCTCTGGTGACACTGGTACAGGTTAGTCTGTAAACCCGAGATCGTCATAGAGTCTTGTGTGATTCCCACTGTGCTTTGATTTCCACCTTACCACGTCCAAGAGGGCGTGCAAAATGGTGGTTTTTGGGTACAGTCCCGAGTCACATGGAGGCAATGAGCGATAGGAGGGGTTTCGTCTCACCCGGTATTAGGGGTTGATATTGCGCTGTGCTCGATTGTCCATAACAGGGAAGTCCCTGGCCAGGGCTGGTTTAGAGATTTACTGGTAAGTGTTACCCGTAGTTTCTCGACCCGTTATGAGCCTCATATCGGCACGACTTATCTGTTATTGGGGTCTGACGTTTACCACCCCTAGACTTGATATACGACATATCAGACGAGGAGACCGGACTGTACGGTGGTGTCACTGTCAGGCTTTTTTGCAAGAGTTGGAGCGGACTTGCTTGCTGATCTTCTGATCGCTCAATACCTGGGTAGCCGTTACGTCCAGCTAGTACCGCTGACGGCTTGTGGGTGTTTGATATGATCATCACCTACTGTCGGCGTATTGACGAGTCTTTAGAGTCCTACATAGAGGTTGTACTGGCTCAGGAAAAACGAGATAGGAGCGCATATGTGATATGTGCGAGACCGAGAATGATGCGAGTATGTGATACCGTATTCTATTCTCGCTATGATTGTATCGATTGGTTGTATGCGATATAACCTAGTTATCGAATCAAGTGTTGATTCGATAAGTCGATACATTGATATTAGTCGGTTATATGCGATATGACCGGATCGTTAAATCAAGTGTTGATTTAATGATTTAATGTAAAATTTTATATTTGATATATTACTTTACATTAACTAGTATTGGTTCATTTAAGATTGATTTTCTCACTTGATGTGCACAAGTTGTATATGTGATATATTTTTGTGTACAAGTTTGTATCATGTTTGATGATACATGCAAACTTGGGTGTGTGTATGTGACTTACACTATATTTAGGTTAATGGTAAAGGTTTTTAATTCATTTTGTAATTCAAAAATGGTGCTCATTTTTGAATTTGCTTGAAGCTTCATGAAGCTTTCAAGCATCTTTGACGAAGTCCACCATTTTTGTTTTGCATCACGTTTTCATTAACCTATCCATTCACCTAAACTCTAGTTTAGTCTCTACAATGGTTTAACTCACCCATGGTTGCATTATGATAGACATCACTTGATAATTCTTTTTGATTATTTATTATTCTTATTCTTTTCTTTTTTTCTTCCTCTTCTTGAAGAAAAGGAAAAGCTTGCTAGAAAATTATCAAGTGAAGATTCAGTGTGAGAAATCAAAATCTAAAGAGCACCCATTTCCTATTTCACCATCCTCTACTAGACTAGCACTTTAGTTTAGGGTGTTTGTGTTGCGCCCCGGCAGCGCCCCGGCCTTCTACTCGAGGCTAAAAAGCGGAATCAAAAATTTTCTTAACTTTAAACCGGCGCTACCGCGGACAATAAACCCGGATCGTGACCATTAACCTAATGCTAGCAATCTAGAGAATGGGGTTAGAAGCTATACCGAGCGATCCGTGTCCTCCGGTCTTCGTCTCCACTCCGATCTCCCGCGGAATCTCCGTCCGTCACCTCCTCATCGGAAAGGGCACCACGTAGCCGATATCTTTTACGGGCTCTCACCTCTGGACCGAGGCAACTCGGGCGTGAAGTTGGCTAGCCGACGCGTCCAAGGGTACTGTAGGTTGTAGTGTAGAACCTTTGTCTCATTAGGGTTTATGTTGCCATTGGTGATGGAAGAATCAAAGAACTTTGGAGAGGGGGTTTATGATTTTGGAGCATCCAAATGAGTTGATCTAATTTCCCTCATCAAAAATGAAAAACCTCTCTCTCCCATGAAGTGGCCGCCCCCCCTCAAGGAAATGGTGGAGAAAAAGCATAATACATGAGGGAGGTGAGTGTAGGAGAAGAATAATGGTGACCACACCCAAAACCATGATAACAAAATCAAATCAAATTCTGATCACAATAAAGCAAGAAATGATGATAGAAAAAAATGGTATCAAAAGATACTTTCATAATCTCCCATTTCACAAATAACACCTCCACAAAGAGTTATTTGCAAACTTGCAAATAACCCCCTCCACCAGAAAGTCCGGCCGGAAGGAACAAATGAAAACTGGCCGGAACGGAGAGCAAACTGGCAACTTCAGAAAACTGATCCCGTAATAAATTATAGGAAAACCCCGCTACTGCATATACATGCCCGCATTTGTATTCCCACTGAATACAAATGCAAAGAGACAAAACTACACTGTCTAATACTAGGATCCGGCTTAAGCCAAAGCCGGCTAGTAAAAACCGTCCGATCACGATCTGTGCAATACCGCACGTATCTGATCGAACCCTGCCATATCTCCATACGGCCTCTAAAGCGTTTCGCTCGAAACCTGAGTAACTGTGTGTGGTGGACTCTAAAGACTCGTCAATACTATGGCTGTGGATTTAACCACTAGCACATCAAAGGTATTAGCCATACGTAACGAGCTACCAGCAATTGATCAAAAGTGACGTCGATGAGCGAACTCATCCTGACACCCTACTGAGCCTGTCAGTGAAAATATCCGTACAGTCCGGTCCGTTCGTCTATGAGTATCGTATGGCGGGCCTAGGGGGTTGGTAAAGGTCAGACCCCCAAAAGCGGTACAAGTTGTGTCGGAGTGTAGCCCAGAACACCCTGAGATACTACTGGAATACCTACCAGTAAATCTCCTGCCTCGGCCGAGGGCTTTTTGTAATGGCTCTCCTAGACACAGCGCGACCTCACCCCCAATACCGGGAGAGACGAACCCCTGCAGATCCGCTCACTGCTTCTATGTGGCTCGGGACTGTACCTAACTAAAACCTGTTTGCACGACTCCTTTGAGCCGTGGTAGGGTAGTAATCAAAGCACAGTGGAAACTCACATGAGACAAATGACAATCTCAGGTCATTGAACTAACCTGTACACATGTCACCAGGGAACTGCTATATGACATCTGGTATAATCCCAACTAGCAGGTTCCTGGCGAGTCCTGTCCGGTGTACTCATAACCCAATGAGCACCTGTATACATCTTAGGTGAACCAACTGACACCAGTGGCTTGTGAGACCGGCCACCGCCCCTCGTCGGGGTCTCGACTGTATACACTAGTCTACTAATGGAGTATTGATGCCCAGTCTCGAAACTCCCACGACTAGGGACCTTTTAAGGATGTGCTTATAGACCCCAGCTCCCACATATATGATCGCCATCATACTGCTGGTCATCAAGCAAGAATCCTAAGGGCTCTATCAACGTGTAATAGCGACTCGTAAGGTCACCTAAAGCAGTACACGATGATAGAGATAAACCAGATAGCATACTATCATTCCGAGTAAGACTGTCCTACCGGCATAGGTCCTCCCTCAATCATTGCAATCACGTGCCTGTGATCCAATAATTTACTCTGAGGGCACTATCTCCAACAATCTCCCACTTGCACTCAAGGCTAATTATTGCGATGTCGCATACTCATAGCCCGTGTGATACCGAACACCCAACTCCTCTACTAGTCAGTCTAATAAAGCTCGTTTGCGAAACTATTGCGTTCGAGGAATAGCCTCAGTGAGTGGATCCGCTGTGATGTTTCTTTCTATGTCTCTCTATATCTCAAGTTTGCGGAGAAAACCATCTCCCGAAATGAGCAATACCTGTCTTAGAATGTGTCTGGATGTCTGATGGGACCTAGCTCATAAATGAACTCCAAATCCAAACTTCTTAGACTGTATCGACAACTGAACTTAATCAGTATCCTGCGCCATACCTTCCCTCAGTATCCACCTGGACCATCTGTCCATAATACTGCCCCTTGTCAGAGGGAAAACTAAAACTCTGACGGCCACTTTGCCGTCCAGGTCACCTTAGAAGCCTGGAATGATAACCGTCTCCTAAAGGAGGCTGTTGTTATCAAATCCCTAGAACACGCACTTATGTCCTAAAACTGCTTCCGATCGTTTCTCCAGGATTGGATTAATATCAACTTATTGCATCTCCTGCAAGAACAACATCTGGTGTGGTACTTGACATCTCATGATTGACTCAATTGCCTCAGCAAGTGATCTGCCAGTCATGCACATCCCTCTCCCCTTTAGTCTGTAAGACACCTTTAGAGAGGGTGACTCCATCACCTGCAGGTACACTACCGTGCCAGGAGTCGTCCATTCTAAATACTCTTAGAATGCTGTCTAAGAACCCAGATTGGGATACTTCCTAAATCTTGATCTAATACCATAGATCTAGTGACCAGAATGTCTGATATAATATCCAAGTCCTATGTGGAGAAACTACTGTGTGACGACCAAAGTATAACCGATCGTAGTATAGGAATATCACTTCCTACTTTGTGTATGTCATCTAAATACCAGGACATCACACCCAACTACCTTCTTAACAGATCCATCCCCTATTCTGATGAAGTCAAACCTATGACTGTCACATCAGAAATAGATGATCTATCTCCGCTATATCTGCTTTAGTCTATAAACAGACATAAGCCTGATGTCCACCAATGCTTCCGCTGCTTCCACTGACTATGACAACCCTCTGGCAGAGTCATACAGACGTACACTTCTAAAACCAGTTTAGAATGACGTTATACTCATCCTCCTGCCGGGTCTCACAGTCTGGAACAACAGCAATGGCAAGTCTCGGTAAACAAGAACCTCCCTGCCACCATCCTTGAGCATACCAAAGTACCTCTCGGGTGCCTGAGGTTACCCACCATATCTGCGGAGTGGCTAATGGAATATCAAATCAGATTGAATCTTTAGGTTCTTATCAAATCTTCAGTAATCGTTTGCGGTTTTGGAATCACTTCCAGTTCTACCATACTCCCACTACTGTTTTCTGAAAAAATCCATTTCTTTTAAAAATGTGGCGAGTCAAGAACAATATCACTATTGTTCTTCCAGATGGTAGAAAGTCAACCCTCGTCATAGCCCGGGTCAACCCACAAACAACCATTAAAGAAACGTGCCTTGAGTCATCCGGAGTCTGGTTTTAAGTATAAGCCGGACAACTCCCCGTGCCTTAACATCGTTAAGATATGAACTGTTCTATATCTAATACAGAAACAGAGGCACTGATTTAATTGAACCGGATTCAAATCATGCAGCTGTCTCCAGTGCATATCAACTAAATGGAAAGAGGCCGATCAGTATTACTCAACTTAGGAGTACTTCCAATTATGAGTAACCTGAAAGAGAAGCAAGTTCTCTTAATCATTACTATCAACTGAATACCATACACAAGTATCTACATCTTCGATCATCTTGAAGAATCCCGATACTTGCAACTGCTGGTTCTCTACTTTATTCATACACCTATAACTTCTCAAAATTCGGACCTTGTGTTTCTACGAAACACTCGTCTAAAAACTAGAGAAGACATAAGTAAGCCGAATATAGTACGAGGACCAACCCCTCTGTCCTGATGGACACTGGACAATATACAATACTCTGTATAAGTCCCCTGAGTCTAGTGACTCATTCACTGTGCGTCGTAGGTTGAAAACTGTACTTGTGGTTAAGAAGAATTACACCGCTGTTTAATGCTCCTTACCTAACCATCCACTGATATAGGTAAATATCATAGACATAATTTCAAAAAGGTATATCTCACTCTATAAAAATAGACGTACAGATATATCAATTTGAAATTGGTGCATAACAACGGATATTCAAAACCAAATATTTGCCGTCCGGCAAACAACCTAGGTGACTTCCTCAAATATCGCCAATTACAACGAATTCCGATATAATGAGGACGATCACCTGATTCCCAATAACTTACTCCCACTCATCATCTGTAAAACCATACAGATGTGAGAATCAAACCTGGTAAATACATACCCTGGAGCAAGTGTCTAATTGGGAAATCAGTTTTCTTTTAACAGTACATAGTGAAACAGAAACATTGAAATGTTTGGATAGGGTATCTCGGTATTCCTAGTAATGCCTCTTCCATTATCCAGATTCACAACTGTAACCGTATAATTCTTTGCCACCTCTCCAAATCCCTTTATATGTCTTTAGTCATTACCTTCTGCACACCCCTTTAGGCCAAATGGTTTTCTTCCTTCCCTACCGTTCGGCACCAGCCAATGGTTTGGAAGAAGACTATCCAATATGCATAATAGGTGTACTGTCCTAATCCTAGGAGCACTCGCAATGCGAGAGAAGGTGAAGATAAAAGACAACCGAATGAACCTTATTCCTATTTCTCCTGAACCAGAATCCATCCCCGAACTGGAACAAGTTCCTTTCGAGTTCGTATATAACCATACGATGGAGTATCCAATAAACTTGGGATCTTCGTAGTGATACGGAGTGTCCTGGAGAAATACAAAGGTGATTTAGGATTGGCGAAGAAATACTTGGTTTGGTCGTGAATAGCAGTCGCAGTTTACTTTGCCCTCTTACTAATCCCTTGCTTTGTCTTAACTTAATACTTTCTGTACGCCATTTAGGCTAATTGGTTTTCTTCATTCCCTACTGGTCGGCACCTGCCTATGGTTTGGAAGAAGACTATCCAATTTGCGTAATAGGTGTACTATCTCCTAAACCAAGGAGTACTCGCAATGAGAGAAGGTGAAAGGAAAAGACAACTGAATTGTCCTATTCGTTTTCTCCAGAACCGGAAACCATCCTCGAATTCCTTCGAGTTCGTATATAACCATACGATGGTTTTGTCCAATGGAAGTGGACGTTCGTAGTAATACGGGGTGTCCTGGAGAAAAGGGTAAAAGTAGGAGTGGCAATGAGGTTTGCAACTCTGACAATCCAAAAGCCTGTGTTAAGAAGGTTCGGTTAACTTGGTCACTGAGTCATAGTCTAGGGTCGGGTCAATGGTCGCTGCCAAAGAGAGAGAGAAAAGAAACACTCAGCGTGCACTCTAACCTAGATCGGAATGGTTATCACTTTATCTAATCTGGAAACCTCCCACTGTAACGTCGAATTCTTCCCCAAACCTGAAAGAAGAATTAGCCGGGATCACCCAAGGAGTAAACCAACTCATCAGTGGGAATCGGGATCCAACTATCATCGCATGATAACGTGATGGAATCCACTCACGTCACCACACTCCAGAAGGTATGCGCATGCCTGACAAGTTTCAGTTTCTTTAGAAACTCCCGATGTATGTTTTTACCCCTAGGACCCAAGTGACCTTGACTGAGCCAACATATCAAAGGATCCTAGTCAAGTTCAACCCGTCATTATCTTGATTGCATTAGACCCACCCGCACGAGTCCTTGACTGAGCCAAAATGACCGTACGACTGTCCAACCAATCACATATCCATAAGACAGAAAAGCATTACAGAGCTACCGCACACTACGCCTCGGCTGAGCACGACATACGTAGCATGAATACTAAGCAATACCAATCTGAAATGACGGAGGGCTACGGCTGGTTTTTGGCGAAAAACCTTTAACGTAATGAACTTGATATCGTTGAAGGAACTGCATGGCTTTTTATAAAAATATAGTGACGAAAACCTTTGCTAAAGAGGTCACTCCCGGTGAAGGGATCTCGGCTCATTCCCCGTAGAATGAGGTGCAGGATATTCCACTGAATACCACGATGCAAAGCAAAAGGCAATCGGCTATAGTGAAGTTATTGCCCTGATGCAAACTTCTGTCCAAGGGGTCACTCCCGGTGAAGGGATCTCGGCACTTGCCTCGTCGACTGAGGAGCAGAATATTCCAACTGAATACCACGATGCAAAACAAAAGTGAACGTCCTTGCAATAACAGCTTTTTGAAAAAATGTTCCAACAACATCAGAATAGGTTTGTTTAGCTTGCATTGATCCGAATCAACGCAGTCCCATCAATTGATCACACCACAAAGAACGAAAATAATGATGTACGTATATGCCATCCATATTCGCCACTGGGTCCCGTCATCACCCGTTAGGTTACTTAACTAACGACAGAGCGGGGACTGGACTAGCGCGGATGCAAAACATATACAACATCTACTAGTATATATATAATATATAATTTTCGCTCAAGGCGTGATAAAATGCAACATCACAGAAATGTAACCAGCATCACAGAACAATACAGATATCTGGGATCCCCGGGTTTCATAGAGCCGCTACCGAAACCCGACGTTCCCCTGGTCGTGTGGATAGCCTGTGTAATGAAAATCCTAGACCCCTACAGGCGCAGCAAGTTACCCGCCAAAACCTGAAGCGAGGCAGCCCCCTTCAGCAACGTGAATGGACCACCCAGCACTTCACGGAATCCGGTAACTTGGGCACCCCTCCTGGGTCAACCTGTCCCCCCTACGAGTGCGGGGAATAGCCCGACAATTCTAGAGTAAAGCCCCCTTCGTCTGAATGCCATGAGATGCGGGCTCGTTGCCCGCTAGAACCCGGCTATCGGTGCACCCCTCCGCGGGGTAAACCTAGTACAGAAAGTAAAATATACATACAACGGGTACATCGACCGCAACCTGGTCGTGCCCTAAAAGAATAATACAAACAGGCAGTGACGGCCGTCCACATGTCGGACGCTCGCCCCGCAATATCAAATGTACATATAAAACAAAACTGTACTAACATTGCATCCAGGCTATCCCCCACGACCAATCCGCAACAACACAGCATAATCACAGAACATCAACGTGAATGTCACGTTCGCAAATCCGTCTAACCGGGCTATAGCAGTTAGACAGGATTTACCGATCGAGTGACATTCACGGTCGCAGATATAATGTAAATACTGTGAACTAATGTGTTTAAAATATCCGATCGATCAAATTTTACCAAGTGGGCCCCAAGCATTACTGTAGAACATAAAGAACTTCTGGGCCCAAAAAGAATATACCAAAACCCCTATTTTCATCCCAAAAGCCCACTGCAAAAAATTGGTGAAATGAAGACTCAATATTGCGGTGGAATGGCGGCCAAATAGGGGTTATGGCCGCGGTTCCGCGGTCGTATGGAGGGATCACACTACCAAATTTTCACAGTGTTTTTATAATTCCATGTACATCATTCTGCAATAACTTGAAAAATTTTTGGAGCCCAAAAAATTTCGACAGAAACTGATGTTCATGAAAAACACGGTTTTTGGAATTTTGTTCGATCGAAAATGTAAACACATTAGACAAATCTAGACTAGGTTAATGGCGTGGCTCTGATACCATATTGCGCCACGGCAGCGCCCCGGCCTTCTACTCGAGGCCAAAATGCGGAATCAAAAATTTTCTTAACTTTAAACCGGCGCTACCGCGGACAATAAACCCGGATCGTGACCATTAACCTAATGCTAGCAATCAAGAGAATGGGGTTAGAAGCTATACCGAGCGATCTGTGTCCTCCGGTCTTCGTCTCCACTCCGATCTCCCGCGGAATCTCCGTCCGTCACCTCCTCGTCGGAAAGGGCACCATGTAGCCGATATCTTTTACGGGCTCTCACCTCTGGACCGAGGAACCACGGGCACAAAGTTGGCTAGCCGACGCGTCCAAGGGTACTGTAGGTTGTAGTGTAGAACCTTTGTCTCATTGGGGTTTATGTTGCCATTGGTGATGGAAGAATCAAAGAACTTTGGAGAGGGGGTTTATGATTTTGGAGCATCCAAATGAGATGATCTAATTTCCCTCATCAAAAATGAAAAACCTCTCTCTCCCATGAAGTGGCCGGCCCCCCTCAAGGAAATGGTGGAGAAAAAGAATAATACATGAGGGAGGTGAGTGTAGGAGAAGAATAATGGTGACCACACCCAAAACCATGATAACAAAATCAAATCAAATTCTAATCACAATAAACCAAGAAATGATGATAGAAAAGAATGGTATCAAAAGATGCTTTCATAATCTCCCATTTTATAAATAAAACCTCCACAAAGAGTTATTTGCAAACTTGCAAATAACCCCCTCCACCAGAAAGTCCGGCCGGAAGGAACAAATGAAAACTGGCCGGAACGGAGAGCAAACCGGCAACTTCAGAAAACTGATCCCGTAATAAATTACAGGAAAACCCCGCTACTGCATATACATGCCCGCATTTGTATTCCCACTGAATACAAATGCAAAGAGACAAAACTACACTGTCTAATACTAGGATCCGGCTTAAGCCAAAGCCGGCTAGTAAAAACCGTCCGATCACGATCCGTGCAATACCGCACGTATCTGATCGAACCCTGCCATATCTCCATACGGCCTCTACAGCGTTTCGCCCGAAACATGAGTAACTGTGTGTGGTGTACTCTAAAGACTCGTCAATACTATGGCTGTGGATTTAACACTAGCACGTCAGAGGTATTAGCCATACGTAACGAGCTACCAGCTATTGACCAAAGGGACGTCGATGAGCGAACTCATCCTGACACCCTACTGAGCCTGTCAGTGACAATATCCGTACAGTCCGGTCCGTTCGTCTATGAGTATCGCATGGCGGGCCAAGGGGGTTGGTAAAAGTCAGACCCCCAAAAGCGGTATAAGCCGTGTCGGAGTGTAGCCCAGAACACCCTGAGATACTACTGGAATATCTACCAGTAAATCTCCTGCCTCGGCCGAGGGTTTTGTGTAATGGCTCTCCTAGACACAGCGCGACCTCACCCCCAAACCGGGAGAGACGAACCCCTGCAGATCCGTTCACTGCCTCCATGTGGCTCGGGACTGTACCCAACTAAAACCTGTTTGCACGACTCCTTTGAGCCGTGGTAGGATAGTAATCAAAGCACAGTGGGAACTCACACGAGACAAATGACGATCTCAGGTCAATGAACTAACCTGTAGACATGTCACCAGGGAACTGCTACCTGACATCTGGTATAATCCCAACTAGCAGGTTCCGGAAGAGTCCTGTCTGGTGTACTCATAACCCAATGAGCACCTGTATACTTCTTAGGTGAACCAACTGACACCAGTGGCTTGTGAGACCGGCCACCGCCCCTCGTCGGGGTCTCGACTGTATACACTAGTCTACTAATGGAGCATCGATGCCCAGTCTCGAAACTCCCACGACTAGGGACCTTTTAAGGATGTGCTTATAGACCCCAGCTCCCACGTATAAGATCGCCATCATACTGCTGGTCGTCAAGCAAGAATCCTAAGGGCTCTATCAACGTGTAATAGCGACTCGTAAGGTCACCTAAAGCAGTACACGATGATAGAGATAAACCAGATAGCATACTATCATTTCGAGTAAAACTGTCCTACCGGCATAGGTCATCCCTCAATCATTGCAATCACGTGCCTGTGATCCAATAATTGACTCTGAGGGCACTATCTCCAACAGTTTGCTTCACTAATTCTATGGTCAGTGAAGTAGAAGCTTGAGTCCGTATTCTCTCGACGTAGATCATCTTCGGCATCGAAGACTTCAAGCGATCCCTTGCAATTTCTCAAGGAGCCGTCTAAGAGTCTGGGAGTTGGATGATCGCAGCGAAGGGACGTCGTCACGGAGCTTTGGAAGTGGAGGACCGGATCTACAAAGGTTGTAGTCCCTTCCCTTAGTGATAATTGTTATCTACTAGCTTTATGTTTCGCCCAATCTCTAGTTAACGATCTTTCTTAGGGTTGTTAAGCACCTAAAAATTTTAATCCAGCATGGTCGATGCCTTGTAGAGCCTCATTAGTGTGCCTAGTAACCCTACAATGGAAGCTTGGGATATTCACAGTTGTATATAACGATCTTGCTAAAAATGGTAGTATGCTACTTGGTTTGTGTCTACTTTAATATGTGCATATGTTTCTTGTAACGTATCACTTATACATATTAGTAGAGCCCATAGGATCTTTGCTTGATTACCAGCGTCGTGATGGCAGTCACACTAGTGGGGGCTGGGTAGTCTGTAAGCAACATCCTATACAGGTCCTTGGTCGTTAGATTATCGAGATAGGGCATCGATATTCCAGAGTAGACTAAGTGGGTACGCTTCTCATCCCAGTTGGGGAGATGGTCTGTTCCACAGCCATCAGTACATCGTACTGGAGATTGTATACAGGTGCTCGTTAGGTTACGGGTACACCGGACAGAACTTGCAGGGGAACTGATTAGTTGGTATTATACCCATCGTCAGTTAACAGTTCCCAGGTGACATGAGTACAGCATAGTCCGCAGACTTGACACTGCTACTTCTCCTTGAGTATGTCCCACTGTTCTTAGATTACTACCCTACCACGGCTCAAAGGAGTCGTGCAAACAGGTAGCAGCTGGGTGCAGTCTCGAGCACTTGGAGGCAGTGGCGGTTAGACATGATTCATCTCTGCTGGTAGTGGGAGTTGATATCGCACTGTGTCAGAGAGCCATTACGCAAAGTCCCTGTCCAGGGCAAGCGAGATTTACTGGTAGGTTCCAGTAGTTTCTCAGGGTGTAATGGGCTTCGCTCCGACACGACTTATACAGCTATTAGAAGACTGACGCTTGCCGCCCCCTAGGCTCGATATGCCATAGTCTTAGACGAACAGACCGGACTGTACGGAGATTGCCACATCAGGCTCAGTAGGAGTTCGGATGGTTTTCCTCATCGGCCTTCTTATCGACATCTACCTGGGGACCGTTACGTACAGCAAGTGCCGCTTGCGGTCTGTGGTTAAACCCACTGCCAGCGTAGTATCGAGTCTTTAGAGTCCCACACAGAGAGTTTTCCTGCTCCAGGCGAAACGATATAGAGGTTGTTGGTTTTACGACAAGGGTTCGGACGCATACGTGTGTTTACGCACGTACGACGTTCGGACAGTTTTTACTAGTCGGCTTTGGTTTAAGCCAGTTTCTAGTATCACGTTATTGGATTTATACAGTCTAAAGTTTTTCCGTGTTTTCACGGATTGGAGGGGCGTTCTCGTAATTTTCCGGGAAGCTTCTAGAAGCATGGTGACTTGGGGGTTAAGGTGGCATAAGCATTTATTGCTTAATGACTCATTTGTATGATTTATCCATGGAGTTAATGCTTCATTTATGAAGCTAATGACTCATGAGATGAATCACACAAGGTGAATGCATCAACCATGATGATTAATCATATATATTATGTATTTGATAAATTGTTATGGTTGATATATATTCTAATGAGTTCATTTTTCAATTCATTCTTATCATCACCTTCTCTCTCCTCAAGCTCTCTCATTCTTGAAACCCTAACCCTAACCTCTCATGTGTTGAGATCAAGGGTTAGCTAGACTAATACATCCATAACCTCACTCTATATCCCCTAGGTAGCTTAGATTAGCACTTTGAGCAACCTAGTTATCTCAAGTTAGAGATAAAGCTTGGCGTAGGAGCTCTCGGGTGGATCGTCTTTGACTAGAGGAGGCCGTTGAGGTGACGATGTTCCAAGGAGCCTACGAGGAGTGGAGGACCATGATGAAGACCCGAAGGACAAGTAACGTGAGGTATAACTTTGATTCCGAGTAGTTAAACCTTTCGTAGTTTGCTACTAACGGTTTAGATACGATTCATGCGCTCAAGTCCGTGTTACGAAGCTTGGAAAATCGTTTTTCATATATTCCGCCTCCCTGCAAGTTCGTGGGGTGCGTGACATGGACTTACAGTGGTATCAGAGCCAACTAAACCATTACTAGCTTGTTAGCAACTGATTAGAACTTCGATCGTCAGAAAACGCGAAAACGAAACTCCGGAAATCCCAAGTTTCTATTAATTTTAAAAGTGTCTAAAAAAATATTTGACATACCTTAAAATTCACAGCAGGGTATTTTAAGAATACTGGGAAAATATGAGCCAGTAACTCGGCAAAACGGCCGCTGATCCGCGGCAATAGAGTGCTTGTGCCGTGGATCCGCCGCCGAGTCAATGCCGAGTTGAATCGGATTTGCTCGGTAATTCCTATTTTGTGGTTTTCTGTTTTCCTGTATGTTCTGTTTCTACCGAGGTTGCTTCTTTGCTGGTTTGCTTTTGGGGTAAACACGGAATATGGTAATCGATCGGTGTTCTAAGATATTTGCTAATCGGGTTATTATCTGTAATGTTTAATGTGTTTGTAAACCTCCTCTAACTGCTAGTATGTCGGTTGGCAGGAGGTTGCACATTTCTGTAATGTTTACTGTTTGTGTATATGGACTTGATTGGAATGTTGTGATGATTAGCCCGGGTTTGAGATGAGTTTAATATTCATTCATTCGATGTAAATGTATTATGTTGTAATATTCTTTTGCGGGGCACATCCAGGTTGCGGTTGTAGCCACTGTTGTATTATTTCTTTTTACTGTTTTTGCTCCTAGAATAGACCCAAGGCGGGGTACACAAACTACCGGGTACTTTGAAGTGTTTAGTGGCCTACTCACTTTGTTGAGGGAGACCGCTTCACTTCGGGTACTTGGCGGGTAGTTTGTCGTACCCGTAGGGGTCTAGGGTGAGGTAATGGCTATTCATCACAACTATGTAATCCGTCTTTTATTGCAGGCTCAAAGCAAATGCGGATTGCTAGTATATCCAATAAAGTTCATCTGTGATCTGGATTGCTTATTATTGCGTCTGACGAATGTACAATATCTATATATGATAGCTATTAGACGTCACTTATGTTTTACACCCGCGCTAGCCCAGCCCCTGCTCTGTCGTTAGTTATGTAACCTAACGGGTGATGACGGGACCCCGTGGCAAATGCGGATGGCATAAGAGGACGTGGTATTTTCGTTGTTTTCTGCAATGATAGGATAAAGATGGGACGCATTATTATAATGCAAAGAAAACAAACCAAAGTTTAATCGTTGGAACAAATTTAAAAGAAACCACTCGGTTATTTTAAAAGATCAGATTTTTTAATTGCGGAGCTTTAACCACTCATTTTAGAAAGTATCAGGTTCCTTCGATTATATCAAGTTCACTACGTTCACGATTTTTGCCAAGACCATTCGTAGCCCTCCGTCATTTCATTTGGGTATTCAGTAGTATTCAAGCTATGTATTTTGACCTAACGCCAAGGCATAGTGTTTGGTAGCTGCTGGGTATTTATATGTTGCATAGATAGATGTGTTAGTTTGGGACAGTCGTATTATCATTTTGGCCTAACGTCAAGGATATGTACGGATGGGTTCAAATTAACAAGGACAATGATGGGTAGAACTTGACATGTGACTTATGACATTTTGACCTAACGCCAAGGTCATAAGAGCATGGGGCAAAAATTTATATCGGGAATTTCTAAAGAAACTGAAATTTGCAGAGAAAGCATACCATTTTGGAGTTTGATGAATGTTGGTAGGATTCCTTCAACATTATCATACGATGATATTTTGGATCCCGATCCTACTGTGAGTATATACTACTTATCAGGAGATTCGTCACTTAACGATCAATGCTATAAACCAAGTAGGTGCCTAGAAAGGTGTCAGCGGGGCTACGCCCACAGAGAAAAGAGGTTATTTAATTAAGGAACTTCACGAAAGCGTTGGAAAACTTCCCTCGAAGTATCGACACTGACCTGGATGAACGGTTAAGCAAGAATTGTACGGTGAGAATAGTCCTGGCTAATTCTTCTTTTATGGTTTGAGGAGGGATTCGAGAAACAGTGGGAGCCATCCTGTTTAGATAAATTAAAAACCAATCTAAACTTGCAAGAGCATCATGCTAATAGTATTTTCTTCTCTCTCTTATATTGCAGCGACCTTGTGACCACACATAGGTTACATCTAGATAACAAATTGACTGAATCTGACTTATATGACTGGCAAAGGTCTGTCCAGATGTCCATTGCCTATAACAAGCTGGATGTCACGACCCGAAAGTACGGAACATGACCGGCACTTAAACTACGAACGTCTCGAGGCGTACGTAATCTAAGTAAACCGAAAACCCAGAAATCCAAACCAAGAAAAGTAGTAGAGTGAAGGAAAACCAATTTAAAATCAAGTAGTTTTAATAGCATAAGCCGAGTTATGCGGTTTTAAAAACATCAAGTATTTCCTGAAAATTTCGGCATAGTCTCCTTTGTAAATACTGGCTCCCAAACGGGATACAACATGAATAGTATACGAAATCAATAAAAAGGCATCCCCAAGCGGGAGCTAGCTCTTCGTCAATTGACGGTCACAACCACACAAGCAATATAATATACAACGCCAAGGGCGAGGATCAAAACTCAAAAGGAACTCAAAACAACAAAAAAACCATAGAAATACAACGCGCGACTCTAAGGTCGAAAGAATAACATCACTGGTCTCTATCTCAAAAATAGCACATGTTTGGTTGATGGAACTTCTAGATACAACAGAATAATGATATACAAGATATATAATGGGGGTACGATACAAGTAAACCCACCTACTAGCAAATCACCCGAAGGAAACTATGCCCGCAAAGCCGTAATGAAACCTGTACGGCAAACCTGCAAGAAACTGGGGCACAACGGGGGTGAGTTGCCAACTCGTGAATAGAAAAACATCTACGCACAGAAATCGCATAAAAAACGCAATCCTAGGTCAATGATCATAATATATCGTCAAATATGTATATAACATGCAGCCTATAACAATGGATAGGGTAAATATCTAACCTGAGTGTAATCTCATGTGCCTGTGTCAGTGCCTCAGGTAGAAATATATCATATGAATGAGGTATGAATGCATGAAAACAGAATACATGTAAATGAAGAAACTGTTTTCATAATTTAGTAAGATTTCCTTGTATTTTTAAAATGAGGTATCATAATGAAATCAGCATGAAACAGTGCCTAGCATCGGCACAAAACGTAATCCCAAAATCTTGATATCTCTGTATCACAGTCTCTGTACCTCAATATCTCGAAATCTCAATGTCTCAATCACAATATCTAGGGCGCCGTCAGTCCAGACCGGCCCCTACCATCCATCTCAAGACCACGACGGTATCCTCCGGATATCCGACGCGTCGAGTAAAATCACCGGTAGGTAGTGCTCCCCTGCCAGGCTCACATCGTCATCATCACGCGCTTCTTACACCGGGGTACCTTACCGGGTCCACCATGTACCCGAAACGGTTCATCCGTCTTCTCGAATCGGGTCTCGAAATCCATCAGCAAACTCATAGTGGACGACTCATACATCATGGAAAAAAAACCGCACTTTTTTATTTAAAAAGAGAGAAATCAGTTTATATAAGTTTTGTGGTTTTCCCCCCAAATCCAGAAAATCTCATGGAAATCCGAATCCAAATCATCAATAGCATGTAAAACCATGAATATAGGCATAACAATGAATAACAGTATGCATGAAGGGACAAGTAATAACTACAATGTTAAGCTGGCATATAAGGCAGGTACACTAATATCATGTCAAATTACTAACTAACAAGCTAAGTCAAGCAATAATATTTTTTAAGGTGTACGTGACATGGCAATTACCGATGAAGATGTGTGTGAGCCGGCAAGTAAGTGTACGTGGTACATACGCATCATCGGTAATGGTGCTGGTGTCCTAACAATATGATATCAACATTGCAATAAGAAATTATAACATAAGTATGCGATGCGAAGCGAACCACAATAATAAGCGGGAGCTGAATACTAGATGCAACTGTAACTAACCTGCATTAATCTAATATAAGTCCTACAAATGGTGCCTTTTGAAATAACACGAATCATGGGGTTTTGAAAATAGGGGCTACGGTGTTTTATGAAAAGATACGTCTTTTGAAATATCCGTAGGATCCCTTGGGCTGTCTTTTAAAATACCCACGATTCGCTAGTTTTTGAAATAGGTAAGAATCGAATCTAATCTAACAACTAAACTAAACTAAAGTGCTAAGCTAACAAGCTGGACTACCGGTAAGGAAACCGCCTAACATCTGAGTCGATACATATACATACCTGTATATATATTAGTCGGTGATCCCGCCTCAATAATATCATATCCGATACCATATCTATAATCAGACATCCCAAGTCAAGAGTGCGGATCAATCATCAATATATAGCTCGTACGTAAATCCGTCGTACGGCATCCCAAATCGGGGTACGGGTCAATATCACATTCATCATACTATTCTTCTGATATCCTCTTTATCAAATATCATGATCGGGGTACTGATCTACGTCTAGTACAATACTGATACCGCCTAAGTATGCATGCACGTGTGTGAAACACTATGTCAAGGACCCGCTACAACGTCATGTCGTATCTCAAATATGAACCCTGCTATACCACCGATCTCACAGCCTCAAATCAAATCTCATCGACTCATCTTAAATCCCAAGTACTATCCTCATTATCCATGCATGCGTATATGAATGTACATATGCATAGTCCCATACCCACGCATATATACATATATACACATCCCAATCTGCGCACAAGAAAGTAAAGTATGCAAGTATGTAGGTGTGTATGTGTAGTGCAATACTACCCTAGGGTTCGCAACACTAAAATAATCCAACACACCAATATCCATCCTAAACATCATTATTAATCCCAAATAACATATAATAATTGTTGGTGTGTATACGCATCCGTATACACCACCACGGATTGTGGGGGTGCTATACGCCATCCACCCGACTTCTCCCCGTAGATATAAATCTACTCACCTGGTCCTCGCTCGCCGGTGCCGACGTCGTCACGCGCTTGCTTGTCGTCACGAAGTCCACATGAGGTACCTACATATCATAACGCACCATATCGCATTAAAATCCGACTCATGACCAAAACGACGCACGAATCCCACATAGGTCAAAACCTATGGTTGCTTTCACAAATCGACCAAAAAACCCTCGACGTCGGCGTACAAACGCCAAACCATCGAGAAAAACCCAAACACACCCATTTATACATTCAAAAACACTAATTATAATATGAAATAGGTTGCAATTCACAAAAACCTCAAACTCACTTTAAAAGCTATTTTTCCGAAAATCTAGCTAGCAAAATTAACCGTTTTAGTACAAAACTCGATGTTTAAACAAATTTAGCGGCCACAATATCCACTAAATATCATAACTAAGTCATATAAACCATTTCTATAATTTATTCTCATAAATTTGCATAATTTCCAAAATCCTAGTTTGCAAAAATATCAATTTTTAACACCTTTTATAGCAAAATTCACAATTCATCAATTAAGCTTGGTTTTGCATGATCTAAATTGCTAAACAACAAATTAAAATGTTAATAAAGTCATCAGAACCTTAATTAAATTTTAAATCACCCATTTGGAACCAAAAGCTAAAAACTAGTTTGCTTAAATAAAGCTAAATTGGATATTTTAATGTTACAATTAGCACTAAGCAACAAGATTACATTTTGCATGCTCTAAGATACAAAAATACATCACATAACCATGCACAATTGATCACCATTCAACTCCAAAACAAAACCTCACTTCAATTTCATAAACCCTAATCTTGAATTTGGACTTGAAATTTAAAATCTAAACTAAACCCTTCATTAACATAATTTGAAGTAATAACAAACAACTCAAAAAAAGAACAAGATTTATACCTCATAACCATCTTGAGATCAACATGAAACTTGTCTCCAAAATGCAAACTTTTCACCAAGATCCATGCTTGATAAGTTAATGAGAAATGGGTAGGACTCGGATTTGAGTTTTAGCTTGATTTTTGATGGAATTTTAAGCATTTTGTGGATTTTTTTTGAGGTGAAATGAGAAGAATAAGAGGGGGGAGAGGGCTGCTGTAATAAGAGGGTGTGGTCAGCTGGAAATGGGGAGGGGGAGAGAGAGAGAGAGAGTGGTGTGGGTATAAGGAATGGTCAAAGTCAACAAAGTCAAGCTTCTTTCTTTATTAAACCCCTTTTTCTTTACTCTTCTCTTGATTTTTCTTTTAACAATTCAAGTGGGGAAAATGAGGGGGCACTTGGGCTGCTGATTTGGAGAGGGGAGAGAAGGTGTGGGTGAGTGTGGGTCAGGGAAAAAGATAAATGCTATACCCCAATTCCCATTAACACTAATTTCACCGAAAAAAAGCCTTTTTCTTCGATATTTTCTAAACCGTTTTGGCAAACGATTTCATTTCCAAAACCACATGATAAAATTTTATTTAATGTTTTATTATGCACAAAATTTGTTTCAACTCATTCCAATTTGTAATTTTCCCTAATTAAATATATTAGTGACGGCTTAAAATAATATTAAAATAATTAATTTCGGAAAATTTTTCTGAAAATTTGAAATTTCACCAGTGGCTCAATAAACACCAAATACTAGCAATTACATAGCTAGAATATGTATATTTAATTTTTATAATAAGATATTTGTATTTTGACTTTTTACAGAAAACCCCCTTATTTTACCGATTTTCCGAAATTTCACCAAAACGATTTTCAAAATGCTACACTGGACCACCCTATTACTACTCAAGATCCCGCCGTCCCAGGTCCAGTTTCCACCGTCATGGATATGGATATCCGCCAGACAAGGGAAAAGGATAAAGCGAAAGCCAGATGCCTCGTGTTAGCTTCAGTTGATGGTGTATACCAGAAGCAGTACGAGAAGATGGACTCAGTTTCCATCTTTGTGCATAACAAAGATTTATATGGAGAGCAGTCTCATATCGCAAGATATGAGACGTCGACCGAATTAATTCAAGCGAGGTTGGCTGTCGGGTCATCTGTAGGGGACAACGTCCTTACAATGACTAGCTATATTGATGAGCTCCAGGACCTGAAGACCACGTTGGGAACAGGTCAGATATCGATTTGATTCTACAGTCTCTACCTTCTACCCTGAAGGAAACCAGGGAAGTAGAAGGAAAGAGAAGGGCAAAAGTTTCGGGACTGAATGTAGTAAAAGAGGGACGTTCCTATTGTTATGGGATTGGGCATTGGCAGAAAGATTGCAGGGTTTTAGAAGCCAGTAGCCAGGATACGAATCATGTTGTGGCTTCAGCCTCAAATGTGTTTGTAATTGAGAACTGTTTGTCAATAAACTCTACTTCCTGGGTACTAGATACCGGAGAAGGATCTTATATCTGTAATTCATTACATGCTTTGAGAAACCGTAGAGTTATGAAGGTAGGTGATTTGTCTCTCGGAGTTGCAAACGGAATGAGCGTAGACGCTGAATCCGTGGGAGAATATCGCCTAGGTTTGACAAGTGGGCAGATATTGATTCTACGTAACTGTCTGTATATACCTAGTATGACTTGTAATATCATATCAGTGTCCTCACTTTCTAGAGAGGGATATGATTTTACATTCGTAAGTGATGTAGTTAACATCCACCTAAATCAAGTTTTGATTGGGTCCGGTACTATAGATAACGGGATATACATATTGAGTCAAGCTCAGGTTTTCAATGTCCAGAACACACTTAAAAGAAAGTCTCCGGAATTAAATCAAGCTTTCTTATGGCATTGTAGACTAGGTCACATCAATGAGAGAAGGTTGACTAAATTACATAGAGAAGGATATTTGAATCCGTTCGAATATCAATCTTATGCTACTTGTGAATCTTGTCTCATAGGAAAGATGACAAAAACTCTGTTTACTGGACACGGAGTAAGAGCAAGCGAGCTCTTGGGACTCATACACAGTGACGTGTGCGGTCCAATGTCTACACATGCGCGAGGTGGTTATTCCTACTTCATTACTTTTACGGATGATTTCTCTAGGTATGGATATGTCTTCTTAATGAAGCATAAATCCGAGGCCTTTGAGAAATTCCAAGAATACAAAAATGAAGTGGAAAACCAAACCGAAAAAAGTATCAAGACACTATGATCTGATCGAGGTGGTGAATAATTGAGTGCCGAGTTCCTGGGTTACTTAAAAAAGAATGGTATTCTCTCTCAGCTTACTCCTCCATACACACCACAACACAACGGTGTATCAGAAAGGAGGAATCGAACCCTATTGGATATGGTTCGTTCCATGATGAGTAAGGCTGAGTTACCGCGATCATTCTGGGGATATGCACTAGAATCAGCTGCATATCTTTTGAACATAGTTCCAACCAAGACTGTGCCTACCACACCATATCAAATGTGGAGTGGGAAGAAACCCTATCTTTAGTATCTGAAGATTTGGGGATGTCCAGCTTTTGTTAAAAAGTAACATGCGGACAAGCTCGATGCACGATCAGTACAGTGTAAGTTTGTAGGATATCCAAAGAACTCCAGGGGTTATCTATTCTATTACGCCGAGGAACAAAAGGTCTTTGTTTCTCGTAATGCCCATTTTCTAGAACATCAGTTTTTAGAAAAAGGAATAAATGGGAGTAAAATAGAACTGGAAGAAATTCTAGAACCACAAACTGTTACTGAAAGTATGGTAGAACCAGAAGTTCAAGAAGAACAGGACATCCCGACACCACTCCACAGGAGTAGTAGGTAGTCTCATCCGCCCGAGAGATACTACGGTTTTCTCATAGACGGGGATAGAGAGGATTGCACTATTGACTATGATGAGCATACTAGCTTCCAGCAAGCCATTCAGAGCGGTGACTCAGTAAATTGGCTGGATGCAATGCGGACTGAAATGGAGTCCATGTACACTAACAAAGTATGAACTTTGGACATTGCTCCAGATGGGGTAAAACCCGTAGGATGCAAATGGATCTTCAAAAAGAAGATTGGTGTAGATAGACAGGTTGAAACCTATAAGGCTAGACTTGTTGCAAAGGGTTTCCGTCAAAGACCTGGTTTGGACTATGACGAAACCTTTTCTCCAGTGGCTATGCTTAAATCTATTCGGGTCCTTCTTGCTATTGCTGCCTTCCACGATTATGAAATCTGGCAAATGGACGTAAAGACAGCCTTTCTAAATGGTAATTTGGAAGAAAGCGTCTATATGGATCAGCCAGAGGGATTCATTCAGAGTAGGAGCTGCGGTAAAGTATGCAAGCTGCTTAAGTCCATTTATGGACTAAAGCAGGCATCGTGGAGTTGGAACATCTGTTTTGATAATGCTGTCAAAGAATTTGACTTTATCAAAAATCCATATGAACCTTGCATATACAGTAAGATTGTAGGGAGAGCTATAGTATTCCTCGTCTTGTACGTGGATGACATTCTCCTAATAGGAAATGATATTCCTATGTTACAGTCAGTCAAAAGATTCTTGTCACATAAATTCTCCATGAAAGACCTGGGTGATGCCACCTACATTCTGGGGATCCGGATCTATCGTGATAGATCAAAAAGGATGTTGGGACTTTCGCAGTCCAGCTACATAGACACCATAGTGAAGAGATTCAGTATGGAAGATTCTAAGCGTGGTAACCTACCGGCTTGTCATGGAATCACCCTCTCTAAAGAGATGTCTCCCAAGACTGATTTGGAAAGGGATCGCATGTCGATTATACCCTACGCTTCTGCGGTAGGCTCTATAATGTATGCGATGTTATGTACCAGACCAGATGTAGCATACGCATTGAGCGTTGTAAGCCGGTATCAGGCAAACCCAGGGGAGAATCACTGGATAGCAGTAAAGAACATTCTCAAGTACCTAAGAAGGACTAAAGATATGTTCTTGGTGAATGGCGGAAAAGACCTCCAGATTGAGGCCTTTGACGACTCCGGCTTCCAGAGTGACAAAGATGACTCCAAGTCCATGTCGGGTTATGTCTTTACCCTCAATGGAGGGGTGGTCTGTTTGAAGAGTTCCAAACAGGAGACCGTTGCTGACTCAACGATGGAAGCAGAGTACATAGCTGCTTGCGATGCCGCAAAAGAAGCTGTCTGGATGAAGAAGTTCCTCACAGAACTTCAGGTGGTTCCTACCAGTGTTGATCCAATACCTCTGTATTGTGACAACAATGGTGCTATAGCTTTAGCGAAGTAACCCAGGTCCCATCAGAAGTCCAGACACATCTTAAGGCGATATCACCTGATCAGGGAGATCGTAGATCGCCGGGAGATCGAGGTGAAAAGAGTAGAGACAGAGAATAACATTGCTGATCCATTCACAAGGCCCTTCCTCAGACGCAGTTCGAGAGGCTATTCGAGATGATAGGTCTACGATATGCCAACTCATGGCCCTAGTGCAAGTGGGAGATTGTTAGTGTATATGCCCTAGGGGCCATTATTGTATCATACTAGGTTGTATATTACTTAATGGAAGCTTGGGATATTCACAGTTGTATATAACAGTCTTGCTAAAAAAGGTAGTATGCTACCTGGTTTGTGTCTACTTTAATATATGCATATGTTTCTTGTAACGTATCACTTATACATATTAGTAGAGCCCATAGGATCTTTGCTTGATTACCAGCGTCGTGATGACAGTCACACTAGTGGGGGCTGGGTAGTCTGTAAGCAACATCCTATACAGGTCCCTGGTCGTTGGATTATCGAGATAAGGCATCGATATTCCGGAGTAGACTAAGTATGTACGCTTCTCATCCCAGTTGGGGAGATGGTCTGTCCCACAGCCATCAGTACGTCGTACTGGAGATAGTATACAGGTGCTCGTTAGGTTACAGGTACACCGGACAGGACTCGTAGGGAAACTGATTGGTTGGTATTATACCCATCGTCAGTTAACAGTTCCCTGGTGACATGAGTATAGCATAGTCTGCAGACTTGACACTGCTACTTCGCCTCGAGTGTGTCCCACTGTTCTTAGATTACTACCCTACCACGGCTCAAAGGAGTCGTGCAAACAGGTAGCAGTTGGGTGCAGTCCCGAGCACTTGGAGGCTGTGGCGGTTAGACAGGATTCGTCTCTCCCGGTATTGGGAGTTGATATCGCACTGTGTCAGAGAGCCATTGCGCAAAGTCCCTAGCCAGGGCAAGCGAGATTTACTGGTAGGTTCCAGTAGTTTCTTAGGGTGTAATGGGCTTCGCTCTGACACGACTTATACAGCAATTAAGGGACTGGCGCTTGCCGCCCCCTAGGCTCAATATGCGATAGTCTTAGACGAACAGACCGGACTGTACGGAGATTGTCACATCAGGCTCAGTAGGAGTTCGGATGGTTTTCCTCATCGGCCTTCTTATCGACATCTACCTGGGGACCGTTACGTACAGCTAGTGCCGCTTGCGGTCTGTGGTTAAACCCACTTCCAGCGTAGTGTCGAGTCTTTAGTGTCCCACACAGAGAGTTTCCCTGCTCCAGGCGAAACGATATAGAGGTCGTATGGTTTTACGACAAGGGTTCGGACGCATACGTGTGTTTACGCACGTACGACGTTCGGACAATTTTTACTAGTCGGCTTTGGTTTAAGCCAGTTTCTAGTATCAGGTTATTGGATTTATACAGTATAAATTTATTCCGTGTTTTCACGGATTGGAGGGGCGTTCTCGTAATTTTCCGGGAAGCTTCTAGAAGCAGGTGACTTGGGGGTTAAGGTAGCATAAGCATTTATTGCTTAATGACTCATTTGTATGATTCGTCCATGGAGTTAATGCTTCATTTATGAAGCTAATGACTCATGAGATGAATCACACAAGGTGAATGCATCAACCATGATGATTAATCATATATATTATGTATTTGATAAATTGTTATGGTTGATATATATTCTAATGAGTTCATTTTTCAATTCATTCTTATCATCACCTTCTCTCTCCTCAAGCTCTCTCATTCTTGAAACCCTAACCCTGACCTCTTATGTGTTGAGATCAAGGGTTAGCTAGACTAATACATCCATAACCTCACTCTAAATCCCCTAGGTAGCTTAGATTAGCACTTTGAGCAACCTAATTATCTCAAGTTAGAGATAAAGCTTGGCGTAGGAGCTCTCGGGTGGATCGTCTTTGACTCGAGGAGGCCGTTGAGGTGCCGATATTCCAAGGAGCCTACGAGAAGTGGAGGACCACGATGAAGACCCGAAGGACAAGTAACGTAAGGTATAACTTCGAATCCGAGTAGTTAAACCTTTCGTAGTTTGCTAGTAACGGTTTAGATACGATTCATGCGCTCAAATCCGTGTTACGAAGCTTTGATAATCGTTTTTCATATATTCCGCCTCCCCGCAAGTTCGTGGGGTGCGTGACATGGACTTACAATGACGGGACCCAGTGGCGAATGCGGATGGCATATACGTACATCATATTTTCATTCTTTTGTGGTGTGATTAATTGATGGGACTGCATTGATTCGGATCAATGCAAGCTAAACAAACCTATTTTGATATTGTTGGAACATTTTTCAAAAAGCTGTTATTGCAAGGATGTTCTCTTTTATTTTGCACAGTGGTATTCGGTTATGAATATCGAGCACCTCAGTCGACGAGGCAAGGGCCGAGATCCTTTCACTTGGAGTGACCCCTTGGACAGAAGTTTGCGTCAGGGTATTAACTTCACTATAGCCGATTGCCTTTTTGCTTTGCATCGTAGTATTCAGTTGGAATATCCTGCACCTCATTCTACGGGAAAAGAGCCGAGATCCCTTCACCGGGAGTGACCTTTTTAGCAAAGTTTTTTCGCCAAAAACCATTCGTAGCCCTCCGTCATTTCCTACAAGTGGTACTTAGCATTCGTGTTGCGTTTGTTGACTCCGTCAAGGCGTAGTGTACGGTAGCTAAGTGGTGCTTGTTTGTAGCATGGATATGTGATTGTTTAGGACAGTCGTGCGGCCTTGTTGACTCCGTCAAGGGCACGTACGGGTGGGTTTTGTTAGTGTATATGCCCTAGAGGCCATTACTGTATAATACTAGTTTGTATATTACTTAATGGAAGCTTGGATATTCACAGTTGTAAAGACAATCTTGCTTAAAATGGTAGTATGCTACTTGGTTTGTTTCTACTTTAATGTGTACATGTGTTTCTTTTAGCATATCGCCTATACACATTAGTGGAGCCCTTAGGATCTTTGCTTGATTACCAGCGTTGTGATGGCAGTCACACTTATGGGGTCTGGGTAATCTATTAGCACATCCTTATACAGGTCCCTAGTCGTAGGACTATCGAGACAGGGCATCGATACTCCGGAGTAGACTAGCGTATACGCTTCTCATCCCAGCAGGGGAGATGGTCTGTCCCACAGCCGTCAGTACGTCGTACTTGAGATAGTATGCAGGTGCTCGTTAGGTTACGAGTACACTGGACAGGACTCGTCGGGAACTGTTGGTTGGTACTATACCTATCGTCAGTTATCAGTTCCCAGGTGACATGAGTACAGCTTAGTCCGCTGACTTGACACTGTCACTTCGCCTCGAGTGTGTTCCCACTGTACTTTGATTACTACCCTACCACGGCTCAAAGGAGTCGTGCAAACAGGTAGTAGTTGGGTGCAGTCCCGAAGCACTTGGAGGCAGTGACGATTAGACAGGATTCGTCTCTTCCGGTATTGGGGGTTGATATCGTGTTGTGTCTAGGAGAGCCATTACACAAAGCCCCTGGCCAGGGCAAGCGAGATATACTGGTAGGTTTCCAGTGTTATTTCAGGGTGTTCTGGGCTACACTCCGACACGAATTATACCGCTAATAGGGGACTGACATTTACCGCCCCCTAGGCCCGCCATGCGATATTCTCAGACGAATGGACCGGACTATACGGAGATTGTCACATACAGGCTCAGTAGGAGTTCGGATGGGTTCACCTCATCAGTCTTCTCATCGGCATCTACCTGGGGACCATTACGTACAGCTAGTGCCACTTGCGGTCTGTAGTTAAACCCACTGCCAGCGTAGTGTCGAGACTTTAGAGTCACACACAGAGGGTTATTCGTCTTTGGGCAAAACAGAGTAGAGGTCGCATGGTTTTGCGACGGGGTTCGTTCACATCCGCGCACTTGTGCACGTTTGGTGTCCGGACAGTTATTACTAGAGGGCTTTGGTTTAAGCCAGATCCTAGTATATGCTTTGGGGTTAGTTTTATCTCATTGTATTCGTGCTCCTCGGAACACGAATGCGGGTGTGTATGCACAGTTGGCTGAGGCAGAGGAAGAGGAAGAGGATTCTCATTAGGGTTTTGGTACGGGTGTGTATGCACAGTTGACGGTTGTCGTTTACCAAACCCTAATGAATATGTGAAATATCAATTAATAATATTAATTAAAGGAAATTGAGTTATGGTTAGGGTTCTTGACTTGTTGACCAAGGTTGACTTGTTGACCAAGGTTGAAAAGTTGACCATCATCATTTCAAGCAAAGAAGCTCATTGATCTTTGCAAAACTCATTTAATGTGAAATGATAATGGTCATTTCAACATACCATCACCTTTTTCATTTTGATTAATTTTGTTAATTGATTAATTCACATATATTTGATATGGTTGCAAAAACTCTCTCATTCTGTCATATTCATTCTCTCTCATCCTTTGCTCTTCCCCTTCCTCTAGCTCAAGGAAAATCCTTCTCATGAGTTGAGAACCATTTCCTTTGAGATAAAACACCAAAGCCACTCTCTACTCATCCTAAGGTTGAAGGTCTAGCAAGCCTAATACTTTAGTTACCTTAAGTTCGAGGAAGGAGCTCAAGGTAGAGACCCTCAGGTGGATCCATCTTCGGCAAGAGAAGGCGACGAGAAGAGAACCAACCGACCACCACAAGGAGTCCAAGAGAAGGAGTTCAAGTTAATGTATAACCCCCTAACCGAGTAGGTAAAGCTCTTGTTAGTTGCTTGTGTGTTGTTTAGCAAAGATCCGGGTTTTCTAGTCTATGTTACCATGACCCGAAAAATCGTTTTTCACCGTTTCCGCAAGCCCGAAAGAACCGGGAGAGGTAACGTGGACTTACAGTGGTATCAGAGACTAGCTAAACACACCCTAGCATGTTAGCAAAGTATCTAGAATTTCGATCGGACAAAAAAAACCGCAAAACACGTTAAAAATATCAACTTTCTGCCGATTTTTATTTCTGCTCAAAAAATAATAAATCATGTACTAAAAATTGGCTCAGGGTTTTTACAGAACAGGCAAGAAAAACGATCCAGTGAGTCGACCAACTCACAGCGGATCCGCGGCCGAGTTGACTCGGCCGTGGGTCGTTTCTCCTGCAGTGTTCTTATATTGATGTTTTGGGATTTTTAGGATGGTTTGTTTCTGCCCAGATTTCCAGAGAACAAATTTGTTTTTGGCGTGGTTAAAAATCCGTATTTTGATCGAACTTCTCTAGACTTTGGCTAATGGGTTATATCTGTGATGTGATATATGTATTGAACGTCTGCTAATCGCTATACGTCGATTAGTGGGGGTTATACATATCTGTGATCTGTAATGTTGATGGTTTGTGTATATGAATTCGTTGGATTGTCGCGGATGAATAGCCAGGGGGTTGTGAGATGAGTGTTTTCTTTATCTTTCAATTCATGTAATATGTAAATTGATGTAATATTATTTATATGGCCGCACAACCGGGATGGGGGTGTAGCCGTCATTGTATAATTTCTTTTACTGTTTTTGCTCTTAGGATAGACCCAAGGTGGGGTGCACAAACTACCAGGTACCTCGAAGTGCCGAGTGGCCTACTCACATTGTTGAGGGAGGTTGCTTCGCTTCGGGTACTTGGCGGGTAGTTTGCCGCACCCGTAGGGGTCTAGGGTGGGGTATTGGCTATTCATCGCGACCGTGTAATCCGCTTTTCGTTGCAGGCTCGAACGAAGCGCGGATTCCTAGTATATCCAATGTGTTCATCTGTGATCTGGAATGGCTATCATTGCATCTGACGAATGTAAATATCTATATGTAGATATCTATTTAGGCGTTGCTTATGTTTTGCATCCGCACTAGTTCAGCCCCCGCTCTGTCGTTAGTTAAGTAACCTAACAGGTGATGACGGGACCCCGTGGCGAATGCGGTTGGCATAAGCGTACGTCATATTTTCGTTGTTTTTTGCAATGGTAGGATTAAATGATGGGACACATTAAATTAATGCAAGAAAATAAACCAAAGTAAAAGTCGTTGGAACACTTTAAAAACCACTCGGTTCTGTTCAAAAACCAACTTTTAAATGCGGAGCTTGAACCACTCTTTTTAAAAGCTATCTCGTTCCATCGATTATATCAAGTTCACTACGTTCACGGTTTCGCCAAAACCATTCGTAGCCCTCCATCATTTCAGTTAAATATTCGGTAGTATTCAAGCTATGTATTTTGACCTCACGCCAAGGCATAGTGATTGGTAGCTGCCGGATATTTATCTGTTTCATAGATAGAATGCGTTGGTTTGAGACAGTCGTACTGCCATTTTGGCCTACGTCAAGGGTAGGTACGGGTGGGTTCAAATTAACCTGGATAATGATGGGTAGAACTTGACATGTGACTTATGACATTTTGACCTTACGCCAAGGTCATAAGAGCATGGGGCAAAAATCCACATCGGGAGTTTCAAAAGAAACTGAAACTTGCTAGCGCTGCATACAATTTAGAGTGTGATGATTCTGGTAGGATTCCTTCAGTTTTTTCACGCGATGATATTTGGATCTCGATCCTACTGTGAGTATATGCTACTCCTCCGGAACTTTCTCACTTAACGATCAATGCTATAAACAAAGTAGGTGTCTAGAAAGGTGTTAGCGGGGCTACGCCTACAGGGAAAAGAGGTTATTTAATTAAAGAACTTCGCGAAAGCGTTGGAAAACCTCCCTCGAAGTACCAACACTGGCCTGGCTGAAAGGTTAAGCAAGTATTGTACGGTGAGATTGATCCCGACTAATTCTTCCTTTTTGGTTTGAGGAGGGATTCGAGAGACAGTGGGACCCATCCTGTTTAGACAAACTAAAAACCACTCTAAACATGCAAGAGCATCATGCTAAAAGTGTTTCTTCTCTCTCTCCTAATTGCAGCGACCAAGTATCATGACCGGACTTAAGTTACTACTAGATAAAAACATACTGACAGGGCCAAACTACAAAGATTGGCTCAGGAATGTCAAAATGGCAATCACTTATGACAAGTTGGGGTATCTCCTTACCACCAAAGCTCCCCCTGTCCCATGTCCCAAAACCAGCGTCGCGGATAAGGAAATCCGTAAAACCTGGGAAATCGACTGCGCGAAGGCCAAGTGCTTCGTGCTTGCCTCTATGGACAATGAACATTAGAAGAGGCACGAGAATATGGACCTTGAATCCATATTTCTCCATACAAAAGAACTGTATGGAGAGCAATCCCGTATCGCCAGATAAGAAGTCTCGAAAAAGCTGTTTTTGACGAGATTGGCCGTCGGATCATCGGTAGCGGAACACGTGCTTAAGATGATTGGCTTCATTGAGGAGCTCGCGGACCTTGGGACCACGATAGAGAACGATCTCTACACGGACTTGATTCTCCAGTCCCTTCCTTCCACTTATGCCCAGTTTATCCTGAACTTCAACTTGCAAGAAAAAGAAGTTGAACTTTCAGAACTCCTCAACATGTTGAAGAGTGCAGAGGGCACCCTACAGAAAGGTAGGGAAACATCCACTTTGTTTGTAGGAGGATCTTCCTCTTCTAGGTCCAAGGCGAAAGCCAAGGGAAAGAAGAAGAAAAACCCCACCAAACCAAGGGGCGGTGTTAGTAAAGTGGATACGAAGGGAAAGGCAAAGGCAACAAAGGTAGCGGGAAAGCTTGTGGGGAAGGAAGAGTGCTTTTACTGTCACAAGAGTGGACACTGGAAAAAGGATTGCAGGGCTTGGAAGGCAAGAAACCAGGACCCGAAGCAAGTTGCGGCTTCGGCTTCATGTGTGTATGTTATTGAAAACTGTCTATCAATAAACTCTACTTCCTGGGTATTGGATACCGGATCAGGATAGCATATCTGTAATTCTTTGCAGGCACTGAGAAAGCGTAGGGTTTTGAAGGAAGGTGATATGACCCTCTGAGTTGCAAACGGAGCTGGCATGGATGCTGAGTCCGTGGGGAACTATCACCTGGGATTGTCAGATGGACACGTTTTGGTTTTGCGTGATTGTTATTTTGTACCCAATGCAACCTGTAATATCATATCTGTATCTTTATTATCTAAAGAAGGTTATGAATTTGCATTTGTAATTAATGTTGTGAACATTCACCTTAATTAAGTTTTGATTGGGTCGGGTACATTAAACAATGGTATATACGTATTAAACCTACCACTGATTTTCAATGTCCAGAATACACACAAAAGAAAGTCTCCGGAAATAAATCAGGCTTTCTTATGGCATTGTAGACTGGGTCACATCAATGAGAGAAGGTTGACGAAGTTACATACAGAAGGATATTTGGATCCGTTCAAATATCAATCATATGCAACTCGTCAATCCTGTCTCAAAGGAAAGATGACAAAAACTCCATTCACTGGACACGGAGTAAGAGCGAGCGAGCTCTTGGGACTCGTACACAGCGACGTGTGCGGTCCAATGTCTACGCATGCGCGGAGCGGTTATTCTTACTTCATTACTTTTACGGATGACTTTTCAAGGTACGGATATGTCTTCTTAATGAAATATAAATCCGAAGCCTTTGGAAAATTCCAGGAATATAAGAATGAAGTAGAAAAACAAACAGGCAAAAGTATCAAGACACTGAGATCAGATCGAGGTGGTGAATACTTAAGTGCCGAGTTCCTAGATTACTTAAAAGAGAATGGAATTCTCTCTCAGCTTACTCCTCCGTACACTCCGCAACATAACGGTGTATCGGAGAGACGGAACCGAACCCTATTGGATATGGTACGGTCCATGATGAGTAACACTAAGTTGCCGCGATCATTCTAGGGATATGCGCTAGAATCAGCTGCATACCTTTTGAACCGAGTTCCAACTAAGACTGTGCCTACCACACCATATGAGATATGGAGTGGGAAGAAACCCTATTTTCAATATCTGAAGATCTGGGGATGTCCAGCTTTTGTCAAAAAGCAGCATGCGGACAAACTCGAGGCACACTCAGTACTGTGCAAGTTTGTGGGATACCCAAAGAACACCAGGGGGTATCTTTTCTATTACGCAGAGGAACAAAAGGTCTTTGTTTCTCGTAATGCCCACTTTCTGGAACACCGGTTCTTAGAAAAGGAAATAAGTGGGAGCGCAATAGAACTGGAAGAAATTCCAGAACCACAGACTATTACTGAAAGCTTAGTAGAACCAGAGGGTTCGAAAGATCAGGACATTCCTACGCCGCTCCGCAGGAGTAGTAGGCAGTCTCATCCACCCGAGAGATACTACGGTTTTCTCATAGACGGGGATAGAGAGGATTGCATCATTGACTATGATGAGCCGACTAGCTTCCAGCAGGCCATTCAGAGCGTTGACTCGGTAAAATGGCTGGATGCAATGCGGACCGAAATGGAGTCAATGTACACAAACAAAGTATGGACTTTGGACGTTGCTCCAGATGGGGTAAAACCCGTAGGATGCAAGAGGATCTTCAAAAGGAAGATTGGTGTAGATGGACAGGTTGAGACCTATAAGGCTAGACTTGTTGCAAAGGGATTTCGTCAAAGACCTCGTTTGGACTATGACGAAACATTATCTCCAGTGGCTATGCTGAAATCCATTCGGATCCTTTTTGCCATTGCTGCCTTCCACGATTATGAGATTTGGCAGATGGACGTAAAGACCGCTTTTCTAAATGGAAATTTAGAGGAGTGTGTCTATATGGACCAGCCAGAGGGTTTCATTCAGAGTGGGAGCAGCGGAAAGGTGTGCAAGTTGCTTAAGTCCATTTATGTACTAAAGCAGGCATCACGGAGTTGGAACATCTGTTTTGATGAGACGGTCAAAGATTTTGGCTTTATCAAAAATCCAGATGAACCATGCATCTATAGTAGATTTGTAGCACGAACTGTCGTATTCCTCATTTTATATGTGGATGACATTCTCTTGATAGTAAATGGCATTCCTATGCTACAATCTGTCAAAGGGTTCTTGTCACACAGGTTCTCCATGAAAGACCTGGGTGATGCCTCTTACATTCCGGGGATCCGGATCCATCGTGATAGATCCAAGAGGATATTAGGACTTTCACAGTCCAGGTACATCGACACCATACTGAAAAGATTCAGAAAGGAAGATTCCAAGCGCGGTAATCTACCGACTTGTCACGGGATCACCCTCTCCAAAGAGATGTCTCCCAAGACTGATTTGGAAAGGGATCGCATGTCTATTATACCCTACGCTTCTGCGGTAGGCTCTATAATGTATGCGATGTTATGTACCAGACCAGATGTAGCTTATGCACTAAGTATGGTAAGCCGGTATCAGTCAAACCCTGGGGAGAAGCACTGGATAGCGGTAAAGAACATTCTCAAGTACCGGAGATGTTCTTGGTGTATGGCAGAAAAGACCTCCAGATTGAAGCCTTACTCCAGCTTCCAGAGTGACAAGGATGATTCCAAGTCCATGTCGGGTTATGTTTTTACCCTCAATGGAGGGGCGGTGTGTTGGAAGAGTTCCAAAAAGGAAACCGTTGCTGACTCGACGATGGAAGCGGAATATATCGCTGCTGCAGATGCCGCAAAAGAAGCAGTCTAGATAAGGAAGTTCTTGACAGAACTTCAGGTGGTTCCGTCCATTGTTGATCCAATACCTCTGTATTGCGACAACAACGGGGCTATAGCTTTAGCAAAGGAACCCAGGTCCCATCAGAAGTCCAAGCACATCTTGAGGCGGTATCATCTGATCAGGGAGATCGTGGGTCGCCAGGAGATCGGGGTTCGGAGAGTTGCTACGGAAGATAACACTGCTGATCCATTCACGAAGCCCTTACCCCAGACTCAGTTCGAGCGGCTGATCGAGATGATAGGTCTTCGATACGCCAGTACATGGCCTTAGTGCAAGTGGGAGATTGTTAGTGTATATGCCCTAGAGGCCATTACTGTATCATACTAGTTTGTATATTATTTAATGGAAGCTTGGGATATTCACAGTTGTATAGACAATCTTGCTCAAAATGGTAGTATGCTACTTGGTTTGTTTCTACTTTAATGTGTACATGTGTTTCTTTTAGCATATCGCCTATACACATTAATGGAGCCCTTAGGATCTTTGCTTGATTACCAGCGTTGTAATGGCAGTCACACTTGTGGGGGCTGGGTAATCTATAAGCACATCCTTATACAGGTCCCAAGTCAAAAGACTATCGAGACAGGGCATCGATACTCCGGAGTAGACTAGCGTGTACGCTTCTCATCCCAGCAGTGGAGATAGTCTGTCCCACAGTCGTCAGTACATCGTACTTGAGATAGTATGCGGGTGCTCGTTAGGTTACGAGTACACTGGACATGACTCGTCGGGAACTGTTGGTTGGTACTATACCTATCGTCAGTTATCAGTTCCCAGGTGACATGAGTACAGCATAGTCCGCTTACTTGACACTGTCACTTCGCCTCGAGTGTGTTCCCACTGTACTTTGATTACTACCCTACCACGGCTCAAAGGAGTCATGCAAACAGGTAGTAGTTGGGTGCAGTCCCGAAGCACTTAGAGGCAGTGACGGTTAGACAGGATTCGTCTCTCCCGGTATTGGGGGTTGATATCGCGTTGTGTCTAGGAGAGCCATTACACAAAGTCCCTAGCCAGGGTAAGCGAGATATACTGGTAGGTTTCCAGTGTTATCTCAGGGTGTTCTGGGCTACACTCCGACACGACTTGTACCGCTATTAGGGGACTGACGTTTACCGCCCCCTAGGCCCGCCATGCGATATTCTCAGACGAACGGACTGGACTATACGGAAATTGTCACATACAGGCTCAGTAGGAGTTCGGATGGGTCATCTCATCAGTCTTCTCATCGGCATCTACCTGGGGACCGTTACGTACAGCTAGTGCCGCTTGCGGTCTGTGGTTAAACCCACTGCCAGCGTAGTGTCGAGTCTTTAGAGACCCACACAGAAGGTTATTCTCCTTTGGGCAAAACAGAGTAGAGGTCGCATGGTTTTGCGACGGGGTTCGTTCACATCTGCGCACTTGTGCACGTTTGGTGTCCGGACAGTTATTACTAGCGGGCTTTGGTTTAAGCCAGATCCTAGTATATGCTTTAGGGTTAGTTTTATCTCATTGTATTCGTGCTCCTCGGAACACGAATGCCGGTGTGTATGCACAGTTGACTGAGGCAAAGGAAGAGGATTCTCATTAGGGTTTTGGTACGGGTGTGTATGCACAGTTGACGGTTGTCGTTTACCAAACCCCTAATGAATATGTGAAATATCAATTAATAATATTAATTAAAGGAAATTGAGTTATGGTTAGGGTTGTTGACCAAGGTTGACTTGTTGACCTGTTGACCAAGGTTGACTTGTTGACCAAGGTTGAAAAGTTGACCATCATCATTTCAAGCAAAGATGCTCATTGATCTTTGCAAAACTCATTTAATGTGAAATGATATTGGACATTTCAACATACCATCACCTTTTTCATTTTGATTAATTTTGTTAATTGATTAATTCACATATATTTGATATGGTTGCAAAAACTCTCTCATTCTCTCATATTCATTCTCTCTCATCCTTTGCTCTTCCTCTTCCTCTAGCTCAAGGAAAATCCTTCTCATGAGGTGAGAACCATTTCCTTTGAGATAAAACACCAAAGCCACTCTCTACTCATCCTAAGATTGAAGGTCTAGCAAGCCTAATACTTTAGTTACCTCAAGTTCGAGGAAGGAGCTCAAGGTAGAGACCCTCAGGTGGATCCATCTTCGGCAAGAGAAGGCGATGAGGAGAGAAACATCCGACCACCACAAGGAGTCCAAGAGAAGGAGTTCAAGTTAAGGTATAACCCCGTAACCGAGTAGGTAAAGATCTTGTTAGTTGCTTGTGTGTTGTTTAGCAAAGATCCGGGTTTTCTAGTCCATGTTACCATGACCTGAAAAATCGTTTTTCACCGTTTCCGCAAGCCCGAAAGAACCGGGAGAGGTAACGTGGACTTACAGGTTTAATGCAATCAAGATAATGATGGGTTGAACTTGACTAGGACTCTTTGATTTATTGACTCCGTCAAGGTCACTTGGGTCTTAGGGGTAAAAATCACATCGGGAGTTTCTAAAGAAACTGAAACTTGCCAGGCATGCGCATACCTTCTGGAGTGTGATAACGTAAGTTGATTCCATCACGTTATCATGCGGTGATAGTTGGATCCCTATTCTCACTGATGAGTTGGTTTACTCCTCGTGTGATCCCGACTAATTCTTCTTTCAGGTTTGGAGGAGAATTTGAGATTATAGTGGGAGGTTTCCTGATTAGATAAATTGATAACCATTCTGATCTAGGTTAAAGTGCACGCTGAGTGTTTCTTTTCTCTCTCTCTTTGGCAGCGACCATGACCCGACCCTTGACTTTGACTCAGTGACCAAGTTAACCGAACCTTCTTAAAACACTGGTTTTTGGATTGTCTGAGTTGCATACCTCATTGCCACTCCTACTTTTACCCTTTTCTCCAGAACACGCCGTATTACTACGAACTTCCACTTCCATTTGATAAAACCATCGTATGGTTATATACGAACTCGAAGGAACTTGTTCCAGATTCGAGGATGGTTTCCGGTTCTGGGGAAAATGAATAGGACTATTCAGTTGTATTTTCCTTTTACCTTCTCTCACGTTGCGAGTACACCTATTACTCTTATTAGATAGTCTTCTTCCAAACCATAGGCAGGTGCTGAACGTTGGGGAATGAAGAAAACCAATTAGCCTAACGATGGTGTACAGAAGGTAATAAGTTAAGACAAATAAAGGGATTAGTGAGAGTGCAAAGTAAATTACGACTGCTATTCACGACCAAACCAAGCATTTCATCGCCACACCAACTTCACCTTTGTATTTCTCCAGGACACTCCGTATCACTGCGAAGATCCATAGTTATTTGGATACTCCATCGTATGGTTATATACGAACTCGAAGGAACTTGTTCCAGTTCGGGTATGGATTCTGGTTCAGGAGAAATAAGAATAAGGTTTATTCAGTTGTCTTTTATCTTTACCTTCTCTCGGGTTGCGAGTGCTCCTAGGATTAGGACAGTACACCTATTACGCTTATTGGATAGTCTTCTTCCAGACCATAGGCCGGTGCCGAACGGTAGGGAAGGAAGAAAACCATTTAGCCTAACGATAGTGTGCCGAAGGTAACGACTAAAGACATATAAAAGGATTTAGAGAGATGGCAAAGAAATATACGGTTACAGTTGTGAATCTGATAATGGAAGAGGAATTACTAAGAATACCCGGATACGCCTTCGAAAGATTTATATGTTTCAATTTCATTGTGTATTGTTAAATGAAAACTGATTTCCCAATTAGCCCTTGCTCCAGGGTATGTATTTACCAGGTTTGATTCTCACATCTGTATGGTTTTACAGATGATGAGTGGGAGCAAGTTATTGGGAATTGGGAGATCATCCTCATTATATCGGGATTCGTTGTAATTGGTGATATTTGAGAAAATCACCTGTGTTGTTTGCCGAACGGCAAATATTTGGTTTTGAATATCCGTTGTTATGCACCAATTTCAAATTGATATATCTGTACGTTTATTTTTATAAAGTGAGATATAACTTTTTGAAATTATGTCTATGACATTTACCTATATCAGTGGATGGTTAGGTAAGGAGCATTAAACGGCGGTGTAATTCTTCTTAACCATAAGTATAGTTTTCAGCCTACGACACACAGGGAATGAGTTATTAGACTCAAGGGACATATACAGAGTATTGTATGTTGTCCAGTGTCCATAAGGACAGAGGGGTTGGTACTCGTACTATATTCTGCTTACTTATGACTTCTCTAGTTCTTATACATGTGTTTCGTGGAAATGCAAGGTCCAAGTTTTGAGAAGTTATAGGTATATGAATAAAGTAGAGAACCGGGCTTTGCAACTATCAGTATTCTTTAAGGTGATCGAAGATGTAGATACTTATGTATGGTATTCAGTTGATAGTAATGATTAAGAGAACTTGCTTCTTTTTCAGGTTACTCATAATTGGAAGCACTCCTAAGTTGAGTAATGCTGATCGGCCTCTCTCTCCATTTAGTTGACATGCACTGGAGAAAGCTGCATGATTTGAATCTGGTTCCAATTAAATCAGCGCCTCTGTTTCTATATTGGATATAGAATAGTTCATATCTTAACAATGTTAAGGTACGGGGAGTTGTCCGGCTTATGCTTAAAACCAGACACTGGATAACTCAAGGCACGTTTCTGTAATGGCTGTTTGTGGGTTGACCCGGGCTATGACGAGGGTTGACTTTCTACCATCTGGAAGATCAATAGTGATATTGTTCTTGACTCGCGACAGTTTTAGTAAAATTGACTTTTTCAGAAAACAGTAATGGGAGTATGGTAGAACTGGAAGTGATTCCAGAACCGCAAACGATTTCTGAAAATTTAATAGGACCTAAAGATTCAATATGGTTTGACATTCCATTGGCCACTCCGCAGATATGGTGGGTAACCTCAGGCACCCGAGAGGTACTCCGGTAGCCTCAAGGACGGTGACAGGGAGGTTCTTGTTTACCCAGATTTGACACTACTGTTGTTCCAGGCAATAAGACCCGGCAGGAGGATGAGTATAGCGTCGTTCTAAACTATCTTTAGAAGTGCACGTGTATATGACTCTGCCAAAGGGTTGTCGTAGTCAGTGGGAGCAGCGGAAGCATAGTGGACAGGTAGCTTATGTCTACTTATGGACTAAAGCAGATATAGCGGAGATAGATCATCTATTTCTGATGTGACAGTCATAGGTTTGACTTCATCAGAATAGGGATGGATCTGTTAAGAAGGTAGTAGGGTGTGATGTCCTGGTATTTGGATGACATACACAGAGTAGGAAGTGAAATTCCTATACTACGATCGGTTATACTTCGGTTGTCACATAGTGGTTTCTCTACATAGGATACAGATATAATATCAGACACTCTGGTTACTAGATCTATGGTTTTAGATCTAGATTTGGGTAGTTTTCCAATCTGGGTACTTAGACAGCATTCTACAGGTGTTTTAGAATGGATGACTCCTGGCACGGTAGTGTACCTGCAAATGATGGAGGCACCCTCTCTAAAGGTGTCTTACAGACTAAAGAGGAGAGGGATGTGCATGATTGGCAGATCACTTACTTAGGCAATTGAGTCAATCATGAGATGTCAAGTACCACACCAGACGTTGTATTTTGCACTAAATGCAATAAGTTGATATTAATCTTATCCTGGAGAAACGTTCAGAAGAAGTTTTAGAACATAAGTGAATGTTCTAGGGAAATGATAATGGCAGCCTCCTTCGGGAGACGGTTATCATTCCAGGCTTCTAAGGTGACCCGGATGACAGAGTGACTGTCAGAGTTATAGTTTTCCCTCTGACGAGGGGCAGTAGTTTGGACAGATGGTCCAAGCAGATACTGAGGGAGGCATGGCGCAGGATACTGATTAAGTTCAGTTGACGATACAGTCTAAGAAGTTTGGATTTGGAGTTCATTTATGAATTAGGTCCCATCAGATATCCAGACATATTTTAAGACAGGTATTGCTCATTCCGGGAGATGGGTTTTTTTGCGAACTTGAGATTAAGAGAGACATAGAAAGAAATATCAGTGCGGAACCACTCACTGAGGCTATTCCTCGAACGCAATAGTTTCACAAACGGGCTTTGTGAAACTGATCAGTAGAGGAGTTGGGTGTTCGGTATCACACGGGCTGTGAGTATGCGACATTGCAATAATTAGCCTTGAGTGCAAGTGGGAGATTGTTGGATATAGTGCCCTCAGAGTCAATTATTGGATTGCAGGCATGTGATTGCAATGATTGAGGGAGTACTTATACCGGTAGGACAGTCTTACTCGAGAGGTTTGTATACTATATGGTTTTTATTTATGATCGTGTACATGCTTTAGGTGACATTGTTGTTCACTATTACACGTTGATAGAGAATAGTATGCTAGCATGGTTTGTCTTTATTATCGTGTACTGCTTTAGGTGACCTTACAGATCGCTATTACACGTTGATAGAGCCCTTAGGATTCTTGCTTGACTACCAGCAGTATGATGGCGATCATATACGTGAGAGTTGGGTAGTCTATAATCACATCCTTAAAGTGGTCCCTAGTCATGGGAGTTTCGAGACTGGGCATCGATACTCCATTAGTAGACTAGTGTATACAGTCGAGACCCCGACGAAGGGCGGTTGCCGGTCTCACAAGCCATTGGTGTCAGTTGGATCACCTAAGATGTATACAGGTGCTCATTGGGTTATGAGTACACCGGATAGGACTCGCCGGGAACATGCTAGTTAGTATTATACCTGACGTCAGATAGCAGTTCCCTGGTGACATGTGTACAGGTTAGTTCATCGACCTAAGATCGTCATTTGTCTCGTGTGAGTTCCCACTGTGCTTTGATTATTACCCTACCACGGCTCAAAGGAGTCGTGAAAACAGGTTTTAGTTGGGTACAGTCCCGAGCCACATGGAGGCAGTGAGCGGATCGGCAGGGGTTTCGTCTCTCCCGGTATTGGGAGTGAGATCGCGCTGTGTCTAGGAGAGCCATTACACGAAGTCCTTAGCCAAGGCAGGAGATTTACTGGTAGGTATTCCAGTAGTATCTCATGGTGTTCTGGGCTACACTCCGACACGACTTGTACCTGCTTTTGGGGGTCTGACTTTTACCAACCCCCTAGGCCCACCATGCGATGCTCATAGATGAACGGACCGGACTGTACGGATATTGTCACTGACAGGCTCATTAGGGTGTCAGGATGAGTTCGCTCATCGACCTCCCTTTTGGTCAATACCTGGTAGCCCGTTACGTACGGCTAGTATCTCTGACGTGCTAGTGGTTAAATCCACAGCCAAAGTATTGACGAGTCTTTAGAGTCCCCCACAAACAGTTTTCAAGTTTCGGGCGAAACGTTGTAGAGGCCGTTTGATATATGGCAGGGTCCGATCATATACCTGCAGAAGTGCACGGATCATGATCGGGCGGATCATACTAGTGGGCTTTAGTTTAAGCCGGATCCTAGTATTAGATTTGTTGGATTACTTTAGTCTCATCGTATTCGCATTCAGTCGGAATGCGGATGCAGGTATGTATATACAGGTGAGGGGTATTTTTGTGATTCGTCACGAGTTTACTTTAGATGTTGCCGTATCTTTTTGTTGTTGTAAACATTTGGGTTAATGTTTACAAATGGAAATTGTGAGCTTAAGCCATCATTTTGTGCATTAAATGAGACATGTACCTCATGGGTGACTCATGGTCTCATTTCTTGTGAAAATGTCACTTTATTTGATGGATTTGTGTGTTGAAATGTGAAGGAGAGAGAGAGGGGCTGCTATATGATGAGTTTGGTCTTGTGTTTTTGATCTCACACTCTCACTCTCGTTATCATCACAAGACATAAGAAAAGAAAAGGGAACTTCTTCTTCTTCCTCTAGCTCACAACCTCCATTAATGGCTTCATCTTCAACCTCCATCCATGCAATGGATGCAAGAGACAAAGTTGTCACAAACATTCTCTACTTCGCCTTGGATACGTCGGCTAGCGAACTTCGTGCCCGAGTTGCTTCGGATGAAGCGGGAGCCCGTAAAAAGACTCGAAGATGTGGTGCCCTTTTCCGACGAGGAGATCGAGACCGGAGATGCCGCGAGGAGCTTGAGATGGTGGCCAAAGACCGAAGGACACGGATCGATCGGTATAGCTTTCCAACCTTTTCTCTTGTTAGCTATTTATAGGTTAATGGTTCGATCCGGATTTAAAGTATACAATAGCGCCGGTTTCTAGTTTGAAAAAAGTTTTCATTTCCGCATTTTGGCCTCGGACAGACGGCCGGGGCGCTACCGTAGACTTACATCTACTCACCTGCTCTTGCTTGCCGATGTCGACGTCGCCACGCCCCTCCTTGTTGCTCCGAACCCACTTGAGGGTACCTACATGTATACCACAAGACATCGTTAATGGAAATAGCACACGAAAACCAAATCGGCACGTGTATCGTTCATAGGTCAAAACCTATAGTCTCGCATGCAAGAATAGCCAAACCAACCCTCGACTGTCGATGTACAAACGTCAAACTATCGAGTTAAAACCAAATTCCTAAAATCCAGAATTCAAAATACGCAAAACAAAACCCCGAAATAAAACAACTCCTCATGAAACTAGTCCCAGATTTTGATTAAGGTGAAAACAATGTGCACAAACAATACTGGGGTGATGTATAGGAAGCATGTGACCTACAGAAGCAACCTGGACCCCTGAATCCACCACTTAGCCGGACCCATTGAAAGGTTCCTAGGCACCCTATAGAGGTCTCACAAGGCATCGAACATGCCAAATTTAAAAATTATGGTGCCGAGAAACCATAGTTAACGGATCGTTGCTAGATGTCTAGGCGAAATACAAAACTAGTTAACAAATTAACTATAGGTTAGATGCTACAACCTTTGTAGATCCGGTAATCCTCTTCCTTGGCTCCATGTAGGCATCCTCTCGCTGTCCTTTTCGAATCCTAGACTCGTTCATCGGCTTCATCGGGAAAACGAGCGGAATAGGTCGTCGGCTTCGTGTCAAAGACGATCTACGTCGAGGTTGCACAAGCTCAAGCTCCGACTTCAACAAGTGGTGAAACTTGTGAAGAAAACACCCAAAACAACTTGGCAAGAGGTAGAGGGTGAAGAAATAGGAGGTGGGTTCACTTTAGAATTGGATTTCTCACTTTAAAAATCAAGTTGCCATTGATGGCATCAAGCTTTCTCTTTGAAGAAGAAGAAGAAGATGAAGAAAGAATGATAAGTCTTCTATTTTAAAAATGAAACTAATATGAATACTTATCATATCTTGACCATGGTCAAGTGTAGAGATTAAACTAAGGTTAGTTGGATTGGTTAGGGTTAAGGATGAGATAAGGATGGTGGACTTTGTCAAAGCTTCAAGAAGCTTCAACATAGCTCCAAAATAAGCCACCATTCTTAACTTAATCCTTTCCAAATAAATAAATGAAAAACCAAAACCCTAATCATCATTTAACCATGGTTTAACCCTTTACACTTAACCACATTATCAAGTATCATCAAACATGATACAAAGTAGTGCACAAAAGTATATCATATATACTTCTTGCACATCGAGTGAGAAAATCCATATAAAGTGAACCAATACTAGCTAATGCAAAACAATATATCAAATATATAATTATGCATTAAATCATTAAATCAATATTTGATTCAATGATCCGGTCATGTCGCACATACCCGACTAGAATCCAATGTATCGATTTATCGAATGAATGATTCGATAACTAGGTCATATCGAATATAACCAATCGAAACATATATCGCGAGAATGAAATGCGGTATCACATACACGCATTATTCTCGGTCCTGCACATATCTCATATGCGCTCCTATTTCGTTTCGCTTGAGCCAGGAAACCTCTGTGTAGGACTCTAAAGACTCGTCAATACGCCGGTAGCAGATGATGATCATATCAAACACCCACAAGCCGCAAGCGGTCTGCTAAACGTAACGGCCACCCGGGTATTGAGCGATCAGAAGATCGACGAGCTAGCCCGCTCACACTCCTGCGAATCCGACCAGTAACACTTACCATACAGTCCGGTCTCTTCGTCTGATATGTCGCATATCAAGTCTAGGGGTGGTAAACGTCAGACCCCAATAACCCGATAAGTCGTGCTGATGTGAGGCTCATAACGGGTCGAGAAACTACTGGTAACACTTACCAGCAAATCTCTGATCAACCCTGGCCAGGGACTTCCCTGTTATGGCCAATCGAGCACAGCGCAACATCAACTCCCAATACCGGGAGAGACGAAACCCCTCCTATCGCTCATTGCCTCCATGTGACTCGGGACTGTACCCAAAGACCACCGTTTTGCACGCCCTCATGGACGTGGTAAGGTGGAGATCAAAGCACAGTGGGAATCACACAAGACTCTATGACGATCTCGGGTCTACAGAAAAACCTGTACAAGTGTCACCTGAGAACTGCCATCTGACGTGAGGTATAATACCATCTGGGAGTTCTCGGCGAGTCCGTCCTGTGTACCCAGTCTCCACTGAGCACCCGTACACAATCTCTGATGTCAAACACCAATGGATATGGGATCATCCATCGCCCATCACATGGGTCGAGAAGCGTATACGCTAGTCTACACTGGTATATCGATGCCCCGTCTCGATACACCCACGACTAGGGACCTTGAAGGATGTACTTATGGACTACCATGTCCCCACTAGTATGATCCGCATCATAGTCCAGGTAGTCAAGTACACATCCTAAGGGCTTTACCAACATGTAACTATAAGACAGTATAAAGAGACTAGTGTACATGTTAAGATAAAGAGTAACCAGATAGCATACTATCATATCGAGCAAGAAAGTCATCTCTATATATGTCCAAGCATCCAATATAATATACAACATCTGTACAATACTGGCCTCTAGGGCATACATACAACTAACACCCATACCCATGAAATCCGGCAAGCTCGGTTTGGGGTGGGAGTTAGGGTCTCGTATGGTTAGGGTGGTCTCATATTGGTCTTATTAAGTCTCTGGTCTTGTTTGCTCAACTCAAAAATGCCCCAGATTGCTCCAGATTTCCCTGCACCCTCACATAACACACAAAATTGACATGGACAGTTTCTGTTTTTCCGTATTTGGGTTTGTTTCGAATTGGCCTGGGTTTCTAACATCATAGGGGGTTTAAAGCTCACCACCAAGGCTTTATTACACTAACACAACTCAAAATTCCACATAACCTCTTCTAGGAAAATTCAAAGTTCACTAAACTGCACTAAATCATAACTAAACACATATGAAAACTAAAGTGAATGGAAAACAACACAAATAGTGAAGGGATTACCTAGTTTGACACTCATGAATCCTCTAGAGCATCAAAATTTGATTTTTCTTCCTCTAAAGTGTAGCTTGTGAGCTTGTGCATGTTTTTTGTGAAATGGAGATGGACTTTTGGTGTTGTTTTGAGGGTGTTGTGAGGCTTGAAGTGGAGGAGGGAGATGTGGCTGCCATGGTGAGATGAGGGAGGGAGAGATTGATGAAGATGAAGAAGGGAACAAAGTGATATGGTCCAAGGTTGACCCCTCACCTCTCTCTTTCTCTCACCCATACCTTATTGTTTATTCCATTTTCTTTTCATTTCTTTTCGTTTGTTATCTTTTCTTTTCTTTCACTTTTAATTTAAAACCAAACCCAAATGACAAATAAAGAGAAACCATGATGGAAAAAATGTAACAAATGTGAAAAATCACACGGTGCATGTCATGTGCATAAAACACGCTTAATGCGCGATTAGCGATATTTAATCGCGAATAGCATTAAAATATTGTAAAAAAAAGGGCCGCTGCTGAAAAAACAATCATTTTCATAATTTTCATACATTTTCAAAAAAAGGGGCGCTGGTGAAAAAAAGGGGCGTTGGTGAAAAAAAATAAATCATAAATTTTCATAATTTATTTAAATCACACAAAGCACCCTCATTTCAGTAATTTCTATAATTTTCAAAAAAAATTCCCGATTTATCAGTATTTAATTATACCAAATGTTAAAATATTCATTATATTTATTATCTAATTAAAAAAATTCCCAAAAATAATATTTTATTTTTTCTGAAATGTTTTAGTTGGGGGATCTATAGTTGGATTGATTTAAGGATCGTTAATCTCGTTTGAGATTAAGATCAACTTAAATGTATGTTAAGAATACGTTAGTCTAATTTTAGACTTAGATCTACTTAACAGGATCATTTAGATCCAACAAAAGAGCATTTGGACTCTAAGGTTTGGAAATGCACTAGATAGTTATTGGTCCTCAGGACCCACCACCTCTCTGAAGATGTTGAATAATTACAACGACATGTATCAGAGGTGTGAAGAGATATACCCTTGAACCAAATGCCAGATTGAGAAGCAGTGGGATGAACATTACTTTGGATGCCATCGGAGATCAATTTTGAAAGACCTGAACATAATCAGGGCTCGGTTAAAAACAAGGTTTTGGTTTTGGGAGACTTAGCTAACTTGGGCTAAGATTAGCCTATCATAGTGTTAAACACTAGCCTATGTTCGGTGCTAAAATGCTCCTACGTGAGGTCTTTAAGTGTTGTCTAAGAACTAAAGATTTGAAGCGCTCATGTGAGGTCACGTGAGGCGTTTTAAAGTGGTGTTAAACACTGAAGATATGAAGCGCTCACGTGGGATCACGTGAGGCGTTTGAAATAGTGTTAAACACTGAAGATTAGAAGCGCTCACGTGGGGTCACGTGAGGCGTTTGAAATAGTGTTAAACACTGAATATTTGAAGTGCTCACGTAGGGTCACGTGAGGTGTTTGAAATAGTGTTAAACACTGAAGATTTGAAGCGCTCACGTGGGGTCACGTGTGGTGTTTGAAATAGTGTTAAACACTGAAGATTTGAAGTGCTCACGTAGGGTCACGTGAGGTGTTTGAAATAGTGTTAAACACTGACAATTTGAAGCGCTCACGTGGGGTCACGTGAGGTGTTTGAAATAGTGTTAAACATTGAGGATTTGAAGCGCTCACGTGGGGTCACGTGAGGTGTGAAAATATGAAGCGCTCACGTGAGGTGTTTGAAATAGTGTTAAACACTGAAAATATGAAGCGCTCACGTGGGTCACGTGAGGTGTTTGAAATAGTGTTAAACACTGAAAAATATGAAGCGCTCATGTGGGGTCACGTGAGACGTTTGAAATAGTGTTAAACACTGAAAGTTTGGAGCTCTCACGTGGGGTCACATGAGGTGCTTAGAGTTGGGCGCTGCCTCTTTGATTCTCTTTTGAAAAGGGCTAATCACTATTAAAGGGTAACGTTATGTCACGTGAGACGCCCTTAAAATATAAACTGCCTTGAATTTATTCTCCCTTTTTCTTATGAACGGCTTGTTCAGGGGTCACGTGAGAGCACGTGACCTGATCTCAGTTGTTTTCTCTTCTCTCCTTCAACACGGATGCTCACGTGGGAACAGGTGATCATGTTTGGGTACTGATCCTTTTTACGTGCATGGAGAGTTAAATTCCTTGTTTAAGAATTAAATTCTTTTATAGGGTTAAACCCCAGTTTTATTTAGAGGAATTAAATTCCTTTGTGTTTGAAAGAATAAAATTCTTTAAATCCAATTCTCCCTCTATGTTTTGGATTTGCATGGCAGAATCTCCCCGATGAGAATTAAATTCTCAAAATATGAGGAGATCTGCTTCTGCATATCATCAACCAGAGGAAGAACTAAGTTCTTATTTAGAAGAGTTAAACTCATGGTTTAAGAATTAAATTCTCATTTGTTTTGTGGGAGTTTATAAAATGATCTCCTTCCTTCTCTTACCTAGAGTTTCTTTCTTCTCTATTTTTCTCTGCTGTCTTATCCTCTTTTTTCTCTTTTCTTCTTGGCTCCTATTTATAGGAGAAAGAAAAGAATCGCTTTGTTCCGCCGATCTCTCATTGAGAGATTTTGATTGATTTTATAACCAACATGATCTTTTAGATCACTCGGTGAATTTTATTAACCGTTGGATTTTTAATCCAAAGGCTTCTATTTCACATCAGATATTTCATTTGTTGTTCCTGGCAAATTTTAGGAAAATATTTCCTTGCACAGAATCATTCTATAAATTGGTGATTTTTTAATCACCGCTGGATTTTTAATCCAACGATGCTCCCTTTTACATAGCGCAATCTTTTTTGTTTAGAAAGTTCTAGGGAAATATTTTTCCAATTAAGGTTTTTGATTCTTTTCAATTAGAACTTAATTCTATTAGTTTAGAGGGTTTCAAGAGTCTATCACGTGTTGGCACGTCACCTTACCAATTAAGCATTTAATTAGAATTTAATTCTATTGGTTCAGAGGGCTCAGAAACCCATCACGTGTTGGCATGTGACCCCACTGATAAAGCATTTAATTAGAATTCAAAAGGCTCAGGAACCCATCACGTGTTGGCACGTAACCCCACTGATTAAGAATTTAATTAGAATTTAATTATATTAGTTCAGAGGGCTCAAGAGTATATCACGTGTTGGCATGTGACCCCACTGATTAAGCATTTCCAATTGCTTATTTCATTCAGCGCCCATAGGCTTTGCCTGTAAAAGGTCACGTGCCGGCACGTGAGACCCAGTCACGTGTGGGCACGTGATGCCCGGTCACGTGTGGGCACGTGATGCCCGGTCACATATGGGCACGTGATGCCCCCCCTTTGGGGTTTTCCTTGCTGCTTTATTTGTATTTTATTCAGTTCCCATGAGGGAACAAATGCTCCCACAGCGTTGTTCTCACGTGTTTGCACGTGAGTGCAATGCTGTCATCTTTGTGGCCATTGGATTTGCCTAGGGAATAGTGAATATGAACCGTTTCCTATCATGTCTTATAAATGCAGAGGTCTCATCTTCCGCAGCGCCTCCGTTCCTTCATCTTCTTCCTTCTTCATTTTCTTTGAGAATTTAATTCTCTCCCTCAGAGCTCAGTTCTCTGTTCAACAAAACAAAATCCAGAGTTTAACTTTGTCAACAAAAAAGAATCCTTTTTCAGGTAAGGATCATGAACGGACGAGGAACTTTTTATAAAATTCTCTTTGGATTTTAAATCCACACCAAGGGTTTTTCCCTTAAATAAAACTCATCTTTCCAAGTTCTAAGAATGCATGATCCAATGTTAGGCGTTTTTCTGCTCTTACGGGATTGATGATGGTACTTGTTTTCTTCTGGAATTTAATTCCATTCCAAAGAGCTCAGCTCTGAAAAATTTCTTGGAATTTAATTCCTCTATTCAAAAGGAATTTAATTCCCTCAGAGAACTTAGTTCTAACAAAAAAACCTCTTGGGATTTTTTTTATCCTCAATTGTTCTTGACAAAAAATCTTAGGAGGGATTCTGTTTGATTTGTACAGAGTTCATGATGGGCTTTCCCTTGGGGGAATGTGTATAGATGTTTAAACTCTCCTATTCATTTATTGAGAATCGTCGTTTTGTTCTTATAATGATTACCCTGCCTCATCATTAGTGAGCCACCATATTGATTTTATGGGGCCCATGTGTTTTGCAACCAATGGTCCCATGGAATACGCTGCTTGTCATTTTCTTCCATTGTCCATATATACATATATGCACGTGTGGATTTCATTAACAGTTTTCCCTTCCTTTATTTCAGGAACCATGGCTTCTCTTCCATACTTTCCTTTTACCCGCTCGGAGACTGCTTTTCCTCAATCACCGTCTGACGAAGAAGTGATGGCAATGATTAGGGCTCATGACCCGGATTGCACCAACCTACATTTGTAGGGAACCTGTTACGGGCATATCATTCGGGGTCGCCGCAGCTTTCTTTGCGAGGTGCCAACAGAGCCTCTCCACCCATTCTTGTCGATGGAGCGTCCGCAGACAGCCTTTGCCGTGGAGGTGCTGGATTGGATTCCTACGGGCCGGCTTGAGCCGTCGACAACTGGGATACCAAACCACCCTTTGCCAGCCATAGACATCTTGAGGCGTCGTATTTGCCAAGGTGAAGCCCAGCCCTGGGGATGAGTCTATAAGATAGGGCTTACCCCTCGCCATCCAACGGGCTATCTTCTCTGGGCTCGTTATATCTTGTCTGCCCATCGTGCGCGACTACAGAAGGTCGGGCTTTATCAGGCGATGTACGCGTCTCTCTTTCATTATCAATCTCCCCATGTCTGGTCTGTTAAAGCTTTCCTAAATCAATAGAATCTTCCCACCAACACTTTCTTGTTAGGGGATCGTGAAGTTTCGATTTCTTTGGAAGAGTTTCGCGAGATCTCCGGATTACCGATCAGGGGAGCACCCTATGAATAATTGTTGCCACCTGACGAGTATGAATTCGCAACTGTGCCTGCTACGCTTGACGGCTTGTCGACCGAAAATGCCGTCCGTCAAAAGTATCCAAGTCTAATCAAGACTCTGGATATTTTTGAGAAGCTATTCGCAGAGTTAGAGGAACAGGGCACCACTTTTAAGAGTTTTATCGCCTGCTTCCTTCGTGGAGACGTCCTATCAAAGGAGAGACTCCGAAATTCACGAATATCACCGACCCTATCAGGTTTGGGCTAAATAAGCTACCGTCCAGAGAAGAAGATTTGCCACAGTTTTACATCCCAATCTTGCCGACTATACCTTTTGAGTCAATTGCGGCTCGCGGTATGGATGAAGAAACTTTCTTCGTTGGTTTTATCAGCCTTTGGCTCAGTTGGTTTGTCGTTCCAACGCATCGTCTCTTTATGAGAGCCTCAGTCATTTATCCTGCTCATCGCATTGCCGAAGGGACACGACTAGCTGTGAGCATTGCAGGGTTATCGCGCTTGTACCATGGGCTGAGTACTGCGGCCAATACCTCGACCCCGGGTGTGGATGTGGTGAGTTTCTCTCTTCATTATTTTACGTCGTGGATTGAGATGCACATGTTAGGGGCATTCGCTGCGCACCAAAGACCGGGTTTTTATGATGCTTATACCTTCCCGCGGCTCATTAGGTTGGTGGACGCTTCTGCTTCTGATCCGACTCAGTTAGGGGCTCTTCGTGTGCTGCTTAATCCTTATGCCAACGAAGGTGGGATGGTATTCAATGATTGAGTCCTCTCTGCTCCTTCGGGACTTATTCAACAGCTGTTTGATTTATCGAAAGAGGGAGCACCATCCTTGAAGCCTAGGGAAGCCATGCACTTGTATTCGATCAGACCGGGTTATTTGGTGTTCCGTCGAAGCGATGCGGTTCTTTTTATGCGGTATAATACACACCGCTTTGCCCAGAAATTGGGTTATAACTAGGGTGTTCCCTTCGAGGCATTCATAGTGGAGCCCATCTTGTCTTTAGAAGTTGTTCGTGACGCCACTCATCACTTCATGCGGCTGAACACCGGCTCTCGCTTCATCATCCCTGAGGCCGACTACATTCCAAGGTGTGTGGGGGCTTTTACGGGTTGGTACCGCCACCGAGTTAGTCCTATCATTGCTGAGGAGAGGAGGATACTTTTTGGATATAGAGCTCCCGCCCCGATCCAGGCTATGGGAGTCCCGCCGCGACCGCGGACAATGGTTCTCCCTCCCTTGAGGGGTACTGGTGTCTTACTTATTCCTGAGGCGGTGGATGCGGACCTGACTCCACCAACAGTTGGTATGTCGATGCGCACCAGAGCTCAGGCAAAGGCTTCTGATGATGCGTTGGTAGCAGTTTCATCAGTTGCGGCATCATCGATGGCAGGGTCATCATCGGTAGCACCGCCACAAGGGGATACAGGAGGCGAGGTTGGGCAACGTCGCACCAAAGCGCCGAAGGGAAGGAAGCGATCATATTCCAGCGATAGTTCCGGGTCGAAGCAGAGGAAGAAGACAGTCACCGGTCTGCTTGACTTTTTAATGGAATCTGAGCATATCGTTTAAGATGAACCAATATCTATGCAAGAGGCAGATGATGGTCTTCTTTTTCTAGGTTCATCTGCCGAGGAAGCCGCACAATTAGCTGAGGCTATATGGCGTTCCCAGGATGGGACCGAGAACGTGCGCGTCTCGAAGAGTTCCTATCCGGCCGTAATATTCTATGAAGATCCTCCATCTATACGGCGAGTATTTATAGGTCCTCTGGCGTAGGGAGGTGAGATAGCCCTCAAACAGCCTATCTCTGCCGCTTCTAAAGATGAGTTCTCGTTGTGGAATGGCAGCCATGAATCTAACCTAGAACCCCGGCGAGCATACCTTCTTAGGAAGGAACGTCGGCTTGAAAAAGCTATACTCGAGGCATCTTGGCGTATCGGTATGCACGTTTTCTGTATTTTTCCTTTGGCAATTAATTTGTTTATCTTTTTATGTCTTCTTATCTTCGTAAAACTTTTGCAAGGACTTCGACAATGGCAGAAAATCTGAGCTCAAGTCGTGTCTTGACCGTGGAATCTGTAAATATCCCCGATGAGACACCAGTAGGTGTGGAGGGGGTCGTTACAGTTGCTATTCCTGCTGCAGAGCTTCCATTGGCGGCTTCTGTTCCCCTTGTGCTCGTCCACCCTGAAGAGGTGTCCCTTCCGGCCGTGGATTTAATGGACCTTTCTGGTGATGGCCTGGAGATGGTGGAACAGGTAATTAAGATCGCCGTCCCTAAAGTGGTGGCCGCTGCTCCTCAACTGGAAGCTGTCACACCAGCAAATGTCTCCGATGATGTTCCTAAGGGAATGGAGGAGGCTGCCGAAGCTGCTATCCCTCCGGCTCAAGGCGGGAAGAGTATCGAAGGTAGTCTTCTTATCTTCCTTTAATGATCTCTTTATTATCTGACTCTTTCTGTCTTTTCAGAATTGTGAGGATTGGCGGCGTCCATCGTGAATTTATCTCCCAGAAAGTCCTTTCAGCGTCTACTCGAGATGGCCGCTCCGCAGGCAATATCTCCGCAACGCATCGTCCTCTCTTCCAGGCAAGGTTAATGTTATTTGACCCCGTCATTGAATTATTATTATTTCGTATAACGATGCTAATGCCTTCTATAGTTCTGGAAGCTGACGACGAAGTTGAGATCCTTGACGGGCCTGGAGATCTTTTAAACCCTTCTTACACGACTGTGGGTAAGTAAAGTTTTGACGTTGTTCTATCTGCTCTTTGTTTGTAAATCTCTCTGATTATTTATGATTCTTGATAGCTTTGCCCGTTCATACCCCACTGGAATCTCGCATCATTATGCCACCTGGTCCTTATGCCCTATGCGCATCTGAACGGATGGCGAAACAAAGCCTTCACTCTTTGTTGGCTCCCATAGAAGATCTTCATGCTGGTAGCTCGATCACGACCGAAGAATTTGCTTCTGAAGCCAACATTTCTCTCCCCTTTCTTGCTGCTTACCATGATGAAACACTGGTGCATGTCTGGGTCGAGTTTTGTCGTCGGGTGGAGGTTTGCTTAAATAGTCTAGAGTGCACGCGCCTTCCTTCAGAGGTCGTGGCTACAAAGGCGAGCTTGCGGGGGCTGGTCGAATGGTGCGCCGCAAATATGCAGTCATGTGAGAAGAGGCTCAATCGAAAGTTTTCGGAGAGGAAGATGGCTTCCAATGCGCTGGGGGAACCTCAAGCTGAACTTACGGCCAAGACCACTCGTGCGTATGAACTTTGGCGCGTTCTTCAAGAAGCTATCAGGGAGGTGGTAGCTATTGATAAAGCCGTCATTTTTACTCGCGAAATGGTTGAAGCTCACAAAGTTACCAAAAAGGAGCTTGAAAGTCGGCTCGCCTCATATCAGGCCCAACAGTCTCAAGAGGAGACCCGTCTTATAGCAATAACGAATCATGAAGCTGAGAATCAGCGGAAGAAAGATGAACTGATGAATCTATTAAATCGTCCGCCGGCTTAAACAAATGTATATGTTTCTTTTGGTTCTCCTTTTGTACTTACTCCTGAATGAGAGTATTTTTTTGATTCTTTTATAGATTGTACTTTGTATTCATTTTGATTCATGAATAAAAGACATATTTTGTTTCATGGTGGTGTGACCTTCTTAGTAAATGCATTTTGTGGATAATCTATTTTGATATCTTTGTAGGACAGCGATGGCTTAGGAGTCAGGTTCAGATCTGCCTTCTGAGACTTTCCAACTTTATGAGCCGTGAGGGTCTCATAAAGATTTTTCTCCCCACGAGTTGAGAGGATCTCATAGGTGTATTTTCTCCTTAGGAATCGTGAGGATTCCCAAGTGTGTTTTTCTGTTGAGAGTCATAAGGATCTCACAAGAGGATTTTCTTCCTTACATGTCGAGAGGACTCGTAAGTGATTGATGAGTTGACCTGCTCCCGAATCAAAGCATTTCTTTGATGGGGAGGTCGAGGGTTGACTTTGGCCGTTTTCCACGGGGTCAGGATTGACTTCGGCCGTGTTCCACGGGGTCAGGATTGACTTTAGCTATATGGGGTGAGTTGATGACGTATTTCCGCGACGGGGTCATTGGATGACATATTTCCGCAATGGGGTCATTGGATGTCGTATTTCCGTGACGGGGTCATTGGATGACGTGTTTCCGCGACGGGGTCACTGGCTGACATGTTTCCGCGACGGGGTCATTGGATGACGTGTTTCCATGACGGGGTCATTGGATGACGTATTTCCGCGACGGGGTCATTGGATGACGTATTTCCGTGACGGGATCATTTGATAACGTGTTTCCGCAACGGGGTCATTGGATGACGTATTTCCGCGACGGGGTCATTGGCTGACGTATTTCCGCGACGGGGTCATTGGATGACGTCCTTCCGAGACGGAGCGTTGATCCGGCGGGGAGGTCATTGGTTGACTCTAGGTTGTCTGTGGACCGTAGAGTATTGGAACTAGGACTTTGCCGTGGCTCTGCTTTATTGACGTCGCATACGAATCCTGCTGGAATGAGGAGGAACGCCGTTGTGGGTCTCCAGGCTATAGATGTGGCCGTCGAGACTTAGAACTATGGACTCTGTCGTGGCTCCGAGATTGATTGTCACATCTGAATCCTACTGGAATGAGGAGGAATGCTGTTGTGGGTCTCCAGGCTGTAGATGTGGCCGTCGAGACTTGGAACTATGGACTCTGACGTGGCTCCGAGATTGATTGTCGCATCCGAATCCTGCTGGAATGAGGAGAAATGCTGTTGTGGGTCTCCAGGATGTAGATGTGGCCGTCGAGACTTGGAACTATGGACTCTGCCGTGGCTCCGAGATTGATTGTCGCATCCGAATCCTGCTGGAATGAAGAGGAATACTGTTGTGAGTCTCCAGGCTGTAGATGTGGCCGTCGAGATCTGGCTCTCCCTTTGACAAGGTCTGGTAGGGAAATGTGGTCCCCTTTTTGTTTATGCCCATGGATTGTATACAGTGGTTAGTATGGACTCACCTGTAGGGCAAAAGTTTTATTCTTTTATTTTTTTTATTTCCGCGATGCTCTATCATTTCAGCTTTTATATTCGCGAAGTTCGCGATTGCCCAATCATTTCGGCTATTTTTCACGGTGCCCAATCATTTCGGCTATTTTTTCTTTTTACTCGCTGCTTTTTATTGTGAGTTGCCCAATCATTTCGGTTGTTTTTGTATGCATATATTTTTACTTGCTGATTTTGTTGCAAGTTGCCCCATCATTTGACAATTTCATATGCATTTTTGGCTCGCTAATTTTTATTGCGAGTGTGGAACTTGGAATCTGGTGCCAATCTCAGTATCAATATCGCTACGACTGGAATATTGCCAAGAGCGAATCATCGTTTGCCGTGAAAGGGCTAGGAATTTGATACCGATTTAGGCATCAGCATCGCTACCACTAGGACTTTGCTAGGAGCGAATCATCATTTGCCTATGTCGGTGTCGAACAAAAGTGGCTTAGCAAACAGGGTTAGGATCCTGTTGACTAAGGCTTTTTGACTTTACGAGCCGTAAGGGTCTCATAAAGGCATTTCTCCCTACGAGTCGTGAGGATCTCGTAGGTGCATTTTCTCCTTAGGGATCGTGAGGATTCCTAAGTATGTATTCTCTTATAAGTCGTAAGGATCTTACAAGAGTGTTTTCTCCTTATAAGTCGATAGGACTTACAAGTGTCATTCGCCATATGAAGATATCCCTCGTCAGTGGTGGGACTCTGTTGGGGAAACGTTTATTTGTGCCCGTGGATTGTATATAAGGGTCAACACTGAACCGCTTATAGGGCAATCTGGGGATTGTGATGGCTTAAGAATAGGTTCAGATCCCTGTAGCTTAAGGATTTTGAATCTTATGAGCCGTGAGGGTCTCATAAGAGGGTTCTCCTTACGAGTCGTGAGAATCTCGTAGGTGTAATTTCTCCTTAGGAATCGTAGGTATTCCTAAGTGTGTTGCTCCCTTGTGAGTCGTAAGGATCTCATGCAGGTATTTTCTCCTTACAAGGTCTAAAGGACCTTGCAAGTGTCTTTTAATGAGATTGCGCCCTTTCGTGTATTCACAAAACTCGTCGGTAGCCCTGCCGTTTTTACTCACGGTGCACTTTCAGGTTTTCATCCGTGCCCATCTCGCTTATGGACGTACCGTTTTTTTGGCGTCAACCCTAGGATGCTGCGGTTTGTAGTCGTTTAGAGACGTTTCGGTCCGGCGTAGTATTTCTTCAAGAAACGGCCGTTTATTGGCCTGAAGGGTCTTTCGCCATGCATATCCATGAGCAAGTAAGCCCCACCCTGGTAGACGTTGTCTATGATGTACGGGCCTTCATAGTTCGGCTCGAATTTCTCCTGTTTGGCACGATTGGGAATCATAGGTCTCTTAACCACTAGCACGAGTTCGCCTTGGCGGAATGTTCTTAGCCTAGTCAATCTCTCGTATGAGCACGTCATTTTTGCTTTGTAACATTCCAAGTTTTGCTGTGCCATGAGCCGGGTTTCGTCAAAGGCATCGAGCTCCTAAAGCCGAAGATGAGCATTGTCTTCGTTTGTTAGCTCGTAATGAACCGCCACTCATAAGGAGGGCAGCTCTATCTCCAAGGGGAGTACTGCTTCAATGCCGAATACCAATGCATACGGCGTTGTGTTTGTGGCCGTTTTGAATGTAGTCCGATACGCCCAGAGAGCTTCATGAAATCTCTCATGCCAATCTCTTCTATTTCTGGACACCGTCTTCTTTATGATCTTCGTCAAGGTCTTATTGAAAGCCTCAGCTAAACCGTTAGCTCGGGGATTATAGACCGAAGAGTATCTCCAGTCTATATTATGTTGCTGTGTGAAGTGGCTGATTTTGGGACTTCTGTAGGCTCGCCCGTTATCAGAGATAATCCGTCGTGGAGTGCTGAACCGATAGATGACGTATGTCTTGAAGAAGTGGAGAATATTCTCCGTCTTCACTTCTCTTAGCGGTGTGGCTTCTGCCCACTTAGAGAAGTAATCGGTTATCGCCAATATGAACCGATGTCCTCTGGACGATGCTGGTTCGATGGGCTCGATTATGTCGGTTCCCCACATTTCGAATGGCCAGCTAGCCACCGTTGGGTCTAGCGGATTTGGATGCTGGTGGATGAAGTCCCTGTGAATTTGGCACGAGTGGCACTGCTTCGCATATTTGAGGCAGTCTTGAATCACCGTGGGCCAATAGTAGCCCATCCTTTTGATCTTCGGTTTCATCTTTGGCCCGGCTTGGTGAGACCCGCAGAGTCCATCGTGAGTTTCTTGGACGACGCTCTTTGCTTCTTCAGGTCCCAGGAATCTTAGCCATAGAGAATCAAATGATCTCTTATATAGAGTGTTATTGACAAAGGCGAAGGATAGAGCTCGTTACATGAGCCGATGTCTTGACGACGCATCTTCAGGTGTTCGACGGGATTTGAAGTAATCGGTTGTCGCCAATATAAAGACATCTCTCCAATCCTTAGCCTTTTCCTGGTCTTTTATTTTTAGGGCCGTTTGCTCGGTCTCTCCCTTTTCTTCGGACGACTCCGGAGATATTTCTGCCGGTGCAAGAACCCGACGGCTTTGCACAACGATCCTTACATCATCGAGGTTCTCGTCGGTCAGTTCTTTAGCGAGCTTGGTTAATGCATCCGCCTTGCTATTTTTCGCACGTGGTATGCTTTCTAGGGCGTAGACAGGGATTTGAGTCAGCAATTGTTGTACTCTCTCGCCGTACTTTACCAACTCCGGTTTACACGTCTGATAGTCGTCATTTACTTGGCTAACGACCAGTTGGGAGTCTCCGTATATGAGGAGGTTCTCGATTCCCATGTCTACAGCAATCTCAAGACCTGCTATCAAATCTTCATATTCGGCCTCATTTTTCGTCCTTGGCTCTGTCAAGGAAAAGGCAAAACGCATTATCCCTCCTTGTGGAGGCACAAAGATAAGACCTACCCCAGATTTAATTATGGGGGTGATGTGCTCTTGCTTCATCATGGAAGATGTCCCGTCGAAGTAGAGTTCCCTTCGGGTGTCGCTCTCTCCTTTCTCCCCATCGATCATGTCAAACGTGTGCTCGTCTAGCAATTCGCAATTTAAGGGTGAATCGATAGGTATAGGATGCTCGGCGAGGAAGTCGGCGATGGCCTGGCCTTTCACTGCCTTGAGAGGTCGATATGCTATCGAGAACTCCATCAAGAGGAGGGCCCATTTAGTGAGCCATCCTGTTAGTATGGCTCTTGACATCAAATATTTTAGAGGATCCACTTTTGATATGAGATGGACCTCGTGTGCCAAAGCATAGTGTCTGAGCTTCGTTATCGTGAATATTAACGCCAGGCAGTGTTTTTCGATAGGGGAGTAGTTTTTTTCTGCCCCCAGGAGAACTCGACTCAAATAGTAGAGGGTTCTCTCTTTCTCTTGGTCGTTCTCTTGTGCCCATAGCGCGCCTAAAGAACCTTCAAGGGCCATTGTGTACAGGATGAGGGGCTTTCCCTTGACCGGGGCAGTCAGCACTGGTGGATTCTGTAGGTATTGCTTAATTTCGTCCAGTGCGCTTTGGCATTTGCGATCACAAACGAACGGGATTCCCTTCTTCATCAAGTGATTGTAGGGACGGCATTTGCCGAAAAGATTGGCTATGAACCGCCGAATATACGCGAGCTTCCCTGATGCCTCGATGTCGTACGATGAATCCTAGGAATTTGCCCGAGGAATCTCCGAACGCGCATTTCAGAGGGTTCATCTTCAAGTTATATTTCCGAAGACGTTGGAACACTATTTTTAGATTCTCCCAATGCTCCTGTGCCATCTGCTTTTCACCACAAGATCGTCAATATAGCATTCGACGATTTCATGTGTGAGGTCATCGAAAATCTTCGTCATAGCCCTCTGATAGGTGGCGCCGGCGTTCTTTAGACCGAAAGGCATCACTTTTGTAGCAAAATATGCCCAAAAGGGTCCGGAAAGCAGTATGCTTATGATCTCTGGGATGCATCTTTTTTTGATTGTACCCCGATGAGCCGTCCATGAAGGAGAAAACTTCGTGATTGGACGTGTTGTCTATCTTCAACTCATTAACCAGTACGGGAAAATCATCCTTCGGGCAAGCTTTGTTGAGGTCCCGAAAGTCTACGCAGATGCGCACCGTCCCATTTTTCTTCATCACTGGGACAATGTTGGCGATCCGGTCAGGGTACTGAACCTCTTGGATGAAGCTGGAGTCGATTAGCTTCTTGACCTCGGCGTTGATGCTCATTTCAAGTTCGAGACGCATTCTTCTCGGCGCTTGTTTGACTGGCTTGATGTCCGGAGATACCGCCAATTTGTGCACAGCTACTTCTGTATCTAGTCCCGGCATTTCGGAATAGTTCCATGCGAAGCAGTATTTATACTGCATGAGTACGTCTTTGAGTGTAGCTGTCTATTCCTTAGACAGCAGCTCGCTGACGAACGTAGGCCGTGGGTCGTTTGCCGTCCCCAAGTCGATTTTTCTGAGGTTATCTGCCGTAGTATGTATCCCATCTTCCAGCTCTTTTGGTGCCGGTGGAAACTCTGAGATCAATTCGTCATCCTCATTTTCAAAGCAACAGGAGAGGTCATCCATATCATCGCGTACTCCTTCTTCTGACAGCGTTATCGCGTGACAGGTAAGAGATCGCTTCCAAGACCTATGTTGATCCGGCTTTACTCTTGCTGCATACGTGGCTTTTAGTTCCTGCTTCTGTGGTGGGGTTACCTTCCAACTGCTGGATAAAGCGAACTTGCCTTGCTGATACTGGTCTTCTACCCAGTCTTTGAATGTGAAGCAGTCTTCGAGAGGATATCCTATCGCTCGGTGATAGGAGCAATAATCCGGGTGATGAACCTCGTTTTCTTGATCGGGGAGTTTGGATTCCGGGAGCGTCATCATCTGATGTTTTATGACAAGATCGATTATCTTCCTTGTCTTGTCTTGGGGAAAAGAATAAGCTCGACCCATCTTCTTTATAAAAGATAGATCCAGGCTTCCCAATTCTTGATCGCGTAGCTTCTTAGACCCGCTTTGCTGTTGTCTAATGTTTTTTCGTTCTTCAGTTTGTTTTTGCCTCCACGTCGAGTCTTCCGTATGACGGGCTGGAGACGAAGGGCATCGTCATTCTCCGCAGCCTGCTGAAGGAGGCGCTGCGTCCTGGCTTTTTCATAGATGGCCATTTCGCGGCTATGGTCATCCCGGACCTTTTGAGCCACTTCTCTTATTAGCTTATCCATCTCTTCTTCGAACGACGGACTTGGCACTTTCATGGCGAGACCCTGTTTTGGTTCAGGGTTAGTGTCTTCTAACAGAGCATCTCCTTCTTCATCGAAATCATGTATAACGTAGCAGCCATGGAATCGCTCCCATTTCTTGGATTGAACATATCCAAGCCCGATCATTTCCATTCTCCCGCTGGGCAATTTGCACTGAGTTCCGGTGACATTCCAGATCCTGTTGTAGAACTGAGCTTTTCGAGCAGTCTATTTGAAGGGTACGCCTTGGCGCCTCAACAGCCTTTTTAATCCTTCTATGTAGTATCTGGGCAGACGGATGGGCTGGAGCCTATCAAGCGTAGGATTGGCGCCATGCCAGATTTCTTTCTCTACTTTGGTTTCCGCGGATCGATAAAAGAGGATCGCCTTTTCATCTTTTTTCCTGGAAGGGACATAGAACGTCTGCAGTTCTTGTACACTATAAGTATCAAATGCGTCGAGCTCTTTGTAATGCTCTTGCGGAACCATGGCGATCTGCAAACTCTGATCATCTCCAATGAAGGCTTGCACTGATGGACGAGACGAGAATACTGCGTTGACCTCGTCTTCAGAGTCACTGCCATAGACCAGAATAGGAGTAGACGGTCCCGATTCGTTGTATCTGGGAGGTCCCAAATAGACACACTTCTTCTTCCTCGGTATCGCTCCCGAAGACTGGAATGGTGGTGATCGATTTTTGCTTATCCTCAGGTTTATGGCATCTTTCCGTGTCTTCAAAGTCTTGTAAGAAGTACTTTGTATCTTCGTATTTTCGGACTTCGTTTACGAAGAATGGGTTCAGTTCCCCTGTCACAGTATATTCAAGCCCATCTTTGAAGTACTTCAGAAACAGATGTTGTGTAGAAGGGATAATGTTGTACTCGTGTAACCAAGGCCGGCCGAGCAAAGCGTTGTAGCAAGTCTTGGCGTCAATGACGTGGAACTTGATATCAGTGATGAGCAACCCAAAGCGTAACGTCAGTATCACAGACCCAAGCATCCGTGATGACTGGGAGTCGAATCCGGAGATAGTGATTTTATCCCGAGCGAAGTGTTGAACGCTCATCCAGATTTCTTTTAGCACCCTCACATTTAGGAGATTGACAGAGGACCTATTGTCAACTAGCATCTTCCCTATCTTAGTGTCATGGCAATACCCAGAGACATATAGGGGACGGTTGTGCTCACACGTTCCGAGAAGGAGATCTTCGTCACCGAAAGTGATGTCAGCTGTGTGAATTTCTTCCAGCTCGTCCTTCATATTTTCTTCAGCGAGGAAAGCTTGAAACTGGTCAGGCTCTTGTAATGCTTTGATCAGAGAATCTCTCGCCTCTTTGGATAGAAGAAGGGCATCGAGAATGCTTAGCCATGAGGGTATCTTCCTCAGGTGCACCAGAACGTTGTAATCCACCTTGTTTTTCTTGGGGGGTCCTTGGCTGCAAGCTCTTCGACGACTCGATCATCGAGGGCGATATCCTCAGGGACCTTTTCTTTCCCCTTATCATTTTTGTTCGATCCCTTGATTGTGGATCCGAGATTCTTTTCAGGTAGCGTGCGATTGCGCAGCTGAATGTTCTCGCAGGTCTTCATCTCTTCTGTTTCAGAGATTGATTCCTTGAAGAGAGCCGAGGGCTATTTCTTCATCAGAATCACTCCCGAAAGTGAGAACTTGCGATCCCCCGGAATTAACCATGTGACATTCACCGGCTGTTCTTTTATGCTCTTCTGTCGTGCTTCTTTGTTCCCGACGAGTTTTGCACTTCATCCGCTGAACGTGTTGTCGGTGGGCAACATATCCCTGCCACCAGTTTTCAAAGGCCATGCACTCTTCGGTAGGGTGTGCAATCCTCTGATGGTATAAGTAGAAGTTAGGATGTACGTTTGCTTCATCAAGATGTATACCGCCGGGAGAATTTCCTCTGAAATAGGGCAACTTCATTCCCTTTGACAGGGCTCTAGCGAATCATTTCCTTATCTTAAGTTTGCTTTTTTCTGCGGCGGACGTGCTTCGATCTGGTTGGAGTGCTTCAACCTTTTCATTCAGTCGCCAGCGTTTGGCTTTTTCGAATATAGCCAGTTCACGCTCTCGATTGGTTTTGCTTTTCTGACGGGCTTCATTCAGGAATACATCAATCATCTCGTCTGACGGTCCTAGGAGTTCTGGTTCAGGATCTGCCCCCTTTTTATCTACATCAGGAGCTTCTTCACCATCTACCGGCGAGTGAGAGATCACGTGGCAGCTTGCCACATAATCCTCAGGTTCATCTGACGAGTCTTCTCCCTTATCTTTGTCGCTATCTCCGTCTTCAAGGATGTGGTTGAGAAACTCTTGAAGCGTGACCGGGGTTCGCGCCTTCTGGTTATATTCTTCCAACACGTCAATATATTTCTGCAGGTCCATGTGCTTGTCACCATGCTTCACAGGCTTTTTGGTCTTCTTCTTCTTTTTCGAAGACTTTGACGGCTGGGCCTGAGCGTTTTGATTATCGCTACCAATTCTTGGAGTCAAGCGCAGCTTCAGCATTCCCTCGATGACCTCGGGTTCTAGCGGACTTTTCCATCTGATCGACGGGCATGTTTGGAGATCCTTCAGCATTCTTTTCGTTTTAGCTGAAAGAGCGACCTCCCATGGGGCTTCTTCTATAAAAGAGCATGATGCCCCCGGCGTGTCCACCTTTTTAGGAGCGTGAGGTTGTGGCGGGTTCACCTTCCAGTTTTCGAATAATGCGAACTTGCCCTGTTGGTACTGATCATCGATCCAACTTTTGAATATGTAACAATCTTCGATTGGATGACCCAATATTCGGTGATAAGGGCAGTAATTAGGATTGTTCACGTCGCCTGGTTGCATTGGGCGTCTTGGCTCCGGCAGAGTGATAAGCCTGTTGCGCAGCGCTAGATCGAATAACCTCTTCGTCTTATCCCGAGGGAACGAATAAGGGCGTCTCATATTTTCTCCAAAGGATCACTGTCTATCACTTTGGCAATCAGTTGGTTTTGGACCACTAGGCCGCCGTTGAGTATTGGCGATGAAGGTCGCCTTCCCCTTTTCATTTTGAGATTCCAACTTCGAAGAAGATGGTCTATGACCCATCTGATCCATTTGGGACAGCTTATCAATCAAGGCCTGGAAAGTAGTTGGCTTGAAGAACATCATGAACTGGGATATGGTCGCTTGCGGATCAAGAGTACCCACGAATATGCCTACTGCAGGCGCTTCTTCGATGCGCTGCTCGCACTTCGACCATAGATTCTGCCACCGTATCGCGTACTGCACCCATGTTTTCGCCCGGCTTCACCCTGGCGTTAATTAATGTTGTGATGGGGGTGCGCTAACTAGCGCTTGCGAACCTTTGTGTAAACAGTAACCCCATTTCTCCAAATGTCTTAACGGATTCATTCGGGAGCTTAGAGTACCATTCAAACGCTGTCTCCGACAAACTGCCAACAAACTGGCGAAGTAGCAGTTTGTCGTCACCCCCAGTGTTGCCGCACAGAGCCCTGAATTGAGCCACGTGTTGGTGTGGATTTCCCGTCCCCTTGTATATGTGGAACTTAAGGATCGTATATCCCGGTGGGTACTTTATTTGATCGTACCAACCCGTATAGGGTCGCCCAGTCTTGACGATTTGCCCGGCCGCTTCGCTCACCTGATGAGCTCGTATCTACTAAGCGATATAGTCATCCAGGGCGGCTTTAGAGATGGTCTCCTCCTTGGCTGCTGAACAAGCAGGAAGGGGGTTTGACGTCTCCCCTCGGTCGTCTATGAGGATAATTGGAGGGTCTTCAGCTGGAGGATCAGATTGTAACATCATCCCGACCATGTCTTGGAATAAAAGCGCCATTCGTTTTATGTTGGCAGCTTGTTCCGTTGCCTCTTTGTCCTTCTTCTCGAGGATTCTGCGGAGGAACTCAGCATCGGTTTCTTGTTCATGACACTGCTCTGACGACGTCTTCGGGCTTTCTTTCGGCCCAGTGAGTGCGGCCATCTGTGTTAACATTTCCTGAAGCTTCTGTTGTTGCTCCTCGGCCTTTGTTACGGATCTGGTGAGTGGTCGATGACCCGTAGAGATACGGCTATCCTCTTTCCCGGATGGCATATAAACAGTGTGCACGACCATGCCGCCAGACATGGGGCGTTTATATTCAGTGCCTTTGAGATTCGTCGTAGACATAGAAATTTTCTCCGGCCTTCCCCTTTTGTGAGCGGTCGAAGTTGAGGGAGCCGTTGCAGCGGGCACCCAAGTAGACGACACCTTTTGTGGTACAACAGGGTGGTCCTTCTCTTCCCGAACTTTCATCTTCTTTGATCGGCGGGAGTAGTCTTGGTTGATCACCATGTTTTGGACTTTTTGCCAGACATTGTGAATTTTAGAGGACAGCCGCTGAGGGGGCTGCTCCAGCTTTGTCTTTGTAGCATTCTCCATAAGTGGAGGAGATCATTTCAGCACGACCGTCGGAGAGTTCTTGCGCACCCTACGGAGTGGTTCAAAGCCGTTCCCAGTTGGAACAGCAGCATTGACTTCCACCATCAGAGCTGGCGGAGTCAATCGAGAAGGGGAACTGCCCCTAACTTTCCTCACTTGGCGCCAGTGACGACGGCGAGCATGTCGTGCTGACGGGACCAGCTCAGTTATGAGGGTGGCTTCGTCATGCCCCATGTTCTTGTAGGGTTCCTAGGCACCCTAATGAGGTCTCACAAGGCATCAACCATGCCAATTTCAAAAAATCTAGGTGCCGAGAGACCCGACTACGGATCGTTGGCTAGAAATCTAGGTGAAAATGAAACTAGTTAACACTTAACTATAAGAATCGGAAATACAACCTTTGTAGATCCGGCGCTCCACCTCCATAGCTCCGCAACGAAGTCCCCTCGGCTGTCCAAAAAGAATCCGGACTCCAGCGTCGGCTTCGTCGAAGAATAAGCGAGCTAGGTCGTCGATGTCCATGCCGAAGATGATCTACGTCGAGGAATCGCTAAATCAAGCTCCACCTTCACCTTGCCATGAAAACTTGTGAAGGAAACACACTCTACTACTTGGCAAGAGGTAGAGGATGAAAAAATAGGAAGTGGGTAGACTTTAGTTTTGGATTTCTCACTAGTTTCCATCAATCACCATTGATGGAGCTTGGTTTTCTTCACTTGAAAAATGAAGAAGAAGAAGAGGAAGAAGATGATAAAAATTATGATAAGTATTAAAGAATAAATAAAAATCCATTCTTATCATAATTCTCACCATGGTTAGGTGTAGAGAATTAACTTGAGTTAATTGAATTGGTTAGGGTTAAGCATGAGACAAAATGGTGACTAAGTCAAAAGTTCATGAAGCTTCATGAAAGAAGACAAAAGAAAGCAACCATTCTATTTTATGCAATTTATTTTCCAAAAATAAAAACAAATGAATAAATGAATAATCAAATAAAAACCCTAACCATTTCTTTAACCAAGGTTTAATTCTTTACACAAATCCTAATTTGCATGTATCATCAAATATGATACAAACAAGTGCACAAAATCATATCGCATATGCAATACGCACAACCGAGCAAGAAAATCCATTTAAAGTGAACCGATACTAGTTAATGCAAAGTAATATATCAAATATATAATTATGCATTAAATCATTAAATCAACACTTGATTTAACGATCCGGTCATGACGCACATAACCGACTGGTATCATTAGTAACATCTTATCGAATCAACACTTGATCCGATAACCCGGCTATATCGCATATAACCGATCAATGTCACATCGCGAGAATCGAATACAGTATCACATACTCGTATTATTCTCGGTCCCGCACATATCTCATATGCGCTCCTATTTCGTTTCGCTTGAGCCAGGAAACCTCTGTGTAGGACTCTAAAGACTCGTCAATACGCCGGCAGCAGATGATGATCATATCAAACACCCACAAGCCGCAAGCGGTCTGCTAAACGTAACGGCCACCCGGGTATTGAGCGATCTGAAGATCGACGAGCAAGCCCGCTCACACTCCAGTGAATCCAACCAGTAACACTACCGTACAGTCCGGTCTGATCGTCTGATATGTCGCATATCTCGCCTAGGGGTGGTAAACGTCAGACCCCAATAGCTCGATAAGTCGTGTCGATATGAGGTCTATAACTGTTCGAGAAACTACTGGTAACACTTACCAGTAAATCTCAGCAACCCTGGCCAGGGATTTCCTGTTATAGCCAATCGAACACAGCGCAACATCAACTCCCTATACCGGGAGAGACGAATCCCCTCCTATCGCTCATTGCCTCCATGTGACTCGGGACTGTACCCAAAAACCACCGTTTTTCACGCCCTCTTGGACGTGGTAAGATGGAAATCAAAGCACAGTGGGAACCACACAAGACTCTATGACGATCTCGGGTCAACAGACTACTCTGTACCAGTGTCACCAGAGAACTGCCATCTGACGTGAGGTATAATACCATCTGGGAGTTCTCGGCGAGTCCGTCCAGTGTACCCAGTCTCTACTGAGCACCCGTATATCATCTCTGATGTCAAACACCAATGGATATGGGATCATCCATCTCCCATCTGTATGGGTTGAGAAGGTATGCGCTAGTCTACACTGGTATATCGATGCCCCGTCTCGATACACCTACGACTAGGGACTTTGAAGGATGTACTTATGGACTACTATGTCCCCACTAGTATGATCCGCATCATAGTCCAGGTAGTCAAGTGCAGATCCTAAGGGCTTTACCAACATGTAACAGAGAGACAATCAGCATACACGTTAAGGTAAAGGGTAACCAGATAGCATACTATCATGTCGAGCAAGAAAGTCCTCCCTATATATGTCCCAGCATCCACTACAATATACATCCTATGTACAGTAATGGCCTCTAGGGCATACATATAACTAACAATCTCCCACTTGCACTAGGGCCATCTGTAGCAGTGGTTGCAGTATCTCATACTCAACCATCCCATAAAAGTCTCTCTCTGGGAAAAGGCCGTTGTGAGTGGATCCGCTGTGTTGTCCTCTGAATCTACTCTCCTAACCTCGATCACCCTGGAGATCAACTATCTCCATGATTAGGCGATGCTGCCTTAGAATAAGTCTGGATCACTGATGGGACCGGCGTTCCTCGGCATGAGCCACAACTCCATTGTCTCACAATGGTAGGAACGAAGTTCATCTCATGAACTAATATACACCCAGACAGGCACTTTGGTAGCATCTTAAGTAGCGATGTATCCTGCCTTTATCGTCTAGTATGTCACGGTATCTAGCTTGGAACTCTTCCAACATACCGTCCCTTTACTGAGGGTAAAGACAATGCCTGCGACTGACATTCAGTCGTCTTTATCACCCTGGAACCCTTCCAGTGATTCTCCCCAGGATCATGTGATACCATCTCACTTGGACAAGTGAGAATCCTAACAACCATTTAGATCTATCTCATAGATCCAAAATCCAGGAGTTAGTAGGTATCATTATGATCCTATATGGAGAATCATTGTGATAAACGGAGATTGACCGAGCGTAGCATAGGAAACTCTTTCCCTATCAAAAGTATGTCATCCACGTACTCTACGAGGATCGTCACCATACTCCCTACTACCTTTTCGTATATACAAGGTTCATCTACCATTTTGATGAAGTCAAACTCTTTGACTACCACATCAAAACAGATGTTCCAACTCCGCGATGCCTGTTTTATCTTATAAATCATCTTGCACACGTTTCCGCTGCTCCCACTGTCTACGAAGCCCTCTGGCTGTGTTCTTATAGATGCTCTCTTCTAAAACATCATTTAGAAAAGCAGTCATGACACCTAACCACCAGATATCGTAGTCATGGTATGTAGCCGTGACAAGTAGGATCTGGATGGACTTAAGCACAGCCACTGGAAAAGGTTTCATCATTATCCACGCCTGGTCAATGATGCAAACCTTTAACAAGTCTAGCTTTGAAAGTCTCAACCTTTCCATGTACACCAAGTAATCTTCTCAAGATATACTTGCTCCTGATGGGGATTTAACCCTTCAGATATAGCAACCAAAGTCCATACTTTGTTGGTGTATAAGGATTCCATCTCAGATCGCTAAACATCCAGCCATTCTTACAGAGTCTTACTCCTGATGGCTAGTTCGAAGCTAGTTGGGTCATCATCTCATGATGTAATCCTCGCTCCCACTGTCATAGAGAAACCAAAGTATCTCTCAGGTGGGTGAGGAACCCTACTAGATCGGCGGAGAGGCTGAGGTTCGTTGGAATTTACTGAATCCTTTGGTTCTATCAAATCAACAGCTGCAGTTTGTATGGCTGGAACATTTCCAGTTCTACATAACAGACCTTGCCTCGAGCTTGTCCAGATTTTGCTTTTAGACATAGGCCGGACAACCCCAAATCTTAACTGGCTTAAGACATGGGTTCTTCCCTTACCATATCACATATGAAGTGGTAGGCAACTGATTTGATTCGAACCCTATTCAATAGGTATGCAGCTTCTCAAGTGCATAACTCCCAAAAGGAAATAGGTAACTCAGTAGTACTCATCATAGAGCACACCATATCAAATAGGGTGTATTTGCTCCGCCCCGATATACCATCGTGCTATGGTGTATACGGAGGAGTAATGCTGAGAGAGAATCTCATTCTCCTTTAGAATAGTCCAGTATTTCCGTGCTCAAGTATTCTCCTCCTTGATCTCATCATAGGACATAATACTTATACCCGTATTCTGGTTCTTTACTTCTAACTTATATTCTGTGAATATCTCAAAAGGTTCGGACTTGTGTTTCAACAGGAACATAGGTCTGAATCTCGAGAGATTATCAGAGAATGTAACGAAGTATAAAGAACCAGTCTTGGTATGTGTAGACAGGGACCTACATACATCAACATGTATCATCCCAAGAGTTCACTAACTCTTTCTCTGTTTCCAATAAACAGAGCTGGTGTCATTATATCTTTGTGACATGACTGGCAAGTTTCACAAGATGTAAATTCAAACTGATTTAAATATGCATTTAAATGTAACTTCAGCTAGTCGGGTCGCATTGATATGACCTAGTCTACAATACCTCAAGAAGAATTCGTTCATTTCTGAACTCTTCCTCTTGTGTGTGTTCTGTATACGAGGAACTGTAGTTTGATTTAGAACGTCAATGCTTTTAGATAACGTGCCTGAACCGATCAACTTTTGATATAGGAAATGTTCAAAACATTATCCATCAATACAAAATTTTATCATTTCTTTACTAATAAAGAGAGTGATATGATTTTGTATATCAGGTTCGGTATCTAATAACATTCGTTCAGAATCAATGTATTGGTAATACAGGGTGATAGTGACCAACAGACTTGGCTGCAACATTTGCCCCGTTTTCTGCCTCATGAAACTTATCACCCGTTCTCAGTTCTCTACCTATCTGTAGCCCTATGTAACAGATTACATATCTGGGATCCTGATCCGGTATCACATACCCAGGACGTAAAGGACACTGAGAAACAGTTCTATATAATGAACACACCCGAAGATGATGCATCAGCATGCACTCTCTTCGTTTGGGCGGCACGGGAAATCTGGTATTCCCCAATCTCCTGCTCTGTCTTTTAACAATTATAAGTTGGAGCGGGACCAACGTTCCCCAGCTCAGTATAACAAGCGGGTTCGGTCAATGTTCCGTATTATTATCTTGATTAAGGCGTGATATGGTCGCTACCTGGAGAGAGAGAGAAGAAAACACTCAGCGTGCGCTCTTGCAAGAATAGATTGGTTTTATTTTATCTAATCAGGATGGCTCCCACTGCTTTTTATCAAATCTTCCTTCAAACCCTAAAAGGAAAGACTAGCCGGGATTAATTACACGCTACAAGTTCGCCAATCTTTCAGCCAGGCCAGTGTCGGTACTTTGAGGGAGGTCCCCCGTGCTTTCGCACGAACCTAATTAATGTAAACCTCGTTTTCCCAGAGGCGTAACCTCGTTAACACCTTTCTAGACACCTACTTGATCAGCTAATTGTAATGTATAAAACTCTCCCAGGAGTAACTCTTACTCGCAGCGGGTATCGGGATCCAACTATCTCATAGAAAGTATGCAATCTCATTGCAAATTTAAACACTTGAAATTCCCGATAATATTTTGCCCCTAACCTCCTATGACCTTGACAAAGGCCAACAAACCATAGGATGCTAGTCAAGTTCAACCCGTCATTTCCTGATTGAATTAAACCCACCCGCACGGCCCTTGACAAAGGCCAACAAGGTCGCACGACTATCCTAACTCAATCTGCATCATATGCATAAGCAGATAAGCACCAGTTAGCTACCGCACACTGCGCCTTGACAAAGGCCAACAAACGCAGCACGAATATTAACTACTACTTATCTGAAATGACGGAGGGCTATGACAGGTTTTTCTGAAAACCTATTGCGTAATGAACTTGATATCGTTGTAGGATCGAATGAATTTTGAAATGGAGTGCTTTTGAGGCTTTTCTAGTTTTGCTAAAGGAGTCACTCCCGGTGAAGGGATCGTCGGTCCTTTCCTCGTCGAATGAGGTGCGGGATATATTATATATATCACTGTGCAAAGCAAAATCACTTAAAAGCAATCAAAAGACAAACCGCGTGTGTAGCATCTGCCAGTTATTGCTAAAGGAGTCACTCCCGGTGAAGGGATCTCGGTCCTTTCCTCATCGAATAAGGTGCAGGATATATCGCATATACCGCTGTGCAAAGCAAGAACTGTAGCTACCTGTTTTATTTTGAAATTCGATTCTACAACATCTTAGGTTTCTTTTATTTCATTAATCTCATTAATGAAGTCCCATCATTTAAATACCTAAACATCACAGATAGATATGACGTACACTTATGCCATCCGCATTCGCCTCGATGTCCCCTCGTGCACCGTTAGGTTAGGTAACTAACGACAGAGCGGGGCAGGGCTAGCGCGGGTGTAAAACATAAGTAACGCCTATATAATATATCATATATACTATATACTGTATCTATCATAGAACATCACATGATCACATCACAGATATTGCAGCAGAAGAAACATATGAAATATTGGATATACTAGGACTTCCGTGTTTTCAATACGAGCCAGTATAAAACACGGATTCCACGGTCATGATGAATAGCCAAGCCCACACCCCTAGACCCCTACGAGAGCGGCAAGAAACCCTACCAATTCTAGAGTTAGGAGACCCGGACTCGACTCCTCGAGTTGGTCTCCCACTGGACTCCAGAACCCGGTTACTTGTGCCCTCCTCCTTGGGTCTATCCTAGTGCGGAAAAGTAAATAATATACAAACGGTGACAACTTCCGCAACCTGGAAGTGCCCCAATAAAAGAATATTACATACAAGTTTTTACATGAATGAAAATGAAAAACACTCATCTCACATAAAAACCCCCGGCTATTCAAACACGACGATCCAATATAACATATCCAGCAACACATAACATCACATGTCATCAACGTAAGTAAATATGCGCATCCCAATTGTCGTTGACATATAGCAACGAAACCGGCGATAACACATATTACACTTACGGTCACAGAAAAGAAAGTGTAAAACTACAACAGTTGGAATCCGCAATCTGCATAGACATCGCATGCCTAACCAAATGAATTACTTAGACATCGCATGCCTAACAATTATAAACCCCGCATTTTAGTCTCATAATCGAAAACTCTTTTCAATATCAAGTCGGGTAATTCAACAAGATTCCCGACATCCTGATCGAATGCTCGTCGCAAACTTTAGTAGACGGCCGCACCCCCGATACCGTCGACGAAGTGCACCAAGGCGGAACACCGTTACCGCGAGCACCCGAACGGATGCTTTCGGCGACAGGGTTCTCCTACAGTCACTTGGTCGGGGCTATGGGGCGAGGCTGTCTATTAAGTTTACCCGGCGAGTATCCGCGTACGCTACGTGATTGCGACGGACTTTTGATCACATCAAAATTCCGTGGCAACCGATCAAGTGAGACTAAACTGCTATGTTTATAACATTCATTTAGTTATCTCATAACTATTTGTGAATTCCAATTATTGTATCACATTCCAGATAAACAGAAAATGTTAAACTTTCCGATCGAACAATCGAGCACCCAAGTTTTCCCGATACAATCCAACACATGAAATAAGTCTAACAACATTCAGTTCGTGCCTCAGTACCAACGGTCCAGCCGTAGAAAGGTCAAGCCAACGCCTCACATGTGGCACGCCGTACTGCCCCAAACCCTAAGGTTCAAAGGGCAGTTCAAGACGGTCACATAATCGAGTTAAGGTTTGTTGTCTTCTAGAGGGTCCATCGCGTTACTTGCACTACTTAGAACGTCGTTAAACTACGGAAAAATCCAACACTTGGAAATTTCCCGACAGGGGAAAAATTGGGTATTTATATCCGGTCGAACTTTTTAACATATTCTAAAAATTTATCCGGAAAAACACATAGACAAAGTTTGACAATCCGATCGAAACATCGAGTCCCCAAAACAACTCAGAAAATTCAACTCTTGAAAAAATATTAAAAATTCCCAGAAAAATCACCACTGGAAACTAACAATTACTGTGCAAAATGATTTAAATAGTGTGGCCGTACGGCCGCGGAACCGCCGCATGAGCCATGCTCATGCCGCGGATCCGCGGTGGGAAAATGGAATTGGGCCTCCAAATTTCACAGTAACTCTTATATTTTCCTGATGTGTTTTCTGCATATTTTTAATGTGGAAAAATCCCAGAATTTGGAAAACGTCCAGAGAGGTATTTTAGGTTCGGATTTTTGGTTCAATCGGACTTCAAAGTCCGTCTAGACTTCGCCTAAGGCTCTAGCTAGGCTCTGATACCACTGTAGGGTTCCTAGGCACCCTAATGAGGTCTCACAAGGCATCAACCATGCCAATTTCAAAAAATCTAGGTGCCGAGAGACCCGACTACGGATCGTTGGCTAGAAATCTAGGTGAAAATGAAACTAGTTAACACTTAACTATAAGAATCGGAAATACAACCTTTATAGATCCGGCGCTCCACCTCTATAGCTCCGCAACGAAGTCCCCTCGGCTGTCCAAAAAGAATCCGGACTCCAGCGTCGGCTTCGTCGAAGAATAAGCGAGCTAGGTCGTCGATGTCCATGCCGAAGATGATCTACGTCGAGGCATCGCTAAATCAAGCTCCACCTTCACCTTGCCATGAAAACTTGTGAAGGAAACACACTCTACTACTTGGCAAGAGGTAGAGGATGAAGAAATAGGAAGTGGGTAGACTTTAGTTTTGGATTTCTCACTAGTTTCCATCAATCACCATTGATGGAGCTTGGTTTTCTTCACTTGAAAAATGAAGAAGAAGAAGAGGAAGAAGATGATAAAAATTATGATAAGTATTAAAGAATAAATAAAAATCCATTCTTATCATAATTCTCACCATGGTTAGGTGTAGAGAATTAACTTGAGTTAATTGAATTGGTTAGGGTTAAGCATGAGACAAAATGGTGACTAAGTCAAAAGTTCATGAAACTTCATGAAAGAAGACAAAAGAAAGCCACCATTCTATTTTATGCAATTTATTTTCCAAAAATAAAAACAAATGAATAAATAAATAATCAAATAAAAACCCTAACCATTTCTTTAACCAAGGTTTAATTCTTTACACAAATCCTAATTTGCATGTATCATCAAATATGATACAAACAAGTGCACAAAATCATATCGCATATGCAATGCGCACAACCGAGCGAGAAAATCCATTTAAAGTGAACCGATACTAGTTAATGCAAAGTAATATATCAAATATATAATTATGCATTAAATCATTAAATCAACACTTGATTTAACGATCCGGTCATGACACACATAACCGACTGGTATCATTTGTAACATCTTATCGAATCAACACTTGATCCGATAACCCGGCTATATCGCATATAACCGATCAATGTCACATCGCGAGAATCGAATACAGTATCACATACTCGTATTATTCTCGGTCCCGCACATATCTCATATGCGCTCCTATTTCGTTTCGCTTGAGCCAGGAAACCTCTGTGTAGGACTCTAAAGACTCGTCAATACGCCGGCAGCAGATGATGATCATATCAAACACCCACAAGCCGCAAGCGGTCTGCTAAACGTAACGGCCACCCGGGTATTGAGCGATCTGAAGATCGACGAGCAAGCCCGCTCACACTCCAGTGAATCCAACCAGTAACACTACCGTACAGTCCGGTCTGATCGTCTGATATGTCGCATATCTCGCCTAGGGGTGGTAAACGTCAGACCCCAATAGCTCGATAAGTCGTGTCGATATGAGGTCTATAACTGTTCGAGAAACTACTGGTAACACTTACCAGTAAATCTCAGCAACCCTGGCCAGGGATTTCCTGTTATAGCCAATCGAACACAGCGCAACATCAACTCCCTATACCGGGAGAGACGAATCCCCTCCTATCGCTCATTGCCTCCATGTGACTCGGGACTGTACCCAAAAACCACCGTTTTGCACGCCCTCTTGGATGTGGTAAGATGGAAATCAAAGCACAGTGGGAACCACACAAGACTCTATGACGATCTCGGGTCAACAGACTACTCTGTACCAGTGTCACCAGAGAACTGCCATCTGACGTGAGGTATAATACCATCTGGGAGTTCTCGGCGAGTCCGTCCAGTGTACCCAGTCTCTACTGAGCACCCGTATATCATCTCTGATGTCAAACACCAATGGATATGGGATCATCCATCTCCCATCTGTATGGGTTGAGAAGGTATGCGCTAGTCTACACTGGTATATCGATGCCCCGTCTCGATACACCTACGACTAGGGACTTTGAAGGATGTACTTATGGACTACCATGTCCCCACTAGTATGATCCGCTTCATAGTCCAGGTAGTCAAGTACAGATCCTAAGGGCTTTACCAACATGTAACAGAGAGACAATCAGCATACACGTTAAGGTAAAGGGTAACCAGATAGCATACTATCATGTCGAGCAAGAAAGTCCTCCCTATATATGTCCCAGCATCCACTACAATATACATCCTATGTACAGTAATGGCCTCTAGGGCATACATATAACTAACAGTTCTGGCGGAGGGTTGCTGCCGGCGTTAGCCTCTTGAAAACTGACGTCCGTTGAGTGGGGATGGACAATCTATCGAAACCAGACTTTCGCACAGGGGGAGCTGTTTTGATGACTTCGCCTGGAACAGGAGATGAAACGGTCAGTCTTGCAAAGACCGACTCTTTAGCAGGGGAAGTCGCTCTGATGACTTCAGGAACAGGAATGACTATCCGCTTTGGGATGGCCGCTTCAGGTATCACGGGCTTCTTCATGGGCCCACTTGAGCTTTGGCCCAGTCTGTTGAAAATTGAGGCACTGGATTTGGGCGACCCGTTGAGAGGGGCCGCGGTAGTTATAAGCCGATCAAAGACCGACTTCTTTAGAACTTCGTGTGACGGCACTGGAGCGCTGAAGCTCATTGGTGGAAGAATGGTCCTAAAGAATAGCCCTGTGGTGGCTTGCGTCACCTGGTCCACCGACGTCGTAAAAAGGGAGGCCGCTTGAGGCCCGTAGGTCACTCCTCCGGTGAGGATGGAGTGGGAGTTGTTGCAATTAGTGCAGTTTGAAGCCATCGATCTTCTGTTTTTCTGCACGGGGCAAGATACCAAATCTTAGTACTTCACATCCAAAGGCAACCATGTCAAACAGCGATTCGTTCATGAAACACGACACACGAAGTATGGAGTGGAAAGAGGAAAAGGTCCTACCGGGCGTGCCAGAATCTGTTCTCCACCGAAATACGCGGCCGGGACGTTGGGACGTGCGGCCTGAATTTTGAGGACAGATGCTATTTGGTGCTATCCGTCCACCTCTCCGAAGATGCCAAGTAGATTTATGACACCATGTATCGAAGGTTTAAACGGATGCGGCCGATGTAGCAGACTTTGTCTGATTCCCCCTTGTTGAGGGGTTTTTGATTGTGGGGACGCTCTTGCTTGCAGTGCAAGCCCGTGCATTTAATTACGCTACCGCATCGCGGTAACCACTTTTTCCTTCTCCAGATGGTCACTCCGTGTCGTGTTTGTTTGTTTTATTTTTGGTTGCCCGTGGATTGTATACGGAAACTAATTTATGTTGTCGCTCGTAGGGTGTGGATTAGTGTAACATTTAAAAAATATATATTATTTTATTTTTATTATAATTTAATATTATTTTAATGAATATTTTAATATTTCGGTATAATTAAATACCAATAAATGGGGAAAATTTTGGAAAATTCTAAAATAGGGTATTTTGTGGAATTAAGTCATTTTTAAGCTTTTATGGTTAATTATAAGCTATTTTAGTGTTAACGGCGATAAAAAATCGCTAATTGGATTTTTAGCATTTTTGGTGCAAAAATGCGCACATATCATTCTCCACACTTGTTACACTTGTTACATGTTTTGGATGCATGGTTGCTTAGGGTTTACCATGGGGTGAGAGGAAATAAAGAAAAGAAAAGAGATAAAGTGAAGGAATGATGATGAGAGAGAAAGTGAGAGTCAACCCTTCTCTTTTTTGAACCATCCTCCCCATTTCATCATCTCATTTGTCTCTCCCCCTTCCATATGAGCTGCTGCAGCTCCTGCCCTTCCTTTTCCCCTCCTTCATCTTCAATCCCCAAATCTACATGAAATCAATAGCTAAAACCCCATTTCGACTTCACAAAACTTGCTCACAAACTCGAGGGGATCGCATTGGACATAGAAAAAGAGGATCTTGAGGACTTTGAGCAACTCAAGAATTTTCTTGAGTTGCCAAAGAAGGTAATTTCTGCATCCCTAGTTTAGTATTTCAATTCTTATTGCATCCATTCTTGTTTCATGTCGATATGGTCTCGTTTGATAGACTTTTGAAACTTCAAATTAAGGTTTAGGTTAGATTTGAAATCAAAGATGAAATTGAGGATTGTAGTGACCTTAGAACCCATGGTAGGATGTTATTTTGGACCAGACCTAAGAGTTAAACCCAGATTACGGATTTAGTGAATCGATATCGGGGAGAACTGCAATCTGGGAGTGTATTTAGGAATCTGCTATCACCCCGAGACCCCTAAAATAAAATTGAGCTGACAGTGAGTCGTGCAGGCACCTAGGAAGCTACCACCAAGACCCGAGCCCCTAATTCAAATCCCCGGCCGCAGATTTAATCATTCTGGCCGCAATTTGCGGCCAGAGTAGAAGGGAATGGGTTCATTTTTGTTCCAGGGCTCATTTTTCACTAAATTAGACCCCTCCTATATGCAGTTTTGGCTAATTATCATCTGGGAAAAATCTGGGAGCATTTTGGTGTGTTTTAGGCGATTTTTTCCGTATTTTTAAATGCACTTTCTTGATATTTGGATTTGTATTTGGTTGTCGGGTGTTCGTATATCGACAACAGGGGTTGTTTGATTGATTTGCACGTTTAGGCCATAGGTTCTAACCTATGAGCACACTGTGCGCTGTATCGGTTTTCTGCGTCGATTTTAATAAGTATTGCAATTTGTTATTATTGTAGGTACCCTCGCATGGATTCCTAGGCGAAGAAGCGTGGTGTCATCGATTTGGGCGAGCGAAGACAGGTGAGTAGATCTATATCTACCGGGAAAGTCGGGTGGATGGCGTATAGCACCCCCGCAACTTTTGATGGAAAAACCGATTTATAGAGTATGGTTAGGGAACCTAGATTAGGAAACTAGGGTTAGAACATAGAAAGCTATGTAGTCATATTAGAAACTAGAGGATAGTTAAGTGTGATATGCTACTATAACTACCCTAGGTTGATGTTTAGCGATATTACCGCTTAGGGTTCTATAGGACTAGATAGTCGATGTAGATGCGTTATCCGAACCATACCTTTTTCTAAACCAAAGAATCGTAAGTATCTTTTAAATGTATATCTTGAGAGATGTTACGGATTTTCAAATGATATCTTTTCTTTAAAAACACCGTAACCCCTGTTTTCAAAACTACGATTCACTTCATTAAAAATATGATTGTATGGTTCGGGTGTGTTTGTTAGATTAGATACTTATACTTAGTAGAGATAGCAAGTTTATGTAAACTTGACATGACATGAGACATAATTGCGATGGAAGAATACAAGGAGAATTTGATGATATGATGAGATGATGATATGATATGATGGTATACAGATGCAAGTTGATTGTAATGATTCATACCCTGCCGGTCCCCTGATATGAGACTATTGCAGATGCGACCTGGGACATAGGTCTAGAGGGTTATATATATATATAGAATGTTGTGAATCAGGGATGATAGGCCGTATTCGATATTAGGCCGTACCCTCATTGGTTGTATAGGATGATAGGATCCCTTTAAGCATAATGCCGCCGCACGATGATATTCCGTGCGTGATGGGTTTGACTTGATGATTGATCCTTACCCTTGACTAGAGTTTCCGTACGATGGATTTTACCGTACACGATGTTATTGGGCTAGATGCCGATTGATAGATTCACTGACTCGGACATATGATAGTTACGTATACCTTATAGCTATTAGCCGATGATTTACCTTGTGCTGCATTCATGATATTATTATTGCATCGCATATACCTATGATAGTACACCTGCACCATTATCGATGATGCGTATGTTACACGTACACATATTTTCCGGCTCACACACTTCATCATCGATAATTGTCATGTCACTATACAGTAGGGTTGCTGCATCATGACATATACATATTGTACCTACATAGATAACCGGTTTTATTGTAAAATTGGGAACCGCCTGCTATACTTAAAAAGCTGGAATCATTTCAAAAGAGCGGTTTTCCCCTTAATATGTCATATCACTATTCCATATTGCATGATACACGGATATACTCGCATTTCTTTTTACATGTCGCATACATCATGCTCTATTATTTTACGCATGGAGATATGCTGTTTTCATGAGATTTCTGAATTTGAGAACCGTGGATATTTCAAAAAGAGATTATGTGTTGTTTTAAAAACCCGGTTTCTCTTGATATGATATTTCAGTGCGTCCACCATATGTTTTCTCGATGCTATAGCGATATATGAGAGAGGGCTGACCTGGACTGACGGATGCCCGATATATGAGAGAGGGCTCACCCGGACTGACGGATGCCCGATATATGAGAGGGGGCTGACCCGGACTGACGGATGCCCGATATATGAGGATTTACGTGCCGATGCTGGGCACTGTTTTCATGATGTTTTGAGTGTCGATGCTAGGCACTCAAGTTGCATGATTTTGATGTGTCGGGAGGGACACCGTTGATATATATATCCTCATACTTTCATGCTTGCCCTTTTATGACATTTACGTGCATATAGACATTGATTTTTATAGGTGGACGAGATCCATATGCATATAGATATTGACTACCTTGTTGGCACATATATGACCCCGTCACCCTAGATATCATAGTATTACCTGTATGATATAGTTGACCTAGGAGTCGTTGTTTATTCGATTTCTATTTGTAGATATATTTCTATTCACGAGTTGGCAACTCACCCCCATTGTGCCACAGTTCTTGCAGGTTGACCGCTTGGATCAGTAGCGGCTTCGCTGGCATTCCATTCGGGTGTTTTGCATTAGTAGGTGGGGCATTGTATCGTACCCACTCTTGTATTATATTCATATTGTATCTAGTTAACTCCATCAATCAATCAAAAGTTGTAATTGTATAAGTGATGAGACTTAGTGAGACTTATAGTTGTGAGATTTGAGAGATGGGTTTTATATTCACTTTTGGGGTTAGATTTGCTCATTTCTTTATCTTTTTGTGGTGAACCTCGCCGTTGGGCGTCGTATATTTATTTATACTGTATTGCGTGGTTGTGATCCGCCGTTTGGCGAAGAGCTAGCTCCCGCTTGGGGATGCTATTATTCTCGCTATGTATTTGTGGTTTTGGATCAAAATATACAAAGGAGGTGCTGCCAAAATTTTTCAAAAGAAGAAACATGTTTCAAACTAGAAAATTTCATTTGCATCATTCATGTTTCTTTCCTATGCATTAAGAAAACTTGATTTCATTATACCTTTATTTCAAATCCTCACCTCCATTATTTTTCATAAAAGGTTTAGATTTCTGGGTTTCAGCTTACTTGAATTCCGTTACGCCTTTAAACGTGGCGTGATTCATGTGCTGGTCATGAGCTAATATTTCCGGTCGTGACAAAGTTGGTATCAGAGCGCTAGATTTAACCTTGGTTCGAGTCTATGTTTGACTATGCGGAGTCTAGGGCGGGAGTGTATTTCGGAACCTAGGCTTGACCTTACGGAACTTAGACTTGAATGGGGGGGTATTAGACCCGAACTTGCATTTCATAGGCTCACCCTGATTGATGGAGTAGGTAGCTTGAGTAGAGTGACGTACCGTACGTCTGTTCCGCGGCATATTTATGATACGATACTCCACTTAAGAAACCCTAGGATGTAAATATTTTTGAGAACGGTGGTTCTTTTCATATCCATGATTATACATCCATTTGAGATCCTCGATTCTATTAGTTCCATGATCATACTTTCCTTGATGCTGTTCCTTCTTATGATCATGTATCCATTCTGGATCTGTTGTTTTCTTTCATGCCATTGATCTGCTCTCTTTGATACTCGATTGAGGTTCCTGTCACTATTGTTTGAGCGCGGTTTGAGCTGCTGCTAGTGTTGCGGTCAGGGCGAGCTCGTCTGGTACGAGGGCTGACCATTGTGTTTTCTGGTGACATGGGAACGTCTCGAGTTAGTACTGTTGTTGTGACCTCTTATGGAGGCGAGTGCTTGGTTTTACACCGGATGATCGGGCCATAGTTAGAGTTGCCAGTTGAGAGAGCACTGTTGATGTACAGCATTCCTCAGAGATTATGATGTCGCCTACCGTGCAGACAGGTGACCCAGCTGTTGCTGAGATTGATGGGATGTCGCTTCCAGAGCTTACGAGCTAAGATCGCCGGAGCTTTCAGGCAGATATGAGAAAGATGATAGCTAGTCTACCCCGATTTGAGAGACGAAGGTGATTCATCCGATTTATGCACCGGAGCAGGCCCGGTTGAGTTGAAGATTTCCAGTATGGAGAGTCTTACTCAGATCTAGAGCAGACCGATTTAGAGATGACCGCCAATGTATCGCTGTTCCTGGAGGATGGAGGCACTGTTCAGTGTACAGACGAATGAGCCAGTCGTTGCTGCAAATGACGAAGTATCGCCCAGAGGTTGGAGCTACTGTAGCATAAGTATATACTTAGAGATATGATGGAAGGATGCTAGCCACCCAAGGGTGAAGGACTAAGACATGTGGTCTGTTCGCTGCACGATGCGAGGTCATCAGATAGATTGGTTCCAGCTAGAGATGACTTTACGTAGATTCATTGAGAGTCGATAGAGACGATCGACTGTCAGGAAACCATATTCCAAATTTAAAGTATACGGAAAGACGTGCAAGCAATTTCTATGGACCCTCTAGAAGAATGAAACCCTAACTCGACATAATGACCGTGTGAAAGCCTTTTGAACCTTAGGGTTTGCGGCAGTTCCATGGCGCCATTAGTGAGGCTTGGGTTTGCCCTTCTACGTCTGGATCACTGATGCTGTGGCATGTACTCGATACTATTAAACTGTACCCAAGATGTTGATCTCTTGAGGGATTATGAGGTTTTGACATATCGATCGGATGGTTCGGCATCATTCGGATATCTTGTGATAGGATACATTGCTTAGGAGACTCCAGATACGAGCATAGCTGTTGGAGCGCAGTCCATGCAGTCCCGAGAAGACGAGTCCGAATAAGTCGACTTTGGAGCCGAGTGAAGTGAAGAGTTCGCACGAGAACTCGACGAGGTGACGTTCCACTCCGCTGACATCAGAGATGCCATGCGCATGTATAGGCGTTGGGATACGGCCAGTTTCCGAGGAAATGTGTGCGGAACACGCAGATACCCAGAAGACGAGGAGAGATTATATAAGAATACCAGCCTCCGTACAATTCGACATAGGAGAGATCGGAAGAGACCCTGAGCAGGATTCCTTCCGGGACACTGCTGCAATGAGATTTGCACCCAGGATCAGAGGTGTCACGTGTATTCAGAGAGCCGGAGGCCGGCGCCAGCGACGTGCTGCTTTACGAGTGGTCATGATGATTGACCGAGAGATGACCAGAGAAGTGCCAGAACGGAATCGTTCCCGTTTGCACAACTGACAGGGCCGATGAGCCGATATATCGCGAGATTGGTAATCCGAGGAGAAGATGAGTACCCAGAGACAGAGAACGCCAGGCCGTGAGCAGGAGAAGAGCGGATGTTCTTGTTCTGTCAGTTATTAGGCGCACCTATTTATTTCTCGACATTGTAGGAGGTGTACCTCGATATCCTTTGTTGCAATTTGCGTTTGTGATCTGAGCATCATGCTTATATCGCTTGGATTTGAGTTTTGATGATGGGTTTCCTGATATTGATTTCATGCACCATGGCTGCACCTACTGAGTATTTACACATTGTGCATAGTTATTGCACTTGAGATATGTTTTTATACACCATGGTATTGGTTTTTGATTTGTGCGTGTTTATAGCACTTGATGTCGATTTTGTGCCTTAGCCGCACATGTTTATGATTTCATGGATTTCATACGGATGATTTGATTTTATACTCGATATTGTTTTGTGCACCTTGTTCCCCTGATTGGATTCTTGTGCACATCAAATGAACCCGATATTGTTGTCGTGCACACCCGTTGCACTAGACAGATGCTTTGGTGCACACCTGTTGCACATAGATTTTCTTTGTGCTTATTGTGGTACCTGTATTTGGATTTGATTTCCATGCGCACCAGACGCATGTGATTATTGGATACGCCTTTTGAGGCTGATTTTGCTTTTGAGCACTTTGTTTTTATGTTGGGCACTATATTCTGTAGTAGCCAAATAGAGCTGATCAGAGGACAGTATCTGAATATATTTTGCATGCATTGATAGTTACCGAAGGGATTTCCAAAAATCGAGCTATAGCCTCAGTATTTATCTACGTGTCCAACATGACACGAAACTTTTTAAATAAGGAACCTTTCTAAATTTTTTCCAAAACGGCGGAACGTACATATTAAACAAAGAACATATACGTATATGGCTATTTTCTTATAAGAGACGTCCGCCACCGTGCAGTGTTATGCGCATTGCACAGCAACTGTAAAAGATTTGGCATGCATTTCCTTTAGATATTTACATGTATAGATTTGATATTTACGTGTATGGTTAAGATTTATATCATATTGGTTTTGCTTGGATTAGGCATTCGGGTCTTTACCTTGACTCCGATGATTGCGGGATGCTTGACGGAGTTTCGATTCTGAGTTATCTACTCATTACGCAGGCGCATGTATTGCGCTATGATGCATTTTATGTATTGATGATTTCGGAGCCCCGACGACTTGGACATTTATTGAAATGTTTTAGAATCTGGGGGTTTAAATTTAAATTCGGGGACCGAATTTATTTAAGGGGGGAAGATTATAACATTTTTAAAAAAAATATTATTTTATTTTTTCTATAATTTAATAATATTTTAATGAATATTTTAATATTTCGGTATAATTAAATACCGATAAATGGGGAAAATTTTGGAAAAATTTTGGAAAATTCTAAAATAGGTTATTTTGTGGAATTAAGTCCTTTTTAAGCTTTTACGGTTAATTATATGCTATTTTAGTGTTAATCGCGATTAAAAATCGCTAATTGGATTTTTAGCATTTTTGGTGCAAAAATGTGCACATATCATTTTCCACACTTGTTACACTTGTTAGATGTTTTGGGTGCATGGTTGCTTAGGGTTTACCATGGGGTGAGAGGAAATAAAGAAAAGAAAAGAAAAGAGATAAAGTGAAGGTATGATGATGAGAGAGAAAGTGAGAGTCAACCCTTCTCTTTTTTGAACCATCCTCCTCATTTCATCATCTCATTTCTCTCTCCCCTTTCCATATGAGCTGCTGCTGCTCCTGCCCTTCCCTTTCCCCTCCTTCATCTTCAATCCCCAAATCTACATGAAATCAAAAGCCAAAACCCCATTTCGACTTCACAAAACTTGCTTACAAACTCGAGGGGATCGCATTGGACCTAGAAAAAGAGGATCTTGAGGACTTTGAGCAACTCAAGAATTTTCTTAAGTTGCCAAAGAAGATAATTTCTGCATCCCTAGTTTAGTATTTCAATTCTTATTGCATCCATTCTTGTTTCATGTCGATATGGTGTCGTTTGATAGACTTTTGAAACTTCAAGTTAGGGTTTAGGTTAGATTTGAAATCAAAGATGAAATTGAGGATTGTGGTGACCTTAGAACCCATGGTGGGATGTTATTTTGGACCAGACCTAAGAGTTAAACCCAGATTACGGATTTAGTGAATCGATATCGGGGAGAACTGGAAATCTGGGAGTGTATTTAGGAATCTGCTATCACCCCGAGACCCCTAAAAAAAATTGAGCTGACAGTGAGTCGTGCAGGCACCTAGGAAGCTACCACCAAGACCCGAGCCCCTAATTCAAATCCTCGGCCGTAGATTTAATCATTATGGCCTCAATTTGCGGCCAGAGTAGAAGGGAATGGGTTCATTTTTGTTCCAGGGCTCATTTTGCACTAAATTAGACCCCTCCTATATGCAGTTTTGGCTAATTGTCATCTGGGAAAAATCTGGGAGCATTTTGGTGTGTTTTAGGCGATATTTTCCATATTTTTAAATGCACTTTCTTGATATTTGGATTTGTATTTGGTTGTCGGGTGTTCGTACATAGACAACATGGGTTGTTTGATTGATTTGCACGTTTAGGCCATAGGTTCTAACCTGTGAGCACACTGTGCGCTGTATCGGTTTTCTGCGTCGATTTTAATACGTATTGCAATTGGTTATTATTGTAGGTACCCTCGCATGGATTCCGAGGCGAAGAAGCGTGGCGTCATCGATTTGGGTGAGCGAAGACAGGTGAGTAGATCTATATCTACCGGGGAAGTCGGGTGGATGGCGTATAGCACTACCGCAACTTTTGATGGAAAAACTGATTTATAAAGTATGGTTAGGGAACCTAGATTAGGAAACTAGGGTTAGAACATAGATAGCTATGTAGTCATATTAGAAACTAGAGGATAGTTAAGTGTGATATGCTACTACAACTACCCTAGGTTGATGTTTAGCGATATTACCGCTTAGGGTTCTGTAGGACTAGATAGTCGATGTAGATGCGTCATCCGAACCATACCTTTTTCTAAACCAAAGAATCGTAAGTATCTTTTAAATGTATATCTTGAGGGATGTTACGGATTTTCAAATGATATATTTTCTTTAAAAACACTGTAACCCCTGTTTTCAAAACTACGATTCACTTCATCAAAAATCTGATTGTATGGTTCGGGTGTGTTTGTTAGATTAGATACTTATACTTAGTAGAGATAGCATGTTTATGTAAACTTGACATGATATGAGACATAAATGCGATGGAAGAATACAAGGCGAATTTGATGATATGATGAGATGATGATATGATATGATGGTATACAGATGCGAGTCGATCGTAATGATTCATACCCTGCCGGTCCCCTGAAATGAGATTATTGCAGATGAGACCTGGGACATAGGTCTATAGGGTTATATATATATATATAGAATGTTGTGAATCATGGATGATAGGCCGTATGCGAATTAGGCCGTACCCTCATTGGTCGTATAGGATGATAGGATACCTTTAAGTATAATGCCGCCGCACGATGATATTCCGTGCGTGATGGGTTTGACTTGATGATTGATCCTTACCTTTGACTAGAGTTTCCGTACGATGGATTATACCGTACGCGATGTTATTGGGCTAGATGCCGATTGATAGATTCACTGACTCGGACATATGATAGTTACATATACCTTATAGCTGTTAGCCGATGATTTACCTTGTGCTGCATTCATGATATTATTATTGCATCGCATATACCTGTGATAGTACACCTGCACCATTATCGATGATGCGTATGTTACACGTACACATATTTGCCGGCTCACACACTTTATCATCGATAATTGCCATATCACTACACAGTAGGGTTGCTGCATCATGACATATACATATTGTACCTACATAGATAACCGGTTTTATTGTAAAATTGGGAACCGCCGGCTATACTTTAAAAATTGGAATCATTTCAAAAGAGCGGTTTTCCCCTTAATATGTTATATCACTATTCCATATTGCATGATACACGGATATGCTCGCATTTCTTTTTACATGTCGCATACATCATGCTCTATTATTTTACGCATGGAGATATGATGTTTTCATGAGATTTCTAAATTTGAGAACCGTGGATATTTCAAAAAGAGATTATGTGCTGTTTTAAAAAGCCGGTTTCTCTTGATATGATACTTCAGTGCGTCCACCATGTGTTTTCTCGGTGCTATAGCGTTATATGAGAGAGGGCTGACCCGGACTGACGGATGCCCGATATATGAAAGAGGGCTGACCCGGTCTGACGGATGCCCGATATATGAGAGAGGGCTGACCCGGACTGACGGATGCCCGATATATGAGAGGGGGCTGACCCGGACTGACGGATGCCCGATATATGAGTATTTATGTGCCGATGCTGGGCACTGTTTTCATGATGTTTTCGAGTGTCGATGCTAGGCACTCAGGTTCCATGATTTTGATGTGTCGGGAGGGACACCGTTGATGTATATATCCTCATACTTTCATGCATGCCCTTTTATGACATTTACGTGCATATAGACATTGATTTTTATGGGTGGACGAAATCCACATGCATATAGATATTGACTACCTTGTTGGCACATATACGACCCGGTCACCCTAGATATCATAGTATTACCTGTATGATATAGTTGACCTAGGAGTCGTTGTTTATTCGATTTCTACTTGTAGATATATTTCTATTCACGAGTTGGCAACTCACCCCCGTTGTGCCACAGTTCTTGCTGGTTGACCGCTTGGATCAGTAGCGGCTTCGCTGGCATTCCATTCGGGTGTTTTGCATTGGTAGGTGGGGCATTGTATCGTACCCACTCTTGTATTATATTCATATTGTATCTAGTTAACTCCATCAATCAATCAAAAGTTGTAATTGTATAAGTGATGAGACTTAGTGAGACTTGTAGTTGTGAGATTTGAGAGATGGGTTTTATATTCACTTTTGGGGTTAGATTTGCTCATTTCTTTATCTTTTTGTGGTGAACCTCGCCGTTGGGTGTCGTATACTTATTTATACTGTATTGCGTGGTTGTGATCTGCCGTTTGGCGAAGAGCTAGCTCCCGCTTGGGGATGCCATTATTCTTGCTATGTTTTTGTGGTTTTGGATCAAAATATACAAAGGAGGTGCTGCCAAAATTTTTCAAAAGAAGAAACATGTTTCAAACTAGAAAATTTCATTTGCATCATTCATGTTTCTTTCCTATGCATTAAGAAAACTTGACTTCATTTTATCTTTATTTCAAATCCTCACCTCCTTTATTTTTTCATAAAAGGTTTAGATTTCTGGGTTTCAGCTTACTTGAATTCCGTTACGCCTTCAGACGTGGCGTGATTCAAGTGCTGGTCACGAGCTAATATTTCGGGTCGTGACAATTAGTCCAAATCCGTATTTTCTTAGATTTCGGTTTGGGTTGGGTTTAAGGATCGTTAATCTCATTTGAGACTAAGATCAACTTAAACATTTGTTAAGGATATGTTAGTCTAATTTTAGACTAAGATCTACTTAACAGGATCATTTAGAAGCAACAGGAGATCATTTGGGCTCTATTGTTTTAGTTTAGGGACTTTGCGGTCCAGAAGTTTAAGGACGTCATAGTCCATGGAGTTTGAAGACATCAAAGTCTGTAAAGTTTAAAGACCTCATAGTCTATGAGTTTAAGGACCTCACAGTCCATAGAGTTTAAGGACGTCATAGTCCATGAGTTAAAGGACCCTACAGTCCGTGGAATGTCTGGTTGTCGGGACCCGTCACCTCTCTGAAGACATTGAAGGATTACAACGACAAATATCAGAGGAGTGAATAGATATACCCTTGAACCAATATTGGTTGGGGGATCTGTAGTTGGATTGATTTAAGGATCGTTAATCTCGTTTGAGATTAAGATCAACTTAAATGTTTGTTAAGGATACGTTAGTCTAATTTTAGACTAAGAACTACTTAACAGGATCATTTAGATCCAACAAAAGAGCATTTGGACTCTACGGTTTGGAAATGCACCAGATAGTTATTGGTCCTCAAGACCCACCACCTCTCTGAAGACGTTGAAGAATTACAACGACATGTATCAGAGGTGTGAAGAGATGTACCCTTAAACCAAATGCCAGATTGAGAAGCAGTGGGATGACCATTACTTTGATGCCATCTGAGATCAATTTTGAAAGACCTGAACATAATCAGGGCTCGGTTAAAAACAAGGATTTGGCTTTGGGAGACTTAGCTAACTTGGGCTAAGATTGGCCTATCATAGTGTTAAACACTAGCCTATGATCGGCACTCACGTGCTCCCACATAAGGTCTTAAACTGTTGTCTAAGCACTGAAGATTTGAAGCGCTCACGTGAGGCGTTTTGAAGTGGTGTTAAACACTCAAGATATGAAGCGCTCACGTGGGATCACGTGAGGAATTTGAAATAGTGTTAAACACTGAAGATTTGAAGCGCTCACGTGGGGTCACGTGAGGTGTTTGAAATAGTGTTAAACACTGAAGATTTGAAGCGCTCACGTGGGGTCACGTAAGGTGTTTGGAATAGTGTTAAACACTGAAAATATGAAGCGCTCATTTGGGGTCACGTGAGGTGTTTGAAATAGTGTTAAAAACTGAAAATATGAAGCGCTCACATGGGGTCACGTGAGGTGTTTGAAATAGTGTTAAACACTGAAAATATGTAGCGCTCATGTGGGGTCACGTGAGACGTTTGAAATAATGTAAAACATTGAAAGTTTGAAGCGCTCACGTGGGGTCACATGAGGTGCTTAGAGTTGGGCGCTGCCTCTTGATTCTCTTTTGAAAAGTGCTAAGCGCTATTAAGGGGTCACGTGATGTCACGTGAGACGCCCTTAAAATATAAACTGCCTTGGATTTATTCTCCCTTTTTCTTATGAAGGGCTTGTTCAAGGGTCACGTGGGAGCACGTGACCCGATCTCAGTTGTTTTCTCTTGTTCAACACGGATGCTCATGTGGGAACACGTGATCATGTTTGGGTACTGATCCCTTTTACGTGCATGGAAAGTTAAATCCCTTGTTTAAGAATTAAATTCTTTTATAGGGTTAAACCCCAGTATTATTTAGAGGAATTAAATTCCTCTGTGTTTGAAAAAATTAAATTTTTTAAACCCAATTCTCTCTCTAAGTTTTGGATCTGCATGGCAGGATCTCCACGATGAGAATTAAATTCTCAACATATGGGGAGATCTGCTTCTGCAGATCTTTAACAAGAGAAGAACTGAGTCCTTGTTTAGAAGAGTTAAACTCTTTGTTTGAGAATTAAATTCTCTTTTTTTTTGTGGGAGTTTATAAAATGATCTCCTTCCTTATCTTACCTAGAGTTTCTTTCTTCTCTATTTTTCTCTGTTGTCGTATCCTCTTTTTTCTCTTTTCTTCTTGGCTCCTATTTATAGGAGAAAGAAAAGAATCAGTTTGTTCCGCCGATCTCTCATTGAAAGATTTTGATTGATTTTTTAACCAACATGATCTTTTAGATCACTTGGTGAATTTTATTCACCGTTGGATTTTTAATCCAAAAGCTTCTATTTCACATCAGATATTTCATTTGTTGTTCCAGGCAAATTTTAGGAAAATATTTCCTTGCATAGAATCTCTCTATAAATTGGTGATTTTTTAATCACCATTGGATTTTTAATCCAACGGTGCTCCTTTTTACAGAGCACAATCTTTTTTGTTTAAAAAGATCTAGGGAAATATTTTTCCAATTAGGGTTTTTGATTCTTTTCGATTAGAATTTAATTCTATTAGTTTAGAGGGTTTCAAGAGTCTATCACGTGTTGGCACGTGGCCTTACCAATTAAGCATTTAATTCGAATTTAATTCTATTGGTTTAGAGGGCTCAGAAACGCATCACGTGTTGGCACGTGACCCCACCAATAAAGCATTTAATTAGAATTCAGAGGGCTCAAGAACCTATCACGTGTTGGCACATGACCCCACTGATTAAGCATTTAATTAAAATTTAATTCTATTAGTTCAGAGGCCTCAAGAGTATATCACGTGTTGGCACGTGACCCCACTGATTAAGAATTTCCAATTGCTTATTTCATTCAGCGCCCATAGGCTTTGCCTGTAAAAGGTCACGTGCCTGCACCTGAGACCCGATCACTTGTGGGCACGTAATGCCCGATCACGTGTGGGCACGTGATGCCCGGTCACATGTGGGCACGTGATGCCCCCACTTTGGGGGTTTTCCTTGCTGCTTTATTTGTATTTTATTCAGTTCCCATGAGGGAACAAAGGGCAATTCGGGGTGTTTCGAAGTCGATATTTTAGCACTGTTTAAATGTTTACAGTACATGCATTTCTATCTGCGACCCTGAATGTCATTAGAGCGGTACAACTCGTCTAATTGCTATATGTTCTTTTAGACGAGTTTGCGAACGCGACATTCACGTTGATGTTCTGTTTTGTGCTGTGGTGTTGGCTGGATCGTCATGGAGGATAGCTTCGATGCAATGTTAGTACTGTTTAGATTCATTTGTACATTTGATATTGCGGGACGAGCGTCCGACATGTGGACTGTCGTCACTACCAGTTTGTATATTATTTGTTTGGGGCACAACCGGGTTGAGGTCGATGTTACCCTTGTATATTATTTTCTTTTCTGTACTAGGATTACCCCACGGTGGAGTGCATGAATAGCCGGGTTCTAGAGGGCAACGGGTCCGCATCTCATAGCGTTGAGATGGAGGGGACCTCACTCTAGAATTGGCGGGCTATTCACCGCACTCGTACGGGATATAGGTTGACCGAAGGAAGGGTGCTCAAGTTACCGGATTCCGTAAACTGCTGGGTGTCCCATTCACGTTGTTGAAGGGGGTTGCCTCACTTCTGGTTTTGGCGGGTAACTTGCCGCGCTTGTAGGGGTCTAGGTTTTCATTGCACAGGCTATCCACATGACAGGGAATGTCGGGTCTCATTTCCGGCCCAAGTGAAACCCGGGACTCCAAGATTATCCACCATTCTGTGTTGCTTCTGTGATGTTTCTTTATATCATGCCTGGGACGAATGTTATATATATATATATATATTTATATATACTAGTAGATATTGTATATGTTTTACACCCGCGCTAGTCCAGTCCCCGCTGTGTCGTTAGTTAAGTAACCTAACGAGCGATGACGGGACCCAGTGGCGAATGCGGATGGCATATACGTACATTTTATTTTTCGCTCTTTTCTGGTGTGATATGTTAATTGATGGGACTATATTGATTCTGATCAATGCAATGATAAAAAAAACTTATATGATGTTGTTGGAACCAAGTTTTTTAGAAAAACTTACATTATAGACGTTTTCTTTTGCTTTGCACAGTGGTATTCGGTTATGAATATCATGCACCACATTCGACGAGGCAAGGGCCGAGATCCCTTAATCAGGAGTGACCCCTTGAGCAAAAGTTTGCGTCAGCGTAATAACTTCACTATAGTCATTTCTTTTGCTTTGCATCGTGGTATTCGGTTTGGAATATCCTGCACCTCATTCGATGAGGAAAGAGCCGAGATCCCTTCACCGGGAGTGACCTCTTTAGCAAAAGTTTTCGCCACTATGTATTTGTAAAACCACTCGGTTCCTTCAACGATATCAAGTTCATTACGTTAATGGTTTTTCGCCGAAAACCAGTCGTAGCCCTCCGTCATTTCTTACAGGTATTACTTAGTATTTATGCTGTGTATGTTGACATCTGTCAAGGCACAGTGCTTGGTAGCTGGGTAATGCTTGTTTGTTGCATAGATATGCGATTATTTATGACAGTCGCGCGGTCATTTTGACCTCTATCAAGGGTACGTGCGGGTCGGTCTAAGTTAATCCTGGAAAATGACGGGTTGAACTTGACTTGCGGCTTATGATATGTTGAACTCTGTCAAGGTCATAAACCGCTTGGGGTAAAAATTACATCGAGAGTTTCAAACATACAGGAAACTTGACAGGCATGCGCATACCTTCTGGAGTGTGGTAACTTGTGTGGCTTCCATCAAGTTATCATGCGATGATGGTTGGATCCCGATTCCCACTGATGAGTAGGATTACTCCTCGGGTGCTTCTACATGATCCCGACTAATTCTCCTTTTGGGTTTGGAGGAGAATTCGAGGAAACAGTGGGAGCCATCCTGATTAGATAAAGATTGACCATTCTGATCTAGGTTAGAGTGCATGCTGAGTGTTTCTTTTCTCTCTCTCTCTATTGCTGCGACTATGACCCACCCTAAACTAAAACTCAAGAACCCAGTTAACCGAACCTTCTTAAAACACTTTGGCTTTTAGAATGTCACGGTGTCGCATATATCCTTGCCACTTCTATATCAACTTTGCATTTCTCCAGAACACCCCGTATCACTACGAACATCCACTCCTATTGGATAAATCCATCGTATAGTTGCATACGAACTCGAAGGAACTTGTTCCAGATTCGAAGATGGATTCTGGTTCTGGAGAGATTGAATAGGATTATTCGGTTGTATTTTCCGTTTACCTTCTCTCAGGTTGTGAAGGCTCATAGGATTAGGAGACGGTATACCTATTGAGCTTATTGGATAGTCTTCCTCCAAACCATAGGCAGGTGCCGAATGGTAGGGAAGGAAGAAAAGCAATTAGCCTAAGTGTGTTGTACAAAAGGTAATAAGTAAAGATAAATAAAGGGAAGAAATATTTTTGAAGCCCTAAATATTTTTGAAGCCCTAAATAATAAAAAGGGAATTCATTATAAAAATAAACATACAAACTTTTGATCCTCTAAAAAGAGAAGATAAAAATAACCTAAATAATAGTATTGCAGTATTAATAGGCTTTTTGGTCGACTATAAGAGATAGAAAGAAATATTTTTAAACCTTCAGCAGCACAGAAAAGTTCAAACCCTAACTCAACAAAATCACCGCCAAGCCGCCGCGAATCGCTGCACTTTGGAGCCTAAACGGCTCCAAATTTGGTCTACTGACTTGATTCCCTGAGTTAATTTGTTTGGCTAGCTTCTTGGTTCTTTGGCTCGACCCTTGTATTGGTTTCTTCATTAAATTGTTCACATCCGCGTGCGTAAGTTCGTCTTTTGTGTACTTTTGCATTTGAGACCCTATAATCTGCATTTATTCATAAAACATAACTCGAGTAGCATTAAATAGAAAAAATAAGGTAAATATGGATATATAAATGTGTAATAAATTACACCAATCAAATCTCCCCACACCTACCTTTTGCTAGTCCTCGAGCAAAATAAAAACTAAACACCAAACAAAATAAAAACTACCTAACGTGCTCCTTTTCGCAGGCGTTGTGATTGCACTTAGCATGCCCAACAAGCCGTTAAACCCTAAGATTACCCAAGTGGACAAGTGTTGTCTCGTGCGGGTTTTCAGCGGATACTACCCATAAAATCCCAAAAAGGAAAAGAAAAATAAAATAAAATAAAAACTAAAATAAAGAAAAAGAAAAACTATAAACAAAAAAAGTGAAAATAAGAAAAAGGTCGAATCTCGCTAGTTTTCAGTTTTTCAGAACTATCATCCTAAAGTATTGTTTCAATGCCAGAAATTCTAGTTTCCCTCAATAGAACTTGATTCTAGTCTTCACTCCCATCTTTACCTCAAATATCGATCCTATACCCCTATGTATGTGTAAAAAAATCCTAGGCTCGAGAATTCAATTCAAGATATAGTATCAATGCCTCATATCTTCGTATTTTATACACACACACACAACACCTTTCAGTGCGACCATTAATGCTAAGTACTAACCAACCGATTACACAATGCATGAGTTTTATTATATCTAGCTTTGTTAAATTACATCTTTATGATTTTCAGTAGTGACATCCAAACCAGTTGGTTTTAGGACACTAGGTGACGAAACACCCCCAAGGGCATGAATGAAAACAGTCTTAGAGGGGCATGAATAAGGTTTTAAGAAAAACTTAGAGTAATTTTGAGAATATAGAAATTATGCAGTGGAAAGTAAAAAAACTAAACTATCACAATCACAGAAATGGTTACAGAAGTGCAGAAAAGTAAATTGACTCAGATGATTGTTATCGAGGTTCACCAACCCAGTGGCTAATCTCCGCATGAGAACTTCTGCTCAGGATTCAACACACTATCCAGTGACTTTTTGCGGGTAGAGAAACTCGGATTTTTTACCCAAGCTCAGATCCAAACCTTTACAATTGCAGGCAGTGAACATCTAGATCTTTTCCGAGGATCGAGCCCAAACTTTTATAATTGTGAAGAACTTAAACCGCTCTTCACTAGGTTATTACAACTTCAAGATTATTATAATCTCAATATACACCAACTTTGACAATCCTAACGATTTAAAAAAGAATAATCAAAACTTAGATCCAAAGAGATGATGGATTGCACTTTAGAGTGCTGAAAACGTTTAAAATCAAAATCGAAGAAGTTTTTCAAAAGATTAACACAAGTTTAAAATCGGTACCTTTTTCAACATATTAACAATTTTTCTTTTCTAAAGAAATAGAAAAGTCTAAAGGATCAGAAAGATTGTTGCTCTAAAAAATTAGCAAATGCTTGAATGTAATGAAAGAAAGAGTTTTTTTCATGAATTCTAGAGAATCAGAATATTAAAGTCTTAAAGAAAGAAAAAACGTGTTTGTCACGACCCAAAATTTGGCACGTGACCGGCACTTAAACCACGTAATATCTACAGGCGTAACGCAATTTAAGTAAGCCGAAAACCCATAAATCTAAACCATCGAAAGAAGTAAGTGATAAAACATTGTTAAAAACATTTGGAAGTCTAAAGTAAAAATCTTTAAAGTTTAAATTTATTTTCTTAAAAATTTTGGCAGCACCTCCTTTGTAAAAAGAAGCCCCGAAACGGGTACAAACATATAATATAAGTAAGGCATCATAAGATATAAATAAAGCATCCCCAAACGGGTGCAATCACTCTCAAAGGAGGAAAGAACCACCACAAGCATATATACGACGCCGTACCGAAGAAATAGACAGTAAAAGTGAAAAACAGTACAAGAGATAAAACTGCAAAATAAAAGCCGGCTCACACGAGCACGACACCCAAAGTCACCAATATATACAATATCGTCCTCACAACTCGTCTCTAAGTCAATACATGAAAAGGTAGATGCAGAGTACTGGATACAATGAGAGATATACAATAAATGTAAACGGATAACGCAAACCCACCTATAGAAAAACGGCTCACAGCCAGCCGTAGCGATATCTGTTGCAAAAAGATACAATAAGAAGAAGCCATGCCGCGACTACTCTGAGGGTAATACTTGCAAAACACTGTGGCACAATGGGGGTGAATTGCCAACTCGTGAGTAGTAAGTAACATTATACAGGTAATCGCAGGTATGCACGTACTGCGATACTCTATCACATGCAATCCGATAATATCAATATGCTAATATGGATATGCATATATCCTGAATGTTACTCTATCAGGTACAAAAAATACATGAAGCTATACATAACAGTGAATGCTAAGTATGAGGTAAAACATGTCATCATCAATAACTCATCATCGTGGAAAAACCGGTGTCCATCAAATACGACAAAAATCCCAATACCTCAGGCGCCGTCACTTGGATCAGCCCTCATATCCTGTAAATCTCATGGAACCTGAGTGCCCAAGATCGACACCTGAGTGCCCAACATCGGCACCGGATAACCACCAGGTTCAACCAATCACCGGTAGGTAGTAGTCCCTCTGCTAGGCTTATCGTCTACTGCACAACCATCCATTCTCACCCCGGGGTACCATACCGGGTCCACCTTGAACCCGCAAACGGATCATCCAACTCCTCGAATCGGGTTTCTATCACACATCTCAGAACTGAGAAAACGCATGGTGGACGCACTGAAATATCATATCAAGAGAACCGGGTTTTCAAAACAATACATATTTTCTTGAAATAATACCACGGTTCTTAAATCCATAAATCACATAAAATCCATATCTTAATGCATAAATCCATGCAATATGATCTATGCAACATAAAATAGTAATATGGGCATATCAATGGAAAACCGCTCTTCTAAATGAATCCAGTTTTAAAATATATCATGCGGTTCCCAATTCCTCCAAAATCAAATCCAACATCATTTAAAGGTGCACATGTAACTATAGCAAGTATGGGTGTACGCAAGTATGTATGTACGTAAGTATGTAATTCATATGCGCAATAGAACAAGAATCACGTCTAATCATCAATGATAAGGTAAGCTAAACAATGTATTATCCATAGCAATTCTATAGTGTGAGTGTCATGGCAATTACTAACGGTGTGTGTGTGGCATACAGTTAGTGCTCGTGAAGCATGAACCGTTAGTAACAGTGCTGTGTCTTATTAATACTATGTTCATATGCAACAGGAAATGGGGTATGCAACAATGGTATACATGCACAATCAATGAATATGAATATAAACAAGCGACTACAATATCCTATCAAGCCCTGACGCATAACGCCATACAGGCGATTTCTCCGTAGATGTTAAAACTACTCACTGATGATCTCGAGCTAAGTAAAGCCAACCACTTTCTTTCCCTTCTTCGCGGCGTCCGAAGTCCCCGCCTGTGATCCTATTAACACATAAAACATAGTAAGGTAAACTTAGGAATCGTTCAATGATATATACAAACTATGTTTAAAATCGAACCGACTCCAACAGCCTCTAAAGTGTTCGCTTAGCGACTAACGTGTGTGGTGACACTCTAAAACAACCCTAAGTGCAGAAATCACGCGGAACACAGAAACTGAGTCAGACACCGTATCGCGTGTCGACGTAATAATAAAACTAGCTAATCGATCTCAGATTTTTCCCACTATCATGACTTAAAAATCTAGCAGTACCAAACAAACTAAAACTACTGCAGACAGCTACCTACAAAAACTCAACACCCCAGTCACCCAATTACCCAAGCTCGTCGGATTTTCCCTTCTAGTCGCTGGCTAAAACCGATCGGTTGGGGTCGGGGTCACAGGTAAATGCTTAAGGTCTCTGGCACTATGCTACCATACTGCTTGTTTTCACAGTGAACACTCGGGGTCACAGCAGGTTACAGATATCCTAAAACGACACTAAAACTACGATATCGTGCACAAAGCTATATCTTTATCGTTCTAAATTAAATCTAATTAGCAACACCACATAATAAGAACCTAATTAACAGTTAGGGATTTATACCTATCCACACTTGCTCAAAATCCAAGCTTTCCTTGCTCCAAGTGATCAATTGGGTTTATGATCAAGTTTAATGAAAGGTGTGGTGAGTTTTGTGAAGTGTAGTGAGGATTTATGAAGATTTGGGTTAGGGTTTTGGTGAAGGACAAGGGGAGTGTTCAGTTTGAGGGAGGTGAGGATGTCAGAAAATGAGATGAAGAAAATGATAAGTGAGAGTGAGAGGATAAGTGAGAGTAAGAGAATGAGGTGAGTGTGAGGGTGTATGAGTGAGGGTATAGGAAACACACATGGGTGTGAGTTTAACATAAGCCATGCCTCCCTCTCTCTTCGTTTAATGCATGGCATGCTTGCCATGCCTCATGATGCCCCCCTCTCTCTCCCTCTCCCTCATGTCAACATAAATTTAAAAATCCTTTTTATTTAAAACTAAATTTTTTTATTAAATACATATTACAAATGGCATGACATTATATTAGGGCACCATTGCTACTTAAGCATGGTTAACCCCTAATTAACCCTAGGTTAACATGCACAAGTGTGTGCAAGCCCGAAATAATTATTAATAAAATATTAATTAATTTTAATAAAATATTTGAAAACATTTTTGGTAAACATTTTACTAAAAATCCGCATTATCGCTTAATTAACCCTAATCGCATTCTAAGGTGTTACAATCTTCCCCCCTTAAAGAAATTCGTCCCCGAATTTAAAAATCTTACTATGCGTACCTTCAAAGAGATGAGGGAATTTCTTCCGCATCCCGCTCTCGGCCTCCTAAGTGACCTCTTCACTATTTGGGCTACGCCAAGAACCTTCACCGATGGCAAGACCTTTGACCGAAGTTTCTTCACCTGCCGATCCAAAATAACTACCGGCTGCTTGGTGAACGAAAGATCGCGCTCTAGCTGAACTGTATGGTGCTGAATCTTGTGAGAAGGGTCATGAAAGTACTTGCGAAGTATCGACACAGGGAATACGGGGTGAACATCCGGAAATCTGGGTGGAAGTGCCAAACGATAGGCAATGGTACTAACTCGCTCAAGGATTTCAAGAGGACCTACAAATCTGGGACTAAGCTTCACTTTCTTCCCAAATCTCATCACGCCCGTCGTCGGAGAAATCCGTAGGAATACATATCCCCCACTGCGAACTTGAGCCTGTGACGACGACGGTCAGCATAAGACTTCTGTCTGCACTGGGCTGCTCTCATCCTTTCCTGAATCAATTGAATTTTCTCCGTAGTCTCTTGAACTAGCCTGGGTCCTAAAATCCTGCTCTCACTGAGTTCGGTCCAACAGACTGGCGATCGACACTATCTACCATACAAAGCCTAAAAGGGTGCTATCTGAATCGTCTCTTAATAACTGTTATTGTAGGAGAATTCCATCAATGGCAAGTGAGGATTCCAACTGCCACCAAAATTAAGCTCGCGCACACGAAGCATATCCTCCAGAGTCTGTATATTCCGCTCTGACTGACCATTAGTCTGGGGATGGAAGGCGGTGCTAAAGCTCAAACAGGTACCCAAGGCTTCCTGAAGCTTCTGCCAAAGACGGCTAGTAAACTGGGTGCCTCTGTCGGGTACGATGCATGAAGGAACTCCATGCAAACGCATAAACTCATCAATGTACAACTGAGCATATTGAGCATAACCGAAAGTGGTCTTCACTGGAAGGAAGTGAGCCGCTTTCGTTAACCAGTCAATAATCACCCAAATGGAGTCATACCCTTGACTAGACTGGGGTAGACTCACAACGAAATCCATAGAGATCTGATCCTATTTCCACTTCGGAATGGGTAAAGGCTACAACTCTCATGCTGGTCTCTGATGCTCAGTCTTGACTCGCTGACAAGTCAGGCATCACGAAACGAAATCCGAAACATCACTCTTCATCCCTGCCCAACAGTAAATATCTCTCAAGTCACGATAGATCTTGGTGGAACTTGGGTGAACACTAAAAGCTGACTAATGTTCCTGCTCTAGGATCTCGCATCTCTACCCATCGGTATTAGGTACACACAAACGAGTCCCAAAATATAGCACACTCTGGTCATCAATCAAGAACTCTGAATCTTTACCCTGCCGAACCTGCTCAAGAAATCTCAGACAAACGGGCATCGGCGGGCTGTGCCTTACAAAAATGATTAAATAGAAGTGGGCGGGCGCGGACATGAGCAAGCTGCCCCCCAGTGGAAAGGAACTCAAACTATACTCTGCTGTCGCACAAGATCTGCCAATCTGCAGAATACTGTATCTGAACTGCGCTCGACTGAGACAAGCTACCCCCGGGCCTACGACTTAAGACATCGGCTACCACATTCGCTTTTCCCGGGTGATAAAGGATCTCACAACATAATCCTTCACAAGCTCCATCCAATAGCGCTGTCTCAAATTCAGATCCCGCTGCAGGAAGATGTACTTCAAGCTCTGGTGGTCCGTGAAAATCTGACACGACTCTCCGTATAAGTAGTGTCACCAAATCTTAAGCGCAAAGAACACCATGGCCATCTCAAGATCATGAGTGGGATAATTATGCTCGTGCTTCTTCAACTGCCGGGAAGCATAAGCGATAACTCAATCTTGCTGCATCAATACACAACCGAGCCCCACTCAAGAAGCATCACAGTAAGCGACAAAGCCGCCCGATCCTGAAGGCAAAGATAAAACTGGTGCAGTCATCAACCAAGTCTTCAACTGTTGAAAACTCAGCTCGCATGCCTCAGTCCAAAGAAAAGGAACTCCCTTCCTGGTCAGTCCGGTCAGCGGTGCAGCGATACTCGAGAAGTCCTGCACGAAACGGCGGTAATTACCGGCTAAGCCCAAAAGCTGTGGACCTCTATCACTGAGACAGGTCTGGGCCAAAGCTATACGGCCTCGATCTTCCTCGGATCCACATGAATACCGTCTCCCATAACCACATGATCAAGGAAGTCAACACTATCAAGCCAGAAGGCACACTTCGAGAATTTAGCAAACAGCTGTCACTCTCTCAATGTCTGCAAAGCAATTCTCAAGTGCTGCTCATGCTCCTCACGACTCTTGGAATAAACCAGAATGTCATCAATAAACACAATAATAAACTGGTCGAGGAACACCCTGAAAAACCGGTTTATCAAATCCATGAAAGCTGCTGGGGCATTGGTGAGTCCAAACGACATCACCAAAAACTCATAATGCCCGTAGTGCGTACGAAAAGCAGTCTTCGGAATGTCATCATTCCGAACCCGCAACTAATGATAACCTGATCTCAAATCAAACTTAGAAAAATGTCCCGCGCCCTGGAGCTGATCAAACAATCATCAATGCGAGTTAAAGGATATCTATTCTGCACCGTAACTCGGTTCAATTTACGAAAATCAATGCACAACCTCAAGCTGCCGTCCTTCTTCTTGACGAAAGAACAGGAGCTCCCTAAGGCAAACCACTCTGACGTACAAGTCCCCTATCAAGTAACTCTTGCAGCTGATCCTTAAGCTCCCTAAGCTCTTTAAGCTCCGTCGGGGGCATCCGGTAAGGCGGTAGAAATAGGTCCCATGCCGGGGATCAGATCAAAGCAAAACCCAATCTCACGCTCTGGCGGTAATCCATGTAACTAATTGAGAAAAACGTCGGGAAACTCTCGCACGATAGGAACCTGGTCTAATGAATCTACTGTGGCTCTGGTATCATGAATGAAAGCTAAGAATCCCCGACATCCTTTCCTCAAAAGCCGACTAGCGCAAAGGGCTGAAATCTAATTGTGAGGGGCGGCACCACGTCCCCCCCCGCACAACAATAACTGACTCACCGGGAAAACAAAACCTGACTATCTTCTTGCGGCAGTCCACAGACGTGTAGCACTTAGCTAACCAGTCCATGCCCAGGAGAACGTCGAAGTCCAACATCTCAAGAAGGATCAAGTCGACGGACGACTCTCTATCTCCTAAACAGACGACACATGACCGAAACACGTATTGTGCAACCAACGACTCTCCACCAGGAGTAGTCACGACAAGCGACTGATCTAGCAACCACAACTCTCGGCCCAACCTCAGCACGAAGTGTGTAGAAACCTACGAGCGCGTAGATCCCAGATCAAACAACATGTGTGTATCAAAAGAACATACAAAAAAAGTACCTGAAATCACTGCATTGGATGTCTGCGTGTCCTGATGAGTCAAAGCAAACATACGAGCATGTCTTCTGCCGGCAACTGACTGTCCTCTGCCTCTGCCACCCCGTCCTCTCTGAACAAAGCCTCCACGACCATGGCCTCTCTGAGCATATGTCTGACGCGGAGCTACAACAAGCGTAAGAGCCAACGCTCTCTAAGGTGAAGGTGGTAAGGTAACATGTGGTACGACTGCATTTCCCTGGCGTGTCACGGTACAATCCTTAACGAGGTGATGGAAACTCCCGCACTGGAAACATCCAGACGATGACTGCTGACCCTCCTGGGGATAAGAGCTAAACAACTGGCCTCGTCCCAAGCCTCTGCTACTCCCGCAACCTGAATGAAATATGTCGCAGCGTCCAAACATCTGTCTCCGTGATGATACACCAGTACGAACCGTCTTCGGTTCAGGAATGACCGATGTCTCGGAAAGACACTCCTCAACTGGTAGGGCTGCGTCCACTGCTACTGCATACATGTCACAATACTGGGCGCTGATAGCGATAAACAACTGGGTAACAGGTGGGACAACCTCCTGTCGCTGCGCTCGACTGGTCTCAACCAACGATCCCATCATCTGGCGCAAATCTTGAATTTTGGCCTCTAGTTTGGTGATACGATCTAGCGAAGGTGGTGTAAGTCGACGTTAGACACCCCACATGATGCGGGGAGGCGGAATAGTTAAAACAATCATTTTGTATAAACGAAAATCGACTAACTTTACGGATCTTTACTAAACCCGAACTAACAACTATATAGAAGTGATTAGCTACTATGATAGATGATTATACCTAATGAATCAAGTCCTTCTTGTTCTTGTTGATCACCTCCTCGTCGGCCTCATCGATGTGATAGAAGATCCACACGAGAGCTACTTCTCTAAGCTTTAACCTCTCGCTTGAGGTAACTAGGTGACTATGAGTACTAATCAAGGTAACCTAGAGGATATAGAAGAGGATTAGGGATCTATTAGTCTTGCTAACCCTTGGATCTCAACACATGAGAGGTTAGGGTTAGTTCTTTGAAGAGAGAGAGCTTGAGGAGAGAGAAGGTGTGAGTAAGAATGATAATGAATTATAACTCATTTGTGAATATATATGAAGCATGATAATTATTAAATGAATAACATAATAATAATATCAACCATGCTTCATTAACTCTCTTTGGGTGAATCATCTCATGAGTCATTAAGCAACAAATGCTTCATTAACTCATTTGGATGAATCACACCATGAGTCACTAATCCATTTAATGCAAATTCCACCTAAGCCTCCAACTCATCAATCTTCTAGAAGCTTCTCGACTAATTACGAGAATGCCCTCCCATCCGTGAAAACACGGAAATACTGAGACTGTATAAATCCAATAATCCGATACTAGAATCTGGCTTAAACCAAAGCCTGCTAGTATAAACTGTCCGAACATCGTACATACATAAAAACACGTATGTGTCCGAACCCTGTCGTAAAACCATACGACCTCTATATCGTTTCTCCTGAAGCAGGGAAACTCTCTTTGTGGGACTCTAAAGACTCAACACTACGCTGGCAGTGGGTTTAACCACAGGCCACAATCGGTACTAGCTGTACGTAACGGTCCCCAGGTAGATGTCGATAAGAAGGCCGATAAGGAAACCCATCTGAACTCCTACTGAGCCTGATGTGACAATCTCCATTTAGTTTGGTCTTTTCGTCTATGACTATCGCATATCGAGCCTAGGGGGTGGCAAGCGTCAGTCCCCTAAAAGGCGGTATAAGTCGTGTCGGAGTGAAGCCCATTACACCTTGAGAAGATACTGGAAATCCTACCAGTAAATCTCGTTTGCCCTGGTCAGGGACTTTGCGTAATGGCTCTCCAAACACAGCGCGATATCAACTCCCAATACCGGGAGAGACGAATCCTATCTAACCGCCAATGCATCCAAGTGCTTCGGGACTGCACCCAACTGCTACCTGTTTGCACGACTCCTTTAAGCCGTGGTAGGGTAGCAATCTAAGAACAGTGGGAACACACTCGAGACGAAGCAGCAGTGTCAAGTCTGTGGACTATGCTGTACTCATGTCACCTGGGAACTGTTAACTGACGACGGGTATAATACCAACCAACAGTTCCCTGCGAGTCCTGTCCGGTGTACCCGTAACCCAACGAGCACCGGTATACTATCTCCAGTATAACGTACTAATGGCTATGGGACAGACCATTTCCCCTGCTGGGATGAGAAGCGTACACACTAGTCTACTCCGGAGTATCGATGCCCTGTCTCGATAATCCTATGACTAGGGACCTGAAAAAGGATGTGCTTGTAGACTACCCAGCCCCCACTAGTGTGACTGCCATCACAACGCTGGTAGTCAAGAAAGATCCTAATGGCTCTATCAATATGTATTCGCGATATGCTAACATATACACATATTAAGATAGATATAAACCAAGTAGCATACTACCATGTTTAGCAAGACTGTTAATATAACTGTGAATATCCCAAGCTTCCATTAAGTAATATACAAGCTAGTATGATACAATAATGGCCCCTAGGGCATATACATTAACAATCTCCCACTTGCACTAGGCCCATGTACTGGCGTATCGAAGACCTATCATCTCGAATAGCCTCTCAAACTGAGTCTGGGATAAGGCCTTTGTGAATGGATCTGCAGTGTTCTTTTCTGTAGCAACTCTCCGGACCTCGATCTCCCGGCGATCTATGATCTCCCTGATTAGGTGATACCGCCTTAAGATGTGTCTGGACTTCTGATGGGACCTGGGTTCCTTTGCTAAAGCTATAGTCCCGTTGTTGTCACAATACAGAGGTATTGGATCAACAATGGATGGAACCACCTGAAGTTCTGTGAGGAACTACTTCAGCAAAACTGCTTCTTTTGCGGCATCGCAAGCAGCGATATACTCCGCTTCCATCGTCGAGTCAGCAACGGTGTCCTGCTTGGAACTCTTCCAGCACACCGCCCCTCCATTGAGGGTAAACACATAACCTGACATGGACTTGGAGTCATCCTTGTCACTCTGGAAGCTGGAATCAGCAAAAGCCTCAATCTTGAGGTCATTTCCGCCGTAAACCAAGAACATATCCTTAGTCCTTCTCAGGTACTTAAGAATGTTCTTTACTGCTATCCAGTGCTTCTCCCCTGGATCTGACTGATACCAGCTTACCACGCTCAGTGCGTAAGCTACATTTGGTCTGGTGCACAACATCGCATATATTATAGAGCCTACCGCAGAAGCGTAGGATATAACTGACATGTGATCCCTTTCCAAATCAGTCTTGGGAGACATCTCTTTGGATAGGGTGATTCCGTGACAAGCCGGTAAACTACCGCGCATAGAATCTTCCATACTGAATCTTTTCAGTATAGTGTTGATATACCTGGACTGCGAAAGTCCCAGCATCCTCTTGGATCTATCACGACAGATCCGGATCCCCAAAATTTAAGAGGCATCACCCAGGTCTTTCATGAAGAACCTGTGTGACAAGAATTCTTTGACAGATTGTAGCATAGGAATATCATTTCCTATTATTAGAATGCCATGCACGTACAAGACGAGGAATACGACAGTTCGTGGTACAATTTTACTATATATACATGGTTCATCTGAATTTTTGATAAAGTCATATTCTTTGATCGTTTCATCAAAACAGATGTTCCAACTCCGCGATGCCTGCTTTAGTCCATAAATGGACTTATGCAACTTGCATACTTTCCCGCTGCTCCCACTCTGATTGAAACCTTCTGGATGATCCATATAGACGCACTATTCTAAATTACCTTTTAGAAAAGACGTCTTTACGTCCATCTGCCAGATCTCATAATCATGGAAGGCGGCAATGGCAAGAAGGATCCGAATGGATTTGAGCATAGCTACTGGAGAAAAGTTTCGTCATAGTCCAAACCAGGTCTTTGACGAAAACCCTTTGCAACAAGTTTAACCTTATAGGTTTCCACCTGACCATCTACACCAATCTTTTTCTTGAAGATCTACTTGCATCCTATGGGTTTTACCCCGTCTGGAGCAAAGTTCAAAGTCCATACTTTGTCGGTGTACATGGACTCCATTTCGTTCCGCATTGCATCCAGCCATCTTACTGAGTCGCCGCTCTGGATGGCCTGCTGGAAGCTAGTAGGTTCATCATTATCAATGATGCAATCTTCTCTTTCCCCATCTATGAGAAAACCATAGTATCTCTCAGGCGGATGAGACGGCCTACTACTCCTGCGAAGGGGTGCGGGAATGTCCTGTTCTTCTTGAACTTCTGGTTCTACCAAACTTTCAGTAGTAGTTTGTGGTTCTGGAATTTCTTCCAGTTCTATTGGCTCCCACTTGTTTCCTTTTCTAAAATCTGTTGTTCTAGAAAATGGACATTATAAGAAACAAATACCTTTTGTTCCTCTGCGTAATAGAAGAAATACCCCTTGGAGTTCTTTGGATATCCCACAAACTTACACTGTACTGATCATGCCTCGAGTTTGCCCGCATGCTTCTTTTTAACAAAAGCTGGACATCCTCATATCTTCAGATACTGAAGAAAGGGTTTCTTCCCACTCTACGTGCTACCCGTCTGAAACGACGGAGGGCTACGAATGGTTTCTGGCGAAAACCTTTAACGTAATGAACGTGATATCGTTGAAGGAACGAATAGCTTTTTAGAAAATATAGTGACGAAAACCTTTACTAAAGAGGTCACTCCCGGTGAAGGGATCTCGGCTCTTTCCCCGTAGAATGGGGTGCAGGATATTCCAAATGAATACCACGGTGCAAAGCAAAAGTAATCGGCTATAGTGAAGTTAATGCCCTGACGCAAACTTCTGTCCAAGGGGTCACTCCCGGTGAAGGGATCTCGGCCCTTGCCTCGTCAACTGAGGAGCAGGATATTCCAAATGAATACCATGATGCAAAACAAAAGTGAACGTCCTTGCAATAACAGCTTTTTGAAAAGTGTTCCAACAACATCAGAATAGGTTTGTTTTAACTTGCATTGATCCGAATCAATGCAGTCCCATCAATTGATCACACCACAAAGAACGAAAATATACTGACGTACGTATATGCCATCCGCATTCGCCACTGGGTCCCGTCATCACCCGTTAGGTTAGCTAACTAACGGCAGAGCGGGGACTGGACTAGCGCGGATGAAAAACATATACAACATCTACTAATATATATACCAATATATTATATTTCGCTCAAGGCGTGAATAAAATGCAACATCACAGAAATGTACAGAATCAAAGAACAATACAGATATCTGGGATCCCCGGGTTTCACAGAGCCACTACTGAAACCCGACGTTCCCCTGGTCGTGTGGATAGCCTGTGCAATGAAATCCTAGACCCCTACGGGCGCGGAAAGTTACCCGCCAAAACCTGAAGCGAGGCAGCCCCCTTCAGCACCGTGAATGGACCACCCAGCACTTCACGGAATCCGGTAACTTGGGCACCCCTCCTGGGTCAACCTGTACCCCCTACGAGTGCGGCGAATAGCCCGCCAATTCTAGAGTGAAGCCCCCTCCGTCCCAATGCCATGAGTTGCGGGCTTGTTGCCCTCCAGAACCCGGCTATCCGTGCACCCCACCGTGGGGCAAACCTAGTACAGAAAATAAAATATACATACAACGGGTACATCGACCGCAACCAGGTCGTGCCCCAAAAGAATAATACAAACAGGCAGTGACGGCAATCCACATGTCGGACGCTCGCCCCGCGATATCAAATGTACATAATACAACAAAACTGTACTAGCATTGCATCCAGGCTATCCCCCACGACCGATCCGCAACATCACAGCAAAACACAGAACATCAACGTGAAAGTCACGTTCGCAAATCCGTCTAACTGGGCTATAGCAGTTAGATCGGATTTACCGATCGAGTGACATTCACGGTCGCAGATATAATGTAAATACTGTGAAATAATGTGTTTAAAATATCCGATCGATCAAAAATTAACAAGTGGGCCCGCAAACAATACTGTAGCACTCACAGAAGTACTGGGCCCAATTTTAATATTCCAAAACCCCTAAAATCATCCCAGAAGCCCACTGGAAAAAATTAATGCAGCGAGGACACCAATGTGCGGCGGAACCGCGGCCCAAGGGGGGGTTTGGCCGCGGTTCCGCGCTTCAATGGTCGATTCACTGTATCGAATTTTTACAGAAGTCTTATAATTTCTTGTACATCAGTTTTCTACAACCTGAAAAATTTTTAGAGCCAGAAAAAATTCGACAGAAAACTGATGTGAGTGAAAATGTGGATTTTGGAATTTTGGTCGATCGGAAATGCAAAACACATCAAACGAAGCTAGACGAAGTTAATGGCGAGGCTCTGATACCACTGTAAGTGCACGGCGGCGCCCCGGCCGTCAAACCGACGGCCAAATGCGGAAACGGTGATAAACTTTAATTTTGCGAACTTAGCAAACCGGCACCACCGCGCACTAAACCCCGGATCGGGCCATTAAACTAGTTCTAGCTAACTACAAGATAGGAAGAGATATACCGAGTGATCCGAGTCCTCCGGTCTTCTCGTCGTCGTCCCGATCTCCTGCGGAAACTCTGGTCGTCGCCTCCTCGCCGGAAGGGCACCACATCGCCTGTTTCTTTTACGGGCTCCCGCCTCTATACCGAGGCAACTCGGGCATGAAGCTGGCAAGTCGACATGCCCAAGATTGACTGTAGAATGTGTAGGGTTGTGTCTCATTTGGGGTTTTGTTGCCTTTGTAGATGGAGGAATGAGGTTAAGAAAAATGGTGCTTTCATTTTTCATGCAAGGAAATTGAGATGAAGATAAAATGCCACAAGCTCACAAAATGAAACTCTCTCTCTCACTCCCTCAAAATTGTGGCCGGCCCTTAACAAATGTGAGAATGGTGGAGGGATAAATCAAGCATGAAGGGAGGTGATGGTAGGAGAAGAAAAGAGGTGACCACATCCAAACATCAACCATACTTAATTCACATCAAACCCATACTCTCCCTTAACTCAATTAATGCAAGTGATGGAGGGAATCAAAAGAAGCTATCATAATCTCTCATCTCACAAATGAACCCTCCACAAAATGTTATTTGCAAACTTGCAAATAACCCCCTCCATCGGAAAAGTCCGGCCGGGAAAGAACAAACGAAAACCGGCCGGAACGGAATGCAAACTGGCAACCCTAGAAAACTGGTCCCGTAATAAATTACAGGAAAACCCCGATACTGTGCATACACACCCGCATCTGTATTCCGACCGGATACAAATGCAATGAGACAAAATCTACACTGTACTAAACTAGGATCCGGCTTAAACTAAAGCCGGCTAGTAACGTTCGTCCGATCCTGATCCGTGCAATACCGCACGTATCAGATCGAACCCTGCCATATAACTATACGGCCTCTAGTACAAACCGTCCGATCCTGATCCGTGCAATACCGCACGTATCTGATCGGACCCTGCCATATCTCCATACGGCCTCTACAGCGTTTCGCCCGAAAGCTTGAGTAACTGAAAGTGTAGTGGACTCTAAAGACTCGTCAATACTATGGCTGTGGATTTAACCACTAGCACGTCAGAGGTATAAGCCAATACGTAACGGGCTACCAGCTATTGACCAAAAAGGACGTCGATGAGCGAACTCATCCTGACACCCTACTGAGCCTGTTAGTGACAATATCCGTACAGTCCGGTCCGTTGGTCTATGAGTATCGCATGGCGGGCCTAGGGGGTTGGTAAAAGTCAGACCCCCAAAAGCGGTACAAGTCGTGTCGGAGTGTAGCCCAGAACACCCTGAGATACTACTGGAATACCTACCACTAAATCTCCTGCCTTGGCCAAGGACTTCGTGTAATGGCTCTCCTAGACACAGCGCGACCTCACCCCCAATACCGGGAGAGACGAACCCCTGAAGATCCGCTCACTGCCTCAATGTGGCTCGGGACTGTACCCAACTAAAACCTGTTTGCACGACTCCTTTGAGCCGTGGTAGGGTAGTAATCAAAGCACAGTGGGAACTCACACGAGACAAATGACGATCCCCAGGTCGATGAACTAACCTGTACACATGTCACCTGGGAACTGCTATCTGACGTCAGGTATAAGACCAACTAGCATGTTCCCGGCGAGTCCTGTCCGGTGTACTCATAACCCAATGAGCACCTGTATACATCTTAGGTGAACCAACTGACACCAGTGGCTTGTGAGACCGGCCACCGCCCCTCGTCGGGGTCTCGACTGTATACACTAGTCTACTCTGGAGAATCGATGCCCTGTCTCGAAACTCCCACGACTAGGGACCTTTTAAGGATGTGCTTATAGACTCCAGCTCTCACTTATATGATCGCCCTCATACTGCTGGCAGCCAAGCAAGAATCCTAGGGGCTCTATCAACGTGCAATAGCAACCTGTTAGGTCACCTAAAGCAGTACACGATGATAAAGGTAAACTAGATAGCATACTATCATCTCGAGTAAGACTGTCGTACCGGGATAGGTCCTCCCTCAATCATTGCAATCATGTGCCTGTGATCCAATAATTGACTCTGAGGGCATTATCTCCAACAATCTCCCACTTGCACTCAAGGCTAATTATTGCGATGTCGCATACTCACAGCCCGTGTGATACCGAACACCTAACTCCTCTACTAGTCAGTCTCACAAAGCTCCTTTGCGAGACTATAGCGTTCGAGGGAAAGCCTCAGTGAGTGGATCCGCCTAGATGTTTCTTTCTATATCTCAAGTTCGTGGAGAAAGCCATCTCCCGAAATGAGCAATACCTGTCTTAGAATGTCTGGATGTCTGATGGGACCTAGCTCATAAATGAACTCCAAATCCAAACTTCTCAGACTGTATCGTCAACTTAACTTAATCAGTATCCTGCGCCATGCCTCCCTCAGTATTGCCTTGGATCACCTGTCCAGAATACTGCCCCTCGTCAGAAGGAAAACTATAACTCTGACAACCTCCTTGTCGTCCATGTCACCTTGGAAGCCTGGAATGATAACTGTCTCCCAAATGAGGCTGTCGTTACCATATCCCTAGAACATCCACTTATGTTCTAAAGCTGCTTCCGATTGTTTCTCCAGGATTGGATCAATATCATCTTATTGCATCTAGTGCAAGAACAACATCTGGTGTGGTACTTGACATCTCATGATTGACTCAATTGCCTAAGCAAGTGATCTGCCAATCATGCACATCCCTCTCTACTTTAGTCTATAAGACACCTTTAGAGAGGGTGACTCCATCACCTGCAGGTATACTACCGTGCCAAGAGTCGTCCATTCTAAATACTCTTAGAATGCTGTCAAAGTACCCTGATTGGGAAACCACCCAAATCTAGATCTAAAACCACAGATCTAGTAACCAGTATGTCTGATATAATGTCCAAGTCCCATGTGGAGAAACCACTGTGTGACAACCAAAGAATAACCGATCGTAGTATAGGAATGTCACTTCCTACTATGTGTATGTCATCCAAATACCAGGATATCACACCCTACTACCTTCTCAACAGATCCATCCCCTATTCTGATGAAGTCAAACCTATGACTGTTACATCAGAAATAGATGATCTATCTCCGCTACATCTGCTTTAGTCTATAAATAGACATAAGCCTGATGTCCACCAATGCTTCCGCTGCTCCCACTGACTACGACAACCCTCTGGCAGAGTCATATAGACGTGCACTTCTAAAGCTAGTTTAGAACGACGCTATACTCATCCTCCCACCGGGTCTCGCAGCCTGGAACAACAGCAATGGCAAGTGTGGGTAAACAAGAACTTCCCTATCACCGTCCTTGAGGCTACCGGAGTACCTCTCGGGTGCCTGAAGTTACCCACCTTATCTGCGGAGTGGCCAATGGAATGTCAAATCAGATTGAATCTTTAGGTTCCTTATCAAATCTTCAGTAATCGTTTGCGGTTCTGGAATCACTCCCAGTTCTACCATACTCCCACTACTGTTTTTGAAAAATTCATTTTTATTAAAACTGTGGCGAGTCTAGAACAATATTTCTATTGATCTCCCAGATGGTAGAAAGTCAACCCTCGTCATAGCCTGGGTCAACCCACAAACAGCCATTACAGAAACGTGCCTTGAGTTATCCAGAGTCTGGTTTTAATTATAAGCCGGACAACTCCCCGTACCTTAACAATGTTAAGATATGAACTGTACTATATCCAATATAGAACCAGAGGCACTGATTTAATTGAACCAGATTCAAATCATGCAGCTTTCTCCAGTGCATGTTAACTAAATGGAGAGAGGCCGTTCAGCGTTACTCAACTTAGGAATGCTTCCAATTATGAGTAACCTGAAAGAGAAGCAAGTTCTCTTTTTCATTACTATCAACTGAATACCATACACAAGTATCTACATCTTCGATCACTTTGAAGAATCCCGATACTTGCTACACCTAGTTCTCTACTCTATTCAAATACCTATAACTCCTCAAAACTTAGACCCTATGTTTCTACGAAACACACGTCTAAGAACTAGAGAAGTTAAAAGTAAACAGAATATAGTATGAGGACCAACCCCTTTGTCCTAATGGACACTGGACAACATACAATACTCTGTATAAGTCCGCCGAGTCTAACAACTCTTTCACTGTGTGTCGTAGGTTGAAAACTGTACTTATGGTTAAGAAGAATTACACCACTGTTTAATGCTCCTTACCTAACCATCCACTGATATAGGTAAATGTCATCGACATAATATCAAAAGGTATATCTCACTCTATGAAAATAGACGTACAGATATATCAATTTGAAATTGGTGCACAACAGCGGATATTCAAAACCAAATATTTGCCGACCGGCAAACAGCCCAGGTGATCTCCTCAAATATCACCGATTACAACGAATCCCGATATAATGAGGATGATCACCCAATTCCCAATAACTTACTCCCACTCATCATCTGTAAAGCCATACAGATGTGAGAATCAAACCTGGTAAATACATACCCTGGAGCAAGTGTCTAATCAGGAAATCAGTTTTCTTTTAACAGTACACAGTTGAACTGAAACATTGAAGTGTTTTGATGGGGTATCCTGGTATTTCTAGTAATGCCTCTACCATTATCCAGATTCACAACTATAACCGTATAATTCTTTGCCACCTCTCCAAATCCCTTTATATGTCTTTAGTCATTACCTTCTGCACACCCCTTTAGGCCAATTGGTTTTCTTCCTTCCCTACCGTTCGGCACCAGCCTATGGTTTGGAAGAAGACTATCCAATAAGCATAATGGGTGTACTGTCCTAGTCCTAGGAGCACTCGCAATGCGAGAGAAGGTGAAGACAAAAGACAACCGAATAAACCTTATTCCTATTTCTCCTGGACCAGAATCCATCCCCGAACTGGAACAAGTTCTTTTCGAGTTCGTATATAACCATACGATGGATTATCCAATAAACTGTGGATCTTCGTAGTGATACGGAGTGTCCTGGAGAGATACAAAGGTGATTTAGGATTGGCGAAGAAATACTTGGTTTGGTCGTGAATATCAGTCGCAATTTACTTTGCCCTCTTACTAATCCCTTGCTTTGTCTTAATCTCAATACCTTCTGCACACCGTTTAGGCTAATTGGTTTTCTTCATTCCCTACTGGTCGGCACCAGCCTAAGGTTTGGAAGAAGACTATCCAATTTGCGTAATAGGTGTACTATCTCCTAAACTAAGGAGTACTCGTAACTTGAGAGAAGGCAAAAAGGGAAAAACAACTGAATAATCCTATCCGTTTTCTCCAAAACCGGAAACCATCCTCGAATTCCTTCGAGTTCGTATCTAACCATACGATGGTTTTGTCCAATGGAAGTGGACGTTCGTAGTAATACGGGGTGTCCTGGAGAAAAGGGTAAAAGTAGGAGTGGCAATGAGGTCTGCAACTCTGACAATCCAAAAGCCAGTGTTAAGAAGGTTCGGTCAACTTGGTCACTGAGTCATAGTCTAGGGTTGGGTCAATGGTCGCTGCCAGAGAGAGAGAGAGAAAAGAAACACTCAGCGTGCACTCTAACCTAGATCAGAATGGTTACCAATTTATCTAATCAGGAAACCTCCCACTGTACCTCAAATTCTCCTCCAAACCTGAAAGAAGAATTAGTCGGGGTCACCCGAGGAGTAAACCAACTCATCAGTGGGAATCGGGATCCAACTCTCATCGCATGATAACGTGACGGAATCCGCTCACGGTATCACACTCCAGAAGGTATGCGCATATCTGGCAAGTTTCAGTTCTTTTGAAACTCCCGATGTGATTTCTGCCCCATGCTCTTATGACCTTGACGAAGGTCAACAAATCATAAGTCACATGTCAAGTTCCACCCGTCATTGTCCAGGTTAATTTGAACCCACCCGTACAAGCCCTTGACGAAGGTCAACAAGGCTATACGACTGTCCCAAACCAACACATCTATCTATGCAGCAGAAAGGCAACAAGCAGCTACCATACACTATGCCTTGACGAAGGCCAACAAACATAGCATGAATACTATGTGCTACCCGTCTGAAACGACGGAGGGCTACGAATGGTTTCTGGCGAAAACCTTTAACGTAATGAACTTGATATCGTTGAAGGAACGAATAGCTTTTTAGAAAATATAGTGATGAAAACCTTTACTAAAGAGGTCACTCCCGGTGAAGGGATCTCGGCTCTTTCCACGTAGAATGGGGTGCAGGATATTCCAAATGAATACCACGGTGCAAAGCAAAAGTAATCGGCTATAGTGAAGTTAATGCCCTGACGCAAACTTCTATCCAAGGGGTCACTCCCGGTGAAGGGATCTCGGCCCTTGCCTCGTCGACTGAGGAGCAGGATATTCCAAATGAATACCACGATGCAAAACAAAAGTGAACGTCCTTGCAATAACAGCTTTTGAAAAGTGTTCCAACAACATCAGAATAGGTTTGTTTTAACTTGCATTGATCCGAATCAATGCAGTCCCATCAATTGATCACACCACAAAGAACGAAAATATACTGACGTACGTATATGCCATCCGCATTCGCCACTGGGTCCCGTCATCACCCGTTAGGTTAGCTAACTAACGGCAGAGCGGGGACTGGACTAGCGCGGATGAAAAACATATACAACATCTACTAATATATATACCAATATATTATATTTCGCTCAAGGCTTGAATAAAATGCAACATCACAGAAATGTACAGCATCACAGAACAATACAGATATCTGGGATCCCCGGGTTTCACAGAGCCACTACTGAAACCCGACGTTCCCCTGGTCGTGTGGATAGCCTGTGCAATGAAATCCTAGACCCCTACGGGCGCGGCAAGTTACCCGCCAAAACCTGAAGCGAGGCAGCCCCCTTCAGCACCGTGAATGGACCACCCAGCACTTCACGGAATCCGGTAACTTGGGCACCCCTCCTGGGTCAACCTGTACCCCCTACGAGTGCGGCGAATAGCCCGCCAATTCTAGAGTGAAGCCCCCTCCGTCCCAATGCCATGAGATGCGGGCTTGTTGCCCTCCAGAACCCGGCTATCCGTGCACCCCACCGCGGGGCAAACCTAGTACAGAAAATAAAATATACATACAACGGGTACATCGACCGCAACCAGGGCGTGCCCTAAAAGAATAATACAAACAGGCAGTGACGGCAGTCCACATGTCGGACGCTTGCCTCGCGATATCAAATGTACATAATACAACAAAACTGTACTAGCATTGCATCCAGGCTATCCCCCACGACCGATCCGCAACATCACAGCAAAACACAGAACATCAACGTGAAAGTCACGTTCGCAAATCCGTCTAACTGGGCTATAGCAGTTAGACCGGATTTACCGATCGAGTGACATTCACGGTCGCAGATATAATGTAAATACTGTGAAATAATGTGTTTAAAATATCCGATCGATCAAAAATTAACAAGTGGGCCCCCAAACAATACTGTAGCACTCACAGAAGTACTGGGCCCAATTTTAATATTCCAAAACCCCCTAAAATCATCCCAGAAGCCCACTGGAAAAAATTAATGCAGCGAGGACACCAATGTGCGGCGGAACCGCGGCCCAAGGGGGGGTTTGGCCGCGGTTCCGCGCTTCAGTGGTCGATTCACTGTATCAAATTTTTACAGAAGTCTTATAATTTCTTGTACATCAGTTTTCTACAACCTGAAAAATTTTTAGAGCCAGAAAAAATTCGACAGAAAACTGATGTGAGTGAAAATGTGGATTTTGGAATTTTGGTCGATCGGAAATGCAAAACACATCAAACGAAACTAGACGAAGTTAATGGCGAGGCTCTGATATCACTGTAAGTGCACGGCGGCGCCCCGGCCGTCAAACCGACGGCCAAATGCGGAAACGGTGATAAACTTTAATTTTGCGAACTTAGCAAACCGGCACCACCGCGCACTAAACCCCAGATCAGGCCATTAAACTAGTTCTAGCTAACTACAAGATGGGAAGAGATATACCGAGTGATCCGAGTCCTCCGGTCTTCTCGTCGTCGTCCCGATCTCCTGCGGAAACTCCGGTCGTCGTCTCCTCGCCGGAAAGGCACCACATCGCCTGTTTCTTTTACGGGCTCCCGCCTCTATACCGAGGCAACTCGGGCATGAAGCTGGCAAGTCGACATGCCCAAGATTGACTGTAGAATGTGTAGGGTTGTGTCTCATTTGGGGTTTTGTTGCCTTTGTAGATGGAGGAATGAGGTTAAGAAAAATGGTGCTTTCATTTTTCATGCAAGGAAATTGAGATGAAGATAAAATGCCACAAGCTCACAAAATGAAACTCTCTCTCTCACTCCCTCAAAATTGTGGCCGGCCCTTAACAAATGTGAGAATGGTGGAGGGATAAATCAAGCATGAAGGGAGGTGATGGTAGGAGAAGAAAAGAGGTGACCATATCCAAACATCAACCATACTTAATTCACATCAAACCCATACTCTCCCTTAACTCAATTAATGCAAGTGATGGAGGGAATCAAAAGAAGCTATCATAATCTCTCATCTCACAAATGAACCATCCACAAAATGTTATTTGCAAACTTGCAAATAACCCCCTCCATCGGAAAAGTCCGGCCGGGAAAGAACAAACGAAAACCGACCGGAACGGAATGCAAACTGGCAACCCCAGAAAACTGGTCCCGTAATAAATTACAGGAAAACCCCGATACTGTGCATACACACCCGCATCTGTATTCCGACCGGATACAAATGCAATGAGACAAAATCTACACTGTACTAAACTAGGATCCGGCTTAAACCAAAGCCGGCTAGTAATGTTCGTCCGATCCTGATCCGTGCAATACCGCACGTATCAGATCGAACCCTGCCATATAACTATACGGCCTCTAGTACAAACCGTCCGATCCTGATCCGTGCAATACCGCACGTATCTGATCGGACCCTGCCATATCTCCATACGGCCTCTACAGCGTTTCGCCCGAAGGCTTGAGTAACTGAAAGTGTGGTGGACTCTAAAGACTCGTCAATACTATGGCTGTGGATTTAACCACTAGCACGTCAGAGGTATATGCCAATACGTAACGGGCTACCAGCTATTGACCAAAATGGACGTCGATGAGTGAACTCATCCTGACACCCTACTGAGCCTGTCAGTGACAATATCCGTACAGTCCGGTCCGTTCGTCTATGAGTATCGCATGGCGGGCCTAGGGGGGTGGTAAAAGTCAGACCCCCAAAAGCGGTACAAGTCGTGTCGGAGTGTAGCCCAGAACACCCTGAGATACTACTGGAATACCTTCCAGTAAATCTCCTGCCTTGGCCAAGGATTTCGTGTAATGGCTCTCCTAGACACAGCGCGACCTCACCCCCAATACCGGGAGAGACGAACCCCTGAAGATCCGCTCACTGCCTCCATGTGGCTCGGGACTGTACCCAACTAAAACCTGTTTGCACGACTCCTTTGAACCGTGGTAGGGTAGTAATCAAAGCACAGTGGGAACTCACACGAGACAAATGACGATCCCCAGGTCGATGAACTAACCTGTACACATGTCACCTGGGAACTGCTATCTGACGTCAGGTATAAGACCAACTAGCATGTTCCCGACGAGTCCTGTCCGGTATACTCATAACCCAATGAGCACCTGTATACATCTTAGGTGAACCAACTAACACCAGTGGCTTGTGAGACCGGCCACCGCCCCTCGTCGGGGTCTCGACTGTATACACTAGTCTACTCTGGAGAATCGATGCCCTGTCTCGAAACTCCCACGACTAGGGACCTTTTAAGGATGTGCTTATAGACTCCAGCTCTCACTTATATGATCGCCCTCATACTGCTTGCAGTCAAGCAAGAATCCTAGGGGCTCTATCAACGTGCAATAGCAACCTGTCAGGTCACCTAAAGCAGTACACGATGATAAAGGTAAACCAGATAGCATACTATCATCTCGAGTAAGACTGTCGTACCGGGATAGGTCCTCCCTCAATCATTGCAATCACGTGCCTGTGATCCAATAATTGACTCTGAGGGCATTATCTCCAACAAATCCCATACGGACACAGCACCCACGCTAGCTCCGTTAGCAACCTGGAGGGTCATATCACCAACCTTCAGCACTCTACGGTTTCTCCGTGCCTGCAATGAACTGCATATATGAGATCCTGATCCGGTATCCAATACCCAGGAAGTAGAGTTGATTGACAGACAATTTTCAATTACAAACACACCTGAAGTCGAAGCCACAGCTTGCTTCCGGTCCTAAAACTTGGCAATCCAAGCTTTGCAATCTTTCTTCCAATGGCCTTTCCTACGACAGTGGAAGCACTCGTCCTTTGCCTCTACTGGCACCACAACCTTTGCTTTTCCCTTAACTCCTACCTTACCAACACCACCTCTTAGTTTGGTAGAGGCCTTCATCTTCCTTCCTTTGGCCCTAGCCTTAGACCTGGAAGAGGAAGCACCGCGAACAAACATAGTGGGTATTTCCCTTGCTTTCTGCAAGGTGCCCTCTGCACTCCTCAACATGTTAAGGAGTTCTGGAAGTTCAACTTCTTTTCCTTGAATGTTGAAATTCAGAATAAACTGGGCATAGGTGGAAGGAAGGGACTGAAGAACCAAGTCTGTATATAGCTCGTTCTCTAAAGTCGTCCCAAGGTCCGCGAGCTCTTCTATATAGCCAATCATCTTAAGGACATGTTCTCCTACAGATGATCCGACGGACAGCCTCGACTGAAACAAGTTCTTTGAGGTCTCGTATCTAGCTATACGAGATTGCTCTCCATACAGTTCCTTGGTGTGGAGAAATATGGATTCCAGATCCATATTCTCGTGCATCCTCTGATGTTCATTATTCATAGAGGCAAGCACGATGCATTTGGCCTTCATGCAATCTATATCCCAGGTCTTGCGGATTTCCTTATCCGCGACACTGGATTCTGGACCAGGGACAGCAGGTGCCTTAGTAGTAAGGACATACCCCAATTTGTCATAAGTTATTGCCATCTTGACATTCCGGAACCAGTCTTTATGGTTTAGCCCTGTCAAAATATTTTTATCTAATAGTAACATAAGGCCTGTCATGTTCTGGGTCGCTGCAATTAGAGAGAGGGAACACTTTAGCATGATGCTCTTGCAAGTTTAGAGTGGTTTTTAGTTTATCTAAACAGGATGGCTCCCACTGTTTCTCGAATCCCTCCTCAAACCAAAAAGGAAGAACTAGTCAGGACTATTCTCACTGTACAATACTTGCTTAACCGTTCATCCAGGCCGGTGTCGGTACTTTGAGGGAGGTTTTACGACGCTTTCGCGAAGTTCCTTAATTAAATAACCTCTTTTCTATGGGGGCGTAGCCCCGCTGACACCTTTCTCGACACCTACTTGGTTTATAGCATTGATGTCACGACCCGAATGTTTCGACTCGTGACCGGCACTTAACCACACAACGTCTACAGGCGTAACGCGACTAAGTAAGTCGAACCCAGAAATCAAAACCATTTAAAAGTAGCGAGTGTTGAAAACATTTAATTAAAACATTTAGAAAACCATAAATAGTTCAATAAGATCTTTTAAAGTTACGTCATCATTTAAATAATTTTTGCAGCGTTTCCTTTGTAAAAGTAACCCCGAAATCGGGTATAAAACAGGATATAAGTGAAAATGAGATATAACGAAATACAACATCCCCAAACGGGAGTAATCACGCCCAACGGCGGAAAACATCACCACAAGAGTAATATACGATGCCGTAGCGAAGAATAAGCAATAAGTAAACATCACAGAATAACAAACTGCATATATAAACAGTCGGCTCCCATGAGCTCGACACCAGAATAAAAAAATATACATCATCGTCCTCACACTGTCTCTAAGTCCAGTACATATATTGTAGATGGAGAATACTAGATACAAAAGGGGGTACAATAAAAGTAATCAGATACCACAACCCACCTAATAGCAAAACAGCTCTCGCACCAACTGTAGTGGTATCTGTAGCCAAAAGATGCAAAAGGCAGCCTGCCGCGACTACCCTGAGGGGCAACCTGCAAATACTGTGGCACAACGGGGGTGAGTTGCCAACTCGTGAATAGAGATAACATATAAAGGTAATCGCGAGCATGCGCGTACTGCGCTACTCTATCATATGCCAGCAGGTAAAATCTATATGCGACACGCAGTAGGTGCAATAATCATGCAAGTGCTCTGTCAGGTAAAATAACTACAGGATGAGATACATGATAATCAATGTTGAGAATAGGATAAACAACATCTACACGGAATATCGACGTGGAAAAATAATCGATGCCGAAAACTGCACCCAAATCCCAAATAAACTCAGGCGCTGGCACTCTCCTCGGCCCTCAAATCCTGTAAATCTCTGAGAATCACTAGTGCCCAATATCGGCACTCAAAATATCATAAAATAGTCGTGTCCAGCATCGACACGCAAATCCTCATATATCGGGCTCCGTGAGTCTGGATCACCCCACGGGCTCCGTCTGTGGTATCGGCCCTCGGCCCCGGCAGTACGGATCATCCCGCATCCATCTCTCGACTCTGGTCAGTATCCTCCGGATAACCGCCAGGTCAAACCAATCACCGGTAGGTACTCGCCCACCTCCAGGCTCAATCGGCAAAGTCCATCGATCATCTTGCTGAGGGGAGCCATACCGGGGTCCACCACGAACCCGCAAACGGATCATCCACTCCTCGAATCGGGTTTCAAGCACACGTCTCAGCACCGAGAAAACGTGTGGTGGATGCACCAAAATATCATATCACGAGGAACCGGGTTTTCAAATAGTGCATCTTTTCTTAAATAATCCCACGGTCCTCAAAACCAGAAATCACATGAAAATCCAACACCAATGAGTAAATCAAATGCGATGTGCTATGTACATCAAGCCATAATATAGGTACAAGGGAGAAACCGCTTTTCTTAAAGTAGTTTCAGTTTTCAAAGACAGCATGCGGCTCCTAATTTCTATGAAAATCATATCGAATCATAGGTGAAATGAACAACAACATAATAACCATGGCAATTCTACAGTGAGTGTGTCATGGCAATTACTAACGGTGTGTGTGTAACATGCAGATTAGTGCTCGTGCAACATGAACCGTTAGTAATAGTGCGGTGTTCTATCAATTCTAAGTTTACATACATATAGCAGGGAATGCAGTATGCAACAACAATATCCATGACAGTCAATGTAGGTAAATGCAACATATAGCTATAAGGTCCGATCAGCCCTGACGCATAACGCCATGCGGGTGATATCCCCCTAGATGTTAAATCTACTCACCGATGTCTCGCGCTAAGTGTAGCCGACGACTTGTTTTCCCTTCTTAGCAGCGTCCGTCTCACCCGCCTGCGAACCTAGAATTTACACAATATATCACACATTAGCTCAAATCTACAAAAAAACGCGATATTAAGGTCAAATTAGAAACCCGCGTCGCAAACCAAGCGCGCGTGCGCGCGATACGCTAAAATGTGTGATTATGCGCCTGAAACTACCCCGACGCGTCGCGATACGCAGAAACCCCAAACCCACACACGTATCACGCGTGTCGCGAAGGTTTAAAAATACGAGAAATAGGTATTTAGCTCCAGATTTTTCTACAGCAACAATTAAATAAAATTTCACATACCATAAGTCTTAGAATAGCAGCAGACACCTGCAGAGCAAAGCCCAAACCCCATGCCCCCCATCTGGCAGCAAATTGCGGCCAGAACTAATTTTTGGGCGGCCAAAACATGGAATATGGGGGGCGTGTTCTACACATAGGATCAGCACCTAACAACTATACTGCAGTTAACTCAGATTTATTCTGAACTCACCGAGTCGATAGCAGATTACAGGAAGCTAGAATTTGCTTTAAAACGTTGAATTTTGCACCAAACAGAAATCTGGTGGTATTTTAGTGCAATTGGGGGATAAGCTAGGTTAATATGGCCCTAACAACACTCCATCAACTCAGTTTAACCAATACACACTTCACTTGATCAAAGTTCCCACTAATTACCACATATCGCACTAAAACGCACCATTAATCACTAATCGAAGCTAAACTTCACCAACTAAGCAAACTAGGGGGTAAGTTCAAGAAGTATACCCCACACTCAACCCTGGGAGGCAGGAGGAAGAAGAAGGAGTAGAGGAAAGGAGCTGCAGCTGAAGTTGTTGCTGTTGCTGCTGCTCACTGCTGCTACTGCTGTGCTGTGCTGCTGCTGCTATGCTGTGCTGCTGCTGTGCTTGCTGCTTCTGCTGCTGCTGCTGTGTTGCTGGGAGTGTGGGTGTGTGAGTATGAGAGTGAGAGGTTGAGAGAAATGAGCACAAGAATGAGAGGAAAATGATAACTCCTAATGTCAACCCCACCTTTCTCTCTCATCATTAAATGCAAGCATGGGCTTTGCCATGATGCATTCTCTCTCTCTCTCTCATTGTCTCAAGTCAACACCCCAAACAAAAATTCAAATTAAAACAACCAACAAATAACTAAATAAACTTAATCCCCATTATTAAACCCACCATGGTTGCTAATCATGGTATAACCTCATTTTAAACCCTAGTTTACATGCACAAGTATGTGCAAGCCTAGGAAAATTCTAGGAAAATATTTAATAAATTTGGAAAAATATTTGAAACCCAATTTGGTAAATTTTTTATTAAAAACCCTTTATTTAAATATAATTAGCCACTAAACACATCCTAAGGTGTTACAATCTTCCCCCCTTAAAAGAAATTCGTCCCCGAATTTGAAAATATAAAGCTACGCATACCTTCAAAGAGATGAGGGAAATTGTTCCGCATCTCGCCCTCGGCCTCCCAAGTGATCTCTTCGCCATTCGGGCTGCGCCAAAGCACCTTCACTGATGGCAAGACCTTCGATCTAAGTTTCTTCACCTGCGGGTCCAATATCACGACTGGCTGTTCGGTGAACGAAAGGTCGCGCTCGAGCTGAACGGTCTGATGTTGAAGCATGTGCGAAGGGTCATGTAGGTATCTGCGAAGCATCGACACGTGGAACACGGGGTAAACATCTGGGAAGTCGGGTGGAAGAGCCAAACGATAAGCTACTGCGCCCACAGGCTCGAGGATCTCGAAGGGACCTATGAATCTGGGGCTAAGCTTCCCCTTCCGTCCAAACCTCATCACTCCCTTCATCGGAGATACCCTCAAAAAAACGTGATTTCCAACTGCGAACTCTAATCTGCGGCAGGGCCTGTCAGCATACGATCCCTGCCTGCTCTGAGCTGTCCTCATCCTGTCTCGAATCAGCTGTATCTTCTCGGTCGTCTCCTGTACGATCTAAGGCCCCAAAATACTGCTCTCACTGAGCTCTGTCCAGCAGACGGGCGATCTACATCTCCTCCCATACAGAGCCTCGAAAGGTGCCATCTGAATAGTATCCTGGAAACTATTGTTGTAGGAGAACTCCACCAAGGGTAAATGATGATCCCAGCTACCACCAAAATCTAAAACGCACGCTCGGAGCATGTCCTCGAGAGTCTGAATCGTCCGCTCTGACTGGCCGTCGGTCTGCGGATGAAATGCTGTGCTGAAACTCAAGCGTGTTCCTAAAGCCTCCTGAAGTCTCTGCCATAGTCCGCTGGTAAACTGGGTGCCTCTGTCAGACACGATACACGTCGGGACTCCATGCAGTCGTACTATCTCGTTGATGTAAATCTGGGCGTACTGAGAAAATCCGAAAGTCGTCTTCACTGGCAGGAAGTGAGCCGCTTTCGTCAAACGATCCATGATCACCCAAATGGAGTCATACCCTCGCCAAGTCCTGGGTAGACCCACAATGAAATCCATCGAAATCTGCTCCCATTTCCACTCCGGAATGGTTAACGGCTGTAGCTCTCCCGCCGGCCTCTGGTGCTTGGCCTTGACTTGCTGACAAGTCAGGCATCTCGACACGAAATCTGCGATGTCCCTCTTCATTCCATCCCACCAGTAAACATCTCTCATATCATGATACATCTTGGTGGAACCGGGATGGACGCTGTACACTGATCGATGCGCCTCCTCAAGAATCTCACGCCGCAGCCCCTTAGCATCTGGTATGCACAGTCTAGTCCCAAATCTCAGTATCCCCTGATCATCGATCACGAACTCGGAAAATCTGCCCTATCCAATCCGCGTCCTGATCTCTGAATATCGGTCATCACTGTGTTGTGCCTCATGTATACGGTCAAGCAACTGTGGGCATGCACGAACATGCGCAATCTGTCCTCCGATCGGCGTGAACTCGAACTATACCCGGCTGTCGCATAATATCTTCCAATCTGCCGACGACCGCCCCTATACTGCACTCAAATAAGATAGACTGCCTCCAGGCCTCCTGCTCAAAGCATCCGGCACTACATTAGCCATGCCCGGGTGGTACAAGATCTCGCAATCATAGTCCTTCACTAACTTCATCCATCGGCGCTGTCTAAGGTTAAGGTCTCGCTGCTGAAATATATACTTTAAACTCTTGTGATCAGTGAATATCTGGCACGACTTGCCATATAGGTAATGTCGCCAGATCTTAAGTGCAAAGACCACTGCAGCCATCTCCAAATCGTGAGTGGGATAGTTCTGTTCATGTTTATTCAATTGCCACGAAGCATACGTGATCACCCTGTCATGCTGCATCAATACGCACCCTATCCCCACTCATGAAGCATCACAATAGACCATAAATCCGCCTGATCCTGAAGGCAGTGACAACACCGGCGCCGTAGTCAGTCGAGTCCGTAGCTGCTGAAAACTGTGCTCGCACTCCTCCGTCCAATCGAAAGGAACTCCCTTCCGGGTCAACCCGGTCAAAGGTGTAGCAATACTGGAGAAGTCCTGCACAAATCGCCTGTAGTAACCGGCCAACCCAAAAAAGCTGTGAATCTCCGTACCTGATGTAGGTCTGGGCCAACGCTGAACGGCCTCGATCATCCTCGGGTCTACACATATTCCGTCTCGTGAAATCACATGCCCCAAGAAGTCTATGTTGTCCAGCCAGAAAGCACACTTGTAGAATTTCGCATAAAGCCGGTGCTCCCTCAAAGTCTGCAGTGTAATCCGCAGGTGCTGCTCGTGCTCCTCAATACTCCGGGAATACACCAAGATATCGTCAATGAATACTATGATGAACAGATCCAGATATGGCCGGAAAATACGGTTCATCAAGTCCATGAATGCTGCTGGTGCATTGGTGAGTCCGAACGACATCACCAAAAACTCATAATGGCCGTAGCGCGTACGGAAAGCTGTCCTAGGAATGTCCTCAAGTCGAACCCGCAGCTGATGATAGCCCGATCGTAAATCAATCCTCGAAAAGTATCCTGCCCCTGAAGCTGGTCGAACAAATCGTCGACACGTGGCAAAGGATATCTGTTCCGCACTGTCACCCTGTTCAGCTGGCGGTAGTCGATACACAGACGCAAACTGCCATCCTTCTTCTTGACGAACAGGACTGGTGCACCCCAAGGAGAAACACTGGGTCGAATAAGTCCCTTATCTAGCAAATCTTGCAACTGACCCTTCAATTCTCGAAGTTCCGCCGGGGCCATCCGATAAGGCGGTATGGAAATAGGGGGCCAAGGAACCAAATCAATACAGAAAGAAATGTCGCGCTCGGGCAGTAGCCCAGGAAGCTTGCCAGGGAACACATCAGGAAACTCGCTAACAACCGGAACCTGATCCAACGGAACCCCTGTAGCGCTAGCATCACAAACATAGGAGAGAAATCCCTGACATCCCTTCCTCAAAAGCTGCTCAGCGCGAAAAGAAGAAATCACATTGTGAGGGGCGGCACCACGGTCCCCCAACACAACAAAAACCGACTCGCCGGGAAAACAGAATCTAACTGTCTTCTCACGGCAGTCAACAGAAGCATAGCACGTGGCTAACCAATCCATGCCCAAAAGAACGTCGAAGTCCAACATCTCAAGAAGGATCAAGTCGACAGGCAACTCTCTCTCGCCAATACAGACGGTACAGGATCGGAACACGTGCCTAGCAACAAACGACTCTCCCACAGGAGTGGTCACAATAAGCGGCTGATCAAGCAAACCGGACTCTCTACCCAAACTCGGCATAAAGTGTGTGGATAAGTACGAGTGCATGGATCCGGGATCGAACAACACGTGTGCATCAACAGAACATACTGGAAGGATACCTGAGACCACCGCATTGGACGCCTGCGCGTCCTGATGCGTCAAAGCAAAAACCCGCGCCTGTCTTCCACCGGTGACTGACAGCCTTCTGCCTCGGTCATCCCGTCCTCTCTGAGCAACTCCTCCACGCTCACGACCTCTCTGTGTATGAGTCTGACGCGGAGCGACAATAGGTACAACAGGCAACGCCCTCTAGGGTGGTGAAGGTGGTACGGTAACATGCGGTGCTGCTGTCTCTCTCCGGTGTATCTCAAGACAATCTCTGACGAGGTGAAGTAGACTGCCGCATCTATAGCAACCCCGTGACGACTGCTGACTCTCCCGTGGATACGAACTAAACATCTGGCCTCGTCCCGAATCTCCTCGTATCCGAACGATACCTGCCGCAGCGTCTGAATGTCTGTCTCCGTGCTGATATACCAGTACGAACTCTCTTCGGCTCTGGAACTACCAAAGTCTCAGCAAGGCGCTCCTTTACTAATAGGGCTGCGTCTACCGCTGCTGCATATGTCTCGTAATGCTGCGCGCTGATCACAAGGAACAGTGGTGTAAGCAAGCCTTGAACAAATCTCTTGACTCGCAACTCCTCGGTAGCCACTAAATACGGGGCATAAACTGATAGCTCTGTAAACATCACGTCATACTCTGCCACTGACATCTCCGGAGTCTGGCGTAAAGACTCGAACCTGCGTGCTCCAGCATCTCTGACACTCAGTGAGAGAAAGCGGGCAAGGAATAGTGCCACGAACTCTATCCAGGTCATAGCAGGAAGACCTGCTGGTCTGCCCTTCTCAACTGATTCGCACCATTTCTGCGCAAGACCTTCCAGGTGAAAGCTCGTGAACTCAACCCATCTCGCATCTGCGCATCTGAGGGAACGGCATATCCGAGCCATCCTATCAATGATAGACTGTGGATCCTCGACTGCATCGGTGCCTGTGAAGACCGGAGGCTTTAGCCTCATAAACTCTAATAGCGATACTGTAATCACCTCCGTGGCTGCAGGGGCAACTGGCTGTACGGTAGGTACCATCGCGGTCACTTTAACAGGTGGAGCTACCTCTGGTCGCTGCGCTCGAAGCGTCTCAACTAGCGATCCTATCATCTGGCGCATCTCCTGCATGCAGGATCCCACCATCTGGCGCATCTCCTGCATACCGGCCCCTAGCGTGGCGATCTGATCTGTCACAGGAGGAACAGCCTGCTCGGGTACAACCGGTGTACTGCTCGGATCAGTCCTCGTCTCAGACGAATCAACTTGAATCTCGGCCCTCACGGCCGCTCTCTGCGCCATCGTAATCTTTGGTGGCATAATGGCTGAAAGGAAATTAGGATTCGATAAGAATACGGAAATCGAATCGCAAGAATATATATACTCAAGAAGGAATTTAAATCAATAAGTCCTGAGGTCGCCTTGGCGGAGTACCGTGTCTTGAGTATGCCGCGGAATATACACACGCTACGCCACTCTACTTCAGCTACCTACTCCATCATACCAAGGTCATCCTACACTCCGAAAGGTAAAACCTACGCTCTGATACCAACTTTGTCACGACCCGAATGTTTCGACTCGTGACCGGCACTTTACCACGCAACGTCTACAGGCGTAACGCGACTACGTAAGCCGAACCCAGGAATCAAAACCATTTAAAAGTAGCGAGTGTTGAAAACATTTAATTAAAACATTTAGAAAACATTAAATAGTTCAATAAGTTCTTTTAAAGTTACGTCATCATTTAAATAATTTTTGCAGCGTTTCCTTTGTAAAAGTAACCCAGAAATCGGGTATAAAACAGGATATAAGTGAAAATGAGATATAATGAAAAACAACATCCACAAACGGAAGCAATCACGCCCAACGGAGAAAACCATCACCACAAGAGTAATATACGACGCTGTAGCGAAGAATGAGCAATAAGTAAACATCACAGAATAATAAACTGCATATATAAACAGTCGGCTCCCACGAGCTCGACACCAGAATACAAAAATATACATCATCGTCCTCACACTGTCTCTAAGTCCAGTACATATATGGTAGATGGAGACTACTAGATACAAAAGGGGTACAATAAAAGTAATCAGATACCATAACCCACATAACAGCAAAACAGCTCTCGCACCAACTGTAGTGGTATCTGTAGCCAAAAGATGCAAAAGGCAGCCTGCCGCGACTACTCTGAGGGACAACCTGCAAATACTGTGGCACAATGGGGGTGAGTTGCCAACTCGTGAATAGAGATAACATATAAAGGTAATCACAAGCATGCACGTACTGCGCTACTCTATCATATGCCAGCAGGTAAAATCTATATGGGACATGCTGTAGGTGCAATAATCATGCAAGTGCTCTGTCAGGTAAAATAACTACAGGATGAGATATATGATAATCAATGCTGAGCATGGGATAAACAACATCTACACGGAATATCAACGTGGAAAAATAATCGATGCCCAAAACTGCACCCAAATCCCAAATAAACTCAGGCGCCGGCACTCTCCTCGGCCCTCAAATCCTGTAAATCTCTGAGAATCACGAGTGCCCAACAGCGGCACTCAAAATATCATAAAATACTTGTGTCCAGCATCGACACGCAAATCCTCATATATCGAGCTCCGTAAGTCCGGATTAGCCCACGGGCTCCGTCTGCGGTATCGGCCCTCGGCCTCGGCAGTACGCATCATCCCGCATCCGTCTCTCGACTCTGGTCTGTATCCTCCGGATAACCGCCAGGTCCAACCAATCACCGGTGGGTACTCGCCCACCTCCAGGCTCAATCGGCAAAGTCCATCGATCATCTTGCCGAGGGGAACCATACCGGGTCCACCACGAACCCGCAAACGGATCATCCACTCCTCGAATCGGGTTTCAAGCACACGTCTCAGCACCGAGAAAACGCGTGGTGGACGCACCAAAATATCATATCACGAGGAACCGGGTTTTCAAATAATGCATCTTTTCTTAAATAATCCCACGGTCCTCAAAACCAGAAATCACATGAAAATCCAACACCAATGAGTAAATCAAATGCGATGTGCTATGTACATCAAGCCATAATATAGGTACAAGGGAGAAACCGCTTTTCTTAAAATAGTTTCAGTTTTCAAAGACAGCATGCGGCTCCCAATTTCTATGAAAATCATATCGAATCGTAGGTGAAATGAACTACAGCATAATAACCATGGCAATTCTACAGTGAGTGTGTCATGGCAATTACTAACGGTGTATGTGTAACATGCAGATTAGTGCTCGTGCAACATGAACCGTTAGTAATAGTGCGGTGTTCTATCAATTCTAAGTTTACATACATATAGCAGGGAATGCAGTATGCAACAACAGTATCCATGACAGTCAATGTAGGTAAATGCAACATATAGCTATAAGGCCCCATCAGCCCTGACGCATAACTCCATGCGGGCGATATCCCCCTAGATGTTAAATCTACTCACCGAAGTCTCACGCTAAGTGTAGCTGACGACTTGCTTTCCCTTCTTCGCAGCGTCCGTCTCACTTGCCTGCGAACCTAGAATTTACACAATATATCACACATAAGCTCAAATCTACAAAAAAACGCGATATTAAGGTCAAACTAGAAACCCGTGTCGCAAACCAAGCGCGCGTGTACGCGATACGCTAAAACGTGTGATTACGCGCCTGAAACTACCCCGACGCGTTGCGATACGCAGAAACCCCAAACCCACACACGTTTCACGTGTGTCGCGAAGCTTTAAAAATACGAGAAACAGGTATTTAGCTCCAGATTTTTCTACAGCAACTATTAAATAAAATTGCACATACCATGAGTCTTAGAATAGCAGCAGACACCTACAGAACAAAGCCCAAACCCCATGCCCCCCCATCTGGCAGCAAATTGCGGCCAGAACTAATTTTTCGGCGGCCAAAACATGGAATATGGGGGTCGTGGTCTACACATGGGATCAGCACCTAACAACTATACTGCAGTTAACTCAGATTTATTCTGAACTCTCTGAGTCGATCGCAGATTACAGGAAGCTAGAATTTGCTTAAAAATGATGAATTTTGCACCAAACAGAAATCTAGTAGTATTTTAGTGCAATTGGGGGCTAAACTAGGTTAACATGGCCCTAAAAACACTCCATCAACTCAGTTTAACCAATACACACTTCACCTGATCAAAGTTCCCACTAATTACCACATATCGCACTAAAACGCACCATTAATCACTAATCGAAGCTAAACTTCACTAACTAAACAAACTAGGGGGTAAGTTCAAGAAGTATACCCCACACTCGACCCTGGGAGGCAGGAGGAAGAAGAAGGAGTAAAGGAAAGGAGCTGCAGCTGAAGTTGTTGTTGCTGCTGCTGCTCACTGCTGCTACTGCTGTGCTGTGCTGTGTTGCTGCTGCTGTGTTGTGCTGCTGCTGTGCTTGCTGCTGTTGCTGTGCTGCTGGGAGTGTGGGTGTATGAGTATGAGAGTGAGAGGTTGAGAGAAATGAGAGGAAAATGATAACTCCCAATGTCAACCCCTCCTTTCTCTCTCATCATTAAATGCAAGCATGGGCTTTGCCATGATGCATTCTCTCTCTCTCATTCTCTCAAGTCAACACCCCAAAACAAAAATTCATATTAAAACAACCAACAAATAACTAAATAGACTTAATCCCCATTATTAAACCCACCATGGTTGCTAATCATGGTATAACCTCATTTTAAACCCTAGTTTACATGCACAAGTGTGTGCAAGCCTAGAAAAATTCTAGGAAAATATTTATTAAATTTGGAAAAATATTTGAAACCCAATTTGGTAAACTTTTTATTAAAAACCCTTTATTTAAATATAATTAGCCACTAAACACATCCTAAGGTGTTACAATTGATCATTAAGTGACGAATCTCCTGATGAGTAGCGGATACTCACAGTAGGATCGGGATCCAAATATCATCGTGTGATAAAGCTGAAGGAATCCTACAAAAATTATCACACTCCAAATGGTATGCAACTCTTAGCAAATTTCAGTTTCTTTAGAAATTCCCGATATCTATTTCTGCCCCATGCTTTTATGACCTTGGCGTTGGTCAAAATGTCATAAGTCACATGTCAAGTTCTACCCATCATTATCTTGTTAATTTGAACCCATCCGTACATACCTCTGACGTTGGCCAAATGATAGTACGACTGTCCCAAACCAACTCATCTATCTATGCAACAAATGAATACCCAGCAGCTACCAAACACTATGCCTTGGCGTTGGTCAAAATACATAGCTTGAATACTACTGAATACCCAAATGAAATGACGGAGGGCTACGAATGGTTTTGGCGAAACCGTGAACGTAGTGAACTTGATATGATCGAAGGAACCTGATAGCTTTTAAAAGGTGTGGTTAAAGCTCCGCAATTAAAAAAATATCTTTTGTTTTAAAATAACCGAGTGGTTTCTTTTAAACTGTTCCAACGATTCAACTTTGGTTTATTTTCTTTGCATTAATATAATGCATCCCATCAATTAACCTATCATTGCAGAAAACAACGAAAATACAACGTCCTCTTATGCCATCCGCATTCGCCACTGGGCCCCGTCATTCACCCGTTAGGTTACTTAACTAACGACAGAGCGGGGGCTGGGCTAGCGCGGGTGTAAAACATTAGTAACGCCTAATAGATATCATATATAGATATTGTACATTCGTCAGATGCAATAATAGGCATTCCAGATCACAGATGAACATATTGGATTTTCTACGAATCTGCATTCCTTTTGAGCCTGCAAAGAAAGACGGATTACACAGTCACGATGAATAGCCAAAACCCCACCCTAGACCCCTAAGGGTACGGCAAACTACCCGCCTAGTACCCGAAGTGAAGCGGTCTCCCTCAACAACGTGAGTAGGCCACTAAACACTTCAAAGTACCCGGTAGTTATTGTACCCCATCTTGGGTCTATCCTAGGAGCAGAAAACAGTAAATGAAATAATACAACGGTGGCTACAACCTCAACCCGGATGTGCCCCGCAAAAGAATATTACAACAAATTACAAATTTACATTTGAATGAAAGAAACACTCGTCTCACATCCCCGGCTATCCATTCACGATAATCCAACAAGTCCACAATCACAAACCAGTAAAAACCATTACAGAAATGTGCAACCCCCATGCTAATTGACATACTAGCAGTTAGGGGAGGTTTACGAACACATTAAACACAACACAGATATAATCAAGTTAGCCAAACATATTAGAATTTCGATCAAGCAACACTAATGAATCTACTCTAAGCAATTCTCTATGCACATAAAACCTGAGCAGAAACAAATCATCCCAGAAAACACAATATCAACACAGAAGAATAACTGGGCAAATTTGGGTTGACTCGGTGTCAACTCGGCCGCGGATCCCCGGTGGATCGCTTGGATCGGCGGTGGTTCCGCGGCGCTATGGTCGAGTCACAGTCCTAAATTTCTTCACAATTCTTATAATTCCCTGCTTGTATTTTTAAGGGTCCCTGTAAAATTTTTAGACCCCGTTTTAAAATCGGCAGAAACATGGTGAAAACGTCGTATTTTCGGGTTCGTTTTGCAATCGAATTTCTAACGACTTTGCTAACAAGTTAGTTATGGTTTAGCGAGGCTCTGATACCACTGTAAGTTGACGTTAGATACCCCACATGATGCGGGGAGGTGGAATAGGTAAAACAATCATTTTGTTTAAACTAACATCGACTAACTTTATGGATCTTTACTAAACCCTAACTAAAAACTATATAGAAGTGATCAGCTACTATGATAGATGATTATACCTAATGAATCAAGTCCTTCTTGTTTTTGTTGATCACCTCCTCGTCAGCCTCTTCGATGTGATAGAAGATCCACCCGAGAGCTACTTCTCCAAGCTTTAACCTCTCACTTGAGGTAACTAGGTGACTATGAGTGCTAATCAAGGTAAGCTAGAGGATATAGAAGAGGATTAGGGATCTATTAGTCTTGCTAACCCTTGGATCTCAACACATGAGAGGTTAGGGTTAGTTCTTTGAAGAGAGAGAGCTTGAGGAGAGAGAAGGTGTGAGTGAGAATGATAATGAATTATAACTCATTTGTGAATATATATGAAGTATGATAATTATTAAATGAATAACATAATAATAATATCAACCATGCTTCATTAACTCTCTTTGGGTGAATCATCTCATGAGTCATTAAGCAATAAATGTTTCATTAACTCATTTGGATGAATCACACCATGAGTCACTAATTCATTTAATGCAAATTCCACCTAAGCCTCCAACTCATCAATCTTCTAGAAGCTTCTCGACTAATTACGAGAGTGCCCTTCCCATCCATGAAAACACGGAAATACTGAAACTGTATAAATCCAATAATCCAATACTAGAATCTGGCTTAAACCAAAGCGTGCTAGTACAAACTGTCCGAACATCGTACGTGCGTAAAAACACGTATGTGTCCACACCCTGTCGTAAAACCATACGACCTCTATATCGTTTCATCTGAAGTAGGGAAACTCTCTGTGTGGGACTCTAAAGACTTGACACAACGCTGGCAGTGGGTTTAACCACAGGCCGCAAGCGGTACAAGCTGTACGTAACGGTCCCCAGGTAGATGTCGATAAGAAGGCCGATGAGGAAACCCATCTGAACTCCTACTGATCCTGATGTGACAATCTCCGTACGGTCCGGTCTGTTCGTCTATGACTATCGCATATCGGTCCTAGGGGTGGCAAGCGTCAGTCCCCTAAAAGGAGGTATAAGTCGTGTCGGAGTGAAGCCCATTACACTTTGAGAAGCTACTGGAAATCCTACCAGTAAATCTCGTTTGCCCTGGCCAGGGACTTTGCGTAATGGCTCTCCAAACACAGCGCGATATCAACTCCCAATACCGGGAGAGACGAATCCTATCTAACCGCCACTGCCTCCAAATGCTTCGGGACTGCACCCAACTGCTATCTATTTGCACGACTCCTTTGAGCCGTGGTAGGGTAGCAATATAAGAACAGTTGGAACACACTCGAGACGAAACAGCAGTGTCAAGTCTGCGGACTATGCTGTACTTATGTCACATGGGAACTGTTAACTAACGACGAGTATAATACCAACAACCAATTCCCTGCGAGTCATGTCCGGTGTACCTGTAACCCAACGAGCACCAGTATACTATCTCCAGTACAACGTACTAATGGCTGTGGGACAGACCATTTCCCCTGCTGGGATGAGAAGCGTACACACTAGTCTACTCCGGAGTATCGATGCCCTGTCTCGATAATCCTACGACTAGGGACCTGAAAAAGGATGTGCTTGTAGACTACCCAGCTGTAAGTCCATGTTGCCCACCTCGGTGCTTACTGGGAGGCGGAAACGGTAAAAAACGATTTTTCTAAACTCAAGGCAACATGGACTAAAAGGAGGATCTTTGCTAAACTAATACTAACAACCATGCTAAAAGATTTAGCTACTCGGTTAAAGGGTTATACCTAAGTCTTGAACTCCTTCTCTTCTTGCTCCTAGGAGTGGGTTGAACGGGTCCTCCTCGTCGCCTTCTTTTGCCGAAGAAAGATCCACCCGAGGGCCTCTACCTTTGGCTCCTACCTTAACCTAGAGGTAACTAAAGTTCTTGGCTTGCTAAACCTAGAACCCTAGAATGGGTAGACAGGAGTTTTGGTGTTTTATCTCAAAAGCAAATGGTTCTCAACACATGAGATGGGAGTGCTTTGAGAGAGAGGAAGAGGATGAGCTTTGGATGAGAGAGAATGAGCAAGAGAGAATGAGGATAATTATCAACCCTTCTCACATATATGTGAATTATGATAATTAAACAATTAATCAAAGATAATAGTGATGGTTAACTTGAAATGACCATTATCATTTCACATTAATGAATTTTGCAAGAATCAAAGAGCATCTTTCATGTGAAATGATGATGGTCAATATGTCAACATGGGTCAACAATTCAACCAAAGTCAAATGGTCAACAACCCTAACCATAACACAATTATCTTTAATTAATATCAATAATCATATTTCACATATTCATTAGTGTTTGGAAAAAGACAACGGTCATCAACCCTAATGAGAATCCTCTGCCTCTGCCTCGGTCAACTGTGCATACACACCCGCATCCATGTTCCGAGGAACACGAATACAATGAGATAAAACCAATCCCAAAACATATACTAAGATCTGGCTTAAACCAAAGCCCGCTAGTAATAACTGTCCGGACACCAAATGTGCACAAGTGCGCGGATGTGAATGAACCCCGTCGCAAAACCATGCGACCTCTACTCTGTTTTGCTCAAAGGCGAATAACCCTCTGTGTGGGACTCTAAAGACTCGACACTATGCTGGCAGTGGGTTTAACCACAGGCCGCAAGTGGTACTAGCTGTACGTAACGGTTCCCAGGTAGATACCGATAAGAAGACTGATGAGGTGAACCCATCCGAACTCCTACTGAGCCTGAATGTGACAATCTCCGTACAGTCCGGTCTGTCCGTCTTTGAGTATCGCATGGCGTGCCTAGGGGGGCGGTAAACGTCAGTCCCCTAATAGCGGTACAAGTTGTGTGGAGTGTAGCCCAGAACACCATGAGATAACACTGGAAACACTACCAGTATATCTCGCTTGCCCTGGCCAGGGACTTTGTGTAATGGCTCTCCTAGACACAACGCGATATCAACCCCCAATACCGGGAGAGACGAATCTTGTCTAACCGTCACTGCCTCAAGTGCTTCGGGACTGCACCCAACTGCTACCTGTTTGCACGACTCCTTTAAGCCGTGGTAGGGTAGCAATCTAAGAACAGTACGAACACACTTGAGGCGAAGTGACAGTGTCAAGTCAACGGACTAAGTTGTACTCATCTCACCTGGGAACTGATAACTGACGATAGGTATAATACCAACCAACAGTTCCCGACGAGTCCTGTCCAGTGTACTCGTAACCTAACGAGCACCCGCATACTATCTCAAGTACGACGTACTAATGGCTGTGGGACAGACCATCTCCCCTGCTGAGATGAGAAGCGCATACGCTAGTCTACTCCGGAGTATCGATGCCTTGTCTCGGTAATCCTACGACTAGGGACTGTATAAGGATGTGCTTGTAGATTACCCAGCCCCCACTAGTGTAACTGCCATCACAACGCTGGTAATCAAGCAAAGATCCTAAGGGCTCCACTAATGTGTAAAGGCGATATGCTAAAAGAAACACATGTACACATTAAAGTAGAAACAAACCAAGTAGCATACTACTATTTTGAGCAAGATTGTCTATACAACTGTGAATATCCCAAGCTTCCATTAAATAATATACAAACTAGTATGATACAGTAATGGCCTCTAGGGCATATACACTAACAATCTCCCACTTGCACTAAGGCCATGTTCTGGCGTATCGAAGACCTATCATCTCGATCAGCCGCTCAAACTGAGTCTGGGGTAAGGCCTTCGTGAATGGATCTGCAGTGTTATCTTCTGAAGCGACCCTTCGAACCTCGATCTCCCGGCGATCCACGATCTCCCTTATCAGGTGATACCGCCTCAAGATGTGTTAGGACTTCTGATGGGACCTGGCTTCCTTCGCTAAAGCTATAGCCCCGTTGTTGTCACAATACAGAGGTATTGGATCAACAATGGATGGAACCACCTGAAGTTCTTTCATGAACTTCCTCATCCAGGCAGCTTCTTTTGCGGGATCAGATGCAGCGATATATTCCGCTTCCATCGTCGAGTCAGCAACGGTTTCCTGTTTAGAACTCTTCCAACACACAGCCCCTCCATTGAGGGTAAAGACATAACCCGACATGGACTTAGAGTCATCCTTGTCACTCTGGAAGCTGGAGTCAGCAAAGGCCTCGATCTGGAGGTCTTTTCCGCCATACACCAAGAACATCTCCTTAGTCCTTCTCAGGTACTTGAGAATGTTCTTTACCGCTATCCAGTGCTTCTCCCCAGGGTTTGACTGATACCGGCTTACCACACTCAGTGCATAAGCTACATCTGGTCTGGTACACAACATCGCATATATCATAGAGCCTACCGCAGAGGCGTAGGGTATAATAGACATGTGATCCCTTTCCAAATCAGTCTTGGGAGACATCTCTTTGGAGAGGGTGATCCCGTGACAAGCCGGTAAAGTACCACTCTTGGAATCTTCCATACCGAATCTTTTCAGTATGGTGTCGATGTACCTGGACTGTGAAAGTCCTAATATCCTCTTGGACCTATCACGATAGATCCGAATCCCCAGAATGTAAGAGGCATCACCCAGGTCTTTCATGGAGAACCTGTGTGACAAGAACCCTTTGACAGATTGTAGCATAGGAATGCCATTTCCTATCAAGAGAATGTCATCCACGTATAAAACGAGAAATACGACAGTTCGTGCTACAATTTTACTATAAATGCATGGTTCATCTCGATTTTTGATAAAGCCAAATTCTTTGACCGTCTCATCAAAACCGATGTTCCAACTCCGCGATGCCTGCTTCAGTCCATAAATGGACTTAAGCAACTTGCGCACCTTCCCGCTGCTCCCACTCTGAATGAAACCCTCTGGCTGGTCCATATAGACACACTCCTCTAAATTTCCATTTAGAAAAGCGGTCTTTACGTCCATCTGCCAAATCTCATAATCGTGGAAGGCAGCAATGGCAAGAAGGATCCCAATGGATTTGAGCATATCCACTGGAGAAAAGGTTTCGTCATAGTCCAAAGTAGGTCTTTGACGGAAACCCTTTGCAACAATTCTAGCCTTATAGGTCTCAACCTGTCCATCTACACCAATCTTCCTTTTGAAGATCCATTTGCAGCCTACGGGTTTTACCCCTTCTGGAGCAACGTCTAAAGTCCATACTTTGTTGGTGTACATGGACTCCATTTCGGTCTGCATTGCATCCAGCCATTTTACCGAGTCAGAGCTCTGAATGGCCTGCTGGAAGCTAGTCGGCTCATCATCATCAATGATGCAATCCTCTCTATCCCCGTCTATGAGAAGACTGTAGTATCTCTCGGGCGGATGAGACTGCCTACTACTTCTGCGGAGCGGCGCAGGAATGTCGTGTTCTTTTGAACCCTCTGGTTCTACTAAGCTTTCAGTAATAGCTTGTGGTTCTGGAATTTCTTCCAGTTCTATTGCGCTCTCACTTATCTGATTTTCCAAAAATTCAGTTTCCAAGAAGCAGGCATGACGAGAAACAAAAACCTTTTATTCCTCTGCGCACTAGAAGAAATATCCCTTGGAGTTCTTTGGATATCCCACAAACTTCCACTGTACTGAGCGTGCCTCGAGTTTGTCCGCATGCTGTTTTTTAACAAAAGCTGGACATCCCCATGTCTTAATGTGCTTAAGATAGGGTTTCTTTCCACTCCACATCTGATATGGTGTGGTAGGCACAGTCTTAGTTGGAACTCGGTTCAAAAGATATGCAGCTGATTCTAGTGCATATCCCCAGAATGATCACGGCAACTCAGCATTACTCATCATGGAACGTACCTTATCCAATAGGGTTCGGTTCCTTCTCTCCGATACACCATTATGTTGTGAGGTGTATGGAGGAGTAAGTTGAGAGAGAATTCCATTCTCTTTTAGGTAATCCAGGAACTCGACACTCAAGTATTCACCACCTCGATCAGATCTCAGTGTCTTGATACTTTTGCCTCTTTGTTTTTCTACTTCATTTTTGTATTCCTGAAATTTTTCAAAGGCTTCAATTAATGCTTCATTAAGAAAACATGTCCGAACCTTGAAAAATCATCCGTAAAAGTAATGAAGTAAGAATAACCACTTCGCGCATGTGTAGACATTGGACCGCATACATCACTGTGTATGAGTCCCAAGAGCTCGCTCGCTCTTACTCCATGTCCAGTGAACGGAGTCTTTATCATCTTTCCTTTGAGACATGATTGACAAGTTGCATATGATTGATATTCGAACGGATCCAAATATCCTTCTTTATGTAACTTAGTCAACCTTCTCTCATTGATGTGACCCAGTCTACAATGCCATAAGAAAGCATGATTTATTTCTGGAGACTTTCTTTTGTGTGTATTCCGGACATTGAAAATCTGTGGTTGGTTCAATACGTATATACCATTGCTTAATGTACCCGACCCAATCAGAACATGATTAAGGTGAATGTTTACAACATTGCTTACAAATGCAAAATCATAACCTTCTTTAGACATTAAAGATACAGATATGATATTACAAGTCGAACTGAGTACAAAATAACAATCACGTAAAACCAAAACATGTCCATCTGACAATCCCAAGTGATAGTCCCCCACGGACTCAGCATCCATGCTAGCTCCGTTTGCAACTCTGAGGGTCATATCACCTGCCTTCAAAACCCTACGCTTTCTCAGTGCCTGCAAAGAATTACAGATATGAGATCCTGACCCGGTATCCAAAACACAGGAAGTAGAGTTTATTGATAGACAGTTTTCAATAACATACACACCTGAAACCGAAGCTACAACTTGCTTCGGGTCCTGGTTTCTGGCCTTCCAAGCCCTGCAATCTTTCTTCCAGTGTCCACTCTTGTGACAGTAAAAGAACTCTTCCTTTCACACAAGCTTTCCCGCTACCTTTGCTACTTTTTCCTTTCCCTTGGCTTCCACTTTACTAACACCGCCCCTTGGTTTGGTGGGGGCCTTCTTCTTCCTTCCTTTGGCTCTCGCCTTTGACCTGGAAGAGGAAGCTCCTCCAACAAACAAAGTGGATGTTTCCCTACCTTTCTGTAGGGTGCCCTCTGCACTCCTCAACATGTTGAGGAGTTCCGGAAGTTCAACTTTTTTTTCTTACATGTTGAAGTTCAGGATAAACTGGGCGTAAGTGGAAGGAAGGGACTGGAGAATCAAGCCAGTGTAGAGCTCGTTCTCTAACGTGGTCTCGAGGTCCGCGAGCTCTTCAATGTAGCTAATCATCTTAAGCACGTGTTCCGCTACCGATGATCCGAATGCCAATCTCGCCGAAAACAACTTTTTCGAGACTTCGTATCTGGCGATACGGGATTGTTCTCTATATAGTTCCTTAGTATGGAGAAATATGGATTCAAGGTCCATATTCTCGTGCCTCCTCTGATGTTCATTGTCCATAGAGGCAAGCACGGGGCACTTGGCCTTCGCGCAGTCAATCTCCCAGGTCTTTCGGATTTCCTTATTCGCGACGCTGGATTTGGGACCTGGGACAGAGGGAGCTTTGGTGGTAAGGAGATACCCCAACTTGTCATAAGTGATTGCCATTTTGACATTCCTGAGCCAATCTTTGTAGTTTGGCCCTGTCAGTATATTTTTATCTAGTAGTAACTTAAGGCCGGTCATGATGCTTGGTTGCTGCAATTCGGAGAGAGAGAAGAAACACTTTAGCATGATGCTCTTGCAACTTTAGAGTGGTTTTTAATTTGTCTAAACATGATGGCTCCCACTGTTTCTCGAATCCTTCCTCAAACCAAAAAAGAAGAATTAGTCGGGATCAATCTCACCGTACAATACTTGCTTAACCGTTCAGCCAGGTCAGTGTTGGTACTTCGATGGTGGTTTTCCAATGTTTTCGCGAAGTTCCTTAATTAAATAAGCTCTTTTCCCTGTAGGCGTAGCCCCGCTAACACCTTTCTAGACACCTACTTAGTTTATAGCATTGATCGTTAAGTGAGAAAGTTCCTGACGAGTAGCATATACTCACAGTAGGATCGGGATCCAAATATCATCGTGTGATAAAACTGAAGGAATCCTACCAGAATCATCATACTCCAAATGGTATGCAGCACTAGCAAGTTTCAGTTTCTTTTGAAACTCCCGATGTGGATTTTTGCCCCATGCACTTATGACCTTGAATTTGGCCAACAAATCATATGTCACATGTCAAGTTCTACCCGTCATTTTCCAGGTTGATTTGAACCCACCCGTACCTACCCTTGACTTTGGCCAACAAGGCAGTACGACTGTCCCAAACCAACGCATCTATCTATACTACACATGAATATCCAATAGATACCAATCACTATGCCTTGACTTTGGCCAACAAACACAGCTTGAATACTATTGACTATCCATATGAAATGACAGAGGGCTACGAATGGTTTTGGCGAAACCGTGAACGTAGTGAACTTGATATAATCGAAGGAACGAGATAGCTTTTAAAGGGAGTGGTTCAAGCTCCGCGTTTTTAAAAGTTTTCTGTTTTGAAAAGAAACAGAGTGGTTTTGAAATTGTTCCAACGACTTTAACTTTGGTTTATTTTCTTGCATTAATTTAATGCGTCCCATCAATTAATCCTACCATTGCAGAAAACAACGAAAATATGACGCACGCTTATGCCATCCGCATTCGCCAGGGGCCCGTCATCACACGTTAGGTTACTTAACTAACGACAGAGCGGGGGCTGGACTAGCGCGGATGCAAAACATAAGCAACGCCTACTAGATGTCATATATAGATATAAACATTTGTCAGATGCAATGATAGCCATTCCAGATCACAGATGAAAACATTGGATATACTAGGAAACCGTGTTTCGTTCGAGCCTGCAACGAAAAACGGATTACACGGTCGCGATGAATAGCCAAACCCCACCCTAGGCCTCTACGGGTGCAGCAAACTACCCGCCAAGTACCCGAAGTGGAGCAACCTCCCTCAACAACGTGAGTAGGGCACTCGGCACTTCAAAGTACCCGGTAGTTTGTGCACCCCACCTTAGGTCTATCCTAGGAGCAAAAACAGTAAAAGAAATAATATACAATGGCAGCTGCAACCTCATCCCGGATGTGCGGCCATAAAAATAATATTACATCAATTTACATATTACATCAAATGAAAGATAAAGAAAACTCTCCTCTCACAAAACCCCGACTATTCATCCGCGACAATCCAACGAGTTCATATACACAATCCATCAACATTACAGATCACAGATATGCACAACCCCCACTAATCGACGTATAGCGATTAGTTGACGTTCAATGCATATATCACATCACAGATATAACCCATTAGCTAAAGTATATAGAACTTCGATCAAAAATATGGATTTGCATCTACCCCAAACACAACTTTGTTCTCTTGAAATTCTAGGCAAAAACAACATATCCTAAAAATCCCAAAACAGAACGCAGATGAAACTGCAGCGAAGATGAGTCGCGGCCGAGTCAACTCGGCCGCGGAGCCGCGGCAAGAAGCATGTTCTTGCCGCGGTTCCGCGGCGTGTTGACCGAGTCAGTGGCTCGTTTTTGCTGATAATTCTAACAAAACCCTGAGCCGATTTTTAATGTATGTGGAATTATTTTTAAAGCAAGTTTAAAAATCGGCAGAAAGTTAGGTTTTTCGAACGTGTTTTGCGATTTTTATCGGATCGAGATTCTAAATACTTTGCTAACTTGCTAGTTTATGTTTAGCTAGGCTCTGATACCACTGTATGTCCATGTTGCCTATCCCGGTGCTTACGGGGAGGCGGAAACTGTAAAAAACGATTTTTCTAAACTCAAGGCAACATGGACTAAAAGGAGGATCTTTGCTAAACTAAAACTAACAACCATGCTAAAAGATTAAGCTACTCGGTAAAAGGGTTATACATAAGTCTTGAACTCCTTCTCTTCTTGCTCCTTGGAGTGGGTTGAACGGGTCCTACTCGTCGCCTTCTCTTGCCGAAGAAAGATCTACCCGAGGGCCTCTACCTTTGGCTCCTATCTCAATCTAGAGGTAACTAAAGTGCTTAGCTTGCTAAACCTAGAACCATAGAATGAGTAGAGAGGAGTTTTGGTGTTTTATCTCAAAAGCAAATGGTTCTCAACACATGAGAGGGGAGTGCTTTGAGAGAGAGGAAGAGGATGAGCTTTGGATGAGAGAGAATGAGCAAGAGAGAATGAGGATAATTATCAACCCTTCTCACATATATGTGAATTATGATAATTAAACAATTAATCAAAGATAATAGTGATGGTTAACTTGAAATGACCATTATCATTTCACATTAATGAATTTTGCAAGGATCAAAGAGCATCTTTCATGTGAAATGATGATGGTCAATATGTCAACATGGGTCAACAAGGCAACCAATGTCAAATGGTCAACAACCCTAACCATAACACAATTATCTTTAATTAATATCAAAAATCATATTTCACATATTCATTAGGGTTTGGAAAAAGACAACGGTCAGCAACCCTAATGAGAATCCTCTGCCTCTGCCTCGGTCAACCGTGCATACACACCCGCATCCAGGTTCCGAGGAACACGAATACAATGAGATAAAACAAATCCCAAAACATATACTAGGATCTGGCTTAAACCAAAGCCCGCTAGTAATAACTTTCCGGACACCAAACGTGCATAAGTGCGCGGATGTGAACGAACCCCGTCGCAAAACCATGCGACCTCTACTCTGTTTTGCCCAAAGGCGAATAACCCTCTGTGTAAGACTCTAAAGACTCGACACTACGCTGGCAGTGGGTTTAACCACAGGCCGCAAGCGGTACTAGCTGTACGTAACGGTCCCCAGGTAGATGCCGATAAGAAGACTGATGAGGTGAACCCATCCGAACTCCTACTGAGCCTGAATGTGACAATCTCCGTACAGTCCGGTCTGTTCGTCTATGAGTATCGCATGGCGGGCCTAGGGGGGCGGTAAATGTCAGTCCCCTAATAGCGGTACAAGTCGTGTCGGAGTGTAGCCCAGAACACCCTGAGATAACACTGGAAACACTACCAGTATATCTCGCTTGTCCTGGCCAGGGACTTTGTGTAATGGCTCTCCTAGACACAGCGCGATATTAACCCCCAATACCGGGAGAGACGAATCCTGTCTAACCGTCACTGCCTCCAAGTGCTTCGGGACTGCACCCAACTGCTACCTGTTTGCACGACTCCTTTAAGCCGTGGTAGGGTAGAAATCTAAGAACAGTGGAGACACACTCGAGGCGAAGTGACAGTGCCAAGTCAACGGACTAAGCTGTACTCATGTCACCTGGGAACTGATAACTGACGATAGGTATAATACCAACTAACAGTTCCCGACGAGTCCTGTCCAGTGTAGTCGTAACCTAACGAGCACCCGCATACTATCTCAAGTACGACGTACTAATGGCTGTGGGACAGACCATCTCCCCTGCTGGGATGAGAAGCGCATACGCTAGTCTACTCCAGAGTATCGATGACCCGTCTCGATAATCCTACGACTAGGGACCTGTATAAGGATGTGCTTGTAGATTACCCAGCCCCCACTAGTGTGACTTCCATCACAATGCTGGTAATCAAGCAAAGATCTTAAGGGCTCCACTAATGTGTAAAGGCGATATGCTAAAAGAAACACATGCACACATTAAAGTAGAAACAAACCAAGTAGCATACTACTATTTTGAGCAAGATTGTCTATACAACTGTGAATATCCCAAGTTTCCTTTAAGTAATATACAAACTAGTATGATACAGTAATGGCCTCTAGGGTATATACACTAACTCCAGTCCCCACTAGTGTGACTGCCATCACAACGCTGGTAGTCAAGCAAGATCCTAAGGGCTCTATCAAAATGTATTCGCGATATGCTAACATATACACATATTAAGATCGATATAAACCAAGTAGCATACTACCATGTTTAGCAAGACTGTTAATATAACTGTGAATATCCCAAACTTTCCATTAAGTAATATACAAGCTAGTATGATACAATAATGGCCCCTAGGGCATATACATTAACAGGTGGATCAACCTGCTCCTGTACAACGGGCGTATCGTCCTGGTCAGTCCTCGTCTCTGATGAGCCAACTCTGATCTCGGCTCTCGCGGCCGCTCTCTGTGCCCTCGTAGTCTTTTGCGGCATAATGGCTGGAAATGAAAATAGGATTCGATAAGAATACGGAAATCGAATCACAAGGATGTATGTAATCACGGAAAGAATTTCAACCAACAAGTCCTAAGGTCACTTAGGCGGAGTACCATGTCGTAAGTATGCCGCGGAATATACATACGCTACGCCACTCTGCTTAAGCTACCTACTCCATCATACCAAGGTCATTCTACACTCCGAAAGGTAAAACCTAGCGCTTTGATACCAACTTTGTCACGACCCAAAATTTGGCACGTGACCGGCACTTAAAGCACGTAACGTCTACAGGCGTAACGCAATTTAAGTAAGCCGAAAACCCAGAAATCTAAACCATCGAAATAAGTAAGTGATAAAACATTGTTAAAAACATTTGGAAGTCTTAAGTAAAAATCTTTAAAGTTTAAATTTATTTTCTTAAAACTTTTGGCAGCACCTCCTTTGTAAAAACTAGCCCCGAAACGGGTACAAACATATAACATAAGTAAGGCATCATAAGATATAAATAAAGCATCCCCAAACGGGAGCAATCACGCCCAAAGGCGGAAACAACCACCATAAGCATATATATGATGCCATAGCGAAGAAATAGACAGTAAAAGCGAAAAACAGCACAAGAGATAAAACTGCATAATAAAAGCCGGCTCATACGAGCACGACACCCAAAGTCACCAAAATATACAATATCGTCCTCATAACTCGTCTCTAAATCAATACATGAAAAGGTAGATGGAGAGTACTAGATACAATGAGAGATATATAATAAATGTAAACAGATAACCGCAAACCCACCTTTAGAAAAACGGCTCACAGCCAGCCGTAGCGGTATCCGCTGCAAAATGATACAATGAGAAGAAGCCCTGCCGCGACTACTCTGAGGGTAAAACCTGCAAAACACTGTGGCACAACGGGGGTGAGTTGCCAACTCGTGAGTAGTAAGTAACATTATAGAGGTAATTGCAGGTATGCACGTACAGCGATACTCTATCACATACAATCTGATAATATCAATATGCCAATATGGATATGCATCTATCATGAAGGGTACTCTATCAGGTACAACAAATACATGAAGCTATGCATAACAGTGAATGCTAAGTATGGGGTAAAACATGCCATCATCAATAACTCATCATCGTAGAAAAACCGGTATCCATCAAATACGGCCAAAATCCCAATACCTCAGGCGCCGTCACTCGGATCGGCTCTCATATCCTGTAAATCTAATGGAACCTGAGTGCCCAACATCGGCACTCGAAAACATCATGAAATACTCGTGTCCAGCATCGACACGCAAATCCATATATATCGGGCTCCATCTGCGGGATCGGCCCTCGGGCTCCGGCAGTACAGGTCGGCCAATATCCATCTCTCGTCTCTGGTCGGTATCCTCCGGATAACCGCCAAGTTCAACCAATCGCCGATAGGTACTAGTTCCTCTTCCAGGCTCATCGTCGATTGCACAACCATCCATTCTCGCCCCGGGGTGCCATACCGGGTCCACCATGAACCCGCAAACGGATCATCCAACTCCTCGAACCGGGTTTCTATCACACGTCTCAGAACCAAGAAAACGCATGGTGGACGCACTGAAATATCATATCAAGAGAACCGGGTTTTCAAAATAATGCATACTTTCTTGAAATAATACCACAGTTCTCAAATCCATAAATCACATGAAATCCATATCAATGCGTAAATCCATGCAATATGATCTATGCAACATAAAATAGTAATATGTGCATATCAAGGGAAAACCGCTCTTTTAAATGAATACAGTTTTGAAATATATCATGCGGTTCCCAATTCCTCCAAAATCAAATCTAACATCATCTAAAGGTGCACTTGTAACTATAGCAAGTATGGGTGTACGCAAGTATGTATGTACGCAAGTATGTATGTGTACGCAAGTATGTAATTCATATGCGCGATAGAACAAGAATCGCGTCTAATCATTAATGATAAGGTAAGCTAAACAATGTATTATCCATGGCAATTCTATAGTGTGAGTGTCATGGCAATTACTAACGGTGTGTGTGTGGCATACAGTTAGTGCTCATGCAACATGGACCGTCAGTAATAGTGTTGTGTCTCATTAATACTATGTTCATATGCAACAAGAAATGGGGTATGCAACAATGGTACACATGCACAATCAATGAATATGAATATAAACATGCGACTGCAATATCCTATCAAGCCCTGATGCATAACACCATACGGGCGATTTCCCCGTAGATGTTAAATCTACTCACCGATGATCTCGAGCTAAGTAAAGCCATCCACTTACTTTCCCTTATTCGCGGCGTCCGAAGTCCCCGCCTGCGATCCTATTAACACATAAAACATAGTAAGGCAAACTTAATAACCGTTCAATAATACATACAAACTATGTTTAAATCGATGCACCGACTCCAACAGCCTCTAAAGTGTTCTCTTAGCGACTAACGTGTATGGTGACACTATAAAACAACCCTAAGTGCAGAAATCATGCGGAACACAGAAACTGAGTCGGACACCGTGTCGCGCGTCGACGTAATAATAAAACTAGCTAATCGATCCTAGATTTTTCCTACTGTTAAGACATAAAAATCTAGCAGTACCAAACAACCTAAAACCACTGCAGACGGCTACCCACAAAAACTCAACACCCCAGTCACCCAATTACCCGAGCTCGCCGGATTTTCCTTTCTCGTCGCCGGCCAAAACCGATCGGGTAGGATCGGGGTCACAGGTAAATGCTTAGGGTCTCTGGCACTACGCTACCACACTGCTTGTTTTCACAGTGACCACTCGGGGGGTCACAGCAGGTTACAGATATCCCAAAACGACACTAAAACTACGATATCGTGCATAAAGCTATATCTTTATCGTTCTAAACTAAATCTAATTAGCAACACCACATAATAAGAACGTAATTAACAGTTAGGGATTTATACCCATCCACACTTGCTCAAAATCCAAGCTTTGTGAAGTGTAGTGAGGATTTATGAGGATTTGGGTTAGGGTTTTGGTGAAGGACAAGGGGAGTGTTCTGTTTGAGGGAGGTGAGGATGTGAGAAAATGAGATGAAGAAATTGATAAGTGAGAGTGAGAGAATCAGGTGAGTGTGAGGGTGTATGAGTGAGGGTGTAGGAAACACACATGGGTGTGAGTTTAACATAAGCCATGCCTCCCTCTCTCTTCATTTAATGCATGACATGCTTGCCATGTCTCGTGATGCCCCTCTCTCTCTCTCCCTCTCCCTCAAGTCAACATAAATTTAAAAACCCTTTTTATTTAAAACTAAATAATTTGATTAAATACATATTACAAAAGGCATGATATTAGGTTAAGGTGATATGGCTACTTAAGCATGGTTAACCCCTAATTAACCCTAGGTTAACATGCACAAGTTTGTGCAAGTCCAAAATAAATATTAAAAAATATTAATTAATTTTTATAAAATATTTGAAAACTATTTTGGTAAACTTTTTACTAAAAATCCTCACTATCGCCTAATTAACCATAATCGCATTCTCAGGTGTTACATTGTTAAATCAAATGAAACTTTGTTCTATTTATAGAAAATGTTTTGAAGCAGTTGGGGTAGTTAAAGTAACTCCCTATAAATTATAGAACAGTTTCTAACTGTTGTAAAATCGTTTCAAAACCGAAATTCCAATCAAATTTAAAATTTGAAAACTTGCATAATAGACGTCTGTACAGACGTCCATATAGACGTCTTTTTCCATGAAACAGACGTCTATATGTCTGATATTCAGACACAGTTTTTTTAGATATCGATTTTGGGGAATTTGTTTTGGGATTAGATGGAAATTTTGATTCTAACCTTTTGAGATTGACTTGACTCTAGATTCAAAAAATAAAATGAAAAGGTCTTGGACGTCTTGAATGGCTTGAATGATCCTTGATGTCGACTTTCTCGTATATTCCGTTGAAATCCATATTGAGTGCGATTGAGTCAATTTGATACTCCATTAGATGTCAGTTGATTCCAATGATTGTCCTGATACTTGAATAACTCCATTGTGTAGCATTTTGACATTTCTGATATGGTTAGATCATATATCATATATTGAAATTGTTAGGAATATGTATGCCCTAGAGGCCATTATTGTATGATATAGTGGATGCTTGGATATATATATATAGAGGACTTTCTTGCTCGACATGATAGTATGCTATCTGGTTGCTCTTTATCTTAACATGTACATTTGTATTATTATACTGTCTCTCTGATACATGTAGACAAAGCCTTTAGGATGTTGGCTTGACTACCAGGACTATGATGCAGATAATACTGGTGGGGCTTGTGTAGTCCGCATGCACATCCTTTAACAGTTCCTAGTCGAGGGAGTATCGAGACAGGGCATCGATATTTCAGATTAGACTAGTGTGTACGTTTTTTGACCCTGTATGGGGTGATGGTTGATACCACAGCCATTGGTGTTTGACATCAAAGATTGTGCGCAGGTGCTCATTAGAGAATGGGTACACCGAACAGGACTCGCCGAGAACTCCTAGATGGTACCATACCTATCGTTAGATAGCAGTTCTCTGGTGACACTTGTACATGTTAGTTTGTAGACCCGAGATCGTCATAGTATCTGTGTGGTTCCCACTGTGCTTTGATTTCCTCCCTACCACGGCTCAAAAGAGTCGTGCAAACAGGTGGATTTTAGGTACAGTCCCAAGTCACATGGAGGCAGTAAGCGATAGGATGGGTTTCATCTCTCCCTGTATAGGGAGTTGATGTTGCGCTATGCTCGATTGGCTATAACAGCAAGTCCCTGGCCAGGCCTGATGTGATTTACTGGTAAGTGTTATCAGTAGTTTCTCGAAAGGTTATAGGCCACACATCGGCATGACTTATCAAGTTAGTGGGGGTCTGAAGATTCCACCCCCAGACTCGATATGCTACATATCAGACGAAGAGACCATATTGTACGGTACGTGTTGCTTATAGGCTTTACGGGAGTTTGGACAAGCTTAACTGTTGATCTTCTATTCGTCAATACCTGGGTAGCCGTTATGTCCAGCTAATACGGCTGACAGCTTATGTGTATCTGATGTGATCATTACCTACTGTTGGCGTATTGACGAGTCTTTAGAGTCTCACACAGAGGTTTTCTAGCTCAAGAGAAATGAAGTAGGGCTTATATGGAGATATGTGCGGGAGCTTGATTAAATACGTGTATGTGATACCGTATTCTTATCTAGTGATATTTGATATCAGTTAGGTTATATGTGATATAACCGGATTATTGAATCAAGTGTTGATTCAATGATTTGTTTTATGTATATATATATTTGATATTGGCCAGTTATATATGATATGACCGGATTATTGAATCAAGTGTTGATTTAACAACTAATATTGAATATAAGCCGGTTGTATGTGTTAGGACCGGATTATTGAATTAAGTGTTGATTTAATAGTTTGATATACATATATATCATTGATATTAGTCGGTTATATATGATATAACCGAATTATTGAATCAAGAGTTGATTTGATAATTTAATATATTTATATATTTGATATATACACATATTAACTAATATTGTGCACACTAAAGATTTTCTTCTATTGATATATATATATATATATATATATGGATTTATATTGTATCATGGTTGATGATACATAGAACTAGGATATATAAGAATCACACTTGAACTGAGATGAGAAGAGATAATAATAAACATTTTAGAATTACAAGAAAAAGAAAATGAGTCATTTTTTAGGGGCTTGTGGAAGCCTTGAGAAGCCATGACTCATCCTTTATTCCTTGTTTTATTCTAAGATATTTATTATACACATCTCATCTCATCTTATCACTTCACCACTTGGTTCACTCACTCATTCCAAGTTAATCTCCTTCTTCTTCTTCTCTGGGTTTTTCTTGAGGTGAGAAAAGAAAAGAAAAAGAAGATAAGTTAGTGAGCAAAATTCCTACTTCATCAACCTACATTAATCTAGCCCATTAGTTTAGGTTGTTTGCTTCACTAATATTTTAATTAATGAAGAGTGAGCTTGAGTGAGAGAGACTTCAAGGTGGATCATCTTCGGTTTCGAAGTCTACAAGCAAGCTCGTTCCTTTCTCAAGTGGAGTCTAAGAAGAGTTCTAGGGACTACTACTTGGAGCTTTAGAAGTGAAAGACCAGTCTAAAAAGGCTGTATGCTCTTTTCACTTAGTGTAGAATTGTTTGCTTACACTAAAACCCTAATTCTCTAGTTCGATTCTAGGTTAGTATACTTGGACCTCTAGATTTTTTAAAATTGCATACTTGATGCTTGTTGAAACCTAGTAGAGGTGCTAAGACATAACTTTCAGAAATATATTTTTGTAAAATAATCAAAACATGAATAGATTCTTTTTAAAAGCTAACAATCTTCTCCTTTTTGATATTTTACAAAACTTATAATATTATATATATTTATAATATTATATATATTTGTATTTATTCGCTCCCCCTTTATGAATGTTCAATATGTTCTCCCGCTTTTTGGAAATATAAAAAAGTGGTGACATAGGAGATGAAATATAAATATAGGAAGCTTATGAATAAATTCTTTGATAAAATGCAACTTAAGAATGCAAAATACGTAACCATAAACCAACACATACTAAATAAGTCTATTACAACCAAATTGAAAAAGCGAATAACTATTTTAACGAAGTTCAGAAAAAATTATAAAGTAAATTGTTCAAATATAAAGAAACTGAAATTAAGCATAATCTAGAATCGTTCTGATTCATCATCGTCATTGTCATTAGCATCGTCGTTGTCATTGTTGTCGGGTTGTTGAGGTGGTGGTGGATGATACTCAAATGGAGGAGGATGAGGGTAGTTGGCATGCGAATATTGATATGCAAAATGATAATCTACTTTTGCATTGAGTTCATCAAACCTATAGTTCATGTTGACAGTGAGATCTTGAAATCTTCGTAACATTTGGTTTAAGAAGTCTTGGAAATATTCTGGTGGTTGTTAGTATGGATATTGAGGAGGTGGTTGTTGTGGTTCGTGATGTTGCTGTTGTTGTTCAAGAGGGGGTTGTTCTTGATAAGGAGAAAGTGAAGGAGAATGATGTGGAGAAGGAGGTGCTTGAACACCAAAATCACCGAGACCCATTGGACGAACATCGAGAATACCAAAATCCTTGTTAGGAGAAATGATATTTGCATCAATGTTTGGATCTATACCAACATCTTCAAGAATTTTAGTGATCACTTTACCATAATAAAAATTGGACTTGGAAGGAGCGAAAGTCCACATTTGTTGAATTATGAAAGCAGATAAATTGACCCTAATGTTGGCTAACACACAAAATGTGAGTAATTTGTGCGTAGAGTGTAACTTGTCACGACTTCCCGATTTAGGATAAACAGTGTGAACAAGTAGAAATGTAAGAACTTGAACCCTAGGCAAAATATATTTAGTATGTAAATCATGAAACATGTGAGGCTTTCATCTCCATGCATCAACCTAGATATTTGTTCATGAGAAATACCGGGAGGAAGTCAAAATGATTCTAGTGTTTCATTAAAAATGTCAAGCCCTTCATTAGGAACTTGCAAAGTCCGTACAAGGGAAGTGGGTGATATGATGATAGTTGTTCATTGGAGATGACTGCAAATGACATTAGGTTGATTATGACTGCTTTGCATGTTGGAGTAGAAAAGATAGACAAAATTTGCATGAGTTGAACAATCAAGAGTTAGAAATGGAATCCAACCTTGAAAATTAAAAAGTGGGTTGAATTGAAAGTGAGCGATTTCATATAGACGAACCCATGAACTGGTCTTGATCTTTTTGGTGATAAGATAATTGTAGAGATCGGAGGCATCATGGGAGATGAATCGAATCTTTACGTCTTCGGCGATAACGTCTTTTGGAATGTTGGTTGGCTCCGTCGATGCAGCGTAGGTTTCATCTTCACTTTCTTCTTCTTCAATAGGTTGGCAAATCTTTGAAGTGGATGATTCTCCCAACTCAACTCTTGTGAGTCTCACCATTTTTTGAAAAACAAAATTGAAGAAAATTGGGGTAAAAAGAGAAAAGGGGAGAAAATTTTGGAGAGAAAGATGAAGAGATAGAGTGTCTTACTGGTTGGATAGGGTTGAGAGAGTGAAAAGATACTTATATAGAGTGATTAGACATCTAAGATTCAATGGATGCATTCAAGTGACATGATTTTTCAATTCAGATTTTTAAAAAAATTGTCTACGGCAGACATCTATTTCCAAAAATAGACGTCTCTTTTTGCTAATAGACGCCTAGATAGACATCTATTAAAACGTCTACTACACATAAATGGCAGAAAATAAAGAATTTTTATTTGGTGTTTAGAATAGGTTTTAGTGATGTGTTTTTCTGGTTTATGGTTTTAAACATATATATTAAGGATTATATATGTTATAATTTATAAAAATTAATATATTTAACACAAACAAACAAATATTCATTAAGTTTAAATAACGACATACATGAGAAAAAATTTAGAAAAAAGCACACACTAAATAAAAACACATAAAACTAAAACTAATACAACACCAAAAAACAAAAAATTACACACTAACATACAAACACATACCGAAAATTTAGAAGCGAGGGAGATACTTCCAATTGTCGGTGACTTTTGTTTCCTTCACCGTGATAAACTCCCCCTTTATGTGATCGAACGCTTGGATTACCGTTTTACGAGACTCACGACGGTCAATGAAAAGCATCCGCTCATCCGAACCCGGATGAAAGTAATACAGATCATTTTCGCCGATTTCGAATCCTGTAAGAGTGTGGTAATAGCGTTGCGCAATAGGATTCGGTGCCGTTGAATTTGGTGGTGTCGATGAACGTTGTGGAGGAGGATTGGAAGGATGCACATTTTCGTCGTTTATGGTAGGATGGAACGGGTGTTCTTCGATCCTTTTCCGACGTCGGTAGAGAAGGAGACTTTAGTAAAGAAAATGGAAGAATTCGATTCGGGTTAGGGGTACGTCGAATTTGAGAAATGAGATCTTCTTTTATTTTCTTAAGAGAACTCTGTCCTTCTTCAAAGATGGGGGAATTTCTTGTAAGTCTATGTTACCCACCCCGGTAGTTACGGGGAGGAGGAAAGGGTAAAATTCGAATTTTTCTCACTAGGAAACATAGACTAACCATGAAGGATCTTTGCTAAACAAAAGCTAACAAACTATCTACAAGTTCTAACTACTAGGTTAGAAGGTTATACCTAGTTCTTGAACTCCTTCTCTTCTTGTGTTGCTTTCCTTTCTTGTGTGCTCCTTTGAGTGGTGTAGACGGCTCCTCCTCTTCGTCATCTCTTTGCCGAAGAAAGATCCACCCGAAGGCCTCTACCTTGAGCTCCTACCTCAACAAAAAAGTAACTAGAGTGCTTGGTTTGCCAGACTAAGAACCCTAGAGTGAGTAGAAAGGTGTTTTGATGGTTTTATCTCATAAATCTCATGTTTTTCAACTCATGAAATAAGAGAGCTTTTGAGAGAGAGGAAGAGGGAGAGCAAACCATGAGAGAGAAAGGATATGAGAGAATGAGAGTCTAGAATGAACCTTGTTCTCATATTAGAGATATAAGATAACAATAATAATCATTAAGAAAATTGTGATGGTTAGTTGATTTGACCATTATCATTTCACATTTAATGCTAAGCAAGCTTCAAGAAGCATCTTTTGCTTAACAAAAAGAAAATATCAAGGTCAACAAAGTCAACAAGTCAAATGGTCAATCCAACCCTAACCATGACACAATTATCCATAATTAATATTATTAATCATATTTCTCATTCTCATTAGGGTTTTGATCAAGTCAATGGTCAAAAACCTTAATGAGGTTTCTCCCTCTCCGCCTCTGTCAACTGTACGTACGTACGTACCCGCATTCGCGTTCCGAAGAAACACGAATACAATGAGACAAGACCAATCCCAAAACAAATACTAGGATCTGGCTTAAACCAAAGCCCACTAGTAATAACTGCCCGGACATCAAACGTGCACAAGTGCGCGTATGTAAACGAACCCCGTCGTAAAACCATACGACCTCTACTCTGTTTTGCCCAAAGGCGAACAACCCTCTGTGTAGGACTCTAAAGACTCGACACTACGCTGGCAGTGGGTTTAACTACAGGCCGCAAGCGGTACTAGCTGTACGTAACAGTCCCCAGGTAGATGCCGATAAGAAGACCGATGAGGTGAACCCATCCGACCTCCTACTGAGCCTGAATCTGACAATCTCCGTACAGTCCGGTCTGTTCGTCTGAGAGTATCGCATGTCGGGCCTAGAGGGGTAAACGTCTGTCCCCTAATAACGGTACAAGTCGTGTCGGAGTGTAGCCCAGAATACCCTGATAAAATACTGGAAACACTACCCGTAAATCTCGCTTGCCCTGGCCAGGGACTTTGTGTAATGGCTCTTCTAGACACAGTGCGATATCAACTCCCAATACCGGTAGAGACGAATACTGTCTAACCGTCACTGCCTCCAAGTGCTTCGGGACTGCACCCAACTACTACCTGTTTGCACGACTCATTTGAGCCGTGGTAGGGTAGTAATTGAAGAACAGTGGGAACACACTCGAGGCGAAGTGACAGTGTCAAGTCAACGGACTAAGCTGTACTCATGTCACCTGGGAACTAATAACTGACGATAGGTATAATACCAACCAACAGTTCCCAGCGAGTCCTGTCCAGTGTACTCGTAACCTAACGAGCACCTGCGTACTTTCTCCAGTATGACGTACTGATGGCTGTGGGACAGACCATCTCCTGTCCTGGGATGAGAAGCGTATACACTAGTCTACTCTGGAGTATCGATGCCCTGTCTCGATAATCCTACAAACAGGGACCTGTATAAGGATGTGCTTATAGACTACCCAGCCCCCACTAGTGTGACTGCCATCACAACGCTGGTAGTCAAGCAAAAGATCCTAAGGGCTCTATCAATATGTATTAGCAACATGTCAAAAGAAACGCATACACATATTAAGATAGATACAAACCAAGTAGCATACTACCATATTAAGCAAGAATGTCAATCCGTATATATATCCCAAGCTTCCAAAATGTAATATACAAACTAGTACTATACAATAATGGCCTCTAGGGCATATCACACTAACATTTCTTATGGAAATGGTCCTCTTTTCCATTGTTGCAATAATAATATAAAAATGTTTGTGAGAAGAAAGAAAAAAGAGAGAATTCAGTGCGGTGGAATAAATTCTCTGTTGTTTTCTCACTATTTATAATGAAAAACTAGAGAGATAAAACAAAAATGGTTATGTAAAACCGTTAATTCAAATTTAAAAGAAATTTTCAAAATTAGAAAACTGCAGTGCAGTTTAAAGAGAAATAGACGTCTATGAGTTGTCTGATAGACATCTATGACTTTTCTGATAGACGTCTGTAATGAATTTTTTTTCAAAATGTGAATTAAGTTATTGTTAAAGTTATGTTTCTAATCCTAACATATTTAGTTCACGTCTAATTTTTGCAAAACGAGTTCTATCTATGGGTTTTATGAATATATCGGTCAATTGTGAATCGGTCGGTATATATTCAAGAATACTATCACCCTTTTGATAGTGATATCTTAGAAAATGATATCGAACATCAATATGTTTAGTTCGATTATGTTGGTCAGCGTTTTGGTCATTTGAACCATGCTTATATTGTCACAAAGTATTGGTATTTTAAAGATTAATTCCTTATAGTCTTCTAAGATATATTTAATCCAAAGACTTTGTGCATAACATGCACCCGCGGCAATGTACTAAGCTTCAGCAGTGGATAGTGCTACTGATGCTTGTTTCTTTGATTGCCAAGATATGGGACAATTTTCTAAAAAATGACATGTACCACTAGTACTTTTACGATCAGTTTGACTTCTAGCATAGTCAGCATCTGAATAACTTGTTAAATTAAACATGTTATTCTTTAGATACCATAATCCTATATTGATAGTGCTTTTGAGATATCGAAAAATTCTCTTCACAGCTACCAAGTGTAACCCTCTAGGATCGGCTTGGAATCGTGCAGAAAGACAGACACTATACATTATATCAGGTCTACTGGTAGTTAAATATAATAAAATTCCAATCATACCTCGGTTGAGTCGTATGTTTACCTCCTTTCCGGTTTCGTCTTTGGTAAGTTTAATTGATGTTGCTATGGGTGTCTCACAAATCTTTGTATCTTCTAAGCCAAACTTCTTGAAATTTCCTTTATATACTTAGATTGATTTATGAATAGTCCTTCTGAACTTTGTTTGATTTGAAGTCCGAGGAAGAAGTTCAGTTCTCCCATCATACTCATTTCAAATTCATCCTGCATAGACTTAGAGAATTCCTTGCAAAGCTGCTCGTTAATAGAACCAAATATAATATCGTCAATATATATTTGAACCACTACGGTATCGTTTCTAAAAGATTTGGTGAACAATGTTTTATCTATCATCCATTTCGTATATACCTTATCTCGAGTAGAAATGTACTTAGTCTTTCATACAAAGCCCTAGGGATTGTTTAAGACCGTATAATACCTTTTCCAATTTGTATACATACTCAAGATGCTTATGATCTTCAAATCTTGGTGGTTGTGCTATATAGACTTCTTCTTCTACGGTGTCATTCAAGAAAGCACTATTTACGACCATTTGAAATACTTTAAAGTTTTTGAAGCAAGCGAAGGCTAATAGTATTTTGATAGCCTCATGACGTGTAACAGGAGCGTAAGTTTCTTCATAATCAATTCTTTCGACTTGATTATAACCTTCAGCAACAAGGCATGCTTTATTCCTTACAATGTTTCCTACTTCATCCAACTTGTTTCTAAAGACCCATTTAGTACCAACTAAGCCTGGCTACTGAAGCGAATCGATGGCGAATCGATTCACTTCGCTTCGTCACTAAGAGAATAAAATTCGCTTCGTGGTGACGTGGATGAATTTGGTGAGGCGATTCGCCTCGCCAGCCACGAATTGGCAAAGTGAGTGGGTTCTCAACTTTTCCGGCGGTGCTTCGTCGTAGTTTGCTTCGCCTAACACTCCAACTCGCCTCGTTTCGTCTCGGGAATCGCTACGAATCAGCAAGACTCACCGATTCGCCTCACCTCGTTGACCGATTCACCACAAATTCGCCTCGAGCTCGCCGCCCAATAGTCACAAACGGCCGCCTGCTCGATGAATCGCTTCGGGTTCGCTTCGCTTCGCCTTGGAATTCCCATCCAACGGCTTTTAATGGTCGGATCTAGGCAAAGCAAGGAAAATTTTGATTCTTCTCGTTTCGCCTAGCCTCGTAATGGCAAGAAACGGGCAAAAAATTCAAACCCCCCAAAACCTATAAATACCCCTTAAATCCCATTTCTTCTCATTCTAAACTCTTTTCTCTTCCAAAAATAATTCTCATCTTTCTAAAAAAAATTAATCTAAATCTCTAATACTATTGTGGAAATTTCCATCTCTATAAAGAATAGAAGCTCTAATCCGATCCTCCGACAGTCTGACTCCGCTTTTTTGAAGCTCCGAGCCTCCGATCGACCCATTCTTCTCTCTTTCTTATTTCTTGTTTTTAATTTATTATTTCTAACTTTCTACTGTAACACTCTTTTTTTAACATTTAGTTAAAATATTGATTTGGAGGGTTCATCCGATACGCATCAAACCGAAATTCCTCATCCCGAACAACAAGCGGAAGGATCCACCCATACATCAAGAGATGTTAAAAAACACATGACTACCAGTGATGTTTGGGATCACTATAAAATTGAATTTAAGGAAGATGTTAGATATGCCGTTTGTGAATATTGTGTCAATGTATATAAACAAAAGGATAGTGTCGTCACCGATAGTTTGAATATGTAGGGTTACTAGGCACACTAAAAAGGTACTACAAGGTATCAACCATGCCGGATTAAAATTTTAGCCGTGCCTAACAACCCTAAACAAGATCTTGGCTAGACTATTAGGCTATCACATGCAAGTAAATAACTTTTACTACTAAGTGAATACGAAATACAACCTTTGTAGATCGGTCCTTCACTTCTAAAGCTCCTGGTTGTAGTCCCTTCGCTGCGATCATGGTTCTCCCGGGCTTTTGCATGGTTTCACAAGGCGAAAGAAGCGTCCTTGCTTGAAGTCTTCGAGGCCGAAGATGATCTACGTCGAGGGAATACCAATTCAAGCTTCTACTTCACTAACTAGAGAATTAGTGAAGTAAATACCCTAAACTAAAGTGCTAGTCTAGTAGAGGATGGAGAAATAGGAAGTGGGTTCTCTTTAGAATTTTATTTCTCACAATCTTTCACTCTCTTTTCAAAACCCTAGCAAGCTTTTTCTTTTTGCTCAAAGTAGAAGAAGATGAACAAAAGAAAAAGATGAGGATAATTATCAAGTGAGTGAGCTAACCATGGGTGAGTGAGTATCATATACTAACTCATGTAGAGACATAACCATGGCTAATCCAAATGGTTAGGTTAAGAAAGATCTAAAGTAAAGACAAAGTTAGTGGACTTTGTCAAAGCAAAGCAAGCTTCTACAAACTTCATGCTCTTTCCAAATCTCCACTAATTTTGTAATTATCTTAAATAATTATAACCCACCAAAATAAATAGAATGGTGTATGTCTTACACACCCATGAAAGATGTATCATCAAGCATGATACAAAATGATAACACATTTTAATATATATCTCATATATACTAAAGTTGTGCACATGTGAGAAAAATCCTTAAGTGAACAAATGTTAGTTAATGTAAATTAGTATATCATATATTCAATTATACACTAAATTATTAAATCAACACTTGACTGAATAATCCGGTTATATCTCATATAACCGACTAACATCCAATGTATCGACTTATCGAATCAACACTTGATTCGATAACCCGGCTATATCTCATATAACCGACCGGTACTAAAAGTCGCGAGAATAGAATACGGTATCACATACATGCATCATTCTCGGTCCCGCACATATCACATATGCGCTCCTATTTCGTTTTTCCTAAGCCAGTAAAACCTCTATGTAGGACTCTAAAGACTCGTCAATACACCGGCAGTAGGTGATGATCACATCAAGGACCCACAAGCCATCAGCGGTACAAGCTGGACGTAATGGCCACCCGGGTATTGAGCGATCAGAAGATCAGCAAGCAAGCCTGCTCCAACTCCTGTATAAGCCAAACGGTAACACTTCCCGTATAGTCCGGTCTCTTCATCTGATATGTCGCATATCAAGTCTAGGGGAGGTAAACGTCAGACCACAATAACCGATAAGTCGTGCCGATGTGAGGCTCATAACGGGTCGAGAAACTACTGGTAACACTTACCAGTAAATCTCTAAATCATCCCTGGCCAGGGACTTCCCTGTTATGGCCAATCGAGCACAGCGCAACATCAACCCCCAATACCGGGAGAGACGAAACCCCTCCTATCGCTCATTACCTCCATGTGACTCGGGACTGTACCCAAAAACCACCGTTTTGCACGCCTTCTTGGACGTGGTAAGGTGGAAATCAAAGCACAGTAGGAATCACACAAGACTCTATGACGATCTCGGGTCTACAGACTAACCTGCACAAGTGTCACCAGAGAACTGCCATCTGACGTGAGGTATAATACCATCTGGGAGTTCTCGGCGAGTCCGTACAGTGTACCCAGTCTCCACTGAGCAGCCGTATACCATCTCTGATGTCAAACACCAATGGATATGGGATCATCCATCGCCCATCTCATGGGTCGAGAAGCGTATACGCTAGTCTACTCTGGTATATCGATGCCCTGTCTCGATACACCCACCACTAGGAACAATAAAGGATGTACTTATGGACTACTCTGTCCCCACTAGTATGATCTGCATCATAGTCCAGGTAGTCAAGTACACATCCTAAGGGCTTTACCAACATGTAACTATAAGACAGTATCAAGAGACAAGTATACATGTTAAGATAAAGAGCAACCAGATAGCATACTATCATATCGAGCAAGAAAGTCCTCTCTATATATGTCCAAGCATCCAATATAATATATATCATCTGTACAATACTGGCCTCTAGGGCATATATACAACTAACAGAATAAACATGAAAAAAACACTTAGAAGCCCCAGCCGGTTCCTCCACTAAACAAACACAAATTGATTTCACCGGTCAAGGTATTTTCCAATATAATCATGATTTAAATGTTTCAGAAATGGCAAGATATGTTATGGCAGAAGAACAGGTTCTCGGATTCGGAGAAAGCACAATTTTTTAGCGGTACGTTCAAACGACATTGCAACCGGCATTCAAAAGGGTTCTGAGTACTAGCTTAAAAGTCGTTGTTTAGCATCTACAACGATGGTAAACAGATATTAATCGTTACTTTTGCTTTTTTGGATACCGGTATTTCATTAACTTCTGATGTTTGGACGGATAGAAGGGAACTTTCCCGGATCTGTGTTACTGCACATTGGATTGATTCTGACTGGTTTTTGCAAAAAAAGAATTATTTCATTTAGACAATTTCTATACCTGCACAGTGCTTTTCATATAACATCTAAAATTAGATCTATTTTAGAAGAATATCATTGTGTAAATAAAAAAAATTCTTTTTCTTTCGATAATGCTAGCAACAATATTTCTGCTATTGCTGAACTCATTAGGCTATCCAAACCAATTTGCAGCGGTCGTTTTTTTCATATTCGTTGTGCATGTTATATACTTAATCTTGCTGTACAGGATGCATATATTGTATATAATACAAATATTCAAACAATTAAAGATGCATGTAGGTTTATTAAAAGTTCTTGAAAAAGAAAAGCTGAATACAAAACTAGATGCCAAGCTGCAGGTGTAAGGCCGTCTCTTAAAAAAGATGTGGCCACTAGGTGGAATAATACATATGACATGCTTCATATTGCATTAAAGACTATCGGAATTATTAGTAACATGTGGAATAAACAAATGCATGTAGAAAACCACATAACACCCAATCATTGGGCAGTTGCAGATCTTTTTAAAGATTTTCTTATGACTTTTAAAATAGCAACCGAACGATTTTCTGCTACTTATACCCCCCACTTCTCATATTCTTGTCTCTGAATTGTATATAATAGCTAATTGTTTTTCTTGTCACATCGAAAATCCAGTACTTCACCTTTCGGTAGTTACTATGCTAGCTAAGATTTCTCAATATTCCTCTAAAGTTCCAATTATTTACTGTTTATGTTCGGTAATAGACCCTAGAATTAAATCAGAAGGTTTGAAGGCTCTTTTAACCGGGTTCCACATGGCTATGGGATATGGTGTAGATATTGATGCCTATATTAGTATCATTAGAAGTTGTAATACCCGGATCTTCTTATACACCTAAATCTGTATTTCTCGATAAACAATAAATTTGTTACTTTTAATCATTCAATTATTTAAAGAAACTTTCTTTAAACCCCAAACCCAAATCTTTACTTCTCTCTTATCATTATTTCCTCAACCCAGACCTAATTCCCTAATCCTATATTTTCCTTACAAATACCCGAGCCCAGCTTTTCAGTTTTCCCAGTTATTTGATTTAAACCCAAAACCTGTACCTCAGCCCATTGCCTCGACCCAATCTTTAATTCATTATTAATTAATTAAATTTTGACCCAGCCCAACCCGTTCATCCCTCAGCCCATCTCTTTTTCCCTTCTCAATTTCCCTTATATTTTCTCTTTATTCTCAAACCCATTCCCACATTTCTCGCTTCAATCCCTTAACGATTCTCTCAGACCAAACATTCAGCCAAGCCCATTCTCACCTGAGCCCGCCCCTTTTCCCTCATTCAATTTTCCTTCAAGCCCACTGCTTTTCCTTCTCAAGTTTCTCTATTTGCCCTTGCCCGGTTCCTCAATTTTTCACATTTTCATGGCCAAACTCTCAAACCGATCTTTCTCCATTAATTAAATTTCCTGCAGTTCAACCAAAAGAAATTCCCTATCCCATCCTTTTTATAAACTCAATCCATCGTAACCCATTCTTCTTTTATATCTGAGCCCAGCCCATCTCCTTATAAACAAATTTTTCCTTCCATATTAATCAAGTCCCGGCCCATTCTATTTTTCCCACTAATTAAATTCTATTTCTTTTTCCTGGCCCAACTCAGCCGGCCCGGCTCCTCACACATTAATAGGAGTTCTTTTTATTGCTTCGGCCCGGCCCAGGCCCTCTCTCCTTCAGCCCACGCCCGCTTCCTCCTCGACCCGACCCGCTACCCACTCATCTCCTACCTCGCAACGGCTCTTTTCCCGCTCGCGTGCGCGCTTCTCGCGCCGTTGCCTCCGCCGTCGCCCCCGCTCGCGCGAGCGTTACCCACGACGCGCACGTTTCACCCCCACGACCCTCTCCTCTCTACACACTACACCCTCAATCACTGGCAACCACCTCCTTCTCCCCCTCACACAACCCCGTCTCCTGTGCACTCCATGCTCCCACCATCGCCGCCGTCGCTACCCTCCATTCCCTCTCTCACCCCTCACCCACCAGCACGACTCCTCTACGACTCCACCCTCGTCGACCCGAGCCCTGCCGAACACCCCTGCACACGCGACCCATCACTCCCGAGCTCGACCACCGCCGCTGTCAACGTCGGTGAGCTCCTCGCCTCATCGTCGGCATCCCTGAACTTCATCACCATCACCATTATCTCGGCTTTCCCCCTCTCTGTGTCTTTCTCCCAGTCTCTCTCTCCAACTCTCTCTCTCTCTCTCGTTCTCACTCTCTCCCCTCTGTTAACTCTCTCTCTCTCTCTCGTTCTCACTCTCTCCCCTCTGTTTACTCTCTCTCCCGGTCTCTCTCTCTTCCCGAGTTCTCTCTCTCTCTCTCTCTGTATTCTCTCTCTCTCTCTTTCACTCTGTTTTCTCTCTCTCTGTCCTCTATTTCCCTGTCTCTCTCTAAATTTCTTTCTCTCCCTCTATATCTTTTCCCATATGCAAATCCCTCACCCCGGCCTCGACAGCGTCAACGATTCCAGCACACCCAGGAGACCCACAAGGCGCATCCCCCGCTTCCAACACTCACGAGTCGCCCCGGACCAATCCGACGACGAAATTGAAGCTTGAGCCAAAGTCGTGCGAGCCAATCCACGCCGTTCGTCGCGCGTTCTTGACATTGGAATCACCGTGCATCCCCGGGACTGCTCCAGGCAAGTTCTTACTTGCTTTCATGCTATTCTCTATAAGTTACAAGTCAATATCATATATATATCTCATGTTTGCTTTACGTTAAATATTACAACACAACTGCTCGATGCTTGTTCTCTTAGGAAAATGATATCAAATTTGACGGAACTCAATGGTGTAGGTTGGACCGTAGGGTTGTGAACATAGTGTGTGAATTTTGTTGAATGATGTAATCGATAATGACTAAAACAACTGCCCCCAAGTTTAACCGTAAAACTGAATTTCTGTTGCACCTGATAACCGTTAAATCCACCATAAATTAAGTACATAGTAGAATGGTGCGTTCAAGGACTCAAATCGAAGCTAACTCGACGAACTTTAATCCTATACAAGCTTACAGATATGTCTGTATTTAAACTGTGATGATATTCGGACCGGAGAGCGACTCTGGACTGCAGTCCAGAGTGACTCCAGTCTTTGCTTACTGTTTCGTATTGGATACCATAGAATTTCCTTAACTCGTAAGTTGCGGAACTCCGCTGTTTATTATAGATAAATCTGTTAGCTAGAAAACACAATTGATTTCATCCTGTTTCGTTACCGTTTGATATTTAATCTGTAATTTAGAAGATCGGGACACATCACAGTCCCAGCAGAATCAGAATTGACAGGTTGATATTAAACACATTATAACTCCTAACGTACAGATGCGATTGACGATCCGTCTGTTGCGTTGAAAACCTTACTGAAAACCCTAGAATTCATCCAACTGTAGCATCACTAAAATCTGATCCCAACTGGGATTAAAATGCGTTGCGAAATGGATTCCTGATTCTGAAGCCGGATTTCCAGCCGCGTGCGCTTAAAATGAAACAGTTATAACTAATGATCCTGAAAGCTGATTGGCTCGAAATCAAATTAGATGGATAGCTAACTGAACATATTAATTACTACCTGTTTATCATTTCGCCAAATTATATACGTACGTTTCATGATAAATCGTGCAAGTGAAAGAATGTTGTTTTTATAACATCCTCATCATGTTTATGTATTTGTTCACGCATCACATCATACCCATATCATTGTAGTGATAACCTAGTGATATCGTGCATTCACCCAGTGTTAGATTTTAGTGATGATTGTGGCAAGTACGTCAGTGTTCGTGTATCCGTGATGAAGTGAAAGTGATACGTACTTGTGCACAATCAGTGTCCCTTTTATTCTTTTGCATTGTCGACGTCTGTGGGATGCGTGTACGTGTGACTATAAGTGGTATGGGACACTTATGGAAGCGCCTGCACGGATGTCACAGATAAGGGATCCGACACTGCCATTTATCTTAGGTATTAGTCGAGACGTGCTTGATGGAGGTCCTGCCTCCAGTTCTCACGCAGACTTGTCACGGATCGATTAGTATTTAGATTGATGGTTAGGGTTTGATGTAGACCTCGGGGTGTGGGGTAGTTCAAGTGTGAATTCAACAGAATCTCGGGAGTCCCATGCCGGCTTATATATTTAGGGAGTTATATGGAGATTTACAGGGTATGTGCTATAGACACCGTGATACATTCGTTACATGTTGGGCCCGTGGTCCCTTGCCCTTGGGTTCTACCCTTGGGTGGAGGACACTCGCGAGTGGTTGACTCTCACACTTGGACTGACGATAGGCTTATTGACCTGTGCAGTGAGACTTAGAGACTGATAGGGTTACTGTCATTTACATTCCTTCTATACCGTGTTGACATTCGTGACATATTGTTATACTGCTTTACTTTTCCGCTGCATTGTTTACTGCACATTCATATTCATGCTATTATTGATTCACTGATATTCATGTCCATTACCACTGTTTGAACTGTCACTTGTTTTCACATATAATATATTGCTATTGTGTCGCTCTGACGACCTGAGTATGCATGCTCAGTGTGAGGAGAAGATTTAGCTTGGACCAGAACTAGACGTGCATCACAGACTTCTTGGTTTGTCCTCCCGAGTTACATTCTTTGGTTCCACTCAGGTCAGTTTATATTATTGTATCTTTCAGTTACTGCATTTCTCATTACCTGCGCATCATTTACTGTTTACCATGATAAACTAGAAGCCGAAGTGTGACTACGGCAGGACATTTCCTTGACCGTAGGAGCATGGCTGGCCTTGTCTACCCCTCGTATTCCGTATTTTGGGAAGCGGGGCGTGACATGGTTTAGTTGGTATCAGAGCCAGGTTTTGCATAGATTGAGATTGCAGTTTTCCGTGTAGAGTTTGGCAATCTAAGACATCACTCGGTCTAGATTGTAAACTTGTCATTCTTGATCCATATTCACATCGTGTGTTCAGCTATCCATTCACTATGGTTTCGGATGACTTGACAAGGGTACGTGGTGGCAATTGCACTACCGTACTCTATTCAAGTGACTTAAAGTGATACTGTTGATTCCCCACTTGTAATGATATTCATCATCTCTGATATTCTTGAATCCTTGTTCTATCCATATCATATTTTGATTCATTTAGCTTGTGACTTATATCATCCTCAAATCGTTGTTTCAGGATCATGTCTTCCAACGACTCTTCATCTTTGTCCGCTCCCCAGAATCAGACTGTTGAGATCCTTAGTGTACTACAAGGTTTAAAGGAAGCCCAGGAGCGAACAAACGACCTATTAGCTGAAGGGCTGAGAAGACAAGTGAGTCAGACCCCAACGGGAGTCTCCTATCATACAGGGATCTCTATTGGACGAGGAAAAGGGAAGAAGATGAAACGCCAATTTGTTTCCCCGCAACAGAAGTACCAGAAGAACCCCTGCTGTGGATATTGTAAGAGGCCAGGACACCTTCAGAGGGATTGTCGCCGTGCTCAATGGAAATGTCTGATATGCGGTTCCGACAAACATCTCATCAACGGTTGCCCAGAAAGGAAAGAACTACAAGGAGGAAACTCGTCCACACTCCCCACTTCAGCCAAGTGAGGATTATCGCGTAGTTTTAACTTCGACCATAAGGCGGATCTAACTCAGAATTCAACTAGCGTGACGATGATGCAGCGTTCTGACAATCAAAGAAGGATTTTATGTTTTCCAATTTCAGCATAATGTTGTCATCTTTTATGAATATTTCTTTCCATTTGAACCTTTGTATCCGCTGAACTTTAATTGAATGCAATAAAATTTGAATCATAATATATGTATCATTCTCATGCTTCCTCTATATCAAATTCTATTCATTATCACAGTATTTTAAACTCTGAGCTTTCAATTCCTTTCACCGCATATCTTTTCATACTTTGTACACTTGGCCATTTTCCTTATCCATTCCATTGTTTAATCATGACTTTTCTTTTCGGGCAATGGCACACCCTGGAGCAGCGCCGCATCTAGATAAGGATGCACAGGCATGCGTATCCTTAGACCACACGATGACGAGTTCTGACGATGAGATCAACGGTTCCCAAGTCAACTTCGGAAACCATGTTTCAGAGGACGAAGGAGTAGCCGCCCCAGAGTCTAACGTGATAGATGATTCCGACGAATAAGAAGAAGATCCTGAAGAGAACCCTATAGAAGAAGAGCCGATAGAAGAAAATCCAGTGGAAGAAGACCCCATGGAAGAGAACCCAGAAGGAGAAGAAAATCACATAGAATCGGACCTCGATGAAGAAGCTCCGCCTGAGGAAGAAGGACCAGAAGATCAAGACCCTGCTGTGGAAGAACTTCCAATGGCGATGCCCGCGAGGCGCTATGGAAATGGACGCCCCTACCTGAGTGCGCGAGTCTACCGCAACCTGCTAAATCTCCACAACCACGACCGACGGAATTTCTTTTAGATGTCTTTCTGGCCAGATAAACTGTGTATAGTTTAAGGCCACTTTTCGCCTTTGACAATGCCTTGTTTCAGATTTTCTTGAACGAAATACATCTTCTGAATTCGTAAACCTTTTGATTATTGCTTCGCCTGATACTTGTTTATTGCCCACATCCAATTATTTTTCGGCTGAGTCCCCTGACTGTCCATCCCTACTCGTTGTATTGTTTTCACCCTCGTTTCGATTGGAAAGTACCGCACCCTGATCCTTGGGATGAGCCGCCATTCATCCCTTGTCTGTGCCCTGTTTGAGATCCTGCTGGGAGGAGAACAGTTCTTGTGAAACTTCCGAGTTCACTAACTCTTCAAATATTGATTCGTGTGTTGTACCGACTGTTGTTTCTCCCCCCCACACTTTTCTTTTGTAATCTTTATTACTCACCCTTATTTCCTGTGCTGACCTTATCCCAATCTCCTTGACATCCAGTCTAAAGCCGCCATACTCTGACTTTTGAATAAGCCACACTTCTTTGTAATCATTATCCTAGCTAGACCTATACCTCTTTGTGTTTCCTTGTTACCCTAGCTATATTTAGGAACACTATTATTCGAAAATTAGTTTTCAGTATTTTGTAAAAGAGTACATGTTATTGATTACTCCGTTTTATATATTTTATGTACGCTATTATTAATATCGTTTTCAGTAGCGCAAACTAACACTGCGCATATATGGTTCCATGTTCCCCCGTTTTCATTATGTGAGTTTTCTAAGCTGACTTAAAACTATTCGATCGATAAATTACCTTAAAATGCTTTAACCTATCATTACCTCATTGTTGTTACTGTATTTTCGGGAGTTATGCCTATGTTTACTATTATAAATGATTGTGTCTTATACTTATTATTTCTGCCTTGCCACTTTTGATATGCTTATATGTACTCATATTTGGGTTCGATTCTATCGAACAAGCCTTGGGTATTATTATTCGCTATTGTTGCCTAAATTCTCGTATACATGTATTTACCCTTATAGTTGTTCCTGCCTTATATCTATTAAACCTATCTTTCCGTATATTGTTCTTACTCATGTATACATTTTTGTTTCTTCGTACACAGATTTTTTTTTTAAATCCCTATATGTTAGTTTGCAACTATGATAACTTTCGCTTATGTTTCTATAACCTATTGTTTCTTTAAATTTCGAGGACGAAATTTTTGTAAGGGTGGTATGATGTAATACCCGGATCTTCTTATACACCTAAATCTGTATTTCTCGATAAACAATAAATTTGTTACTTTTAATCATTCAATTATTTAAAGAAACTTTCTTTAAACCCCAAACCCAAATCTTTACTTCTCTCTTATCATTATTTCCTCAACCCAGACCTAATTCCCTAATCCTATATTTTCCTTACAAATACCCGAGCCCAGCTTTTCAGTTTTCCCAGTTATTTGATTTAAACCCAAAACCTGTACCTCAGCCCATTGCCTCGACCCAATCTTTAATTCATTATTAATTAATTAAATTTTGACCCAGCCCAACCCGTTCATCCCTCAGCCCATCTCTTTTTCCCTTCTCAATTTCCCTTATATTTTCTCTTTATTCTCAAACCCATTCCCACATTTCTCGCTTCAATCCCTTAACGATTCTCTCAGACCAAACATTCAGCCAAGCCCATTCTCACCTGAGCCCGCCCCTTTTCCCTCATTCAATTTTCCTTCAAGCCCACTGCTTTTCCTTCTCAAGTTTCTCTATTTGCCCTTGCCCGGTTCCTCAATTTTTCACATTTTCATGGCCAAACTCTCAAACCGATCTTTCTCCATTAATTAAATTTCCTGCAGTTCAACCAAAAGAAATTCCCTATCCCATCCTTTTTATAAACTCAATCCATCGTAACCCATTCTTCTTTTATATCTGAGCCCAGCCCATCTCCTTATAAACAAATTTTTCCTTCCATATTAATCAAGTCCCGGCCCATTCTATTTTTCCCACTAATTAAATTCTATTTCTTTTTCCTGGCCCAACTCAGCCGGCCCGGCTCCTCACACATTAATAGGAGTTCTTTTTATTGCTTCGGCCCGGCCCAGGCCCTCTCTCCTTCAGCCCACGCCCGCTTCCTCCTCGACCCGACCCGCTACCCACTCATCTCCTACCTCGCAACGGCTCTTTTCCCGCTCGCGTGCGCGCTTCTCGCGCCGTTGCCTCCGCCGTCGCCCCCGCTCGCGCGAGCGTTACCCACGACGCGCACGTTTCACCCCCACGACCCTCTCCTCTCTACACACTACACCCTCAATCACTGGCAACCACCTCCTTCTCCCCCTCACACAACCCCATCTCCTGTGCACTCCATGCTCCCACCATCGCCGCCGTCGCTACCCTCCATTCCCTCTCTCACCCCTCACCCACCAGCACGACTCCTCTACGACTCCACCCTCGTCGACCCGAGCCCTGCCGAACACCCCTGCACACGCGACCCATCACTCCCGAGCTCGACCACCGCCGCTGTCAACGTCGGTGAGCTCCTCGCCTCATCGTCGGCATCCCTGAACTTCATCACCATCACCATTATCTCGGCTTTCCCCCTCTCTGTGTCTTTCTCCCAGTCTCTCTCTCCAACTCTCTCTCTCTCTCTCGTTCTCACTCTCTCCCCTCTGTTAACTCTCTCTCTCTCTCGTTCTCACTCTCTCCCCTCTGTTTACTCTCTCTCCCGGTCTCTCTCTCTCTCTCTCTCTGTATTCTCTCTCTCTCTCTTTCACTCTGTTTTCTCTCTCTCTGTCCTCTATTTCCCTGTCTCTCTCTAAATTTCTTTCTCTCCCTCTATATCTTTTCCCATATGCAAATCCCTCACCCCGGCCTCGACAGCGTCAACGATTCCAGCACACCCAGGAGACCCACAAGGCGCATCCCCCGCTTCCAACACTCACGAGTCGCCCCGGACCAATCCGACGACGAAATTGAAGCTTGAGCCAAAGTCGTGCGAGCCAATCCACGCCGTTCGTCGCGCGTTCTTGACATTGGAATCACCGTGCATCCCCGGGACTGCTCCAGGCAAGTTCTTACTTGCTTTCATGCTATTCTCTATAAGTTACAAGTCAATATCATATATATATCTCATGTTTGCTTTACGTTAAATATTACAACACAACTGCTCGATGCTTGTTCTCTTAGGAAAATGATATCAAATTTGACGGAACTCAATGGTGTAGGTTGGACCGTAGGGTTGTGAACATAGTGTGTGAATTTTGTTGAATGATGTAATCGATAATGACTAAAACAACTGCCCCCAAGTTTAACCGTAAAACTGAATTTCTGTTGCACCTGAAAACCGTTAAATCCACCATAAATTAAGTACATAGTAGAATGGTGAGTTCGAGGGCTCAAATCGAAGCTAACTCGACGAACTTTAATCCTATACAAGCTTACAGATATGTCTGTATTTAAACTGTGATGATATTCGGACCGGAGAGCGACTCTGGACTGCAGTCCAGAGTGACTCCAGTCTTTGCTTACTGTTTCGTATTGGATACCATAGAATTTCCTTAACTCGTAAGTTGCGGAACTCCGCTGTTTATTATAGATAAATCTGTTAGCTAGAAAACACAATTGATTTCATCCTGTTTCGTTACCGTTTGATATTTAATCTGTAATTTAGAAGATCGGGACACATCACAGTCCCAGCAGAATCAGAATTGACAGGTTGATATTAAACACATTATAACTCCTAACGTACAGATGCGATTGACGATCCGTCTGTTGCGTTGAAAACCTTACTGAAAACCCTAGAATTCATCCAACTGTAGCATCACTAAAATCTGATCCCAACTGGGATTAAAATGCGTTGCGAAATGGATTCCTGATTCTGAAGCCGGATTTCCAGCCGCGTGCGCTTAAAATGAAACAGTTATAACTAATGATCCTGAAAGCTGATTGGCTCGAAATCAAATTAGATGGATAGCTAACTGAACATATTAATTACTACCTGTTTATCATTTCGCCAAATTATATACGTACGTTTCATGATAAATCGTGCAAGTGAAAGAATGTTGTTTTTATAACATCCTCATCATGTTTATGTATTTGTTCACGCATCACATCATACCCATATCATTGTAGTGATAACCTAGTGATATCGTGCATTCACCCAGTGTTAGATTTTAGTGATGATTGTGGCAAGTACGTCAGTGTTCGTGTATCCGTGATGAAGTGAAAGTGATACGTACTTGTGCACAATCAGTGTCCCTTTTATTCTTTTGCATTGTCGACGTCTGTGGGATGCGTGTACGTGTGACTATAAGTGGTATGGGACACTTATGGAAGCGCCTGCACGGATGTCACAGATAAGGCATCCGACACTGCCATTTATCTTAGGTATTAGTCGAGACGTGCTTGATGGAGGTCCTGCCTCCAGTTCTCGCGCAGACTTGTCACGGATCGATTAGTATTTAGATTGATGGTTAGGGTTTGATGTAGACCTCGGGGTGTGGGGTAGTTCAAGTGTGAATTCAACAGAATCTCGGGAGTCCCATGCCGGCTTATATATTTAGGGAGTTATATGGAGATTTACAGGGTATGTGCTATAGACACCGTGATACATTCGTTACATGTTGGGCCCGTGGTCCCTTGCCCTTGGGTTCTACCCTTGGGTGGAGGACACTCGCGAGTGGTTGACTCTCACACTTGGACTGACGATAGGCTTATTGACCTGTGCAGTGAGACTTAGAGACTGATAGGGTTACTGTCATTTACATTCCTTCTATACTGTGTTGACATTCGTGACATATTGTTATACTGCTTTACTTTTCCGCTGCATTGTTTACTGCACATTCATATTCATGCTATTATTGATTCACTGATATTCATGTCCATTACCACTGTTTGAACTGTCACTTGTTTTCACATATAATATATTGCTATTGTGTCGCTCTGACGACCTGAGTATGCATGCTCAGTGTGAGGAGAAGATTTAGCTTGGACCAGAACTAGACGTGCATCACAGACTTCTTGGTTTGTCCTCCCGAGTTACATTCTTTGGTTCCACTCAGGTCAGTTTATATTATTGTATCTTTCAGTTACTGCATTTCTCATTACCTGCGCATCATTTACTGTTTACCATGATAAACTAGAAGCCGAAGTGTGACTACGGCAGGACATTTCCTTGACCGTAGGAGCATGGCTGGCCTTGTCTACCCCTCGTATTCCGTATTTTGGGAAGCGGGGCGTGACAGAAGTAATTTCGATGAGGTGTTTTATTTGTATGTTACACGATCTTCTTCGGGTAGAACTAGTAGACTACCGCCCCCAACCAATTCGCGTGCTTTGACTCCAGCTTTAGCACTTAATCAATAGAAGAAAAGGGAAAAAGGCCTGGTAGCCTCATCATCGTCATCTTTAAATGAGTTATCAATATTTTTACATACCGAGTTAGATGTAGATTTAACTATAGATGATTTTGATATTTAAGCCTTGTGGAAAAGCCACGAACATTTGTATCCGGTGCTTTCTACTATAGCCCGTGATTTACTAGTTGTTCCAGTGTCCACAGTAGCGTTGGAAAGTGATTTTAGTATAGGTGACAAGATATTAAGCGAGAAGAGATGCAGCTTAGCGCACGACATAATGGAGTGCATGATTTGCTCATAATATTGGGAAGCAGCAACCGTCAGGAAAAAAATGCAATCACTTTGGACTCGGATTATCTACCTGAGGAGCTTACAGGATCGGACCAGACCAACACCGAAGGAGGAGGAACCACAACTGTCGCCGACAAGTAATGAGTAAGATCTGTAATAGTAGAAAAAGAACTACGTAGACCTGATTCCCTCTCATTGAGATTAATATTTAGGAGAGACACGTAGGCAGCCCGAGTGGGTTCAGACTTTAATGTTAAAAAACAACAAATTGTATTATGAAATTGTAATTTGATTAAGATTTTTTTAATATAAAAACTTGTTTAAATTAAAAAAAATTAAGCCTAATTTTAATTTTAATTTTTTAATGAAAAAATAGCAACCGAGCCAGGCGAAAAATTCGCTTGGCTTGGCGAATTTGCCTCGCCTGGCGAACCGGCGAGACGAGGCGGCGAAGCGAGTAGGTTCTGACTTCGTTGCTGTTGCCCTTGCCTCACCTCGCCTCGTCTAGCTGGATAAGCAAGAAAAATTCGCTTCGCCGATTAGGCGAAGCAAACGAATTCCGAAGCGAGTTACTTCAGCTCACTTCATTAGCCACGCCTAGTACCAACTATTGGTCTATTATTGGGTTTTGGAACTAGTTTCCAAATTTTATTTCTTTCAAATTGATTTAACTCTTCTTGCATTATTTCTATCTAATATTCATCATTCTCAGTTTCTTTATAATTCTTAAGTTCTATAATCGATATAAAGGCTGAGTTGATGCACAAGTTAAATCTTGATGATCTAGTGACTATTCCTTTATATCTCTTATAATTAAGTCTTTAGGATGGTCTTTATTGAATTACCAATCTTTTGGAAGAGAAGTGTTAATTACTTGTTCTTGTTGATCCGGTATATCCGGTAGATTGGTTTCAACTTCTAATTCTGGTGATGAGTTATTCGAGTCTTTGATTAGGACCGAATCATCATCATCAAGATTTGATGAATTTGTTTCATTAAATTGGACATGCTTATTTTCTTGAATAGTTAGTGTCCGTTTATTATAAACACGATAGGCTTTATTGGTCATGGAATAACAAAAAAAATACCTTCGTCACATTTAGAATCAAACTTTCCTAAATTATCCAGTGTATTTAGAATGTAGCACTCACAACCAATGAATTTGAAGTGCTTAATATTCGGTGTACTACCGTAAAGTAATTCATATGAAGTTTTACTTAAATATTTTTTAATTATTACCTATTTATTATGTAGCAAGAAGTATTTATAGCTTCAGCCCATAAATATTTTGGTAAATAATTTTCATTAAGCATGGTACGTGCCATTTCTCGTAAGGAACGATTTTTCCTTTCAACAACTCCATCTTGCTGTGGAGTTCTAGCACATGAGAATTCATGTTTGAAACCTTTCTTTTCGCAATATTTTTCGAAAAGTTGATTTTCAAACTCTCCACCATGGTCACTTCTTAATTTAGAAATTCCTAAATTCATTTCATTTTGAATTTGTTTGGAAAAGATTTTAAATGTATTAAATGTTTCATCTTTTGTTTTTAAGAAGAATACCTAAGAAAAGCTTGAGTTATCATCTGCTATTACGTATGCATAATATTTTCCTCCAAGACTTGCGTTGCGACTAGGACCAAAGAGATCCATATGAAGAAATTGCAATGGAACGGTTGTGGATATGTTATTCTTAGTTTTAATTTGTTTACCTCTTTGATAAGTATCACATAATCTATCTCTTATGAATTTGACATTTGGAATGCCTTTGACTAAGTTATTCTTTATAATTTTGGATAAAATATCCATTGAGGAATAACCTAATCTCCTAAGCCAAAGAAGGCGGTCTACTTCATGATTTATTATTAGACATTTTATATCTGGATTTTTAAAATCATGAATGTGTGTGTGTGTGTATTGATGATATCTTTTTCCTATTAAGACTACTTTGTTGTCATATAAGATATTACATATGTATTTTTCGAAAACTACGTTATAACCTTTGTCACAAAATTGACTGACACTAAAAAGGTTATGTTTTAAATTCTCTACATATAAAACGTCTTTTATTATAGTTTTATTTGAAATATTGTGAAATCAAATATCACCTTTACTGACGAACTTACCTTTATTGTTGTCTCCAAAAGTTACGTTGCCACTTTATTCTCTTGATAGCGTCTCAAAACTTTAAACGTTTTTGGTCATATGCTTCGAGCATCCGCTATCAAGTATCCAACGACTATTACGTCTTTGGAGGTCCTATAATACAGGAAGAAGAAAATGTTACTTTTGGGATCCAAATTAGTTTCGGTTGATTAGGAGTAAAATTATATTTAGAAGTGGAATTATTTTTAATACGGTAATATTGTGATATATGTTCTAACGTACAACAATAGTCACACTGTTAAGTTAGCATAGCACCTTGTGAAGGTTTTGGCAAGCATCAATCATGCTACTTTAAAATTTTTGGGGTGCTAAACAAACCCTAACCAAGATCTTAACTAGAGAATTAGGGTTAACTTGCATGTAAACAACTTTACATCTAAGAGAGAGGGATTACAACCTTTATAATCCGTTCCTTCGCTTCATAAGCTCCGAGTAGTAGTCCCTTCACCGCGATCCATGAACTCCTGGACTCTAGAGAGGCTCCATAAGTCGAATGATCCATGCTCGCTTAAAGTCTTTCTTTTTCGAAGATGATCTACTTTGAAGAATCTCAAACCCAAGCTCTCACTTTTCTAATGAAGTATTAGTGAAGTGAACACCCTAATCTATGTGGTTAAAATAGATGAGGATGATGAAGTAGGAATTTTGCTCTCTTTTGTTTTCAATTTCTCACTTTAAATCATCACAACTCAAAAAGCTAGAAATCTTTTTCAAATGTTGAAGAAGAAGAAGAAAGCTTTTGTGATGAATAATGAATTTTTGTGGTTAAAATTGCAACCATGAGTTAAGAATGAAGGCTTTTAACTCATGTAGAGAATAAACTATGGTTAAGGGTTTGGGTTGGGTTAACAAATATCTACACAAAATATCAAGCTAGATGAAAAAAGTCAAAAGCTTCATGGAGTTTCATGAAAGCTTCATCCAAAAGCTAACCCAAAAGCGAACCCAAATCCAAACACTAACTTGATTTAAACTCAACAACTATGTTGCATTTGTAACCTTAACATGTTATAATATTATATATCGCATATATAATTTATAATGTAACAAAAGAAAATAATACAATTAACATATATCGCATATATATCAATGTCTTATCCGGTGAGAAAATGAATCAATAAAGAGAGCTTATATTAGTTAACGTAATGTAATATATCACATATATAATTATACATTAAATTATCGAATCAATACTTGATCCGACAATCCGGCTATATTACATATAACCGACTAATATAACAAGTACCATTTCATCGAATCAACACTTGATCCGATGACCCGGCTATATCACATATAACCGGCCGATATCATATATCGCGAGAATAGAATACGGTATCTCATATCGTATTAGTCTCGGTCCCGCACATATCGCATATGTGCCCCCTACTCCGTTTTGCCTGAGCCAAGAAACCTCTGTATAGGACTCTAAAGAATCGTCAATACGCCGGCAGTAGGTGATGATCATATCAAACAGCCACATGCTGCAAGCGGTCAGCTAAACGTAACAGGCACCCGTGTATTGAACGATCAGAAGACCAACAAGCAAGCCTGTACATTCTCCTGTGAATCCAATCAGTAACACTACCATACAGTCCGGTCTCTTCGTCTGATATGTCGCATATCCAGTCTAGGGGTGGTAAACATCAGACCCCAGTAACCGATAAGTCGTGTCGATGTAAGGCTCATAACGAGTCGAGAAACTACTAATAATTCTTACCGGTAAATCTCCATATCAGCCCTGGCCAGGGACTTCTATATCCAATCGAACACAGCGCAACATCAACTCCCAATACCGGGAGAGACGAAACCCCTCCTATCGCTCATTGCCTCCATGTGATTCGGAACTGTACCCAAAAGCCACCGTTTTGCATGCCTTTTTGGACGTGGTAAGGTGGAAATCAAAGCACAGTGGGAATCACACAAGTCTCTATAACGATCTCGGGTCTACAGACTAACATGTACTAGTGTCACCGGAGAACTGCTATCTGACGATATGTATAATACCATCCAGGAGTTCTCGTCGAGTCCGTTCAGTGTATCCAGTCTCCACTAAGCATCCGTACACCATCTTTGATGTCCAACACCAATGGATATGGGACCATCCATCGCCCATCATATGGGTCAAGATGCGGGTACGCTAGTCTACTCTGGAGTATCGATGCCCTGTCTCGATACACCCTCGACTAGGAACAGTTATAGGATGTACTCGTGGACTACCATAGCCCCACTAGTATGATCTCATCATATTCCTAGCAGTCGAGTACAAATCCTAAGGGCTTTATCAACATGTGAGAGCGAGACAGTAAACTAATACAAGTCAACATGTTTAGACAAAGTGAAACCAGATAGCATACTATCATGTCGAGCAAGAAAGTCCTCTCTATATATATCCAAGCATCCATTATAATGTACATCATATGTACAACAATGGCCTCTAAGGCATATACATAACTAACAATCTCCCACTCTTACTAAGGCCAGCTGTTGTAGTATCTCATACCCAGTAACCCGAAGAGTCTCTTAAAATGTATCAGGGGTATGGCCTTCGTGAGTGGATCCGCAGTGTTGTCCTTCGTATCAACTCTCCTGACCTCGATCTCCCGGTGATCAACTGTCTCCCGGATCAGGTGATACCGCCTCAGAATATGTCTGGACTTCTGATTGGACCCGGGTTCCTTGGCTAAAGCCACAACTCCATTGTTATTACAATACAGAGGTATTAGATGCTCAATGGACGGAACCACACCAAGTTCAGTGATGAACTTCTTTATCCAGACAGCCTCTTTAGCAGCATCGTTGGCAGCGATGTATTCAGCCTCCATCGTCGAGTCTGCCACGGTTTCCTATTTGGAACTCTTCCAACACACCGCCCCTCCATTGAGGGTAAAGACAAAACCTAAGTGCGACTTAGAGTCGTCCTTATCACTTTGGAAGCTCGAATAGGTAAAAGACTCCACCTGGAGTTCTCCATTACCATACACCTAAAACATCTCCTTTAGTCCTTCTCAAGTACTTGAGAATGTTCTTCACAGCTGTCCAGTGATCCTCTCCTGGATCTGGTTGATACCTACTCACTACACTTAGTGAGTATGCCACATCGGGTCTGGTACATAGCATCACGTACATGATAGAGCCTACTGCCGAAGTATAGGGTATCCCTTGCATGTGAGGTCTCTCCAAATCAGTCTTGGGAGATATCTCTTTGGATAGAGTGAGTCCAGAGATCGTGGGTTAGTTCCTACGCTTGGATTCTTCCATACTAAACCTTTTTAGTATGGTGTCAATGAACCTGGATTGGGACAATCCCATTATCCGTCTAGATCTATCTCTATAGATCTTAATTCCCAAAATGCAGGAGGCATCACCCAGATCCTTCATTGTGAATCTTTGTGATAAGAAGAGCGTGACCGAGTGCAGCATAGGAACATCGTTTCCTATCAAGAGCATGTCATCCACATACAATACGAGGAAGACAACCTTACTCTCTGCATCCTTCTTGTATATACAAGGTTCATCTATGTTTTTGATAAAGTCAAACTCTTTGACTACCATATCAAAACATATGTTCCAACTCCGCGATGCCTGCTTCAACCCATAGATGGATTTAAGCAGCTTGCACACCTTTCCGCTGCTCCCATTGTCTACGAAGTCCTCTGGCTGAGTCATGTACACGCACTCTTCCAAATCACCATTTAGAAAGGCGGTCTTAACATCCATTTGCTAGATTTCGTAGTCATGGTATGCAGCAATGGCAAGTAAGATCTGGATGGACTTAAGCATAGCCACTGGAGAAAAGGTTTCGTCATAATTCACACACGGTCGTTGACGAAAACCCTTTGCAACAAGTCTAGAAAGTCTCAACTTTTCCATCTACACCAAGTTTCTTCTTAAAGATCCATTTGCTGCCAATGGGTTTTACCCCTTCAGGAGAAACTTCCAAAGTCCATACTTTGTTGGTGTACATGGATTCCATTTCAGATTGCATTGCATCCAGCCATTTCACAGAGTCCCTACTCGTGATGGCCTGCTCGAAACTAATTGGGTTATCATCTTCCATGATCCAATCCTCTCTCCCACCATCGATGAGAAAACCGTAGTATCTCACAGGTGGATGAAGAACCCTACTAGATCGGCGGAGAGGCGGGGGTTCATCAGGAACCACTGAATCCTCTGGTTCTATCAAATCTTCTGTCGTAGTTTGTGTCGCTGGAACCTCTTCCAGTTCTACCTCATTGCCACTAATTTGTTTCATAAGAAAACCCTTTTCTAAGAAAGTGGCATGTCGAGAAATAAACACTTTTTATACCTCGGGGTGGCAGAAGATATACCCTTGTGAATTTTTGGGACATCCTACAAACTTGCACAAGACAGACCTTGCCTCGAGTTTGTCCGGATTGTGCCTTTTGACATAGGCTGGACAACCCCATATCTTAACATACTTAAGAGATGGTCTCTTCCCTTTCCATATCTCATATGAAGTGGTAGGCACTGATTTGGTAGGAACCATATTCAACAGGTGTATGGCTGTCTCAAGCGCATACCCCCAGAATGAAATAGGCAACCCAGCAGTGCTCATCATAGAGCGCACCATATCTAATAGGGTGCGATTCCTCCGCTCCGATACACCGTTGTGTTCTGGTGTATAAGGAGGAGTAAGCTGAGAGAGAATCCCATTCACTTTTAGATAATCTAGGAACTCATTGCTCAAGTATTCTCCTCCTCGATCAGATCGAAGGATCTTAATACTTTTGCCCATTTGGTTCTCTACTTCGTTCTTATATTCTTTGAATTTCATAAAAGCTTCAGACTTGTGTTTCAACAGGAATACATTTCCGTATCTTGAGAGATCGTCAGTGAATGTAATGAAGTACGAGGAACCATTCCTGGTATGTGTAGATATGGGACCACATACATCACTATGTATCAGTCCTAAGAGTACCGTAACTCTTTCTCCGTGTCCACTAAACGGAGTTTTGATCATTTTTCCTTTGAGACATGAATGGCAAGTTTCATAAGATGATAATTCGAATGTATTTAAATAACTATCTTTATGTAACTTAGCAAGTCGTGTCGCATTGATATAACTAAGTCTATAATGCCACAAGAAGGATTCGTTCATTTCTGAACTTTTCCTCATGTGTGTGTTCTGTATATTAAGAACTGTGCTTTGATTTAGAACGTATATGCCATTATTTAACGAGCCTGATCCAATCAACTTTTGATTGAGGAAGATGTTCATAACATTACCTGTATTACAAAATTATATCCTTCTTTACTTAATAAAGAAACTGATATAATATTGCATATCATGTTCGGTATATAATAGCATTCATTCAGAATCGATGTATTACCACTTGGTAATACAAGGTGATATTCGCCAACTGTTTTGGCTGCAACATTTGCACCATTTCCTACTCTTACGGAATGATCACCAATTCCCAGTTCTCTACCTTGCTTTAGCCTATGCAATATATTGCATATGTGGGATCCTGATCCGGTATCTAATGCCCAGGACGTAGAGTGAACTGAGAAACAGTTCTCGGTAACTAACATATCCGAAGAAGATGCATCAACATGTTTATTCTTCGTTTGGGCGGCCTGAGAATCCAGATATTCTCCTATTCCCTGCTCGGACTTATAACAATTATAAGTGGGAGCGGGACTAACGTTCCCCTGCTCAGTATAACAAGCGTGTTCAGTCAATACATCCATATTATTATCTTGATTAAGGCCTGATATGGTCGCTACCTGGAAAGAGAGAGAAGAAAACACTTTAGCGTGCGCTCTTCCAAGATTAGATTGGTTATTATCTTATCTAATCAGGATGGCTCCCACCGTTTTTAATCAAATCTTCCTTCAAACCCTAAAAGGTAAGATTAGCCGGGATTAATTACACCTTACAAGTTCGTCAATCTTTTAGCCGGATCAGTGTTGGTACTTTGAGGGAGGTTCCCCATGCTTTCACACGGACCTAACTAGAATAAACCTCATTTTTCCCAGAGGCATAACCCCGTTAACACCTTTCTAGACACCTACTTGATCGGCTAATTGTCCTGTGTAAAATTTTCCCAGGAGTAACTCTTACTCGCAGTGGGTATCGGGATCCATCTATCTCATAGAAGGTATGCAATCTCATTGCAAATTTCAACATTTGAAATTCCCGATAATGCTTTTACCCCTAACGTGCTATGACCTTGATGAATGCCAAACAACCCATAGTCCGCTAGTCAAGTTCAACCCATACATTTCTTGATTGAATTAAACCTACCCGCACGACCCTTGACGAATGCCAAACAACGCCGTATGAATACTCTAATCCAATCGCACCATATGCTGCAGATAAGTAGTAAATAGCTACCCTACACTATGCCTTGACAAATGTCAAACTACCATAGCACGAATACTAATTAATACTTATCCGAAATGATGGAGGGCTATACAGGTTTTTCAGAAAACCATGAGCGTAATGAACTTGATATCGTTGTAGAAACAAGTGATTTTGAAAAGGAGTGTTTTTGAGGCTTTACTAGTTTTGCTAAAGAGGTCACTCCCGGTGAAGGGATCTCGGCTCTTTCCTCATCGAATAAGGTGCAGCATATTTCATATATACCGCTGTGCAAAGCAAGAACTATAGAAGCAATCAAAAACTAAACCGTGAGTTTGTAGCATCTGCCAGTTTTGCTAAAGAGGTCACTCCCGGTTAAGAGATCTCGGCACTTTCCTTATCGAATAAGGTGTTGGATATTCTATAAGGAATACCGCTGTTCAAAGCAATAATTGTAGCTACCCTTTTTTTTGAAAATTTGATTCTAAAACATCTTTTAGGTTTCTTTTCTTTTATTAATCTCATTAATAAATCCCATCATTAAAGCTTCCTAAGCATCATAGAAGAAATGAAAGCATTAATATTTATATATCAACATATATATAGTATAAGCATTCGTCTCAGGCAGTAATATGATCTCATCACAGAACATTGCAGCAGAAGTCAACATATGAAATATTGGATATATTAAGACGTCCGTGTTTTATTTTGAACCTATATAAAACACGGATTCCACAGTCGCGATAAATAGCCAAACCCACATTCCTAGACCCCTACGAGAGAGGCAAGTAACCCTGCCAATTCTAGGGTTAGGAGACCCGGTCTCGACTCCTCGAGATGGCCTCCTACTAGACCCTAGAACCCGGTTACTTATGCTCTCCGTCTTGGGTCTATCCTAATGCGGAAAAGTAAATAATATACAATGGTGACATCATCCTCAACCCGGAAGTGCCCCAATAAAAGAATATTACATACAAATGAATTTTACATGAATGAAAAAGAAAACTCTCATCTCTTATAAAACCCCCCGGCTATTCAATACACAACGATCCAATATAACATATCACATCAATACATAATCATCACAGATAACTAGGCGAAGTTAGATAACTCGATAGATACAATAAATTCCCAAAAATTCCCAGAGAGCTCAACACTTGAGCACAGTTAAAATTAACCAGAGACATACCACGGTACCTACGGACCAACAGCTGAAGGGCCGACCCAAGCCTCTCAAGTGGCGCCGCGGATCCGCCGCCAAAACCAGGTTTTGACCGCGAATCCGCGGTCACTTAGACGAGTTAGGGTTTCGTTCTTCACGTGTGTCCATAGAATTCTCTGTATGATTTTCTGAGTATTTTTAACATGGAAAAATTCATCTTTTTGAAAAATTTCCAGAAAAGGGGTCGTTTCGGTGTTTCGGGGTTCGATCGGACTTCTAACTTCGTCTAGACAGCGCCTAATGCTCTAGCTTGGCTCTGATACCACTGTTAGGTTAGCATAGCACCTTGTGAAGGTTTTGGCAAGCATCAAACATGCTACTTTAAAATTTTTGGGTTGCTAAACAAACCCTAACCATGATCTTAACTAGAGAATTAGGGTTAACTTGCATGTAAACAACTTTATATCTAAGAGAGAGGGATTACAACCTTTGTAGTCCGTTCCTTCGCCTCATAAGCTTCGAGTAGTAGTCCCTTCGCCACGATCCATGAACTCCCGGACTCTAGAGAGGCTCCACAAGTTGAATGATCCATGCTCGCTTGAAGTCTTCCTTTTCGAAGATGATCTACCTTGAAGAATCTCAAACCTAAACTCTCACTTCTCTAATGAATTATTAGTGAAGTGAACACCCTAATCTATGTGGCTAGAATAGATGAGGATCATGAAATAGGAATTTTGCTCTCTTTTGTTTTCAATTTCTCACGTTAAATCATCACAACTCAAAAAGCTAGAAATCTTTTTCAAAGGAGGAAGAAGAAGAAGAAAGCTTTTGTGATGAATAATGAATTGTTGTTGTTACAATTGCAACCATGAGTTAAGAATGAAGGCTTTTAACTCATGTAGAGAATAAACTATGGTTAAGGGTTTGGGTTGGGTTAACAAATATTAACACAAAATATCAAGCTAGATGACAAAAGTCAAAAGCTTCATGAAGCTTCATTCAAAAGCTAACCCAAATCCAAACCCTAACTTGGTTTAAAGTGAATAACCATGTTACATTTGTAACCCTAACATGTTACAATATTATATATTACATATATAATATATAATGTAACAAAAAAAAATAATACAATTAACATATATCACATATATATCAATGTATTATCCAGTGAGAAAATGAATCAATAAATATAGCTTATATTAGTTAACTTAATGTAATATATCACATATATAATTATACATTAAATTATCAAATCAACACTTGATCCGACAATCCGGCTATATTACATATAACCGACTAATATAACAAGTACAATTTCATCGAATCAACACTTGATCCGATGACCCGGCTATATCACATATACCCGTCCGATATCACATATCACGAGAATAGAATACGGTATCTCATATCGTATTAATCTCGGTTCCGCACATATCGCATATGTTCCCCTACTCCGTTTTGCCAGAGCCAGAAAACCTCTGTGTAGGACTCTAAAGAATCATCAATATGCCGGCAGTAGGTGGTGATCATATCAAACACCCACAAGCTGCAGGCGGTCAGCTAAACGTAACAGAAACCCGTGTTTTGAACGATCAGAAGATCAACAAGAAAGCCTGTACATTCTCCTGTGAATCCAATCAGTAACACTACCATACAGTCCGGTCTCTTCGTCTGTTATGTCTCATATCCAGTCTAGGGGTGGTAAACGTCAGATTCCAGTAACCGATAAGTCGTGTCGATGTAAGGCTCATAATGGATCGAGAAACTACTGATAACTCTTACTAGTAAATCTCCATATCAGCCCTGGCCAGAGACTTCCAGTTATAGCCAATCAAACACAGCACAACATCAACTCCCAATACCGGGAGAGACGAAACTCCTCCTATCGCTCATTGCCTCCATGTGATTCGAGACTGTACCCAAAAGCCACCGTTTTGCACGCCCTCTTGGACGTGGTAAGGTGGAAATCAAAGCACAGTGGGAATCACACAAGACTCTATGACGATCTCGGGTCTACAGATTAACCTGTACCTGTGTCACCGGAGAACTGCTATCTGACGATAAGTATAATACCATCTAGGAGTTCTCGGCAAGTCCATTCAGTGTACCCAGTCTCTACTGAGCCCCCGTACACCATCTTTGATGTCCAACACCAATGGATATAGGATCATCCATCGCCCATCATATGGGTCAAGATGCGTGTACGCTAGTCTACTCTGGAGTATCGATACCCTGTCTCGATACACCCTCGACTAGGAACAGTTATAGGATGTACTCGTGGACTACCATGGCCCCACTAGTATGATCTCATCATAGTCCTAGCAGTCGAGTACAAATCCTAAGGGCTTTATCAACATGTGAGAGTAAGACAGTAAACTAATACAAGTCAACATGTTTAGACAAAGTGAAACCAGATAGCATACTATCATGTCGAGCAAGAAAGTCCTCTCTCTATATATATCTAAGCATCCATTTTAATATACATCATATATACAACAATGGCCTCTAGGGCATGTACATAACTAACACACACGTGGAATTAACATATTTATTATCATATTTGTAATAATAATATTTAGGTCTATAAGGTTTTGTTTTTGGAACTAACTTAGTATATTTATCAAAACCTATGCCTACTTTATCACGGTGTTTAATAGATTGACCTAATAAGATACCTAAATTATCTTTAATTTTAGTAAAATTCAAAATCATTTCATCTTTTATTTCTAATTTTCGTTTAAGATCAAAGATCTCAAATTTATTTGTTTCGGCTATATTTTCTTTAATTAAGGTTAAAGAATTAAATTTTTTATTTAAGTTTTCATTGTCTAATTTAACTTCTTTTAATTTATTTTTAATTACTATTTCTGAATTATTCTTAGCAACTAATTTAGTTTTTAAAATTTTATTTTTAGACTTAACCTTATCGTAATTATCCTTAAGAAAATGACAAAGACTAATTAAATCTGATTTATTAAGAGATTCAATATTAAATTCATCATTGGTTACCTCATCGTCTAGTGCCATGAAGCACGTGTTTGCGACTTTTTCGGTTTCTGGGTCACTGGAATCCGTATCATCCCAAATTACTTGAAATGAATGTTTTTGTGATTTCTTCTTTGACTTCCATTTGTCTTTAAGAGTTGGACACTCTGACTTCAAATGCTTTTCCTCATCGAACTCAAAACAACGCAAAGTTTTATTAGAATTAAAATTCTTATTTGACTTATACATACTTTTTTTTTTAGGAAATCTTCTGGATTTCAGTTACTTTTTGAAGTGTCTTGCAATATGGGTCATTTCATCATCTTCGCTTTCATCATTGCTTGATGACTCCTTATACTTTGGCTTTGTGACAACCTTTAGCACGATGGTTTTCTTTTGAGTGTCCTTTTTTGTTTTTCCTTATGGTCTCCTAATTGCATCTCATAGGTTTTCAATTTTCCTATGTGGGTATCTACTTTTAGGATGGATATGTCATTAGCCTCTTCGATTGCAGTGATCTTAGGTTGCTAAGATATCGTGAGAGATCTCAGTAACTTATAACACTTTTCTTTGTCATCGAATATCATTGCCAAGTTGAAAAGTTCGGTAATGACATTGTTAAACTTAGAGTACATGGAGTTGATTCATCATCTCTCATGAAGAACATCTCATATTCATACATGAGATGGTTAATTTTACTCTCTTTTACCTGACTGGTCCCTTCATGAGCAGTCTGGAGAGTGATCCAAATCTCATTAACCATTCGACACATCGAGATTCTATTGAATTTTTCTGAGTTCAAAGAATAATAAAGTGCATTCATTGCTTTGACATTTAATGTCAAAAGTCTCTTTTCATCATCGGATAAAGGATTTTTGGTAGGAAGAATGAATGGCTTTTCTTTGATTTCTAAGACATCTAAATCTATATATTAAAGGTCAACTCTAATCTTGGTTTTCCAAAATTGTTAATTTGTACCATTGAAAAGAGGAGGACGATTAATGGTTTGTCCTTCCATTTGGTTTGCCATAGGATTAGAAACTCAAGAGGTTAGTCTTACAAACGAGTAATCTTGCTCTGATACCAATTGAAAACAGTCTTAGAGGGGTGTGAATAAGACTTTAAGGAAAACTCAGTGTAATTTTGTGAATATAGAAATTATGCAGCGGAATGTAAAAATACTAAACTATCACAATCAAAAAAACAGTCAAAGAAGTGCAGAAAAGTAAATTGACACAGAGAATTGTTATCGAGGTTCACCAACCCAATGGCTAATCCCCACCTGAGAACTCTTGCTCAGCATTCAACACACTATCCAGTGACTCCTTACAGGTGAAGAAACCTAAATTTTTTATCCATTCTTAGATACAAACCTTTACAGTTACAGGCATTGAACACCTAGACCTTTTCCGAGGGTCAAATCCAAACCTTTACAATTTTGACGAACTTAAATCTCTCTTCACTAGGTTATTACAACTTCAAAATTATTATAATCTCAATATACACCAATATTGACGATCCTAACGATCTCAAAAAGAATAATCAAAACTTAAATACAAAGAGATGATGGATTGCACTTTAGAGAGTTAAAAACGTTTAAAATAAAAATCGAAAAAGATTTTCAAAAGATTAACACAAGTTTAAAATTGGTACCTTCTTCGACAAATTAACAATATTTCTTTTCTAAAGAAATAGAAAAGTCTAAAGGCTTAGAAAGATCGTTGCTCTCAAAAATTAGCAAATGCTTGAGTGTACTGAAAGAAAGAGTTTTTAACGAATTCTAGAGAATTGGATTATTAAAGTTTTAAAGCAAAAAAAACGTGTTAAATCAAATGAAACTTTGTCCTATTTATAGAAAATGTTTTGAGGCCGTTGGGGCAGTTAAAGTAACTCCCCCTAAATTATAGGACAAATTCTAGCCGTTGTAAAATCATTTCAAAACAGAAATTCCTACAAAATTTAAAATTTGAAAACTTGCATAATAGATGTCTCTTTCCCTGAAACAGACGTCTATATGTCTGATTTTCAGATATAGTTTTTTTAGGCATCGATTTGGGGAATTTGTTTTGGGATTAGATGGAAATTTTGATTCTAACCTTTTGAGATCGATTTGACTCTAGACTCAAAAAATAAAATGAAAAAGTCTTGAACATCTTGAATGGCTTGAACGATCCTTGATGTCGAATTTCTCGTATATTTCGTTGAAATCAATATTGAGTGGGATTGGGTCAATTTGATACTCCATTTGATGTCAATTGATTCCAATGATTGTCCTGATATTTGAATAACTTTATTTTGTTGCACTTTAACATTTCTGACATGGTAAGATAATATATCATATATTGAAATATATTTTTGTAAAATAATCAAAACATGAAGAGATTCTTTTTAAAAGCTAACAATGAATGCTCATAAGTCCTAAGTAACCTACAATACCACTTATTTTATGATAATTATTTTTTTAGTAATACTTTGGCACCCTTCAATAGTTTGGTCTATCTACTATGCACATCTTTTATTTTACTTAGATATTTCGGCAAAAATATTTCTAGGTATCTTCTACTATCTCAAGCTTTCAAGATTCGTGTTTGCGCAAATTGTAGGGGTGTATATTCACTAAATCTAACTTCAAGATGGGGTTATTTTTCAGATATCATTCTATCCTTAGATTCAATATGTTTCCTTTGTATCACTTATCTTTTTGAATTTCAAAATCAAGTCAACCAATTAATTAGCTTGATTTAAAAGTCCTTTTTTTAGAGAAGAAAAACTAAAAATAAACCTAAAAAAATATGAAAAATAAATGAAAAACAAAACTGTGCAAACCACCCCCAGACTTATTTCTGACATTGTTCTCAATGTCGACTTCTACCCCGTCTCTCTAGTTCTACTCACAATTCAATAAAGAACAATCACTATAATGTTCAATTATAAACACAACTATAAAATAACGTAGTGAAATTAATTCGAATAGAGATAAACGCATTAAGATTGAATTAACCAAGAACAAATTTACAGAGCCCAATTTTTTTTGAGATTCTTCCCTCATCAAGCCGTTAATTGTCGGTGGTCGGCCGTTGATATGCGATATGATAATGGATTTCTACTTCCTGATTTGTACTGTATGCCCTGCAACTTATTTCTTGTTTTCATATTAGGTTTTGGAGTCAAATAAAAGTGTTTAGATAATTTGGGAGGAATAAGTTGATTGTTTTTTTAAAAAACCCTAAAAAAAAAAAGAAAAAGAAAAGAATTTAAATTTTTATAACGCTTTGACTAATCCAAACGTCAATATTAACCACGCAAAATTTTTGTCACGACCCGAAAAGTACGGAACATGACCGGCACTTAAATTACGGACGTCTCGAGGCGTACGTAATCTAAGTAAGCCAAAAGCCAAAAATCAAAACCAAAGAAGCGGTAGAGTGAAGGAAAAACCAACTTAAAGCAAGTAGTTTTAATAGCTTAAGCCAAATTATGCGTTTTAAGAACATCAAGTATTTTCTGAAAATTTCGGCAGAGTCTCCTTTGTAAATACAGGCCCCCAAACGGGATACAACATGAATAGTATACGAAATCAATAAAAAGGCATCCCCAAGCGGGAGCTAGCTCTTCGTCAATCGACGGCCACAACCACGCAAGCAATATAATATACAACGCCGAAAGGCGAGGATCACAGCAGAAAAGGAAACTCAAAACAGCATGAAATCCATAGAAATACAACGCGCGACTCTAAGGTCGAAGAATAAACATCACTGGTCTCTATCTGAAATAAATACATGTTTGGTTGATGGCACTTCTAGATACAACTGAATAATAATATACCAAATATACTGATGGTCACGATACAAGTGAACCCACCGACTAGCAAATCACCCGGAAATGGAAATAGTGCCAGCAAAGCCTTAAAGAAACCTGTACGGCAAAACCTGTAAGAAACTGTGGCACAACGGGGGTGAGTTGCCAACTCGTGAATAGAAAACATCTACGAACAGAAATCGCATGTATGACGCAATCCTAGGTCATACGATCAATATATATCCTCAAATATATAACCGGCAACCTATAACAATGGCTAGGGAATACCTCTAAACAACAGTAATACCAAGTGCTCATGTCAGTGTCTCAGATAGCAATATATCATATGGATGATGTATGAATGCATGAAAACAGAATACATGTACTGAAGAAACTGCTTTCATAACTTAGTGAGATTTCTGTATTTTTAAAACGAGGTATCATAAATGAAATCAGCATAAATATTGTCTAGCATCGACACAAAATATAAATCCCAATGTCTCAAAATCTCAGGCTCCGGCTATCCGGACTGGCCAGTATCATCAAACCTCAGTACCTCAATATCTCAAAAACTCAGTATCTCAATCTCACTATCTAGGGCGCCGTTAGTCCAGTTCCGCCCCTACCATCAATCTTAAGATCACGACGGTATCCTTCGGATATCCGACGCGTCGGGTAAAATCACCGGTCGGTAGTGCTCCCCTGCCAAGCTCATCGTCTACTACTCGAGCTTCTTGCCCCGGGATACCTTACCGGGTCCACCAAGTACCCGAAATGGTTAATCCAACTCCTCGAATCGGGTCTCGAAATCCATCAACAAACTCATGGTGGACGACTCATACATCATGGGAAAACCTCACTTTTCATTTAAAAAGAGGGAGAAAAGAAGTTTATAAATGTTTTTGCGGTTTTCCCCAAATCCAGGAAATCTCATGAAAATACGAATCCAAATCATCGATGGCATGTGAAACAATGAATATAGGCATAAAAAATCCATGAATGCGGCATAACAGTGAATAACAATATGCATGAAGTAGCAAGTAATAACAACAATGTCTAATCTAGCATATAAGGCAAGTACACTAATATCATGTCTAAACTATTAGCTAACAAACTATGTCAATGAAACAGTATTTTCTAAAGTGTTTGTGACATGGCAATTACCGGTGAAGATATGTGTGAGCCGGCAAGTAAGTGTACGTGGTACATACGCATCATCGGTAATGGTGCTGGTGTCCTAACAGCATGATATCAACAACGGTATATGAATCACAAAATAAGTATGCGATGAGGAGCGAACAACAATAATGTGCGGGAGCTGAATACTAGACACAACGGTAACTAATAAGGTGTAACAACTACACTAAACTATAGGGCTGAACTAACAAAATGAACGAAAGGTAAGGAAACCGCCTAAAATCTGAGTCGATACATATATATATATATATATATATATATATATATATAGTCGGTGATCCCGCCTCGATAATATCACATCCGATGCCATATCAATAATCAGATATTCTCAAGTCAAGAGTGCAAATCAAACTTCAATGTATAGCTCGTACGTAAATCCGTCGTACGGCATCCCAAATCTGGGTACGGTCAATATCACATTCATCACATTATTCATCTGGTATCCTCTTTATTAAAGATCATAATTCGGGTATTGATCTACGTCTAGTACAATACCAATATCATCAATATAATCATGATCTGACTACTCATCGACAGTCTCGTACAAACCGATATCATCAGCACAAATCATCATAAAGAAGTATACATCGCCCAATGCGACCCATTATAGCTATCTTAACATATCTTAACTCATATCACGATCACATGTCGACCATTTCATTTATATCCCTATTCACATGGTATCGTCGTCCAAAGATCCGCTATAACATCATGACGTATCTCAAATACGAATTCTGCCATATCACCGATCTCACGGTCTCACATCAAATCTCATCGACTCAACTCCAAATATCATACAATATCCTCAACATTCATGCATGTGTATATGAATGTATATATGCATAGTCCCATACCCATGCGTATATACATATATACACATTCCCATATACGCACAAGAAGATAATATATGCAAGTATATATGTGTGCGTGTATGCAAATCCTTACGCTAGGTTTCGTGACTAAGAAATCCGCTAAGTCCTTTTTCAATTTTCGCTAACCCTAAACCCATAAGCTCCTAAGGCTTCTCTTATTCAGTATTCATATCTCCTATTAACATATAAAAGTATATCATTACTACATCACCTCATTCCACATAATTTTGCGGGGGTGCTATACGCCATCCACCCGACTTCTCCCCGTAGATATAAATCTACTCACCTGATCTGTGCTCGCCAGTGCCGACGTCGCCATGCACTTGCTTGTTCTCTCGAAGTCCACCTGGGGTACCTACATGTCACCACGTATTGTAACGCATAAAAACCAAATCCAAAATCGAAACGGTATACGAAAACCAATTCGGCACGCGTATCACGCATAGGTCAAAACCTATCGTCTACGCATGCAAGAATAGCCAAACCAACCCTCGATATCGATGTACAAACGTCAAAACTTCGAGAAAAGTCCAAACACACTCATTTGTACATTCACAAACACTAATTATAATATGAAATAGGTTAAAATTCACAAAAACCCCAAACTCGCTTTAAAAGCTATTTGTCCGAAAACCTAGCAAGCAAAATTAACCTTTGTAGTACAACACTTGATGTTTTAACAATTCTAATGGCAATAATACTTATTAAACATCTTAAATAATCCATACAAACCATTTCCACAATTTAATCTTATTAAATTTCAATTAATTACCAAAACCTAGTTTGCTAAATCTTAGTTTGGACATTGCAAATGTTACAATTAGGAATTTTTAGCAATTAGATTAGATTTGCATAGCATTAACTAGTTAAATACATCACACAACTATAATCTCATTACTCAAAACCCTAACTAGATTTTCACAAACCCTAATCTCATGAATTTGGACTTGCAAATTTCAAACCTAGAATTAAACCCTTTACTAACTTAATTTGAAGTAATAACAAATAAATTAACAAAAGATCAAGATTTTATACCTCACAAACCATGGATCAAACCTTGCAATCTAGCCTCTCAAATGCAAATTTTTCTCCAAATAAGCTAAGGAAAAATGGGTAGGGCTTTGATTTGAATTTTGTTTGGATTTTTGATGAAAATTGGTGGATTTTTTTGATGGAAAAGAGATGAAATGGGGAGGGGGGCTACTGCTGAATGGAGGGGGGAAGGGGCTCGTCCCTTGCTGGAAAGGAGAGGAGAGTGAGTGAGATGAGGAAAAGAAAGTCAAAGGCAAAGACCATACCTCAAAGTCAACACTTATACCACCTTTTCCTTTATTTTTTTCTTTTCTTTTCTTTGTTTGCTTGACTTTTAAGTGGGGAATCAGGGGGGGCTGCTGAATTCAGCCTTATTAGGGGAGAGGGTGAGGGTGTGTGTGTGTATGAGGAATATCAAGTAACATGCAACCATACCCCAATTCTATTTAGCTATTTTTCACCATTTAAGCATTTTTCTTCAATATTTTCTAACACCGTTTGACAGCTTAATTTCATTTTAAAAACAACATGTTAAAATTTTGTTTAATGTGTTATGATGCACAAAATTTTTTTCAACCCATTCCAATTTTTAATTTTCCCTAATTAAATGTATTAGTGACGGCTTAAAATAATATTAAAATAATTAATTTCGGAATTTTTTTCAGAAAATTAGAAATTTTACCAGTGGCTCAATAAGCACCAAATACTTGTAATTACATAGCTAGAATATGTATATTTAATTTTATATTAAAAATATTTATATTTTGACTTTTTACGGAAAACCCCCTTATTTTACCGATTTTCCGAAATTTCACCGAAACGATTTTCAAAACGTTACAATCTTCCCCCCTTAAAAAAATTCGGTCCCCGAATTTAATTTTAAACTCCTCCCAAATACTAAAACATTTCAGCAAAACCATCAAGTCGTCGGGGCTCCGAAATCATAAATACATAAAACAAATCGTAGCGCAATGCATGCGTATGAAAAATGAGCATATAACTCAAAATCAAAACTCCATCCAGCATCCCGCAATCATCGGAGTCATGGTGAAGACACAACGTCTAAATCCAAAACAAAAATCAATGTGATATACATCATTAAAATATCTGGAAGCAATGCATGCCAAACCTTTTTTCAAATCGCTGTGCGATGTGTGTATCACTGCACAGTGGCGGACGTCCATTGTAAGAAAATAACTATATATATATATATATATCCTTTGTTTAACATACACGTCCCGCCATTTTGAAAACAATTTAGAAGGGTTTCCCTTTTTAAACAGTTTCGTGTCATCACTGACACGTAGGTAAATACTGATACTATAGCTCCTCCTTGGAAATCCCTTCGATAACTATCAATGCATGCAAAATATGCTCAGATACTGTCCTCTGACTAGTCCTGCTCAGTACTAAACCAAATAGCAAATATCATAAAATATACTGCTCCAAAAGAAATCAATCCCAAATATATATATGAATGCCACGTGCGTCTGGTGCGCACGGAAATCGAAATCCATGAATGTGCCCTACATGTACACGGAAACAAAATCTAAGTGCAATGGGTGTGCACGAAAACACCTGTCAAGGGCAACGTGTGTGCCTGACAGCAAAACCAGGTGCATATGATATGCACGAAGAATCTCAATTTAGTGCATCTGGTGTGCACCAAAATCGCATTAAGCACCCTAAGTATGCGCAAAATCCAAATCAAGTGCACAATGTGCACGAAAACGAATATCGAGTATCAAAATCAAAATCTACGGTATACAACATATCTCAACCCAAATCCAAATCCAAATCAGGTATACCGTGGTATATAATCTCACAACTGTGTGCATCAACGCGCACAAAATCGAATCGAAATACTAAAAGTGCATGAAAACTGTGCCGAAAGCATAAGTCAAGTCATATACATGCCCTAGGCATGAAATCAAATATCATGAAACTCGGTCATCAAAACTCAATCATGAAATAAATCACCCAAAATACTGAAATCCAATGTGACGGATACGTGATAGTCAACTCACGAAATCACAACTCATGAATACTGTCGTCGATATGTCCGTCCTTCAGGGTCAAGAAGATGTCGGTGCATCAATCGTTAGCAGAGCAAGATATCTACTTGCCTTCTGATCATGGCCTGTCGCCTAGTGCCTTTAGGCTCTCGTCTCTCACTGCAGATTGCTAAGTACATAGCTCATTGGCTCAACGGCCCAATATAGAAGCAATAACGGAAGCAGTCCGCTCTGACACATCCTCTAAAGATCTCTGGCCAACTCTTATAGTCACTCATAAGATGTCTCGTCGACGATGCTGAACTCTGGTCTACTGGGTGTGCGTCATATGACCGCTCCTGGGTCCAGGTCTTCTCGTTTAGTATTTCCAGAAAGGTCCTGTCGAAGTCTCTCCCAAGTTTCGTTTCTGCCGAACTGCCCGGAAGTTATCATTCTTTTACTATATATATTTCTTGTTCCAGAATGGCTGCATACTCATCACGACTCCTCCTGGAATATATATCCATAGTCAACGCTCCTGCTTGCGTATCACATCTCTGATGTCGGCGGAGTGGAACATTCATCAAGATCTCGTACGAATCTCTTACTCCACTTTTCTCTAATGTCGACTGCTTTGGACTCGTCTCTTCGTGGCTGCATGGACTGCGCTCCAACGGCTATACTCGTATCTGGAGTCTCCTAAGCAATGCATCTCACCACATAGCATCCGAATGAAGTCGAACCATTTGATCAATTCGTTAAAACCTCATAATCCCCCAAGAGCTCAATATCTTGGGTACAGTTTAATAGTATCAAGTACATACCACAACATCGGTGGTCCAGCCGTAGAAGGGCAAACCCAAGCCTCACTAATGGCGCCGCGGAACAGCCGCAAACCCTAAGGTTCAAAGGGTTTCACACGGTCATTATGTCGAGGTAGGGTTTCATTCTTCTAGAGGGTCCATAGAATTGCCTGCATGTCTTTCCGAATACTTTTAACTTGGAATAATAGGTTTCTGGCATTCGATCGTCTCTGTCGACTCTCAACGTCTCCGCGTGAAGTTGTTTCTAGGTGGAATCAATCTATCTGATGACCTCGCATCGGGGTAGCGAACGAACCACATGTCCTAGTCATTCATCCTCGGTGACTAGCGACCTTCTATCATCTCTTAGTACCACTCGTACTGCAATAGCTCCAACATCTGGGGCGATATCTCATCGTCCGCAGCAATAACTGGCTTACTCGTTTGCACTCTGAACAGTGTCTCAATCATCATGAATAAGCAATACTTCAACGGTCATCAAAATCTGGCTGGCCTCTGTCAGTGGCCCAATCCTCTGGTGCTGATCTGCACGTCCGAGTAATCTTATACAGCGATCCATCAACGCTCGTGGCGTGAAAACACAATAAAAAGACACATCTCTGCAATCGTGTGTCGCCGGAATTACGCCCTGGTCAGTCCTCGTTCGTGACGAGCTCGTGCTGACCACAACTCTAGCCGTAGCTATCCCTGCCCGTGTAATCATGGCAGCAAATTCATAACTGGTACCGATAAGGTTAGATCATAGGAAGGAATATAATACTGTGCAAGGAAATGTACACCTAAGGCTTCTTAAGTGGAGTAGTGTATCGTAAATATGCCGCGGAACATACGTACGGTACGTCACTCTACTCAAGCTACCTAATCCATCAACCAAGGGTCATCCTACACTCCGAAAGTAAAACCTAACGCTTTGATACCAACTTTGTCATGACCCGAAAAGTACGGAACATGACCAGCTCTTAAATTACGGACGTCTCGAGGCGTACGTAATCTAAGTAAGCCAAAACCCACAAATCAAAACCAAAGAAGCAGTAGAGTGAAGGAAAAACCAACTTAAAGCAAGTAGTTTTAATAGCATAAGCCAAATTATGCGTTTTAAAAACATCAAGTATTTTCTGAAAATTTCGGCAGAGTCTCCTTTGTAAATACAGTCCCCCAAACGGGATACAACATGAATAGTATACGAAATCAATATAAAGGCATCCCCAAGCGGGAGCTAGCTATTCGTCAATCGACGGTCACAACCACGCAAGAAATATAATATACAATGCCGAAAGGCGAGGATCACAGCAGAAAAGGAAACTCAAAACAGCATGAAATCTACAGAAATACAACGCGCTACTCTAAGGTCGAAGAATAAACATCACCGGTCTCTATCTGAAATAAATACATGTTTGGTTGATGGCACTTCTAGATACAACTGAATAATAATATACCAAATATACTGATGGTCACGATACAAGTGAACCCACCTACTAGCAAATCACCCGGAAATGGAAATAGTGCCAACAAAGCCTTAAAGAAACCTGTACGGCAAAACCTGTAAAAAACTGTGGCACAACGGGGGTGAGTTGCCAACTCGTGAATAGAAAACATCTACGAACAGAAATAACATGTATGACGCAATCCTAGGTCATACGATCAATATATATCCTCAAATATATAACCAGCAACCTATAACAATGGCTAGGGAATACCTCTAAACAACAGTAATACCAAGTGCTCGTGTCAGTGTCTCAGATAGCAATATATCATATGGATGATGTATGAATGCATGAAAACAGAATACATGTACTGAAGAAACTGCTTTCATAACTTAGTGAGATTTCTGTATTTTTAAAACGAGGTATCATAAATGAAATCAGCATAAATAGTGTCTAGGATCGACACAAAACATAAATCTCAATGTCTCAAAATCTCAGGCTCCGGCTATCCGGACTGGCCTGTATCATCAAACCTCAGTACCTCAATATCTCAAAAACTCAGTATCTCAATCTCACTATCTAGGGCGCCGTCAGTCCAGACCGGCCCCTAACATTAATCTCAAGACCACGACGGTATCCTCCGGATATCCGACGCGTCGGGTAAAATCACCGGTCGGTAGTGCTCCCCTGCTAGGATCATCGTCTACTACTCGAGCTTCTTGCCCCGGGGTAACTTACCGGGTCCACCATGTACCCGAAACGGTTCATCCAACTCCTCGAATCGGGTCTCGAAATCCATCAGCAAACTCATGGTGGATGACTCATACATCATGGGAAAACCGCACTTTTCATTTAAAAAGAGAGAGAAAAGAAGTTTATAAATTTTTTTTGCGGTTTTCTCCCAAATCCAGGAAATCTCATGAAAATCCGAATCTAAATCATCGATGGCATGTGAAACAATGAATATAAGCATAAAAAATCCATGAATGCGGCATAACAGTGAATAACAATATGCATGAAGTAGCAAGTAAAAACCACAATGTGTAATCTAGCATATAAGGCAAATACACTAATATCATGTCTAAACTATTAGCTAACAAACTATGTCAATGAAACAGTATTTTCTAAAGTGTTTGTGACTTGGCAATTACCGATGAAGATGTGTGTGAGCCGGCAAGTAAGTGTACGTGGTACATACGCATCATCGGTAATGGTGCTGGTGTCCTAACAGCATGATATCAACAACAGTATATGAATCACAAAATAAGTATGCGATGCGGAGCGAACAGCAATAATATGCGGGAGCTGAATACTCACAACGGTAACTAATATGGTCTAACAACTACACTAAACTATAGGGCTGAACTAACAAGCTGAACGAAAGGTAAGGAAACCGCCTAACATCTGAGTCGATACATATATATATATATATATATATATATATATATATATATATATATATATTTAGTCGGTGATCCCGCCTTGATAATATCACATCCGATGCCATATATATAATCAGATATCCCAAGTCAAGAGTGCGGATCAAACATCAATATATAGCTCGTACGTAAATCCGTCGTACGGCATCCCAAATTTGGATACGGTCAATATCACATTCATCACATTATTCATCTGGTATCCTCTTTATCAAAGATCATAATTCGGGTACTGATCTTCGTCTAGTAAAATACCAATATCATCAATATAACCATGATCTGACTACTGATCGACAGTCTCGTACAAACCGATATCATCAGCACAAATCATCATAAAGAAGTATACATCGCCCAATGCGACCCATTATAGCTATCTTAACATATCTTAACTCATATCACGATCACATGTCGACCATTTCATTTATATCCCTATTCACATTGTATCGTCGTCCAAAGATCCGCTATAACATCATGACGTATCTCAAATACGAATTCTGCCATATCACCGATCTCACGGTCTCACATCAAATCTCATCGACTCACCTCTAAATATCATACAATATCCTCAACATTCATGCATGTGTATATGAATGTATATATGCATAGTCACATACCCATGCGTATATACATATATACACATTCCCATATACGCACAAGAAGATAATATATGCAAGTGTATATGTGTGCGTGTATGCAAATCCTTACTCTAGGTTTCGTGACTAAGAAATCCGCTAAGTCCTTTTTCAATTTTCGCTAACCCTAAACCCATAAGCTCCAAAGGCTTCTCTTATTCAGTATTCATATCTCCTATGAACATATAAAAGTATATCATTACCACATCACCTCATTCCTCATAATTTTGCGGGGGTGCTATACGCCATCCACCCGACTTCTCCCCGTAGATATAAATCTACTCACCTGATCTGTGCTCGCTGGTGCCGACGTCGCCACGCGCTTGCTTGTCGTCTCGAAGTCCACCTGGAGTACCTACATATCACCACGTATTGTAATGCATAAAAACCAAATCCAAAATCAAAACGGTATACGAAAACCAATTCGGCACGCGTATCACGCATAGGTCAAAACCTATCGTCTACGCATGCAAGAATAGCCAAACCAACTCTCGATGTCGATATACAAACGTCAAAACATCGAGAAAAGCCCAAACACACTCATTTGCACATTCACAAACACTAATTATAATATGAAATATGTTAAAATTCACAAAAACCCCCAAACTCGCTTTAAAAGCTATTTGTCCGAAAACCTAGCAAGCTAAATTAACCTTTTTAGTACAACACTTGATGTTTTAACAATTCTAATTGCAATAATACTTATTAAACATCTTAAATAATCTATACAAACCATTTCCACAATTTAATCTCATTAAATTTCAGTTAATTACCAAAACCTAGTTTGCTAAATCATAGTTTGGACATTGCAAATGTTACAATTAGGTATTTTTAGCAATTAGATTAGTTTTGCATAGCATTAACTAGTTAAATACATCACACAACTATAATCTCATTACCAAAACCCTAACTAGATTTTCACAAACCCTAATCTCATGAATTTGGACTTACAAATTTCAAACCTAAAATTAAACCCTTTACTAACTTAATTTGAAGTAATAACAAATAAAGTAACAAAAGATCAAGATTCGATACCTCACAAACAATGGATCAAATCTTGCAATCTAGCCTCTCAAATGCAAATTTTTCTCCAAGAATCATGTTAGAATGAGCTAAGAAAAAATGGGTAGGGCTTTAATTTGAATTTTGTTTGGATTTTTGATGAAAATTGGTGGATTTTTTTTTGATGGAAAAGAGATGAAATGGGGGAGGGGGGATGCTGCTGAATGGAGGGAGGAAGGGGCTCGGCCCTTGCTGGAAAGGAAAGGAGAGCGAGTGAGATGAGGAAAAGAAAGTCAAAGGCAAAGACCATACCTCAAAGTCAACACTTATACCACATTTTCCTTTATTTTTTTCCTTTTCTTTTCTTTGTTTGCTTGACTTTTAAGTGGGGAATGAGGGGGGGCTTCTAAATTCAGCCTTATTAAGGGAGAGGGTGTGTGTGTGTGTGTGTGTATGAGGAATATCAAGTAACATGCAACCATACCCCAATTCTATTTAGCTATTTTTCACCATTTAAGCCTTTTTCTTCAATATTTTTTAAAACTGTTTGACAGCTTAATTTCATTTCAAAAACAACATGCTAAAATTTTGTTTAATGTGTTATGATGCACAAAATTTATTTTAACCCATTCCAATTTGTAATTTTCCCTAATTAAATGTATTAGTGACGACTTAAAATAATATTAAAATAATTAATTTCGGAAAAAATTTCAGAAAATTAGAAATTTTTCCGGTGGCTCAATAAACACCAAATACTAGCAATTACATAGCTAGAATATATATATTTATTTTTATATTAAAAATATTTATATTTTGAATTTTTACGGAAAACCCCCTTATTTTACCGATTTTCCGAAATTTCACCGAAACGGTTTTCAAAACGTTACAATTTTTTTCTATAATCATGCAAGAGTAGTAAAATAATTTGTAATGATAAGATGAATTAACACCTTAAACTTGATATGCATAGAATTAATATGGTGCTTATGTGTAGGTGAATAAAATCGTGATCCAACCTTTTTCGAATAAACTAGTGCAATAATAAATGATTAAAGTCTAAAAGAATTATACAACTGCACTAACTTGTTAAGTATTGGCTAATTGGATCGAAATCTTCAAGATGAACATGTTGGATATGAATCAAAAATCTAGTTATAGGAATTGATGGTAAAAATTCTTCTTTTTTAATGGATAGATCAGTGGAATGGTGTCAGGAAATAATTGAGGATTTACATTGGTTAATGGTTCAAGAGGATGTTCCTAATTTAAGTTTTGCACTTGATGATTTGATGAGTCTAATTCATCTATAAAGTTGAATTCATCCTTAAAAATTTCCTAAAAACTTTTGTCAAAATAACCTTCATCAAAATTAACCATCTTCTCCTGCTACACTTCTTCTATTATGATAGTACCTCTTCTTCAAAAATTTTGTCACATCCCTCGTCTCTCAAATCTATATCCTCCTCTTTAAATTGACTTGTAGGTGAGTTCATTTCCTCCACAGATGTGACTTCTATATCTAAAACCTTCTCAAAAATTTTATCCACTACAGTGGAGTCTTTATCAATATCTTCCTCATACATTTTATTCAAGTCTCATCCGTCAGAATCTCAAGTATCATCCTCAAAAATTTTCTCCCTACAGTCAGTTAAATCAAACGTATCGACCTCAAACATTTCATCAATTAAATCATTCTCACATAAATTCGACATTGGAAGCCAAATTGGAAATATAAAATTCTGAGGATAGGTGTGAAACTGACTCGAAGTAAACTCGTGCTCTCTTTCCTCACACGCCACAAAGTCAAACTCATCTAAGCCATAAGATTTATACGTGTATTCACAAATCGGACATTTACATCTTACAATCTTCCTTTTAGTAGACTCACACCCTTACATATGACACTTATGACTTAAACATTCCTCGATTTTACGTCCCAAACCATGGTCGTTCTCTAACAATTCCTCAATAAGTTGATTATGATGTTCTAAGGTGTTGGAAACAATCAAGTTTGTATAGGTTTGCATTGGGATGGTCTCTTGCTCATTCTCACTATTTATGGCGGTAATTATCTAGCCAATATGCATTTCAATATTCGATATTGCTTGTTTGTTAGCAATTGCGTCTTGCATAAAAGTGGCCATCTGCTTTTCAATTTATTAAGTCTTGTATTCGCATTCCCAACCCCATTTTCTAAGTGTAAGTCGATATTGCACACTCTACGGGGTTTGTAGAGAAGCAAAATTTATATTAAAAAATGAGTTTTAAGCATGCAACATCAACCCAAGAACTACCATAAGCCCTAGTTAGCGAAAACATCATAGGTTCTAATCTACTCGGATAGTGATTATACCTATGAGATCGAGTTCTTTCGGTCTTCAAAGTCCTCTTCCTTAGCTCCCTTCTGTCAGGATTGAGCTTGATTGTTGGTCTCCTCATGTCAAAGACGATCCACCCGAGAGTTTGTGGTTCAAGTTTCAACCTCAAAAAGGAGGTGACTAAATGACCTAGTTTGCCAATCTAGGTTATTTAAGAGATGTAGAAAGTGTTAATTGGATTTATCTATCTCCAAAATCATATGGTTCTCAACACATGTGAGGGGTTAAGGTTGAGGAAGAAGAGGGAGCTCAAAAGAGGAGAGAGAAGGCCAAAGTTAGAATGGGAGAAAAATGGCTAAGAAAAAACTATTTATCATTTTCCTTTTCCAAATAAAATAATTAGCTATGCTTGAATAGTTTTCACAAATGAATAAACAAAAAATATAGCCATGCCTCTCACCATACTCAAAGCCACCTCATCCCTCCACCTTATTTTCTATTTCTAATAAATAGAAAAATATATAATGAGGTGTCCTCTTCTAGAAGAATTATTGTATAAATACAAGAATACATAAACCGTATATACATACCCGTATTCGTACTACAAAAAATACAAATACCAAGAGATAGAATAATCCAATAATATAATACTCGACCATTATTAATTCAATACTTGATTCAATAATGCGGCTTAATCATAAGCCCGCTAGTATTAACCGTCCGAATATAAATCCGTGTATGCCACGACCCAAATGAGGAACATGACCGGCACTTAAATCACGCAACGTCTAAAGGCGTAACGTAATTCAAGTAAGCCGAAATCCAGAATCTAAACCGTGAAATAAATTAGAGTGGTAAAATATTTGTTTCAAAGTATCAAATTTTTGAAGTAGAAGAGTTATATCAAAATCTTTTTAAATCTCGAGTTGTTGCTAAAATTTTCGGCAGCATCTCCTTTGTAAAAACTGATCCCAAACCGATACATAAGCAAGAATATTCATAAGCATCCCCACTTAGGAGCAATCTCATGCCCGTTGGCGGAACACAAACACATAGCAGATATACGACGCCATAGGCGAAGAAATAAGCAAAAAAAGAAAGAAAACAACATCCACAACATAGCACAAAAGTCGGCTCACACGAGCACGACACCAAGAGTCAAATATAATACAATCTCTCAGTCTCGTCTCTAAGTCAATACATACATATGGTAGATGGAGTATACTAGATATAATGAAAGAGTACAAAGTAAAAGACAAAAGAATACTCGCAACCCACCTTACAAAATCACGTCCAAAAGTAACGGTAGAAGTAGTAGCAGCAAAAGGTGGTATGCCCCGCCGCAACTACACTGAAGGATTGACCTTGCAAGGCACTGTGGCACAATGGGGGTGAGTTGCCAGCTCGTGAGTAGTAAATAACATCATGCGCGGTAATCTCAAGTATGAATGCAGCAGCAACAAATCCTAAGTATAAGGTTATGGTAATATATAACAATATGGATGCAGCATAAATAATGAGCAAAGCGTAACATTTGGGATGTAACAACTATATGAAACTAAGCATGTCACAATAAGTTTTTAATGCAGTTAAAAAAAGAGGTACTATGGATAAATCATCATAAAACCGGTGTCAAGCATCGACACTCGAAATCCCAATATCTCAGGCGTCGTCACTCTGATCGTCCGTCATATCCATCTGATCATATAACTCCGGTCGATATCCTCAGATATCCGCCGAGTTTCCATACTATCACGGGTAGGTAGTGTTTCCCTACCGGGCTCAATGCCTTTCTATGCGATCTTCTTGCCCCGGGATACCGTACCAGGTCCACCATGTACCCGTAAACGGTGCCTCCTCACTCCTCGAATCGGGTATACTCATCACTCAGAACCGAGAAAACTCATGGCGAACACCAAATATCATATCAAGGGAAAACCGCGTTTTTAAATAATCTAAGTTATGAAAATGTATTTTGCGGTTTCCCAAATCCACGAAAACCGAAATCTCACGAAATATCATATGAGAATATGGTAATAATGGCGTGGCAAGTTCTATAGTGTACGTGGCATGACAATTACCAATGGTGTGTGTACATATGAGTTAGTGCACGTGCGATATGAACCATTGGTAATGGTACAAGTATCCTAACACAGATATGTCAATGCGTAGCAAGTAATAGGATACACATTATAATACTTATGCACAAATCATAAATGTATATGCATATAATATATGGTTTTATAACTAGAATTTAGCCATCGGCACTTAACGCCATCCAGGCGACTCCCCCGTAGATGTTAAATCTACTCACCGAAACGGTCTCGAGCTACTCGAATCCGATCACCTCCTTCCCTTTCCTTGCCGTGTCCGAGGTCTCCGCAACCGATCCTAGCATCGAACAAAAACCTTAACACATGAGGCTAAATAATTCCAATATGACACGTACACATACACTACACGAACGAACCAACTCCCACAAGTTATCACGTGTGAACTTAGCGTGTTAAACGTGTGCAACAACGTCTAAAACTACCCCTAAGGGCTGTTAACCATATAAAACACTAAAACGAGATTCGGAATATCCGTATCGCATGTTAATATATCGCCTAAAATAGGGTAAAACGGATCCAGATTTTTGTATATAAAAAATTAGAAAAAGTTGCATACCCCAGAGGTCTAATTAGAGTCTTAGAGTGCCTCCGCCAAAAACCTACAACTAACACCCCTGGATGAGCCGCAAATTGCGGCCAATAAAAATAAATTGGCAGCCATATTTGGGAAATTGGGGCTCGGGTTTCGAGGCGCACTCAGGGTCCTATAACTAGCTCCCAGTAATTGCAACTTATCTCTGTGATTACTGGCTTGATAGCAGATTTGATATGAAGCCCTAACCTTAACTAATTACAAGTTTTGACACTAAATAATACATTAGGGTGGTTTAGTGTAAACCGAGGGTTTAAACAAGGATGTTAGCTACACAAGCACTCTTATCTAACCTGGTTTAGGTCATAGCTAACCTAAGAACTTTCATAACACCAAAACTATCTCAACTTCACTTAAAAACACAAAACACCAAAAGATAAGGACTTTATTTTAAAATAGGGGTTGTTTAAGCAAAAACTATAAAATAATAGTTTAATAAATCACCCCAAGGATTTGATCATTACCTCTCTAAGCCTTGAAGGAAACCCTAACCATGCAAAGCTCCAAGACTCTTGAAAAGACTAAACCATGATTAAAGTGAAGCTTTGTGATGATTTTGTGATTATGAGCTTAATTGTGTGGGGTGAATTTTCAAGAGAGGGGGTGAAAGGGTAAGAAGAAGAAAAAGAAGATAGGAGAAGGAAAAGAGGAAATGAAAGGGGGGGAGATGGCTCATGAGAGCCATGCCCATTTTTTGCCCTCTTCATTAAATGCCCATCATTTCATGTCTCCTTCATCATTTTCTTTTCTTTTCTTTTTTTCCTTTTTAAAACATTTAAATACTTAAAATAATTTAAGAGACAAAATAAATGGGGTCAAGTTGTCATTGCTACAAAATATGTTTTAACTTAAATTAACGTGTTGTTAAAACTAGATTAGCACATACATATATGTGTGCATATATAACAAAGTAAATAAATAATAAATAATAAATAACAACATGTGAAAATAATTACTATTATGATTTATTGAAAACCCATATTATATCGCTTAATTAATGTATAATTAACTCAAATCACGTTTTAGGACGTTACAGTGTAGCTAGTATACGTATATGATCGGAATGCTGCATGTATAACCATACGGCCTCTACATAGTTTCGCCTGAACCAAGAAAACCCTCTGTGTGGGACTCTAAAGACTCGACAGTACGCTGGCAGTGGATTTTGTTAGTGATATGTATGCCCTAGAGGTTATTATTGTATGATACAGTGGACGCTTAGACATATATATGGAGGAATTTCTTGCTCGACATGATAGTATGCTATCTGGTTGTAACATTTCAGAAAATATAAAATATTATTTTTGGAATTTAATATTAAAATAATATATTTCGCGAAAACTACCCGATTTGCGAAATTAGGGTTTTCGTAAAATGGTATAAATATATACCAATATTTATGAAATAATTGGAGATTAAAATGGTTTATTCATTTAAAATTATATTTATCGGATTTGGCAATTTATAATTTATTATATGCAAGTTTAAAAATTAAACCCGATTAGTGCACTACTAATCGCGATTAAGCCAAATCCGTGTTTCTACAGTTTTCCATGGCTAGTGCACCATGTCATGTTGCATTTTGGTTACATGTTATGTTCTTGTATTGTTTTTGGGTATTATGTGGCTTGGGTTTTAAAAAGAAAAGAAAAAGAGAAAAGGGTAAAAGATAGAATGATTGGAGAGAGAGAGAGAGAGTGAAAAATGAGTTGAGAAAGGGTAAGAATAAGAAAGAGAGGGGGGGCTGCCCATTATTTCCTCCCCATTATTTTCTTCATCTTCTTCCTCCTCATCTCCCTCCACCTTCACCCCCAAGATCCATATCCAAACCTTCATCAAAACCCTATACTCCCTTCACAAAAGATGATCCCCACTTCTCTACAAACCCATTGGACCAATCAAAGTTGGATTTTGATGAACTTGGGCTTCTGGGGTTTTTCTTGAGTTGCCCAAATGAGGTATATCTTCTTCCATTTAGTTAGTTTGAGTTTTCTTGTATTCTAGTTTAGTTTAGAATGTGATTTGGTTAGGGTATGTAATGTTTGGAAAATTCAAGAGAAGGGTTTGGGTGTTTGTGTGGATTTGGTGATGTTTAGGGGCTGTTACAAGACTTGAGTAGAGTTTTTATGACCTAGAACATAAAATAGAACCCGAAATACGAACTTAAAATTTTCCCGACGTCGGAATTGCGACAGATTGTGATGGTGTATGAGAATCTAGGATGACTCGGGCTATTATAAATAAAGTTCGCTTGACAGTAATACGAGCAGGCAACCTAGAAGCCACACCTGAAACCCTAGCCTCTAATGCATTAATCCGGCCGCAGATTTATTCATTGTGGCCGCAAATTGCGGCCACATTTTGGTGGAATTCAATGATTTTGGGTCGGTGAGTCCCTTAGGTGATATCTCGAGCAACCCTATATGCACAATTCCCTAGTTTGGCCTAGGGTGAAATCTGGGAGTGATTTCCTTCGTTGCTGCATTTGGTGTTTTTCTAACCTATGAGCGCACCGTGTGCCGTATTGGTTTTCTGAACTCGATTTTAATAGCATTTGCAAATTGTATTGATTTTAGGTACCTTCACGTGGATTCCGAGATGACGGAGCATGGCGTCATCGACTTCGGCAAGTAAGGATTAAGGTGAGTAGATTTATATCTACGGGGGGAAGTCGGGTGGATGGCGTATAGCACCCCCGCAAGTTTTGATGGAAACCGATATATAGAATATGGTTAAGGAAACCTAGATTAGAAAACTATGGATAGGATTAGAAAGATAGTTAAAGATGATGTGAATGATTGAATATATATATCGAGATATGAGATGAAAGTTATAGGGATATGACTCGTTGACATGATATGATAGAATTAATGTCACGAATTGATATATAAGGATATGAAAAGTGAACGTGAATCACGACTTATAGATATAGGTAGTGCATGAGAATAAGTATGAGATTTAGAGTAGCAGGACATGAGATTTATCAGATAGGGTATATATAGGTAAATGATCTGATGTGGGATATAAATGTGATGGAAGGAATGTACGATGTGATATGATGACTTGAGATATGTCGGTATACGGATGCGAGTCGATATGAGATGATTGATACCTTTGCCGGTCCTCTGATATGAGATTGTTATGGATGCGTCCTGGGACATAGGGGTGTGTGTGTGTGTGTGTATATATATAAATGTCGTGGATCATGAGTGACATGCTGTACGAGACGTTAGGTCCGTACCCTCATTGTCATATAGGTTGATAGAATCCTTAATCGTTTAATGCCGCCGTACGATGGATTACCATACGTGATAATTGATCCATACCCTTGACTAGAGGATTCCGTATGATTTATCCTACCGTACGTGATGTTGTGAGACTGGATAGCTGACATAAATATGTCATCCGAACCATACATATTTCCAAACTGAAGAATCATATGCATCTCTTAAATAGATACCTTGAGGGACGTTACCGATTTTCAAATGATGTCTTTTCCTTAAAAACACCGTATCCCCTACTTTCAAAACTACGATTCACATCTTTTAAAAACTGATCATATGGTTCCGGTGTAGATGTTAGATTAGATGTGTATGCTTATAGCATTTCATTTATGATGTACCTTATGCTACGTCCATGTTATTCTCATTACATTACATATACATGTGCTAGTACACCTACACCATTATCGATGATGCGCATGTTACACTTATACAGATTGGCCAGCTCACACACGTCATCATCGATAATTGCTATGTCACTACACAGTAGAATTGCTGCATCATGATATGACTCCTTGTATGATTTACTTGCTATGTTCACATCATTATGATATGTCGCATGATATACTGATATTGTCACATCAATGTTCCATGTTGCATCATATACGGATATGCTTACATTCTGTTATGTGTCGCATACATCATGCTTTGCGATTATAAGCATTGAGATATGTTGTTTTCATGAGATTTCTGGATTTGAGAACCGTGGTTATTTCAAAGGAAAGTATGTATTGTTTTTATAAAAAAAACGGTTTCTCTTGATATGATATTTCTGTGCGTCCACTATATGTTTTATCGGTTCTGAGATTGGCATGTGAAACCCGATTCGAGGAGCGATAGGCACCGTCTGTGGGTACATGGTGGACCCGGTGAGGTACCCCGGGGTAAGAAGACTCCTATTTGTCAGACGGTGAGTCTGGCAGGGGAGCACTACCTACCGGTGATAGTATTTAGACCTAGGGGTTATTCGGAGGATACCGACCGGAGTAATTAGATGGATATGAGGGCCGACCAGAGTATGCGGAGCCTGAGGGCCGATCTGAGGATGTGGCGCCTGAGATATGAGGATTTACTTATCGATGCTAGACACGGGTTTCATGATGTTTCGAATGTCGATGTTGGACACACAGGTTCTATAATTTTGAAGTGTCATTGATGGACACACGTTGATTTATATCCTCATACTTTCATGCATATGCTTATATGATATTTACATGCATGGCGTTGTTGTGTCATTGATGGACACGTGGATGAGATCCACATGCATACAGGCATTGATTACATTGTTGGATGATATCCACTTACATATAGGCATTGAGTATATTGTTGGCACATATTTTGTAACACCTTAGGTTGTGATTAGTGGCTAATTATATTTTAATATATGGTTTTTAATAAAAAAAAGTTTACCAAAACGATTTTCAAATAATTTATCAAATTTAATGAATATTTTATTAGAATTTTTCTAAGCTTGCACACACATGTGCAAGTAAACTAGGGTTAAATTAGGGTTAGACCATGATTAGCAACCATGGTGAACTAACCATTTTGTTAAGCCCATTTGAAATTTTTATTAAGGGTTTTGGGGTTAATTGTTTTTTTTTAAATGGAAATGATTTAAAATTTAGTTGACTTGGAGGGAGAAAGAGAGAGAGAGAATGCATGATGGGCATCATGGCTTAAGCCATGCCTTCATTTAATGAAGAGAGAGAGAGAGAGAGAGAGGAGGGGGTTGACTAGCCTTAACTCTCAATTCTTTTTCCTTTGCCTCTCATTTTCTCACAACTCTCTCACTCTCACTCTCATAGCAACAGCAGCAGCAGCAGAAACAACTATTAGACTACGGTAGCGCCCCGGCTGTCTGTATGAGGCCAAAATGCGGAAACGAAAATATTTTCAAACTAGAAACTGGCGCTATCGTATGCTTAAAACCCGGATCGAACCATTATCCTACAACTAGCTACTAGAGAGAGGGTTGGAAAGCTATACCGATCGATCCGTGTCCTTCGGTCTTTGGCCACCATCCCAAGCTCCTCACGGCATCTCCGGTCTCAATCTCCTCGTTGGAAAGGGCACCACATCATCGATTCTTTTTACGGGCTCCCGCTTCATCCGAAGCAACTCGGGCACGAAGTGTGCTAGCCGACGTGTCCAAGGTGATGTAGAGAATGTTTGTGATCACTTTGTCTCTTGCATCCATTGATTTTGATGGAGGTTAGAGGTGTTGCCATTGATGGAGATAATGAGCTAGAGGAGGAAGAAGAAGAAGAAGCTTTCTTTTTCCTTTTGTGATGCTTTGATAAAAAAAAGAAGTGAGAGGGTTGAAATAATAATATGAGAGCTCACCCCCTCATGGCTGCCCCTCTCTCTCTCCTCTTATCATATCATCACAAAACTATCAAATAATGTGACACATGCACAAGAAAAGAGATCATGAGTCACCACTTGTGCATGTGTCACAATAAATGCTCCAAATCATGATATCTAGCTCATAATTTCCATTTACAAACATTAATCCAAATGTTTGCAACAATAAAAAAATACGGCAACATCTAAAGTAAACTCGTGACGGATCACAAGGATACCCCTCACCTGTATATACATACCTGCACCCGCATTCCGACTTAATGCGAATGCGATGAGATTAAAGTAATCCAACAAATCTAATACTAGGATCCGGCTTAAACCAAAGCCCACTAGTATGATCCGCCCGATCATGATCCGTGCACTACTGCACGTATATGATCAGACCCTGCCATATATCATACGGCCTCTACAACGTTTCGGTCGAAACTTGAGAAACAGTCTATGGGGGACTGTAAAGACTCGTCAATAGTTTGGCTGTGGATTTAACCACTAGCACGTCAGTGGTACTAGCTGTACGTAACGGGCAACCAGGTATTGACCAAAAGGGAAGTCGATGAGCGAACTCATCCTGACACCCTACTGAGCCTGTCAGTGACAATATCCGTACAGTCCGGTCCGTTCGTCTATGAGCATCGCATGTTGGGCCTAAGGCGTTGGTAAAAGTTAGACCCCCAAAAACGGTACAAGTCGTGTCGGAGTGTAGCCCAGAACACCCTGAGATACTACTGGAATACCTACCGGTAAATCTCCTGCCTCAGCCGAGAGCTTTGTGTAATGGCTCTCCTAGACACTGCGCGATCTCACCCCCAATACCGAGAGAGACGAATCCCCTGCCGATCCGCTCACTTGCCTCCATATGGCTCGGGACCGTACCCAAGTAAAACCTGTTTGCACGACTCCTTTGAGCCGTGGTAGGGTAGTAATCAAAGCACAGTGGGAACTCACACGAGACAAATGACGATCTCAGGTCGATGAACTAACCTATACAAATGTCACCAGGGAACTGCTATCCGACGTCAGGTATAATACCAACTAGCATGTTCCCGGCGAGTCCTGTCCGGTGTACTCATAACCTAATGAGCACCTGTATACATCTTAGGTGAACCAACTGACACCAATGTCTTGTGAGACCGGCCACCGCCCCTCGTCGGGGTCTCGACTGTATACACTAGTCTACTAATGGAGTATCGATGCCCAGTCTCGAAACTCCAACGACTAGGGACCACTTTAAGGATGTGCTTATAGACCCCAGCTCATACGTATATGATTGCCATCATACTGCTGGTCGTCAAGCAAGAATCCTAAGGGCTCTATCAACGTGCAATAGTGACCTGTAATGTCACCTAAAGCTGTACACGATGATAAAGACAAACCATGGTAGCATACTATTCTCTATCAATGTGTAATAGTGAACTACAATGTCACCTAAAGCATGTACACGATGATAAAGACAAACCAGATAGTATACAATCACCCTGAGTAAGATTGTCCTACTGGTATAGGTCCTCCCTCAATCATTGCAATCACGTGCCTGCGATCCAATAGTTGACTCTGAGGGCACTATATCCAACAATCTCCCACTTGCACTCAAGGCTAATTATTGCGATGTCGCATACTCACAGCCCGTGTGATACCGAACACCCAACTCCTCTACTGGTCAGTCTCACAAATCCCGTTTGCGAAACTATTGCGTTCAAGAAATAGCCTCAGTGAGTGGATCCGCCCTGATGTTTCTTTCTATGTCTCTCTTTATCTCAAGTTCGCGGAGAAAGCCATCTCCCGAAATGAGCAATACCTGTCTTAGAATATGTCTGGATATCTGATGGGACCTAGTTCATAAATGAACTCCAAATCCAAACTTCTTAGACTGTATCGTCAACTGAAATTAATCAGTATCCTGCGCCACACCTCCTTCAATATCCGCTTGGACCACCTTTCTAAAATATTGCCCCTCGTCAAAGGGAAAACTATAACTCTGACAGTCACTCTGTCATCCAGGTCACCTTGGAAGCTTGGAATGATAACTGTCTCCCGAAGGAGGATGTCGTTATCATATCGCTAGAACATCCACTTGTGTTCTAAATCTGCTCCTGATCGTTTCTCCAGGATTGGATCAACATCAACATATTGCATCTCGTGCAAAAACAACATCTGGTGTGGTACTTGAAATCTCATGATTGATCAATTCCCTAAGCAAGTGATCTGCCAATCATGCACATCCCTCTCCCCTTTAGTCTTTAAGACACCTTTAGAGAGGGTGACTCCATCACCTGCAGGTACACTACCGTGCCATGAGTCGTCCATTATAAAAAACTTTTAGAATGCTGTCTAAGTACCCAGATTGGGAAACTACCCAAATCTAGATCTAAAACCATAGATCTAGTAACCAGAATATCTGATATTATATCTATATCCTATGTGGAGAAACCACTGTGTGACAACCAAATCATAACCGATCGTAGTGCAGGAATATCACTTCCTACTATGTGTATGTCATCCAAATACCAGGACATCACACCCTACTACCTTCTTAACAGATCCATCCCCTATTCTGATGAAGTCAAACTGTCACATCAGAAATAGATGATCTATCTCCGCTATATCTACTTTAGTCCATAAATAGACATAAGCTACTTTTCTACTATGCTTCCGCTGCTCCCACTGACCACGACAACCCTCTGGCAGAGTCATATATGTTGGATATAGTGCCCTCAGAGTCAATTATTGGATCACAGGCACGTGATTGCAATGATTGAGGGAGGACCTATACCGGTAGGACAGTCTTACTCGAGATGATAGTATGCTATCTGGTTTATCTTTATCATCGTGTACTGCTTTAGGTGACCTTACAGGTCACTATTGCACGTTGATAGAGCCCCTAGGATTCTTGCTTGACTACCAGCAGTATGAGGGCGATCATATACGTGGGAGCTGGGGTCTATAAGCAAATCCTTAAAAGGTCCCTAGTCATAGGAGTTTCGAGACAGGGCATCGATTTTCCAGAGTAGACTAGTGTATACAGTCGAGACCCCGACGAGGGGCGGTGGCCGGTCTCACAAGCCACTGGTGTCAGTTGGTTAACCTAAGATGTATACAGGTGCTCATTGGGTTATGAGTACACCGGACAGGACTCGCCGGGAACCTGCTAGTTGGTATTATACCTGACGTCAGATAGCAGTTCCCTGGTGACATGTGTACAGGTTAGTTCATCGACCTGAGATCGTCATTTGTCTCGTGTGAGTTCCCACTGTGCTTTGATTACTACCCTACCACGCTCAAAGGAGACATGCAAATAGGTTTTAGTTGGGTACAGTCCCGAGCCACATGGAGGCAGTGAGCGGATCTGCAGGGGTTCGTCTCTCCCGGTATTGGGGTGAGGTCGCGCTGTGTCTAGGAGAGCCATTATACAAAGCCCTCGGCCGAGGCAGGAGATTTACTGGTAGGTATTCCAGTAGTATCTCAGGGTGTTCTGGGCTACACTCCGACACGACTTGTACCGCTATTGGGGGTCTGACTTTTACCAACCCCCTAGGCCCGCAATGCGATACTCATAGACGAACGGACCGGACTGTACGGATATTGTCACTGACAGGCTCAGTAGGGTGTCAGGATGAGTTCGCTCATCGACGTCCCTTTTGGTCAATAGCTGGTGGCCCGTCACGTATGGCTGATACCTCTGACGTGCTAGTGGTTAAATCCACAGCCATAGTATTGACGAGTCTTTAGAGTCCCCCACACACAGTTACTCAAGTTTCGGGCGAAATGCTGTAGAGGCCGTATGGAGATATGGCAGGGTTCGATCAGATACGTGCGGTATTGCACGGATCGTGATCGGACGGATTTTACTAGCCGGCTTTGGTTTAAGCCGGATCCTAGTATTAGACAGTGTAGTTTTTGTCTCTTTGCATTTGTGTTCAGTGAGAATACTAATGCGGGCATGTATATGCAGTAGCGGGGTTTTCCTGTAATTTATTACGGGATCAGTTTTCTGAGGTTGCCAGTTTGCATTCCGTTCCGGCCGGTTTTCCTTTGTTCCTTCTCGGTCGGACTTTTGTGATGGAGGGGGTTATTTGCAAGTTTGCAAATAACTTATTGTGGAGGGGTTTCTTGCATATGAGAGCTTCATGATTGTTTATTCATCATGAGATTCTTTTTGGGTCATTCCTTTGAATTTATTGTGAGATTGGATTTTGATAAGGTTGGATTTGAAATGGGTGTGACCGTTTTCTTGAAATATTCTTTCATTCTCTTCTCTTGAAATAGGATTTTTCCTTTTTCCTCCACCCCATCATTATTGGCCGGCCACTTTGAGTGAGGGAGATGAGGGATTCATATTGTTGTGGGGGGAAAAGATTATGATTCATTTTTGCTAGCCACAAAAACACATAGCTCCATTTTCCAAAGCTCATTTTCTTTCTCCGTCTCCACATCCATGGCAACTTCATAAACCCCAAAGAGCCTACCATTCTACACTACACGTAAAGTACCCTTGGACGCGTCGGCTAGCCAACTTCGCGCCCGAGTTGCCTCGGTCCAGAGGTGGGAGCCCGTAAAAGAAATCGGCTATGTGGTGCCCTATCCGACGAGGAGGTGACGGACGGAGATTCCGCGGGAGATCGGAGTGGAGACGAAGACCGAAGGACACGGATCGCTTGGTATAACTCTCTACCCATCTTTTTGTTTGCTAGTAGCTAGGTTAATGGCCCGATCCGGGATTTTTGTGCGCGGTGGTGCCGGTTTACTAGTTTGTAAAGTTTTTCGTTTCCGCGTTTCCGGCGTCGGATCGACGGCCGGGGCGCCGCCGTGCACTTACATTGGTATCAGAGCCACGCCATTAACCTAGTCTAGCTTGCTCTAGTATGTTTAGAACTCGATCGAACAAAAATCCCAAAAACCGTATTTTTAGTGCATATGTTTCTGTCGAAATTTTTTTGGGCTCTAAAAATTTTTCAAGTTGTTGCAGATACATGTGCAGAGAATTCTAAGAACTCTGTAAAAATTTGGTGACCTAATCCTTCAATAGAGCTGCGGAACCGCGGCCATAACCCCACTTTGGCCGCGGTTCCGCCGCAGGAATGTAGCTTCATTTCACCAGTTTTTTCCAGTGGGCTTATGACATGGAAATAGGGTTTTTGGAACATTATTTTTGGGCCCAGATTTTCTGTGAGTGCTACAGTAGTGCTTGGGGCCCACTTGGGTAAAATTTGTTCGATCGGATATTTTAAACATGCTAGTTCATAGTATTTGCATTATATCTGCTACCGTGAATGTCATTTGATCGGTAAATCCTGTCTAACTGCTATATCCCTTTTAGACGGATTTGCGAATGTGACATTCACGTTGATGTTCTGTGTTGTGCTGTGATGTTGCGGATTGGTCGTGGGGGATAGCCTGGATGCAATGTTAGTACAGTTTTGTTTTATATGTACATTTGATATTGCGGGGCGAGCGTCCGATATGTGGACTGCCGTCACTTCCGGTTTGTATTATTCTTTTAAGGGCACGACCGGGTCGAGGTCGATGTACCCGTTGTATGTATATTTTAGTTTCTGTACTAGGATTGCCCCGCGGAGGGGTGCACGGATAGCCGGGTTCTAGAGGGAAACGAGCCCGCATCTCATGGCATTGAGACGGAGGGGGCTTTACTCTAGAATTGGCGGGCTATTCGCCGCACTCGTAGGGGGTACAGGTTGACCCAGGAGGGGTGCCCAAGTTACCGGATTCCGTGAAGTGCTGGGTGGTCCATTCACGTTGCTGAAGGGGGCTGCCTCGCTTCAGGTTTTGGCGGGTAACTTGCCGCGCCCGTAGGGGTCTAGGATTTCATTGCACAGGTTATCCACACGACCAGGGGAACGTCGGGTTTCAGTCGCGGCTCTATGAAATCCGGGGATCCCAGATATCTGTATTGTTCTGTGATGCTGGTTACATTTCTATGATGTTGCTTTTTATCCTGCCTTGAGCGAATATTATATATTGATATATATACTAGTAGATGTTGTATATGTTTTGCATCCGCGCTAGTCCAGTCCCCGCTCTGTCATTAGTTAAGTAACCTAACGGGTGATGACGGGACCCAGTGGCGAATGCGGATGGCATATACGTACATCATTATTTTCGTTCTTTGTGGTGTGATCAATTGATGGGACTGCGTTGATTCGGATCAATACAAGATAAACAAACCTATTCTGATGTTGTTGGAACATTTTTCAAAAAGATGTTATTACAAGGGCGTTCACTTTTGTTTTGCATCGTGGTATTCAGTTGGAATATCCTGCTCCTCAGTCGACGAGGCAAGGGTCGAGATCCCTTCACCGGGAGTGACCCCTTGGACAGAAGTTTGCGTCAGGGCAATAACTTCACTATAGCCGATTACTTTTGGTTTGCATCGTTGTATTCAGTTGGAATATCCTGCACCTCATTCTACGGGGAAAGAGCCAAGATCCCTTCACCGGGAGTGACCTCTTTAGTAAAGGTTTTCGTCACTATATTTTTATAAAAGCTATCTGTTCCTTCAACGATATCAAGTTCATTACGTTAAAGGTTTTCGCCAGAAACCATTCGTAGCCCTCCGTCGTTTCAGACGGGTAGCACGTAGTATTCATGCTATGTTTGTTGACCTTCGTCAAGGCATAGTGTATAGTAGCTGCTTGTTACCTTTCTGCTGCATAGATAGATGCGTTGGTTTGGGACAGTCGTATAGCCTTGTTGACCTTCATCAAGGGCTTGTACGGATGGGTTCAAATTAACCTGGATAATGATGGGTAGAACTTGACATGTGACTTATGATTTGTTGACCTTCGCCAAGATCATAAGAGCATGGGGAAAAAATCCACATCGGGAGTTTCTAAAGAAACTGAAACTTGCCAGATATGCGCATACCTTCTGGAGTGTGATAACGTGAGCGGATTCTGTCGCGATTATCATGCGATGATAGTTGGATCCCGATTCCCACTGATGAGTTGGTTTACTCCTCGGGTGATCCCGACTAATTCTTCTTTCAGGTTTGGGGAAGAATTTGACGTTACAGTGGGAGGTTTCCAGATTAGATAAAGTGATAACCATTCTGATCTAGGCTAGAGTGCACGCTGAGTGTTTATTTTCTCTCTCTCTCTTTGGCAGCGACCATTGACCCGACCCTAGACTATGACTCAGTGACCAAGATTAACCGAACCTTCTTAAACACTGGCTTTTGGATTGTCAGAGTTGCATACCACATTGCCACTCCTACTTTTACCCTTTTCTCCAGGACACCCCATATTACTACGAACGTCCACTTCCATTGGACAAAACCATCGTATGGTTATATACGAACTCAAAGGAATTTATTCGAGGATGGTTTCCGGTTCTGGAGAAAACGAATAGAACTATTCGGTTGTCTTTTCCTTTTACCTTCTCTCAGGTTACGAGTGTTCCTTGGATTAGGACAGTACACCTATTATGAAAATTGGATAGTCTTCTTCCAAACCATAGGCAGGTGCCGACCGGTAGGGAATGAAGAAAACCAATTAGCCTAAACGGTGTACAGAAGGTATTAAGTTAAGACAAAGAAAGGGATTAGAAGGAGGGCAAAGTAAATTGCGACTGATATTCACGACCAAACCAAGTATTTCGTTACCACTCCCACTTCACCTTTGTATTTCTCCAGGACACTCCGTATCACTATGAAGATCCACAATTTATTTGGATACTCCATCGTATGGTTAGATACGAACTCGAAAGGATCTTGTTCCAGTTCGGGGATGGATTCTGGTTCAGGAGAAGTAGGAATAAGGTTTATTCGGTCGTCTTTTATCCTCACCTTCTCTCGCATTGCGTGTATTCCTAGGATTAGGACAGTACACCCATTATGCTTATTGGATAGTTTTTTTCCAAACCATAGGCTGGTGCCGAACGGTAGGGAAGGAAGAAAACCATTTGGCCTAAAGGGGTGTGCAGAAGGTAATGACTAAAGACATATAAAGGGATTTGGAGAGATGGCAAAGAATTATATGGTTACAATTGTGAATCTGAATAATGGAAGAGGCATTACTAGGAATACCGGGATACCCCATCGAAACATTTCAATGTTTCAGTTTCACTGTGTACTGTTAAAAGAAAACAGATTTCCCAATTAGACACTTGCTCCAGGGTATGTATTTACCAGGTCTGGTTCTCACATCTGTATAGTTTTACAGATGATGAGTGTGAGTAGATTATTGGGAATTAGGTGATCTTCCTCATTATATCGGAATTCGTTGTAATTGGTGATATTTGAGGAAATCGCCTGGGTTGTTTGCCGGACGGCAAATGTTTGGTTTTGAATATCCGTTGTTATGCACCAATTTCAAATTGATATATCTGCACGTCTATTTTTATAGAGTGAGATATACCTTTTTGAATTTATGTCTATGCCATTTACCTATTTCAGTGGATGGTTAGGTAAGGAGCATTGAACAGCGGTGTAATTCTTCTTAACCATAAGTACAGTTTTCAATCTACGACACACAGTGAATAAGTCACTAGACTCAGGGGACTTATACAGAGTATTGTATATTGTCCAGTGTCCATGAGGACAGAGGGGTTGTTTCTCGTACTATATTCGGTTTACTTATGACTTCTCTAGTTTTTAGATAAGTGTTTCGTAGAAACACAAGGTCTGAATTTTGAGAAGTTATAGGTATATGAATAAAGTAGAGAACCAGATGTTGCAAGTATCGGGATTCTTCAAGGTGATCGAAGATGTAGATACTTATGCATGGTATTCAGTTTATAGTAATGATTAAGAGAACTTTTTTCTCTTTCAGGTTACTCATAATTGGAAGCATTCCTGAGTTGAGTAATACTGATCGGCCTCTTTCCATTTAGTTGACATGCACTGGAGACAGCTGCATGATTTGAATCTGATTCAATTAAATCAGTGCCTCTGTTTCTGTATTGGATATAGAACAGTTCATATCTTGACATTGTTAAGATACGGGGAGTTGTCCAGCTTATGCTTAAAACCAGACTCTGGATAACTCAAGGCACGTTTCTGTAATGGCTATTTATGGGTTGACCCGGGCTATGACGAGAGTTGACTTTCTACCATCTGGAAGATCAATAGTGATATTGTTCTTGACTCGCCACAGTTTTAAAAATGGATTTTTTTAGAAAACAGTAGTGGGAGTATGTTAGAACTGGAAGTGATTCCAGAACCGCAAACGATTACTGAAGATTTGATAAAGAACCTAAAGATTCAATCTAGTTTGACATTCCATTAACCACTCCGCAGATATGGTGGGTAACCTCAGGTGCTCGAGAGGTACTTCGGTATGCTCAAGGACGGTAGCAGGGAGGTTCTTGTTTACCCAGACTTGCCATTGCTGTTGCTCCAGGCTGTGAGACCCGGCAAGAGGATGAGTATAGCGTCGTTCTGAACTAGTTTTAGAAGTGTACGTGTATATGACTCTGCCAGAGGGTTGTCGTGGTCAGTGGGAGCAGCGGAAGCATTGATGGACAAGCGCTTATGTCTATTTATAGACTAAAGCAGATATAGCGGAGATAGATCATCTATTTCTGATGTGACAGTCATAGGTTTGACTTCATCAGGATAGGGGATGGATCTGTTAAGAAGGTAGTAGGGTATGATGTCCTGGTATTTGGATGACATACACCGAGTAGGAAGTGAAATTCCTATACTACGATCGGTTATTCTTTGGTTGTCACACAGTGGTTTCTCCATATGGGACATGGATATTATATCAGACATTCTGGTTACTAGATCTATAGTTTTAGATCTAGATTTGGGTAGTTTCCCAATCTGGGTACTTAGACAGCATTCTATGAGTATTTAGAATGGACGACTCCTGGCACGGTAGTGTACCTGCAGGTGATGGAGTCACTCTCTCTAAAGGTGTCTTACAGACTAATGTAGAGAGGGATGTGCATGATTGGCAGATCATTTGCTTGGGCAATTGAGTCAATCATGAGATGTCAAGTACCACACCAGATGTTGTTCTTGCAGTAGATGCAATAAGCTGATATTAATCCAATCCTGGAGAAACGATCGGAAGCAGTTTTAGGACATAAGTGCGTGTTCTAGGGATTTGATAACGGCAGCCTCCTTTAGGAGACGGTTATCATTACAGGCTTCCAAGGTGACCTGGATGGCAGAGTGGCTGTCAGAGTTATAGTTTTCCCTCTGACGAGGGGCAGTATTTTGGACGGTGGTCCAGGCGGATACTGAGGGAGGCATGGCGCAGGATACTGATTATGTTCAGTTGACGATACAGTCTAAGAAGTTTGGATTTGGAGTTCATTTATGAACTAGGTCCCATCAGACATCCAGACATAGAGAGACATAGAAAGAAACATCAAAGCGGATCCACTCACTGAGGCTATTCCTCGAACGCAATAGTTTCGCAAACGAGCTTTGTGAGACTGACTAGTAGAGGAGTTGGGTGTTCGGTATCACACGGGCAGTGAGTATGCGACATCGCAATAATTAGCCTTGAGTGCAAGTGGGAGATTGTTGGATATAGTGCCCTCAGAGTCAATTATTGGATCACAGGCACGTGATTGCAATGATTGAGGGAGGACCTATACCGGTAGGACAGTCTTACTCGAGATGATAGTATGCTATCTGCTTTATCTTTATCATTGTGTACTGCTTTAGGTGACCTTACAGGTCACTATTGCACGTTGATAGAGCCCCTAGGATTCTTGCTTGACTACCAGCAGTATGAGGGCGATCATATACGTTGGAGCTGGGGTCTATAAGCAAATCCTTAAAAGGTCCCTAGTCGTGGGAGTTTCGAGACAGGGCATCGATTTTCCAGAGTAGACTAGTGTATACAGTCGAGTCCCCGACGAGGGGCGGTGGCCGGTCTCACAAGCCACTGGTGTCAGTTGGTTCACCTAAGATGTATACAGGTGCTCATTGGGTTATGAGTACACCGGACAGGACTCGCCGGGAACCTGCTAGTTGGTATTATACCTGACGTCAGATAGCAGTTCCCTGGTGACATGTGTACAGGTTAGTTCATCGACCTGAGATCGTCATTTTTCTCGTGTGAGTTCCCACTGTGCTTTGATTACTACCCTACCACGCTCAAAGGAGACGTGCAAACAGGTTTTAGTTGGGTACAGTCCCGAGCCAAATGGAGGCAGTGAGCGGATCTGCAAGGGTTCGTCTCTCCCGGTATTGGGGGTGAGGTCGCGCTGTGTCTAGGAGTGCCATTACACAAAGCCCTCGGCCGAGGCAGGAAGTTTACTGGTAGGTATTCCAGTAGTATCAAAGGGTGTTCTGGGCTACACTCCGACACGACTTGTACCGCTATTGGGGGTCTGACTTTTACCAACCCCCTAGGCCCGCAATGCGATACTCATAGACGAACGGACCGGACTGTACGGATATTGTCACTGACAGGCTCAGTAGGGTGTCAGGATGAGTTCGCTCATCGACGTCCCTTTTGGTCAATAGCTGGTGGCCCGTCACGTATGGCTGATACCTCTGACGTGCTAGTGGTTAAATCCACAGCCATAGTATTGACGAGTCTTTAGAGTCTCCCACACACAGTTACTCAAGTTTCGGGCAAAATGTTGTAGAGGCCGTATGGAGATATGGCAGGGTTCGATCAGATACGTGCGGTATTGCACGGATCGTGATCGGACGGATTTTACTAGCCGGCTTTGGTTTAAGCCGGATCCTAGTATTAGACAGTGTAGTTTTTGTCTCTTTGCATTTGTGTTCAGTGAGAATACTAATGCGGGCATGTATATGCAGTAGCGGGGTTTTCCTGTAATTTATTACGGGATCAGTTTTCTGAGGTTGCCAGTTTGCATTCCGTTCCGGCCGGTTTTCCTTTATTCCTTCTCGGCCGGACTTTTGTGATGGAGGGGGTTATTTGCAAGTTTGCAATTAACTTATTGTGGAGGGGTTTCTTGCATATGAGAGCTTCATGATTGTTTATTCATCATGAGATTCTTTTTGGGTCATTCCTTTGCATTTATTGTGAGATTGGATTTTGATAAGGTTGGATTTGAAATGGGTGTGACCATTTTCTTGAAATATTCTTTCATTCTCTTCTCTTGAAATAGGATTTTTCCTTTTTCCTCCACCCCATCATTATTGGCCGGCCACTTTGAGTGAGGGAGATGAGGGATTCATATTGTTGTGGGGGAAAAAGATTATGATTCATTTTTGCTAGCCACAAAAACACATAGCTCCATTTTTCCAAAGCTCATTTTCTTTCTCCACCTCCACATCCATGGCAACTTCATAAACCCTAAAGAGCATACCATTCTACACTACACCTACAGTACCCTTGGACGCGTCGGCTAGCCAACTTCACGCCCGAGTTGCCTCGGTCCAGAGGTGGGAGCCCGTAAAAGAAATCGGCAACGTGGTGCCCTTTCCGACGAGGAGGTGACGGACGGAGATTCCGCGGGAGATCGGAGTGGAGACGAAGACCGAAGGACACGGATCGCTTGGTATAACTCTCTACCCATCTTTTTGTTTGCTAGTAGCTAGGTTAATGGCCCGATCCGGGATTTTTGTGCGCGGTGGTGCCGGTTTACTAGTTTGTAAAGTTTTTCGTTTCCGCGTTTCCGGCATCGGATCGACGGCCGGGGCGCCGCCGTGCACTTACAATATACACGTGCACTTCTAAAGCCAGTTCAGAACGACGCTATACTCATCCTCCTGCTGGATCTCATAGCCTGGAACAACAGTAGTGTCAAGTCTGGGTAAACACGAACCTCCCAGTCACCGTCTTTGAGCATACCGAAGTACCTATCGAGTGCTTGAGGTTACCCACCATATCTGCGGAGTGGCAATAGAATGTCAAACCAGATTGAATTTTTAGGTTCTTTTCAAATTTTCAGTAATCGTTTGCGGTTCTGGAATCACTTTCAGTTCTACCATACTCCCACTACTGTTTTCTGAAAAAAATCCATTTTTATTAAAACTGTGGTAAGTCAAGAACAATATCACTATTGATCTTCCAGATGGAAGAAAGTCAACCTTCGTCATAGCCCGGGTCAACCCACAAACAGCCATTACAGAAACGTGCCTTGAGTTATCCAGAATCTGGTTTTAAGCATAAGCCGGACAACTCTCCGTACCTAAACATTGTTAAGATATGAACTATTCTATATCCAATATAGAAACAGAGGCACTGATTTAATTGGAACCAGATTCAAATCATGCAGCTGTCTCTAGTGCATGTCAACTAAATGGAGTGAGGCCGATCAGCATTTCTCAACTTAGGAATACATCCAGATATGAATAATCTGAAAGAGAAGCAAGTTCTCATAATCATTACTATCCACTGAATACCATACACAAGTATCTACATCTTCGATCACCTTGAAGAATCATGATACTTGCAATACCTGGTTCTCTACTTTATTCATATACTTATAACTTCTCAAAACTTGGACCTTGTGTTTCTACGAAACACTTGTCTAAAAACTAGAAAAGTCATAAGTAAACCGAATATAGTACGAGGACCAACCCCTCTGTCCTAATAGACATTGGACAACATACAATACTCTGTATAAGTCCCTTGAGTCTAATAACTCATTCCCTGTGTGTCGTAGGTTGAAAACTGTACTTATTGTTAAAAAGAATTACACCGCTGTTTAATGCTCCTTACCTGACCATCCACTGATATAGGTAAATGTCATAGACATAATTTCAAAAAGTTATATCTCACTCTATAAAATAGACCTACAGATATGTCAATTTGAAATTGGTGCATAACAACGGATATTCAAAACCAAATATTTGCCGTCCGGCAAACAACTCAGGTGATTTCCTCAAATATCACCAATTACATCGAATCCCGATATAATGAGGATGATCACCTAATTCCCAACAATTTACTCCCACTCATCATCTATAAAACCATACAGATGTGAGAATCAAACCTGGTAAATACATACCCTGGAGCAAGGGCTATTTAGGAAATGAGTTTTCTTTTAACAGTACACAGTGAAACTGAAACATGTAAATGTTTCGAAGGGGTATCCGGGTATTCCTAGTAATGTCTCTTCCATTATCAGATTCACAACTGTAACCGTATATTTCTTTGCCATCTCTCTAAATCCATTTATATGTCTTTAGTTATTACCTTCTGTACACCCCTTTAGGCTAAATGGTTTTCTTCCCTCCCTACCATTCGGCACCAGCCTATGGTTTGGAAGAAGACTATCTAAAAAGCATAATGGGTGTACTATCCTAATCATAGGAGCACTCGCAACCCGAGAGAAGGTAAAGATAAAAGACAACCGAATAAAACTAATTCCTATTTCTCCTGAACCAGAATCCATCCCCGAACTGGAACAAATTCCTTCGAGTTCGTATATAACCATACGATGGAGTATCCAAATAACTGTGGATCTTTATAGTGATACGGAGTGTTCTGGAGAAATACAAAGGTGAAGTAGGAGTGGTAATGAAATACTTGGTTTGGTTGTGAATAGCAGTCGCAATTTACTTTGCCCTCTTTCTAATCCCTTTATTTGTGTTAACTTATTAACTTCTGTACACCATTGTTAGGCTAATTGGTTTTCTTCATTCCCCACCGTTCGGCACCTGCCTGTGGTTTGGAAGAAGACTATCCAATTAGCGTAATAGGTGTACTGTCCTAATCCAAGAAGCACTCGCAACCTAAGAGAAGGTAAAAGGAAAAGAAAACTAAATAGTCCTATTCGTTTTCTCCAGAACCAGAAACCATCCTCGAATCTGGAACAAGTTCCTTCGAGTTTGTATATAACCATACGATGGTTTTATCCAATGGAAGTGGACATTCGTAGTAATACGGGGTGTTCTGGAGAAAAGGGTAAAAGTAGGAGTGGCAATGAGGTATGCAACTCTGACAATCCAAAAACCAGTGTTATAAGAAGGTTCGGTCAACTTGGTCACTGAGTTATAGTCAAGGGTCGGGTCATGGTCGCTGTCAAAGAGAGAGAGAAAAGAAAACACTTAGCGTGCACTCTAACCTAGATCATAATGGTTATCAATTTATCTAATCTGGAAACCTCCCACTGTATCCTCAAATTCTCCTCCAAACCTAAAAGAAGAATTAGTCGGGATCACCCGAGGAGTAAACCAACTCATTAGTGGGAATCGGGATCCAACTATCATCGCATGATAATGTGACGGAATCCACTCACGTTATCACACTCCAGAAGGTATGCGCATGCCTGGCAAGTTTCAGTTTCTTTAGAAACTTCCGATGTGATTTTTACCCTTAGGACCCAAGTGACCTTGACACAGTCAACAAATCAAAGAGTCCTAGTCAAGTTCAACCCGTCATTATCCTGGATTGCATTAAACCCACCCGTGCGAGCCCTTGAGACAGTCAACAAGGCCACATGACTGTCCTTACCAATCCCATTAATATGCCACAAACAAACACTACTTAGCTACAGCACACTACGCCTTGACACAGTCAACAAACGCAGCACGAATACTAAGTAATGCTTGTAAGAAATGACGGAGGGCTACGTCTAGTTTTTGGCGAAAAACTTTTAACGTAATGAACTTGATATCGTTGAAGGAACTGCATTGCTTTTTTTAAAAATATATAGTGGCGAAAACCTTTGCTAAAGAGGTCACTCCCGGTGAAGGGATCTCAGCTCTTTCCCCGTAGAATGAGGTGCAGGATATTCTATCTGAATACCACGATGCAAAGCAAAAAGGCAATCGGTTATAGTGAAGTTATTACCCTGACGCAAACTTCTGTCCAAGGGGTCACTCCCGGTGAAGGGATCTCGGCCCTTGCCTCGTCGACTGAGGTGCTGGATATTCATAACCGAATATCACTGTGCAAAACAAAAGAGAACGTCCTTGCAATAACAGCTTTTTGAAAAATGTTCCAACAACATCAGAATAGGTTTTTTTAGCTTGCATTGATCCGAACCAACGCAGTCCTATCAATTGACACCAATAAAGAACGAAAATATGATGTACGTATATGCCATCCGCATTCGCCACTGGGTCCCGTCATCGCCCGTTAGGTTACTTAACTAACGACAGAGCGGGGACTGGACTAGCGCGGGTGTAAAACATATACAACATCTACTAGTATATATATAAATATATAATATTCGCTCAAGGCGTGATAAAATGCAACATCACAAAAATGTAATAAGCATCACAGAACAATACAGATAATCTGGGATCCCCGGTTTTCATAGAGCCGCTACTGAAACCCGACGTTCCTCTGGTCGTGTGGATAGCCTGTGTAATGAAATCCTAGACCCCTACGGGCGCGGCAAGTTACCCGCCAAAACCTGAAGCGAGGCAGCCCCCTTCAACAACGTGAATGGACCACCCAGCACTTCACGGAAACCGGTAACTTGAGTACCCCTCTTTGGGTCAACCTGTACCCCTTACGAGTGCGGCGAATAGCCTGTCAATTCTAGAGTAGAGCCCCCTCCGTCTCAAAGCCATGAGATGCGGGCCCGTTGCCCTCTAGTATCCGGCTACCCGTGCACCCCTCCGCGAGGTAATCCTAGTACAAAAAGTAAAATATACAACAGGTACATCGACCTCAGCCCGGTCGTGCCCCAAAAGAATAATATACAAACATGCAGTGACGGCAGTCCACATGTCGGACGCTCGTCCCGCAATATCATATGTACAAATACAACCAAACTTTACTACCATTGCATCCAGGCTATCCACCACAACAAATCCGCAACATCACAGCACAACACAGCACATCAACATGAATGTTACGTTCGCAAATCCGTCTAAAAGGGCTATAGCAATTAGACAGGATTTACCGATCAAATGACATTCACGGTCGCAGATATAATGTAAATACTGTGAACTAACATATTTAAATTTTCGGCCGACAAAATTTCCTGAAGTGGGCCCCAAGCACAATACCCAGTACTCAAACAAATCTGGGCCCAAAATAAAAATACCAGAAACCACAATTCCAAGTCAGAGAGTACTGTAGAAAATTTGGCGCATTGATGACATGGAATGGCGGCGGAACCGCGGCCAAAGCATGGGTAAGGATGCGGTTCCGCGGCGCAACAGTAATAATAGGCTACCAAATTTTCATAGCAATCTTAGAAAACCCTGCTCGAATTTCTGTAATACACCAAATAATTTTTTGACAACAAAAAAATTTCGATAGAAACTGCACTTTTTGAAATCGCGGTTTCGTAATTTTTGTTCGATCGAAGTTCTAAATACGTTAGAGCAAGCTAGTAAAGATTAACGGCGTGGCTCTGATACCATGTTAGACTACGGAAGCGCCCCGTCCGTCTGTACGAGGCTAAAATGCGGAAACGAAAACTTTTCCAAACTAGAAACCGGCGCTATCGTATGCTTAAAACCCGGATCGAACCATGAACCTACAACTAGCTACTAGAGAGAGGGTTGGAAAGCTATACAGATCGATCCTTGTCCTTCGGTCTTTGGCCACCATCCCAAGCTCCTCACGGCATCTCCGGTCTCGATCTCCTTGTCGGAAAGGGCACCACATCATCGATTCTTTTTACGGGCTCCCGCTTCATCCGAAGCAACTCGGGCACGAAGTGTGCTAGCCGACGTGTCCAAGGTGATGTAGAGAATGTTTGTGATCACTTTGTCTCTTGCATCCATTGATTTGGATGGAGGTTATAGATGTTGCCATTGATGGAGATAATGAGCTAGAGGAGAAAGAAGAAGAAGAAGCTTTCTTTTTCCTTTTGTGATGCTTTGATAAAAAAAAAGAGTGAGAGAGTTGAAACAATAATATGAGAGCTCACCCCCTCATGGCAGCCCCCCTCTCTCTCCTCTTATCATATCATCACAAAACAATCAAACAATGTGACGCATGCACAAGAAAAGAGACCATGAGTCACCAATTGTGCATGTGTCACAATAAATGCTCTAAATCATGATATCTAGCTCATAATTTCCATTTAAAAACATTAATCCAAATGTTTGCAACAATAAAAAGATACGGCAACATCTAAAGTAAACTCGTGATGGATTACAAGGATACCCCTCACCTGTATATACATACCTGCATCCGCATTCCGACTGAATGCGAATACGATGAGACTAAAGTAATCCAACAAATCTAATACTAGGATCCGGCTTAAACCAAAGCCCACTAGTATGATCCGCGCGATCATGATCCGTGCACTACTGCACGTATATGATCAGACCCTGCCATATATCATACGGCCTCTACAACGTTTCGCTCGAAACTTGAGAAACAGTCCTGAAACCCTACTGAGCCTGTCAGTGACAATATCCGTATAGTCCGGTCCGTTCGTCTATGAGCATCGCATGTCGGGCCTAAGGGGTTGGTAAAAGTCAGACCCCTAAAAGCGGTACAAGACTTGTCGGAGTGTAGCCCAGAACACCCTGAGATACTACTGGAATACCTACCAGTAAATCTCCTGCCTCGGCCGAGGGCTTTGTGTAATGGCTCTCCTAGACACAGCGCGATCTCACCCCCAATAACGGGAGAGACAAATCCCCTGCCGATCCGCTCACTTGCCTCCATGTGGCTCGGGACTGTACCCAACTAAAACCTGTTTGAACGACTCCTTTGAGCCATGGTAGGGTAGTAATCAAAGCACAGTAGGAACTCACACGAGACAAATGACGATCTCAGGTCGATGAACTAACCTGTACAGATGTCACCAGGGAACTGCTATCTGACGTCAGGTATAATACCAACTAGCATGTTCCCGGCGAGTCCTGTACGGTGTACTCATAACCCAATGAGCACCTGTATACATCTTAGGTGAACCAACTGACACCAATGGCTTGTGAGACCGGCCACCACCCCTCATCGGGGTCTCGACTGCATACACTAGTCTACTAATGGAGTATCGATGCCCAGTCTCGAAACTCCCATGACTAGGGACCACTTTAAGGATATGCTTATAGACCCCAGCTCCCACCTATATGATCGCCATCATACTGCTGGTCGTCAAGCAAGAATCCTAAGGGCTCTATCAACGTGCAATAGTGACCTTTAATGTCACCTAAAACTGTACACGATGATAAAGACAAACTATGGTAGCATACTATTCTCTATCAACGTGTAATAGTGAACTACAATGTCACCTAAAGCATGTACACATTGATAAAGACAAACCAGATAGTATACAATCATCCTGAGTAAGATTGTCCTAGCGGCATAGGTCCTCCCTCAATTATTGCAATCACATGCCAGCGATCCAATAATTGACTCTGAGGCATTATATCCAATAACAACAACAACAATCAGCAGCAGCAACAACACACAACAGCAGCTGTAGCAAGCAACAGCAGCAGCTCCAGGAGCAGCAGCAGCACCTCATCTTTTTCTTTTCCTCCTTCTCCTGCTTCCTAGGGTCTTTTGGGGTATATTTCTTAAACCCAACTCCTTTTTGCTAAGCTTGTGTGTTAAATAGCTTCGGTTAGTGTTAATTATGCGTTTTAGTGCTTGAAATGGTGTTTTGTGTGAAGTTGTGGCTAAGTGATGATTTTATTGGTTAGCCTAGCCTAATTAAGTGTTATTAGGGCCACATAAACTTAGTTTAACCCCAGATTTCACTAAAATACCATAGGGTTTCAAATTGGTGTAAATTTAGCATTTTAAAGCAAAAGTTAGCCTTTCTGTGATCTGCTTTAGACCCGGGTACTTCAGAGAAAAATTTAGGAAACTGGAGTATGTACGCTAGGTCTAGACTATACACACAGAGAACGAGACCTTTTTCCCATGTTCAGGCAGCCAGTTTATTCGTTCTGGCCGCAAATTGCGGCAAGATAGGGGACTTAGGGGTTAGGGTTTTGGCTAGGGTAGTCTGCTGTGTAGTTGTGTAGCTTGGTATGTGCAACTTTTCCCTTTTGTGCCCGAGTCAAAATCTGGAACCATATATCGTTTTTCCAATGCGTTTTGTTTGCGCGACACGTGTGATACGTCAGTGGGTTCTGTGTTCCATCGTATCGCGACGTGTCGGTGTAGTTTCAGACGCGTATACACACGTTTTAGCGTATCGGACACACGCGCGTTTAGTTCGCGACGCGAGTTTCTCATTTGATTTCGATATCGCGTTTTTGCGAGATATTTGCTTATATATGGATTCTTTGTGTAAATTCTAGGTTCACAGGCGGGTACGTCGGACACCGCAAAGAAAGGGAAGCAGTGGTCGGCTACGCTTAGTACGCGACCAGGTGAGTAGATTTAACATCTACGGGGAAATCGCCCGTATGGCGTTAAGCATCAGGTCGTGATAGGATGTCTAGTCGTAGATGTTTATATATATTCATACTTGCGCACATGCACACTGTATATTCATACCAGTGCACACATATATTGATATCTTCATACTTGCGCACATGCACACTGTATATTCATACCAGTGCATACATATATTAATATCTTCATACTTGCGCACAAGCACACTGTATATTCATACCAGTGCACACATATATTGATATCATCATACTTGCGCACATGCACACTGTATATTCATACCAGTGTACACATATATTGATATCTTCGTACTTGCGCACATGCACACTGTATATTCATACCAGTGCACACATATATTGATATCTTCATACTTGCGCACATGCACACTGTATATTCATACCAGTGCACACATATATTGATATCTTCATACGTGCGCACATGCACACTGTATATACATACCAGTGCACACATATATTGATATCTTCATACCTGCGCACATGCACACTGTATATTCATACCAGTGCACACATATATTGATATCTTCATACCTGCGCACATGCACACTGTATATTCATACCAGTGCACACATATATTAATATCTTCATACTTGCGCACATGCACATTGTATATTCATACTAGTGCTACACTCATATTCGCGTATATATCCATTTGCACATCCATACCTACATACATACATATGTCACATACATGGATGATATTGAATTGATTTCATGAAAATAGGGACCGCATGAGATATTTTCAAAACTGGATTCTTTTAAAAGAGCGGTTTCCCCTTTTTACTCTTAGTGTCATACGGCACATTGTATGGATTTACCCATTGAGTTGGATTTATGGGATTTCTGGATTTGAGAACCATGGTATTATTTTAAGTAAATACGCACTTAAAAACCCGGTTTCTCTTGATATGATATTTCAGTGGGTCCACCATGAGTTTTCTCGGTTCCAGAGAGCTTGTGTGAGTAACCCGATTCGAGGAGTGGTAGGCACCGATTGCGGGTACATGGTGGACCCGGTACGGTACCCCGGTGCAAGAAGACTCGTATTGTTAGACGGTGAGTCTGGCGGAGGGACTACTACATGCCGGTGATTGGTTGGACCTGGCGGTTATCCGGAGGATACTGACCAGAGTTGAGAGATGGATACGGGCCGACCCGTACTGCCGGGGCCGAGGGCCGATTCCGCAGACGGAGCCCGTGGGCCGATCCGGACTGACGGAGCCCGATACTTGAGGATTTGCATGTCGATGCTGGACATGATTATTTTATGATATTTCGAGTGCCGATGTTGGGCACTCCCGGTTCTATGAGACTTACAGGATTTGAGGGCCGATTGGAGTGACGGCGCCTGAGCTTTTACTGGGATTTGGGTGTATTGATGGACACCGGTTATTTTCCACGTTAACATTCCGTGTAGATGTTATTTATTCCCATGCTCAGCTTTCAGTGTTATACATCTCATCCTGTATCTGTAGTACCTGATAGAGTACACTTGCTATGCACGATTATTGCATACCCTGCTCATCCTATATAGATGTTATTAGATTGCACATGCTATGCACGATTATTGCATACCCTGCTCATCATATAGAGATGTTATTAGATCGCATTTGTTGCATGATTATTGCTCATCTAGTTCATCATATAGATGTTATCTATTGGCATAGGTTAGAGTATCGCAGCACGTGCATACTCGCGATTATCTTTATATGTTATCTACTATTCACGAGTTGGTAACTCACCCCCGTTGTGCCACAATGTTTGCAGGTTGCCCCTCAGAGTAGTCGCGGCAGGCTGCTTTCTTGCATCTTTTGATACAGATACCACTGCAGTTGGCGTGTGAGCCCTTTTGCTGATAGGTGGGTTTTTGTGTGGTATCTGTTTATTTTTTCCAGTTGTATACACCATTGTAACTAGTACTCTCCATCTACTACTTATGTATTGACTTAGAGACCAGTTGTAAGGACGATGTATATTATTTGTACTCTGGTGTCGAGCTCATTGTGACCCGACTTTATTTATGCAGTTTTATATTTCATGTTGTCTTCACTTATTTTTGCTCATTCTTCGCTACGGCGTCGTATATTATTATCGTGGTGATTGTTCCGCCGTTGGGCGTGATTGCTCCCGTTTGGGATGCTTTATTTCTATTGTATATCATTTTACTCATATATTGTCTTGTACCCGATTTCGGTGCTAGTTTTTATAAAGGAAATGCTGCCAAAATTCTTAAGATAATAACTTGAACTTTAAAGAATTTTACTAATTTGCTTAAGGTTTTCTTAATGTTATAACAAATGTATCCCTTAAATGTTTTAACACTCATTCCTTTAATGGTTTTGATTTCTGGGTTTCGGCTTACTTAGTCGCGTTACACCTGTAGACGTTACGTGGTTAAGTGCCGGTCACGGGCTGAACTTTGGGTCATGACAAAGTTGCTATCAGAGCGTAGGTTTTACCTTCGGAGTGTAGGATGACCCTGGTATGATGGAGTAGGTAGCTGAAGCAGAGTGGTGTAGCATGCGTATGTTCCGCGGTATACTCACGACACGGTACTCCGCCTAAGCGACCTTAGGACTTATTGATTGAAATTCCTTCATGATTGTATACATTCTCATGATTCGATTTCCGTATCTTTATCGAATCCTACTTTCGTTTCAGCCATTATGCCGCCAAAGACTACGAGGCCGCAGAGAGCGGCTACGAGAGCCGAGATTCGAGTAAATTCATCCGAGACGAGGACTGATCCGGGCAGTACACCAGTTGTAACAGAGCAGACCGTTCCTCTTACGACAGATCAGATCGCCATGCTAGGGGCCAGTATGCAGGAGATGCGCCAGATGATAGGGTCGTTAGTTGAGACGCTTCGAGTGCAGTGATCAGAGGTAGCTCCACCCGTTACGGGGACCGTGATGGTACCTACAGTACAGGTAGTTGCCCCTGCAGCAACGGAGGTTATTACAGTATCGCTATTAGAGTTCATGAGGCTGAAGCCTCCGGTCTTCACAGGCACCGATGCAGCCGAGGACCCACAGTCTTTTATTGGTAGGATGGCCCGGATATGTCGTTCACTCAGATGCTCAAAAGCGAGATGGGTAGAGTTCACGAGCTTTCGCCTGGAAGGTCTTGCGCAGAAATGGTGTGAATCGAGCGAGAAGGGCAGAGCAGCAGGTCTTCTTCCTATGACCTGGACCGAGTTTGTGACGGTGTTTCTACCCCGTTTGCTTCCCCAGAGTGTCAGGGATGCCCGAGCGCACAGATTCGAGTCCTTATGCCAGATGCCAGAGATGACAGTGGCAGAGTACGATGTGTTGTTCACCGAACTATCTGTTTATGCCCCATACCTAGTGGCTACTGAGGAGATGCGAGTCAAGAGATTTGTTCGAGGCTTACTTACCCCACTGTTCCTCGCGATCAGCACACAGCATTGCGAGACTTATGCAGCAGCTGTCGACGCAGCCCTATTAGTCGAGGTGCATCTTGCAGAGACTTCGGTAGTTCCAGGGCCGAAGAGGGTTCGTACTGATACAGCAGCACAGGGACTTCCATTCAGACGCCATGATAGACGTCGTACAGGTGGCAGAGACTCGGGGCGAGGTCAGATGTTTAGCTCTTATCCATAGGAGGGTCAGCAGTCGTCGCGTGGATGCTTTGGGTGTGGTAGTCCCCATCACCGCGTCAGAGATTGTACCGAGATACGCCGGAGGGAGCCAGCAGTACCACATGTCACACTTCCACCTTCCCCACCCAGAGGGCGTTGTCTATTGTACCTACTGTTGCTCCGCGTCAGACTCATGCACAGAGCGGCCGTAGTCGTGGAGGGTTTACTCATAGAGGACGAGTTGGCCGAGGCAGAAGACAGCCAGCTGCCGGCAAAGTACAGCTAGTTGCTAGTAGGGGGCCGCCAGTCGCAGGTGGAGGACAGGCACGGGTTTTCGCATTGACGCATCAGGACGCGCAGGCGTCCAATGCGGTGGTCTCAGGTACCCTATCTGTATATTCTGTTGACGCACACGTGTTGTTTGATCCCGGATCCACGCACTCGTACGTTTCCACACACTTCATGCCGATTTTGAGTAGAGAGTTCGGTTTGCTTGATCAGCCGCTTGTTGTGATCACTCCTGTGGGAGAGTCGTTTGTTGCTAGGCACGTGTTCCGATCCTGTATTGTCCGTATTGGCAAGAGAGAGTTGCCTGTCGACTTGATCCTTCTTGAGATGTTGGACTTCGATGTTCTTTTGGGCATGGATTGGTTTGCCACGTGTTATGCGTCTGTGGACTGCCGCGAGAAGACAGTTAGATTTTGTTTTCCCGGCGAGTCGTCTTTTGTTGTGCAGGGGGACTGTTGTGCCGTCCCTCACAGTTTGATTTCTTCTCTTCGCGCTGGACAGCTTTTGAGGAAGGGATGTCAGGTATTTCTAGCCTATGTTTGCGATACTAGAGCAACAGATGTTCCATTGGACCGGGTTCCGATTGTTTGTGAGTTCCCTGATGTTTTCCCTGACGAGCTTCCTGGGCTACCGCCTGAGCGCGATATTGTTTTCTGTATTGATTTGATTCCTGGCACGGGGCCTATTTCTATACCGCCTTATCAGATGGCCCCGGCGGAGCTTAGTGAGTTGAAAGGTCAGTTGCAAGATTTGCTGGATAAGGGACTTATTCGACCCAGTGTTTCTCCCAGGGGTGCTCCGGTCCTGTTTGTCAAGAAGGACGGCAGTTTGCATTTGTGTATCGACTACCGCCAGGTGAACACGGTTACCATGCTGAACAGATATCCTTTGCCACGCATCGACGACTTGTTCGACCAGCTTCAGGGCGCGGGGTATTTTTTGAGGATCGACTTGCGATCAGGATACCATCAGCTGCGGGTTCGACAGAAGGATATACCGAGGACAGCTTTCCGCACGCGCTACGGCCATTATGAGTTTTTGGTGATGTCGTTCGGACTCACCAACGCTCCAGCAGCATTTATGGATTTGATGAACCGTATTTTCAGGCCGTATCTTGACTTGTTCATCATCGTATTCATTGACGATATTTTGGTGTATTTCCGGAGCCGAGAGGAGCACGAGCAGCACCTGCGGATCACACTGCAGACCTTGAGGGAGCACCAGCTTTTTGCAAAATTCTCCAAGTGCGCATTCTGGCTTGACAGCGTAGACTTCTTGGGTCACGTGATTACATGAGACGGTATATGTGTAGACCCGAGGAAGATCGAGGCCGTTAAGAGTTGGCCCAGACCCGCATCAGTTACGGAGATCTGCAGCTTTCTAGGACTGGCCGGCTACTACAGGCGATTTGTACAGGACTTCTCCCGTATTGCCGCACCTTTGACCGGGTTGACCCGGGAGGGAGTTTCTTTCGATTGAACGGAGGAGTGCGAGCATAGCTTTCAGCAGCTACGGACTTGTTTGACTACGGCGCCGGTGTTATCTTTGCCTTCAGGATCGGGCGGATTTGTGGTCTATTGTGATGCTTCTCTAGTGGGGCTAGGGTGCGTATTGATGCAGCATGATAGGGTGATCGCGTATGCTTCACGGCAGTTGAAGAAACATGAACAGAACTACCCCACTCACGATTTGGAGATGGCTGCGGTGGTCTTTGCACTCAAGATCTGGCGACATTACCTATACGGCGAGTCGTGCTAGATATTCACTGATAATAAGAGCTTAAAGTATATATTTCAGCAGCGAGACCTGAATCTTAGACAGCGCAGTTGGATGGAACTAGTAAAGGACTACGATTGCGAGATCTTGTATCACCCGGGCAAGGCTAATGTAGTGGCGGATGCTTTGAGCAGGAGGCCCGAGGGTAGTCTATCTTGTTTGAGCGCAGTGCAGAGGCAATCGTCGGCAGATTGGCAGATTTTATGCGACAGCCGAGTGCAGTTCGAGTTCATGCCGATCAGGGGATAGCTTGCGCATGTTCATGCACGCCCACAGTTGCTTGACCGTATACATGAGGCACAGTACAGTGATGACCGTTGCTCAGAGATCGTGTCACAGATTGGACATGGCATATTTTCCGAGTTCGTGATCGATGATCAGGGGATACTGTAATTTGGGACTAGACTGTGCGTACCAGATGCTGAGGGATTGCGGCGCGAGATTCTTGAGGAGGCACATCAATCGGTGTATAGTGTTCATCCGGGTTCCACCAAGATATACCATGATATGATAGACGCTTACTAGTAGGACGGAATGAAGAGGGACATCACAGACTTCATGTCGAGATGCCTGACTTGTCAGCAAGTCAAGGCCGAGCACCAGAGGCCAGCAGGAGAGCTACAGCCGTTACCCATTCCGGAGTGGAAATGGGAACAGGTTTCGATGGATTTCGTTATGGGTCTACCAAGGACTAGGCGAGGGTATGACTCCATTTGGGTGATCATGGATCGTTTGACGAAAGCGGCTCACTTCCTGCCGGTGAAGACGACTTTCGGATTTGCTCAGTATGCCCAGATATACATCGACGAGATTGTACGACTGCATAGAGTCCCGACATGTATCGTGTCCGACCGAGGCACCCAGTTTACCAGCCGACTATGGCAGAGGCTTCAGGAGGCTTTGGGCATCCGCTTGAGTTTCAGCACAGCATTTCATCCGCAGACGGCCAGTCAGAGCGGACTATTCAGACTCTCAAGGACATGCTCTGAGCGTGCGTTTTAGACTTTGGTGGTAGCTGGGATCATCATTTACCCTTGGTGGAGTTCTCCTACAATAATAGTTTTCAGGATACTATTCAGATGGCACCTTTCGAGGCATTGTATGGGAGGAGATGTAGATCGCCCGTCTGTTGGACAGAGCTCAGTGAGAGCAGTATTTTGGGGCCAAAGATCGTACAGGAGACGACCGAGAAGATACAGCTGATTCGAGATAGGATGAGGACGGCTTAGAGCAGGCAGAAATCGTATACTGACAGACGCCGCCGCAGATTAGAGTTCGCAGTTGGTGATCACGTTTTCTGAGGGTCTCTCCGATGAAGGTAGTGATGACGTTTGGACGGAAGGGGAAGCTTAGCCCCAGATTTATAGGTCCCTTCGAGATCCTCGAGCGTGTGGGCACAGTAGCATATCGTTTGGCTCTTCCACCCAACTTCCCAGATGTTCACCCCGTATTCCACGTGTCGATGCTTCGCAGATACCTACATGACCCTTCGCACATGATTCAGCATCAGACCGTTCAGCTCGAGCGCGATCTTTCGTTCACCGAGCAGCCAGTCGTGATATTGGACCGGCAGGTGAAGAAACATCGATCGAAGGTCTTGCCGTCTGTGAAGGTGCTTTGGCGCAGCCTGAATGGTGAAGAGATCACTTGGGAAGCCGAGGGCGAGATGCGGAAGAAGTTCCCTCATCTCTTTGAAGGTATGCGTAGCTTTATATTTTTAAATTCGGGGACGAATTTCTTTAAGGGGGGAAGATTGTAACACCTTAGGTTGTGATTAGTGGCTAATTATATTTTAATATATGGTTTTTAATAAAAAGTTTACCAAAACGATTTTCAAATAATTAATCAAATTTAAAGAATATTTTATTAGAATTTTTCTGAGCTTGCACACACATATGCATGTAAACTAGGGTTAAATTAGGGTTAGACCATGATTAGTAACCATGGTGAACTAACCATTTTGTTAAGCCCATTTGAAATTTTTATTAAGGGTTTTGGGGTTAATTGTTTTTTTTTAAAATGGAAATGATATAAAATTTGGTTGACTTGGAGGGAGAAACAGAGAGAGAGAGAATGCATGATGGGCATCATGGCTTGAGCCATGCTTTCATTTAATGAAGAGAGAGAGAGAGGAGGGGGTTGACTAGCCTTAACTCTCAATTCTTTTTCCTTTGCCTCTCATTTTCTCACAACTCTCTCACTCTCTCTCATAGCAACAGCAATAGAGGAAGCAGCAGCAGCATAAGCAATAGAGGAAGGAGAAGAAGTAGCAGCAGCAACAACAACAACAACAACAACAATCAGGAGCAACAACAGCATACAGCAGCAGCTGTAGCAAGCAACAGCAGCAGCTCCAGCAGCAGCAGCAGCACCTCATCTTCTTCTTCTCCTCCTTCTCCTGCTTCCTAGGGTCTTTTGGGGTATATTTCTTAAACCCAACTCCATTTTGCTAAGCTTGTGTGTTAAATAGCTTCGGTTAGTGTTAATTATGCGTTTTAATGCTAGAAATGGTGTTTTGTGTGAAGTTGTGGCCAAGTGATGATTTTATTGGTTAGCCTAGCCTAATTAAGTGTTATTAGGGCCATATAAACTTAGTTTAACCCCAGATTTCACTAAAATACCATAAGGTTTCAAATTGGTGTAAATTTAGCGTTTTAAAGCAAAAGTTAGCCTTTCTATGATCTGCTTTAGACCCGGGTACTTCAGAGAAAAATTGAGGAAACTGGAGCATGTACCCTAGGTCTAGACTATACACACAGAGAACGAGACCCTTTTCCTATGTTCAGGCCGCCAGTTTATTCGTTCTGGCCGTAAATTGCGCCAGATATGGGACTTAGGGGTTAGGGTTTTGGCTAGGGTAGTCTGCTGTGTAGTTGTGTACCTTGGTATGAGCAACTTTTCCCTGTTGTGCCCGAGTCAAAATCTGGATCCATATATCGTTTTTCCAATGTGTTTTGTTTGCGCGACACGTGTGATACTTGAGTTGGTTCTGTGTTCCAGCGTATCGCGACGTGTCGGGGTAGTTTCAGACGCGTATACACACGTTTTAGTGTATCGGACACACGTGCGTTTAGTTCGCGACGCGAGTTTCTCGTTTGATTTCGATATCTCGTTTTTGCGAGATATTTGCTTATATATGGATTCTTTGTGTAAATTCTAGGTTCGCAGGCGGGTACGTCGGACGCCACAAAAAAAGGGAAGCAGGTGGTCGGCTACGCTTAGCTCGCGACCAGGTAAGTAGATTTAACATCTACGGGGAATCACCCGTATGGCGTTAAGCGTCAGGGCGTGATAGGATGTCTAGTCATAGATGTTTATATATATTCATACTTGCGCACATGCACACTGTATATTCATACCAGTGCACACATATATTGATATCTTCATACTTGCGCACAAGCACACTGTATATTCATACCAGTGCATACATATATTGATATCATCATACTTGCGCACATGCACACTGTATATTCATACCAGTGCACACATATATTGATATCTTCATACGTGCGTACATGCACACTGTATATTCATACCAGTGCACACATATATTGATATCTTCATACCTGCGCACATGCACACTGTATATTCATACCAGTGCACACATATATTAACATCTTCATACCTGCGCACATGCACACTGTATATTCATACCAGTGCACACATATATTGATATCTTCATACCTGCGCACATGCACACTGTATATTCATACCAGTGCACACATATATTGATATTTTCATACTTGTGTACATGCACACTGTATATTAATACTAGTGCTACACTCATATTCGCGTATATATCCATTTGCACATCCATACGTACATACATACATATGTCACATACATGGATGATATTGATTTGATTTCATGAAAATAGGGACCGCATGAGATATTTTCAAAACTGGATTCTTTTAAAAGAGCGGTTTTCCCTTTTTACTTTTAATATCATACGACACATTGCATGGATTTATGCATTGAGTTGGATTTATGGGATTTCTGGATTTGAGAACCGTGGTATTATTTTAAGAAAATATGCACTGTTTTAAAAACCCGGTTTCTCTTGATATGATATTTCAGTGCGTCCACCATGAGTTTTTTCGGTTCCAGAGAGCTAGTGTGAGTATACCCGATTCAAGGAGTGATAGGCACTGATTGCTGGTACATGGTGGACCCGGTATGGTACCGCGGGGCAAGAAGACTCGTATTGTTAAACGGTGAGCCCGACGGAGGGACTACTACCTACCGGTGATTGGTTGGACCTGGCGGTTATCCGGAGGATACTGACCAGAGTTGGGAGATGGATACGGGCCGACCCGTACTGCCGGGGCCGAGGGCCGATTCCGTAGACGGAGCCCGTAGGTCGATCCGGAATGACGGAGCCCGATACTTGAGGATTTGCGTGTCGATACTGGACACGATTATTTTATGATATTTCGAGTGCCGATTTTGGGCACTCACGGTTCTTTGAGATTTACAGGATTTGAGGGTTGATTGGAGAGACGACGCATGAGCTTTTACTGGGATTTGGGTGTATTGATGAACACCGGTTATTTTCCACGTTGACATTCCGTATAGATGTTATTTATTCCCATGCTCAGCTTTCAGTGTTATACATCCCATCATGTATCTGTAGTACCTGATAGAGTACACTTGCTATGCACGATTATTGCATACCCTGCTCATCCTATATAGATGTTATTAGATTGCACATGCTATGCACGATTATTGCATACCCTGCTCATCATATAGAGATGTTATTAGATCGCACTTGTTGCATGATTATTGCTCATCTGGTTCATCATATAGATGTTATCTGTTGGTATAGGTTAGAGTATCGCAGCACGTGCATACTCGCGATTACCTTTATATGTTATCTACTATTCACGAGTTGGCAACTCACCCCCGTTGTCCCACAGTGTTTGCAGGTTGCCCCTCAGAGTAGTCGCGGCAGGCTGCTTTCTTGCATCTTTTGATACAGATACCACTGCAGTTGGCGTGTGAGCCCTTTTGCTGATAGATGGGTTTTTGTGCGGTATCTGTTTATTTTTTCCAGTTGTATACACCATTGTATCTAGTACTCTCCATCTACTACTTATGTATTGACTTAGAGACCAGTTGTAAGGACGATGTATATTATTTGTACTCTGGTGTCGAGCTCGTTGTGACCCGACTTTATTTATGCAGTTTTATATTTCATGTTGTCTTCACTTATTTTTGCTCATTCTTCGCTACTGCGTCGTATATTAGTATCGTGGTGATTGTTCCGCCGTTGGGCGTGATTGCTCCCGTTTGGGATGCTTTATTTCTATTGTATATCATTTTATTCATATATTATCTTGTACCCGATTTCGGGGCTAGTTTTTATAAAGGAAATGCTGCCTAAATTCTTAAGATAATAACTTGAACTTTAAAGAATTTTACTAAATTACTTAAGGTTTTCTAAATGTTTTAACAAATGTCTCCCTTAAATGTTTTAACACTCATTCCTTTAATGGTTTTGATTTCTGGGTTTCGGCTTACTTAGTCAAGTTACGCTTGTAGACGTTACGTGGTTAAGTGCCGGCCATGGGCCGAACTTTGGGTCGTGACATTTTTACACATACGGTCACCCTAGATATCATAGTGTTACCTTTATGATATAGTTGACTTAGGAAATCATTATTTTATTCGATTTCTATCTGTTGATGTTTTCTAATCACGAGTTGGCAACTCACCCCTATTGTGCCATAGTTCTTGCAGGTTGACCGCATGGATCAGTAGTGGCATCGTTGGCACATACCTGCATTCGGGTGTTTTGCTTTGGTAGGTGGTACATATTGGATCGTACCCTTCTTGTATTATTATTCCTGTTGTATCTAGTCAACTCGATCAAATCAGAATTTAGTATTTGTATAAATAGTGAGACTTAGCAAAACTTGTAGTTGCGAGACTTGAGCGATGGGTTTTATGTTCGCTTATTGGGTTGTTGTCTTGCTTTATTCATTATCTTTTGTGTTGATCTTCGCCGTTGGGCGTCGTATACTTGTTTTATGACTTGCGTGGTTGTGATTCCGCTGATTGGCGAAGAGCTAGCTCCCGCTTGGGATACCTTTTATATTATCATGTATTTATGGTTTTGGATCAAAATATACAAAGGAGATGCTGCCCAAATTTTTAAAAAGACGAAACATTTTTTTCGACTAGTAAATCCACTTGAATTTTTCATGTTCCTTTATCTATGCATTTAAGAAAATATTTGATTTCATTATAACTTTATTTCAAAACTTCACATCTTCTATTTTCTTAAAAAGTTTTAGATTTCTGGTCTTCGGCTTACTTGAATTACGTTACGCCTTTAGACGTGGCGTGGTTTAAGTGCCGGTAACGAACAATATTTTCGGGTCATGACAAAGTTGGTATCAGAGCGCTAAGTTTAACCTTGGTTCGAGTTTAGGTTTGACTATGTGATGTCTGGGGCGTAATTTATTTCGGAACCTAGGCTTGACCTTACGGAACATAGACTTGAACATGGGGGTATTAGACCCGAACTTTCGTTTCATAAGTTGACCCTAATTGATGGAGTAGGTAGCTTGAGTAGAGTGACGTACCGTACGTATGTTCCACGACATAATTACGATACGATACTCCACTTAAGAAACCTTAGGATGTAATTATTTTGAGACTTGTGATTCTCCTCGTTCCCTTGATCATACATCCATTTGAGATCCTTGATTCTATTCGTTTCCATGATCATACTCTCATTGATTCCGTTCCTCCTTATGATCATGTATCCATTCTGGATCTGTCGATTATTTTCATCCCTTTGACCTATTTTCGTCGTTACTGGATTGAGGTTCCTGTCACCATGGTTTGAGCGCAGATTGAGCTGCTGCTAGTGATGCTGTCAGGGAGAGTTCGTCATGGACGAAGAATGACCATCATGTTTTTTGGTGACCCGAGAACGTCTCGATTTTGTATTGGTGTTGTGACCTTTTGTTGAGGCGAGTGTTCGGTTTTGCACCTGATGATCGGGCCATTGTTAGAGGCTGCCTGTTGTGAGAGGACTATTGATGTACAGCCTACCTCAGAGTTTGTGACGTCATCTACCGTGCAGACAGATGACCCAGCGGTTGCTGAGATCGATGGGATGTCGCTTCCATACTTTACGAGCTGAGATCGCTGGAGCTTACAGGCAAAGATGCGGCTGGTGATAGCTAGTCTATCTTGAGTTGAGAGACGAAGGTGATTCGTTATATTTGATGTGCCGACGCAGGCCCAGTTGAGTTGAAGATTTCAGTGTGGAGAATCTTATTCAGATCTGGAGTAGATCGATTCAGAGATGACGTTATTCGTTGGATGATCCGATAGGATAATAAGTAAGTTGACCAGTTTCAGATAGAGGACCTCACCCAGATGCGTTGTCAGTTGATCGAGAACGGATGAGTTTTGAGTATTCCTTCGATGGTTTAGACGAGTTCCCAAGGACGTGTTCGGCTAGAGATCTTCTACAGAGTGATGAAGATACTGAGTTCGTAACTTTGAGTCCAGGTGAGAGACTCCGGATTGACTGTAGCCGAGAACAATTACAGTATGCTGATAGCATAACGTGACGTCAAAGCTGATGATAATAAAGACGAGTGGAACAAGAGTTTCGTGCGAGAGATTAACGAGCTGTTGTTACTCCCCATTAAGATTAGAGATCTGATATGTATACAGAGGTGTGAGATACGACCAGTTCCTGAGGAAATGCTGTGCTGAGAACGTAGATGTCCAGAAAGCGAGAAAAGATTGTAGGGTTACTAGGCACTCTAACAAGGTTCTACAAGGCATCAACCATGCCCGATTATAATTTTAGCCGTGCCGAATAACCCTAAACAAGATCTTTGCTAGATAATTAAGGTTTCACATGCAAGTAAATACCATTTACATCAAAGTGAATATGAAATAAAACCTTTGTAGATCGGTCCTTCACTTCATATGCTCCTTGTAGTAGTCCATTCGCTGCGATCATCGTGCTCCCGGACTCTCGGACGGCTCCATGAGAAGATAGCAACAGTATTGCTTGAAGTCTTTGAGGCCGAAGATGATCTACGTCGAGGGAATACGAACACAAGCTTCTACTTCACTAACTAGAGAATTAGTGAAGCAAACACCCTAAACTAAAGTGCTAGTCTAGTAGAGGATGATGAAATAGGAAATGGGTACACTTTAGAATTTCTTTTCTCACTATATTTCTCTCTCTTTATCAAACCCTAGCAAGCATTTGAAGGAGGAAGAAGATGAGCTCAAAAATGAGAATGAAAAACTAATCAAGAGAGAGAGAGCTAACCATTGGTGAGTGGGTATCATATACTAACTCATGTAGAGACATAACCATGGCTAATTATAGTGGTTAGGTTAATAAATATCCTAAGTAAAACAAAACTAGTGGACTTTGGTCAATGCACTCATAAGCTTCATGAAGCTTCATGCACTTGAACAATTATCCACTAATTTTGTATTACTTTGTATATTAAAACCCCACCAATATAATTATAATGGTATATGTCTCATACACCCATGTAGAGTGTATCAACAACCATGATACAAAATGAACACAAATAAATATATATCACATATATATTAAGTTATGCACAAGTGAGAAAAACAAATGCTTAAGTGAACCAATGTTAGTTAATGTAAATTAGTATATCTAATATACAATTATACACTAAATTATTAAATCAACACTTGACTTAATAATCCAGTTATATCTCATATAACCGACTAACATCCAATGTATCGACTTATCGAATCAACCCTTGATTCGATAACCTGGTTATATCACATATAACCGATCGATACAAACATCGCGAGAATAGAATACGGTATCACATACTCGCATTATTCTCGGTCCCGCACATATCACATATGCGCTCCTATTTCATTTTGCCTGAGCCAGTAAAACCTCTATGTATGACTCTAAAGACTCGTCAATACACCGGCAGTAGGTGATGATCATATCAAGCACCCACAAGCCGTTAGCGGTACTAGCTGGACGTAACGGCTACCCGGGTATTGAGCGATCAGAAGATCAGGAAGCAAGCCCACTCCAACTCCTGCAAAAAGCCTGACAGTGACACAACCATACAGTCCCGTCTCCTCGTTTGATATGTCGCATATCATGTCTAGGGGTGGTAAACGTCAGACCCTAATAACCGATAACTCAAGACGATATGAGGCTCATAACGGGTCGAGAAACTACTGGTAACACTTACCAGTAAATCTCTAAACCAGCCCTGGCCAGGGACTTCTCTGTTATGGCCAATCGAGCATAGCGCAACATCAACCCCCAATACCGGGAGAGACGAAACCCCTCCTATCGCTCATTGCCTCCATGTGACTCGGGACTGTACCCAAAAACCACCGTTTTGCACGCCCTCTTGAACATGGTAAGGTGGAAATCAAAGCACAGTGGGAATCACACAAGACTCTGTGACGATCTCGGGTCTACAGATTAACCTGCACCAGTGTCACCAGAGAACTGCCATCTGACGTGAGGTATAATACCATCTGGGAGTTCTCGACGAGTCCGTCCAGTGTACCTAGTCTCCATTGAGCACCCGTATATCATCTCTGATGTCAAACACCAATGGATATGGGATCATCTATCGCCCATCAACATGGGTCGAGAAGGTAAACGCTAGTCTACTCTGGTATATCGATGCCCCATCTCGATACACCCACGACTAGGGACCTTGAAGGCTGTACTTATGGACTACCATGTCCCCACTAGTATGATCCGCATCATAGTCCAGGTAGTCATGTACACATCCTAAGGGCTTTACCAACATGAAACAGAGAGACAATCAGTGTACATGTTAAGGTAAAGAGTGCCCAGATAGCATACTATCATGTCGAGCAAGAAAGTCCTCCCTATATATGTCCAAGCATCCACTACAATATACATCTTATGTATAGTAATGGCCTCTAGGGCATACATATAACTAACAATCTACCACTTGCACTAGGGCCATCTGATAACAGTGGTTGTAGTATCTCATACTCAACCATCCCATAATAGTCTCTCTCTGGGAAAAGGCCTTTGTGAGTGGATCCGCTGTGTTGCCCTCTGAGTCTACTCTCCTAACCTCGATCCCCTGGAGATCAACCATCTCCATGATCAGGTGATACTGCCTTAGAATATGTCTGGATCACTGATGGGACGGGCGTTCCTAGGCATAAGCCACAACTCCATTGTCACACAATGGTAGGAACGAAGTTCATCTCATGAACTAATATACACCCAGACTGACACTTTGGTAGCATCTTTGGTAACGGTCTTGCAAAGTCTTGTCTTAATCAAGATATGGTCGCTACCTGGAGAGAGAGAGAGAAGAAAACACTCTGCGTGCGCTCTTGCAAGATCTTTCCTTTGGTAACGATGTGTCTTGCCTTTAATCGTCTAGTATGCCACGGTATCTATCTTGAAACTCTTCCAACATACCGTCCCTCTACTGAGAGTAAAGACAATGCTTGTGACTGACTTTCAGTCGTCCTTATCACCCTGGAACTTTTCCAGTGATTTTCCCCAGGATCAATTGATACCATCTCACTACAACTAGTGAGTATCCTAACATCCAATTAGATCTATCGCATAGATCCAAAACCCAGGATTTAGTAGGTATCACTTTGATCCTATATGTAGAATCCTTGTGATAAGCGGAGATTGACCGAGCGTAGCATAGGAAACTCCTTTCCTATCAAGAGTATGTTATCCACGTACTCTACGAGGATCTCCACCATACTCTCTACTACCTTTTTGTATATACAAGGTTTATCTACCATTTTGATGATGTCAAACTCTTTGACTTCCACATTAAAAACAGACGTTCCAACTCCGTGATGCCTGCTTTATCACATAAAACATCTTACACATGTTTCCGCTGCTCCCACTGTCTACGAAGCTCTCTGACAGTGTACTTATAGACTCTCTCTACTAAAACATCATTTAGAAAAGCAGTCATGACACCCGACCGCCAGATATCGTAGTCATGGTATGTAGCCGTGGCAAGTAGGTTCTGGATGGACTTAAGCATAGCTTTGAAAGTCTCAACTTTTCCATGTACACCAAGTAATCTTCTCAAGATATACTTGCTCCTGATGGAGATTTAACCCTTCAGATAAGGCAACCAAAGTTCATACTTTGTTGGTGTATAAGGATTCCATCTCAGATCGCTAAGCATCCAGCCATTCTTACAGAGTCCCACTCCTGATGGCCAGCTCGAAACTAGTTGGGTCATCATCTCATGATGCAATCCTCGCTCCCACTGTCATAGAGAACTGAAGTATCTCTTTGGTGGGTGAGGAACCCTACTTGATCGGCGGAGAGGCTGAGGTCCGTTAGAAACTATTGAATCCTTTGGTTCTACCAAATCAACAGCTGCAGTTTGTATAGCTGGAACTCTTTCCAGTTCTACCTCATGTCCACTAATTTCTTCACAAGAAATTCCTTTTCACAAAGGTGGCATGCTGAGAAACAAAACATCTTTTGTTCCTCGGTTTGGTAGAAGATATTCCCTTGCGAATGCTTGGGATATCCAACAAACTTCTACAGAACTAACTTTGCCTCGAGCTTGTCCGGATTATGCTTTTAGACATAGGCTGGACAACCCCAAATCTTAACAAACTTAAGATATAGGCTCTTCCCTTTCCATATCTCATATGAAGTGGTAGGCAACTGATTTGATCGGAACCCTATTCAATAGGTATGCAACTTCACAAGTGCATAACTCCCTAAAAGGAATTAGGAAACTCAGTAGTACTCATCATAGAGCGCACCATATCAAATAGGGTGCGATTGCTCCGCCCCGATACACCGACGTGCTGTGGTGTAAGCGGAGGAGTAATTTTGAGAGAGAATCTCATTCTCCTTTAGTATAGTCCAGGAATTCCGTGCTCAAGTATTCTCCTCCCAGATCTCATCAAAGGACATAATACTTATACCCGTTTTGGTTCTCTACTTCTAACTTATATTCTGTGAATATCTCAAAAGGTTCGGACTTTTGTTTCAACAGGAACATATGTCTGAATCTTGAGAGATAATCAGAGAATGTAATGAGGTACAAAGAATCGGTCTTGGCATGTGTAGAAAGGGGACCTTCATACATCAACATGTATCATCCCAAGAGCTCACTAACTCTTTCTCTGTTTCCTATAAACAGAGCTATGGTCATCTTATCTGTGTGACATGACCGGCAAGTTTCACAAGATGTAAATTCAAACTAATTTAAATATGCATCTATATGTAACTTCAGCTAGTCGGGTCACATTGATATGACCTAGTCTACAATACCTCAAGAAGGATTTGTTCATTTCTGAACTCTTCCTCTTGTGCGTGTTCTGTACGTTAAGAACTGTGGTTTGATTTAGAACGTCTATGCTTTTAGATAACGTGCCTGAACCGATCAACTCTTGATATAGGAAATGTTCAAAACATTATCCAACAATACAAAATTATATCCTTTCTTTACTAATAAAGAGACTGATATGATGTTGTATATCAGGTTCGGTATCTAATAACATTCGTTCAAAATCAATGTATTCTGGTAATACAGGGTGATAACTACCAACAGATTTGGCTGCAACACTTGCACCATTTCTATCTCATGAAACTTATCACCCATTCTCAGTTCTTTACCTATCTGTAGCCCATGTAACAAATTACATATGTGGGATCCTGATCCGGTATCACATACCCAGGACGTAAAGGATACTAAGAAACAGTTCTTGGTAATGAACACACCCGAAGAAGATGCATCAGCATGCACTTTCTTCGTTCGAGCGGCACGGGAATTCTGGTAATCCCCAATTTGCTGCACTATCTTATAACAATTATAAGTTGGAGCGGGACCAACGTTCCCTAGCGCAGTATTACAAGCGGGTTCGGTCAATAAATCCATATTATTATCTTGATTAAGACATGATATGGTCGCTACCTGGAGAGAGAGAGAGAAGAAAACACTCTGCGTGCGCTCTTACAAGATCAGATTGGTTATATATTTTATCTAATTAGGATGGCTCCCACTGTTTTTATCAAATCTTCCTTCAAACCCTAAAAGGAAAGACTAGCCGGGATTAATTACACCCTACAACTTCGCCAATCTTTCAGCCAGGCTAGTGTCGGTACTTTGAGGGAGGTTCCCCGTGCTTTCGCACGGACCTAATTAAAGTTCCCCGTGTTTTCCCAGAGGCGCAACCCCGTTGTCCCAGAGGCGCAACCCCGTTGACACCTTTCTAGACACCTACTTGATCGGCTAATTGTCCTGTGTAAAACTCTCCCAGGAGTAACAATTACTCGCAGTGGGTATCGGGATCCAACTATCTCATAGAAGGTATGCAATATCATTGCAAATTTCAACACTTGAAATTCCCGATAATCTTTTGCCCCCAGCGTCCCATGACCTTGACGCAGGCCAACAAACCATAGTGCGCTAGTCAAGTTCAACCCGTCATTTCTTGATTGAATTAAACCCACCTGTACGACCCTTGACGCAGGCCAACAAAGTCGCATGACTACCTTAATCCAATCTGCATAATATGCATAAACATATAAATACTAGTTAGCTACCGCACACTACGCCTTGACGCAAGCCAACAAACGTAGCACGAATACTAAGTAGGACTTATCTGAAATGACGGAGGGCTACGACAGGTTTTTCTGAAAACCTATTGCGTAATGAACTTGATATCGTTATAGAATCAAATAATTTTAAAATGGAGTGTTTTTTAGGATTTAGCTAGTTTCGCTAAAGAGGTCACTCCTGGTGAAGGGATCTCGGCTCTTTCCTCGTCGAGTGAGGTGCATGATATATCACATATATCACTATGCAAAGCAAAAACTGCAAAGGCAATCAAAAGAAAAACCAAGCGTTGTAGCATCTTCCAGTTATTGCTAAAGCGGTCACTCCCGGTGAAGGGATCTCGGCCCTTTCCTTATCGAATAAGGTGCAGGATGTTCTACAAGGAACACCGCTATGCAAAGCAAGAACTGTAGCTACCTTGTTTTTCAAAATTCGATTCCACAATATCTTTTAGGTTTCTTTACATTCATTAATCACATTAATGAAGTCCCATCATTTAAGTCACCTAAACATCACAGAAAAATACGACGTACACTTATGTCATCCGCATTCGCCTTGATGTCCCTTCGTGCACCGTTAGGTTAGGTAACTAACGGCAGAGCGGGGCAGGGCTAGCGCGGGTGTAAAACATAATTAACGTCTATATAATATATCATATATACTATATACAGTATCCATCTCAACATATCAAATGATCACATCACAGATATCGCAGCAGAAGAAACATATGAAACATTAGATATACTAGGACGTCCGTGTTTTATTTTGAGCCTCTATAAAACACGGATTCCACGGTTGCGATGAATAGCTAAACCCACACCCCTAGACCCCTACGAGAGCGGCAAGCAACCCTACCAATTCTAGAGTTAGGAGACCCGGACTCGACTCCTCAAGTTGGTCTCCCACTGGACCCTAGAACGCGGTTACTTGTGCTCCCTTCCTTGGGTCTACCTAATGCGGAAAAGTAAATAATATACAATGGTGACATCAACCTCATCCCGGAAGTGCCCCAATAAAAGAATATTGCATACATTTAATTTTACATGAATGAAAATAAAAACCGTCATCTCACATAAAACCCCCGGCTATTCAAAAATGCGACGATCCAATATAACATATCCAGCAACACATAACATCACATGTCATCAACATAAGTAAATATGCGCATCCCAATAATCGTTGACATATAGTAACGAAACCGGCGATATTACATATTACACTTACGGTCGCAGAAAAGAAAGTGTAAAACTACAACATTTGGAATCCACAATCTCTTTAGACATCATAAATCCGAAATATCACATACTTCGTATTTCATGCCTAACTATATGAATTCCACATATTGTATCACATTTCAGATAAATAGACAGTATTAAAGTTTCCGATCGAATAATCAAATACCCAAGATTTCCTAAATAGCACAACACTTGATAGGAGTTTAAAAATTCCAAAATACGTCACAGTACCAACGGTCCAGCCGTAGATGGGTCAAGCCAACACCTCATATATGGCACGCCATACTTCCCCAAACCCTAAGGTTTAGAGGCGGTTCAGACGGTCACATAATCGAGTTAAGGTTTGTGTTCTTCTAGATGGTCCATCGCGTTACTTGCACGTTTTTCCAAAAGATTCAAAATCAAGAAAAATTCAACTCTTGAAAGTTTTTCGTGCCGGGAAAAATGAGTTAATGATATCCGTTCGAACATTTTAATACTTTCTAAATTATCCGAAAAACATAACGAAATTAAATTTTCCGATCGAATCAACGTATACAAAATAATCCCCAGAACACTCAACACTTGAGGCAGATTAAAAATACCCAGAAGAATGTACAAGTACCTACGGATATTACTGCACAGAACACTAACCCTAATTCTACTATTCCGCCGCGGAACCGCCGCGCAAGCAAGGTATTTCCGAGGTTCCGCGGCGCTTTGGTGGAATTGGGATGTTGTGTTTTACAGTAACTCTTAGAATTCCCTGCTGATTTTTTTGAGTATTTTTAATGCAGAGAAAAACACATTTTTACAAAATTTCCAGAGAGGGGGTCTAGCTCGATATATCAGGGTTCGATCGGAGTTTTAACTTCGTAAACACGTCGCCTAATGCTCTAGCTAGGCTCTGATACCACTGTAGGGTTACTAGGCACTCTAACAAGGTTCTACATGGCATCAACCAAACCCGATTATAATTTTAGCCGTGCCGAACAACCCTAAACAAGATCTTTGCTAGATAATTAGGGTTTCACATGCAAGTAAATACCATTTACATCTAAGTGAATACAAAATACAACCTTTGTAGATCGGTCCTTCACTTCATATGCTCCTTGTAATAGTCCCTTCGCTGCGATCATCGTGCTCCCGGACTCTTGGACGGCTCCATGAGAAGATAGCAATGGTATTGCTTGAAGTCTTTGAGGCCGAAGATGATCTACGTCGAGGGAATACGAACTCAAGCTTCTACTTCACTAACTAGAGAATTAGTGAAGCAAACACCCTAAACTAAAGTGCTAGTCTGGTAGAGGATGATGAAATAGGAAATGGGTACACTTTAGAATTTCTTTTCTCACTATATTTCTCTCTCTTTATCAAACCCTAGCAAGCATTTGAAGGAGGAAGAATATGAGCTCAAAAATGAGAATGAAAAACTAATCAAGAGAGAGAGAGCTAACCATGGGTGAGTGGGTATCATATACTAACTTATGTAGAGACATAACCATGGCTAATTATAGTGGTCAGGTTTATAAATATCCTAAGTAAAACAAAACTAGTGGACTTTGGTCAATGCAATCATAAGCTTCATGAAGCTTCTTGCACTTGAACAATTATCCACTAATTTTATATTTATTTTGTATATTAAAGCTTCACCAATATAATTATAATGGTATATGTCTCATACACCTATATAGAGTGTATCAACAACCATGATATAAAATGAACACAAATAAATATATATCACATATATATTAAGTTGTGCACAAGTGAGAAAAACAAATGCTTAAGTGAACCAATGTTAGTTAATGTAAATTAGTATATCTAATATACAGTTATACACTAAATTATTAAATCAACACTGGACTTAATAATCCAGTTATATCTCATATAACCGACTAACATCAAATGTATCGACTTATCGAATCAACCCTTGATTCGATAACCTGGTTATATCACATATAACCGATCAATACAAACATCATGAGAATAGAATACGGTATCACATACTCGCATCATTCTCGGTCCCGCTCATATCACATATGCGCTCCAATTTCGTTTTGCCTGAGCCAGTAAATCCTCTATGTAGGACTCTAAAGACTCGTCAATACGCCGGCAGTAGGTGATGATCATATCAAGCACCCACAAGCCGTAAGCGGTACTACCTGGACGTAACGGCTACCCGGGTATTGAGCGATCAGAAGATCAGCAAGCAAGCCCGCTCCAACTCCTGCAAAAAGCCTGACAGTGACACTACCGTACAGTCCGGTCTCCTCGTTTGATATGTCGCATATCATGTCTAGGGGTGGTAAACGTCAGACCCCAATAACCGATAAGTCATACCGATATGAGGCTCATAACGGGTCGAGAAACTACTAGTAACACTTACCAGTAAATCTTTTAACCAGCCCTGGCCAGGGACTTCCCTGTTATGGCCAATCGAGTATAGCGCAACATCAACCCCTAATACCGGGAAAGACGAAACCCCTCCTATCGCTCATTGCCTCCATGTGACTCGGGACTGTACCCAAAAACCACTGTTTTGCATGCCTTCTTGGACGTGGTAAGGTGGAAATCAAAGCACAGTGGGAATCACACAAGACTCTATGACGATCTCGGGTCTACAGACTAACCTGCACCAGTGTCACCAGAGAACTGCCATCTGACGTGAGGTATAATACCATCTGGGAGTTCTCGGCAAGTCCGTCCTGTGTACCCAGTCTCCACTGAGCACCCGTACATCATCTCTGATGTCAAACACCAATGGATATGGGATCATCCATCGCCCATCTACATGGGTCGAGAAGGTATACGCTTGTCTACTCTGGTATATCGATGCCCCGTCTCGATACACCCATGACTAGGGACCTTGAAGGCTGTACTTATGGACTACCATGTCCCCACTAGTATGATCCGCATCATAGTCCAGGTAGTCAAGTACACATCCTAAGGGCTTTACCAACATGTAACAGAGAGACAATCAGTGTACATGTTAAGGTAAAGAGTGACCAGATAGCATACTATCATGTCGAGCAAGAAAGTCCTCCCTATATATGTCCAAGCATCCACTACAATATACATCTCATGTATTGTAATGGCCTCTAGGGCATACATATAACTAACAAAGATTATGCAAGAGTACCAGCCTCCGTATAATTCGGCATAGGCGAGATCGGAAGAGACCTTGAGCACGTTCCTTCCAGGACACTGCTGCAATAAGATTTGCACCGAGGATCAGATGTGTCATATGTATTCAGAGGACTAGAGGCCGACGTCAGTGACGTGCTGCTTTACGAGTGGTCATACTAATTGGTCGAGAGATGACCAGAGAAGTGCCACAGCGGAATTGTTCCGGTTAGCACACCTGACCGGGACGATGAGCCGATGGATTGCGAGATCATTAATCCACAGAGGAAATGAGGACCCAGAGATAGAGGACGCCAGACCGGGAGTAGGAGGCAAGCGGATGTTCTTGCTCCACTTGTTTGGCGCACCGACACATTTTTCGACATTGAATGAGGTGTACCTCAATGTCATTTTTTGCGATTTGCGTTTGTGATCTGAGTATCATGCTTATACGCTTGGATTTGAGTTTTGATGATTGAGATTCATGATATTGTTTTCGTGCACCATGGCTGCACCTACTGGGTATTTACATTTTGTGCATAGTTATGACACTTGATATTGATTTCGTACCTTGGTAGCACGTGTTTATGATTTCGTGGATTTCATACAGTTAATTTGACTTTGTGCATATAGTACGCACTCGATTTGAATTATGCACTCGGTATAGCTTACATGTGCTTGCAGTGCATTGATACAGATTTTGTGCACATAATTGCACACGTTTTTGGATTTTATGCACCTTGGTACACTCGGTGATGTTTTTATATGCATTTGAGTTATTGATGCATTTCCGTGCACTTGTTGCACCCGATTTGTATTTTGTGCAATTGTTGCAGTAAGTTTTTACGCCGTACATTTGTTGCACTGTATTTGTATTTCGTGCACTGGATGCACTGTATTTGTATTTCGTGCACTGGATGCACTGGAGTTGTATTTCGTGCACTGGATGCACTGGAGTTGTATTTCGTGCACTGGATTGTAGGGTTACTAGGCATACTAAGGAGGCACTACAAAGAATCGACCATGCCGGATTAAAAAATTTAGGTGCCTAACAACCCGAAGCAAGATTGTTAACTAGATATTAGGCGAATCAAAAGCAAGTAAATCACATTTACACTAAAGGAAAGGGACTACAACCTTTGTAGATCCGGTCCTCCACTTCCAAAGCTCCGCGACGATGTCCCTTCGCTGCGATCAACCAACCCCCGGACTCTCGGACGGCTCCATGAGGAAATTGCAACGGGATCGCTTGAAGTCTTCGGTGCCGAAGTTGATCTACGCCGAGAGAATACTGACTCAAGCTTCTACCTCACTAACCACAGAATTAGTGAAGCAAACACCCTAAACTAAAGTGCTAGTCTAGTAGAGGATGGTGAGATAGGAAGTGGGTTCTCTTTAGATTTTGATTTCTCACTTGGATTCATCACTTGATCATTTTCTAGCAAGCTTTTCTTTTTCTTCATCAAGAAGAAGAAGAAGGAAAAGAATGAATTATCAATCAAAGAAAATCAAGTGAAGAGTTATCATAATGCAACCATGGGTGAGGTTAACTCATGTAGAGATTAAACTAGGGTTTAGGTATAATGGTTAGGTTAAAGGAAAAAACAAAATGGTAGACTTTTTCAAAGATGCATGAAGCATCATGAAGCTTCTTGCATAAAACAAAGAAAGCCACTACCATTTTATTTTTGCCAAAAATGAATAAAATAAATAAATAAATAAATCAAACCCTAACCATTAACCTAATCACAGTTTAAAGCATACACACACCCAAGTTTGCATGTATCATCAAACATGATACAAACTTGTGCACAAAAATATATCACATATACAACTTGTGCACATTAAGTGAGAAAATCAATCTTAAGTGAACCAATACTAGTTAATGTAAAGTAATATATCAAATATATAATTATACATTAAATCATTAAATCAACACTTGATTTAACGATCCGGTCATATCGCATATAACCGACTAATATCAATGTATCGACTTATCGAATCAACACTTGATTCGATAACTAGGTTATATCGCATACAACCAATCGATACTATCATCGGGAGAATAGAATACGGTATCACATACTCATATCATTCTCGGTCCCGCACATTTCAAATATGCGCTCCTATCTCGTTTTGCCTGAGCCAGTACAACCTCTATGTAGGACTCTAAAGACTCGTCAATACGCCGGCAGTAGGTGATGATCATATCAAGTACCCATAAGCCGTCAGCGGTAATAGCTGGACGTAATGGCTACCCGGGTATTGAGCCATTAGAAGATCAGCAAGCAAGCCTGCTCCAACTTCTGTAAAAGCCTGACAGTGACACTACCGTACAGTCCGGTCTCCTCGTCTGATATGTCGCATATCAAGTCTAGGAGTGGTAAACGTCAGACCCCAATAACCGATAAGTCATGCCGATATGAGGCTCATAACGGGTCGAGAAACTACTGGTAACACTTACCAGTATATCTCTAAACCAGCCCTGGCCAGGGACTTCTCTGTTATGGCCAATCGAGTATAGCGCAACATCAACCCCCAATACTGGGAGAGACGAAACCCCTCCTTTCGCTCATTGCCTCCATGTGACTCAGGACTGTACCCAAAAACCACCGTTTTGCACGCCCTCTTGGACGTGGTAAGGTGGAAATCAAAGCACAGTGGGAATCACACAAGACTTTATGACGATCTCGGGTCTACAGACTAACCTGTACCAGTGTCACCAGAGAACTGCCATCTGACGTAAGGTATAATACCATCTGCGAGTTCTCGGCAAGTCCGTCCAGTGTACCCAGTCTCCACTGAGCACCCGTATATCATCTCTGATGTCAAACACCAATGGATATAAGATCATCCATCGCCCATCTGTATGGGTCGAGAAGGTATACGCTAGTCTACTCTGGTATATCGATGCCCTGTCTCGATACACCCATGACTAGGGACCTTGAAGGATGTACTTATGGACTACCATGTCCCCACTAGTATGATCCACATCACAGTGTAGGTAGTCAAGTACACATCCTAAGGGCTTTACCAACATGTAACAGAGAGACAATCAGTATACACGTTAAGGTAAAGAGTAACCAGATAGCATACTATCATGTCGAGCAAGAAAGTCCTCCCTGTATATGTCCAAGCATCCACTACAATATACAACACATGTATAGTAATGGCCTCTAGGGCTTGCACTAGGGCCATCTGATAACAGTGGTTGTAGTATCTCATACTCAACCATCCCATAATAGTCTCTCTCTGGGAAAAGGCCTTTGTGAGTGGATCCGCCGTGTTGTCCTCTGAGTCTACTCTCCTGACCTCGATCCCCTGGAGATCAACTATCTCCATGATCAGGTGACACTGCCTAAGAATTATATCTGGATCACTGATGGGACGGGCGTTCCCAGGCATAAGCCACAACTCCATCGTCACACAATGGTAGGAACGAAGTTCATCTCATGAACTTATACAAATATCCAGACTGCCTCTTTGGTAGCATCTTTGGTAACGATGTATCTTGCCTTTAATCATCTAGTATGTCACTGTATCTAGTTTGGAACTCTTCCAACATACTGTCCCTTTACTGAGGGTAAAGACAATGCCTGTGACTGACATTCAGTCGTCCTTATCACGCTGGAACCCTTCCAGTGATTGTCCCGAGGATCGATTGATACCATCTCACTACAACTAGTGAGAATCCTAACATCCAATTAGATCTATCTCAAAGATCCAAAATCCAGGATTTATTAGGTATCACTTTGATCTTATATGGAGAATCCTTGTGATAAGCGGAGATTGATCGAGCGTAGCATAGGAAAATCTTTCCCTATCATGAGTATGTCATCCACGTACTCTACGAGGATCACCACCATACTCCCTACTATCTTTTTGTATATACAAGGTTCATCTACCATTTTGATGAAGTCAAACTCTTTGACTCCCACATCAAAACAGATGTTCCAACTCCGCGATGCCTGCTTTATCACATAAAACATCTTGCACACGTTTCCGCTGCTCCCACTGTCTACGAGGCCCTCTGGCTGTGTACTTTTAGACACACTCTTCTAAAACATCGTTTAGAAAAGCTGTCATGGCACCCAACCGCCAGATATCGTAGTCATGGTATGTAGCCGTGGCAAGTAGGATCTGGATGGACTTAAGCATAGGCTCCAGAAAAGGTTTCATCATTATCCATACCCGGTCAATGATGCAAACCTTTAACAAGTCTAGCTTTGAAAGTCTCAACTTTTCCATGTATACCAAGTAAACTTCTCAAGATATACTTGCTCCTGATGGGGATTTAACCCTTCAGACAAAGCAACCAAAGTCCATACTTTGTTTGTGTATAAGGATTCCATCTCAGATCGATAAGCATCCAGCCATTCTTACAGAGTCATACTCCTGATGGCCAGCTCGAAACTAGTTGGGTTATCATCTCATGATGCAATCCTCACTCCCACTGTCATAGAGAAACTGAAGTATCTCTCAGGTGGGTAAGGAACCCTACTAGATCGGCGGAGAGGCTGAGGTTCGTTGGAATCTACTGAATCCTTTGGTTCTACCAAATCATCTACTGTAATTTGTATAGCTGGAACCTTTTCCAGTTCTACCTCATGACCACTAATTTCTTCTCAAGAAATTCCTTTTCACAAAGGTGGCATGTTGAGAAACAAAACATTTTTGTTCCTTGGTTTGGTAGAAGATATTCCCTTGCTAATGCTTGGGATATCCAACAAACTTCCATAGATCTTACTTTGCCTCGAGCTTGTCCGGATTATGCTTTTAGACATAGGCTGGACAACCCCAAATCTTAACTGACTTAAGATATGGGCTCCTCTTATTCCATATCACATATAAAGTGGTAGGCATCAGATTTGATTTGAACCCTATTCAATAGGTATGCAACTTCATAAGTGCATAACTCCCAAAAGGAAATAGGAAACTCAGTAGTACTCATCATAGAGAACACCATATCATATAGGGTGTTATTGCTCCGCCCCGATACACCGACGCGCTGTGATGTATACGAAGGAGTAATGCTGAGAGAGAATCTTATTCTCCTTTAGAATAATCCAGGAATTCCGTGCTCAAGTATTCTCCTCCTTGATCGCATCAAAGGACATAATACTTGTACCTATTTTGGTTCACTACTTCTAACTTATATTCTGTGAATATCTCAAAAGGTTCGGACTTGTGTTTCAACAGGAACATATGTCTGAATCTTGAGAGATCAACAGAGAATGTAATGAAGTACAAAGAACCGGTCTTGGTATGTGTAGAAAGGGGACCTTTATACAACAACATGTATCATCCCAAGAGTTCACTAACTCTTTCTCTGTTTCTAATAAACGGAGCTATGGTCATCTTATCTCTGTGATATGACCAGCAAGTTTCACAAGATGTAAATTTAAACTAATTTAAATATGCATCTTTATGTAACTTCATCTAGTCGGGTCGTATTGATATGACCTAGTCTACAATACCTCAAGAAGGATTCGTTCATTTCTGAACTCTTCCTCTTGTGTGTGTTCTGTATACTAAGAACTGTAGTTTGATTTAGAACGTCAATGCTTTTAGATAACGTACCTGAACCGATCAACTTTTGATATAGGAAATGTTCAAAACATTATCCAACAATACAAAATTATATCCTTTCTTTACTGATAAAGAGACTGATATGATTTTGTATATCAGGTTCGGTATCTAATAACATTTGTTCAAAATCAATGTATTCTGGTAATACAGGGTGATAGTGACCGACAGACTTAGCTGCAACACTTGCACCGTTTTCTATCTCATGAAACTTATCACCCGTTCTCAGTTCTTTACCTATCTGTAGCCCATGTAACAGATTACATTTGCAGGATCCCGATCCGGTATCATATACCAAGGACGTAAAGGACATTGAGAAACAGTTCTTTGTAATGAACATACCCGAAGATGATGCATCAGTATGCACTTTCTTCGTTTGGGCGGCACGGGAATTCAGGTAATCCCCAATTTCCTGCTCTGTCTTATAACAGTTATAAGTTGGAGCGGGACCAACGTTCCCCAGCTCAGTATAACAAGCGGGCTCGGTCAAATAATCGTATTATTATCTTGATTAAGGCGTGATATGGTCCCTACCTGGAGAGAGAGAGAAGAAAACACTCTGCGTGCGCTCTTGCAAGATCAGATTGGTTATTATTTTATCTAATCAGGACGGCTCCCACTGTTTTTATCAAATCTTCCTTCAAACCCTAAAAGGAAAGACTAGCCGGGATTAATTACACACTACAAGTTCTCCAATCTTTCAGCCAGGCCAGTGTCGGTACTTTGAGGGAGGTCCCCCGTGCTTTCGCACGAACCTAATTAATGTAAACCTCGTTTTCTCAGAGGAGTAACCTCGTTAACACCTTTCTAGACACCTACTTGATCGGCTAATTGTTATGTGTAAAACTCTCCCAGGAGTAACTCTTACTCGCAGCGGGTATCGGGATCCAACTATCTCATAGAGGGTATGCAATCTCATTGCAAATTTCAACACTTGAAATTCCCGATAATTTTGCCCCTAACCTCCTATGACCTTGACAAAGGCCAACAAACCATAGGATGCTAGTCAAGTTCAACCCGTCATTTCCTGATTGAATTAAACCCACCCGCACGACCCATGACAAAGGCCAACAAGGTCGCACGACTACCCTAACCCAATCTGCATCATATGCATAAGCAGATAAGCACCGGTCAGCTACCGCACACTACGCCTTGACAAAGGCCAACAAACGCAGCACGAATACTAACTACTACTTATCTGAAATGACGGAGGGCTACGACAGGTTTTTCAGAAAACCTATTGCGTAATGAACTTAATATCGTTGTAGAATCAAATGATTTTGAAATGGAGTGTTTTTGAGGCTTTTCTAGTTTCGCTAAAGGGGTCACTCCCAGTGAAGGGATCGTCAGCTCTTTCCTCATCGAATAAGGTGCAGGATATATCATATATATCACTATGCAAAGCAAAAACTCCAAAAGCAATCAAAAGACAAACCGAGGGGTGTAGCATCTGCCAGTCATTGCTAAAGGGGTCACTCCCGGTGAAGGGATCTCGGCCCTTTCCTTATCGAATAAGGTGCAGGATGTTCTACAAGGAACGCCGCGATGCAAAGCAAGAACCGTAGCTACCTGTTTTTAAAAATTCGATTCCACAACATCTTTAGGTTTCTTTTTCTTTCATTAATCATATTAATGAAGTCCCATCATTTAAGTTACCTAAACATCACAGATAAATACGACGTACACTTATGCCATCCGCATTCGCCTCGATGTCCCCTCGTGCACCGTTAGGTTAGGTAACTAACGGCAGAGCGGGGCAGGGCTAGCGCGGGTGTAAAACATAAGTAACTTCTATATAATATATCATATATACTATATACTGTATCTATCACAGAACATCACATGATCACATCACAAATATCGCAGCAGAAGAATCATATGAAACATTGGATATAGTAGGACGTCCGTGTTTTCAATACGATCCAGTATAAAACACGGATTCCACGGTCGCGATGAATAGCCAAACCCACACCCCTAGACCCCTACGAGAGCGGCAAGCAACCCTACCAATTCTAGAGTTAGGAGACCCGGACTTGACTCTTCGAGTTGATCTCCCACTGGACTCCAGAACCCGGTTACTCGTGCCCTCCTCCTTGGGTCTATCCTAGTGCGGAAAAGTAAATAATATACAAAAGGTGACATCTTCCGCAACCTGGAAGTGCCCCAATAAAAGAATATTACATACAAGTTTTTACATGAATGAAAATGAAAAACACTCATCTCACATAAAACCCCCGGCTATTCAAAATGCGACGATCCAATATAACATATCAAGCAACACATAACATCACATGTCATCAACGTAAGTAAATATGCGCATCCCAATTGTCGTTGACATATAGCAACGAAACCGGCGATATCACATATTACACTTACGGTCGCAGAAAAGAAAGTGTAAAACTACAACAGTTAGAATCCGTAACCTCCTTAGACATCACATGCCTAACCAAATGAATTTCTTAGACATCGCATGCCTAACAATTATAAACCCCGCATTTTAGTCTCATTTATCGAAAACTCTTTTCAATATCAAGTCGGGCAATTCAACAGGATTCCCGACATTTTGATCGAATGCTCGTCGTAAACTTTAGTAGACGGCCGCACCCTCGATACCGTCGACGAAGTGCACCAAGGCAGAACACCGCTACCGCGAGCACCCGAACGGATGCTTTCGGCGACGGGGTTCTCCTACAGTCACTTGGTCGGGGCTAAGGGGTGTAAATGTCTATTAAGTTTATCCGGCGAGTATCCGCGTACGCTACGTGATTGCGAAGGACTTTAGATCACATCAAAATTCCGTGGCAACCGATCAAGTGAGACTAAACTGCTATGTTTATAACATCCAAATCAGTTATCTCATAACTACATGTGGGTTCCAAATATTGTATCTCATTCCAGATAAATAGAAAATGTTAAACTTTCCGATCGAACAATCAAACACCCAATATTTCCCGAAACAGCTCAATTCTTGAAATAAGTTTAAAAACATCCACTTCATGCCACAGTACCAACGGTCCAGCCATAGAAGGGTCAAGCCAACGCCTCACATGTGGCACGCTGTACTGCCCTAAACCCTAAGGTTCAAAGGGCAGTTCAAGACGGTCATATAATCGAGTTAAGGTTTGTTATCATCTAGAGGGACCATCGCGTTACTTGCACTACTTAGAACGTTATTAAACTACGGAAAAATCCAACAATTGGAAATTTCCCGGCGGGGGAAAAAATGGGTATTTATATCCGGTCGAACTTTTTAACATGTTCTAAATTACCCGGAAAAACACATAGACAAAATTAGACAATCCGATCGAATCTACGAACTCCCAATATAACCCAGAAAACTTAACTCTTTAGTAAACTTTAAAAATTCCCAGAAAAAACAGGCATTGCATACGGGTATTACTGTACAAAGCACGTGACAAGATGCTCCTATATAGCTGCGGAACCGCCGCAAATGCCAGGGTGGGGCCGCGGTTCCGCGGCGCTTTAGTCGAGTTAGGTGCACGTGCTTCACAGTAATTCCTAGAAAACCCTGCTGTATTTTTTGGATATTTTTAATTTGGAAAATCCACTGTTTTGAAAAATAAACAGAGAAGGGTTAAATCTAGGGTTTCGGGGCTCGATCGGGTTTCTAACTTCGTCTACTCATCGCCTAAAACTCTAGCTAGGCTCTGATACCACTGTAGGATTACTAGGCACACTAAGGAGGCTCTATAAAGCGTCGACCATGCCGGATTAAAAAATCTAGGTGCCTAACAACCCGAAGCAAGATCGTTAACTAGATATTAAGCGAATCAAAAGCAAGTAAATCACATTTACACTAAAGGAAAGGGACTACAACCTTTGTAGATCCGGTCCTCTACTTCCAAAGCTCCGCGACGACGTCCCTTCGCTGCGATCAACCAACTCCCAGACTCTCGGACGGCTCCATGAGGAAATTGCAACGGGATCGCTTGAAGTCTTCGGTGCCGAAGATGATCTACGTCGAGTGAATACTGACTCAAGCTTCTACCTCACTAACCATAGAATTAGTGAAGCAAACACCCTAAACTAAAGTGCTAGTCTAGTAGAGGATGGTGAGATAGGAAGTGGGTACTCTTTAGATTTTGATTTCTCACTTGGATTCATCACTTGATCATTTTCTAGCAAGCTTTTCTTTTTCTTCATCAAGAAGAAGAAGAAGGAAAAGAATGAATTATCAATCAAAGAAAATCAAGTGAAGAGTTATCATAATGCAACCATGGGTGAGGTTAACTCATGTAGAGATTAAACTAGGGTTTAGGTATAATGGTTAGGTTAAAGGAAAAAACAAAATGGTTGACTTTTTCAAAGATGCATGAAGCGTCATGAAGCTTCTTGCATAAAACAAAGAAAGCCACTACCATTTTATTTTTGCCAAAAATGAATAAAATAAATAAATAAATCAATCAAACCCTAACCATTAACCTAATCATAGTTTAAAGCATACACACACCCAAGTTTGCATGTATCATCAAACATGATACAAACTTGTGCACAAAAATATATCACATATACAACTTGTGCACATTAAGTGAGAAAATCAATCTTAAGTGAACCAATACTAGTTAATGTAAAGTAATATATCAAATATATAATTATACATTAAATCATTAAATCAACACTTGATTTAACGATCCGGTCATATCGCATATAACCGACTAATATCAATGTATCGACTTATCAAATCAACACTTGATTCGATAACTAGGTTATATCGCATACAACCAATCGATACTATCATCGTGAGAATAGAATACGGTATCACATACTCATATCATTCTCGGTCCCGCACATTTCAAATATGCTCTCCTATCTCGTTTTGCCTGAGCCAGTACAACCTCTATGTAGGACTCTAAAGACTCGTCAATACGCTGGCAGTAGGTGATGATCATATCAAGAACCCACAAGCCATCAGGGGTACTAGCTGGACGTAACGGCTACCCGAGTATTGAGCGATCAGAAGATCAGCAAGCAAGCCCGCTCCAACTCCTGTAAAAGCCTAACAGTGACTACCGTACAGTCCGGTCTCCTCGTCTGATATGTCGCATATCAAGTCTAGGGGTGGTAAACGTCAGACCCCAATAACCGATAAGTCATGCCGATATGAGGCTCATAACGGGTCGAGAAACTACTGGTAACACTTACCAGTATATCTCTAAACCAGCCCTGGCCAGGGACTTCCCTGTTATGGCCAATCGAGTATAGCGCAACATCAACCCCCAATACCGGGAGAGACGAAACCCCTCCTATCGCTCATTGCCTCCATGTGACTCGGGACTGTACCCAAAAACCACCGTTTTGCACGCCCTCTTGGACATGGTAAGGTGGAAATCAAAGCACAGTGGGAATCACACAAGACTCTATGACGATCTCGGGTCTACAGACTAACCAGTACCAGTGTCACCAGAGAACTGCCATCTGACGTAAGGTATAATACCATTTGGGAGTTCTCGGCGAGTCCGTCCAGTGTACCCAGTATCCACTGAGCACCCGTATATCATCTCTGATGTCAAACACCAATGGATATGGGATCATCTATCGCCCATCTGTATGGGTCGAGAAGGTATAATCTATTCTACTCTGGTATATCGATACCCTGTCTCGATACACCCACGACTAGGGACCTTGAAGGATGTACTTATGGACTACCATGTCTCCACTAGTATGATCCACATCACAGTCCAGGTAGTCAAGTACACATCCTAAGGGCTTTACCAACATGTAACAGAGAGACAATCAGTATACACGTTAAGGTAAAGAGTAACCGGATAGCATACTATCATGTCGAGCAAGAAAGTCCTCCCTATATATGTCCAAGCATCTACTACAATATACAACACATGTATAGTAATGGCCTCTAGGGCATACATATAACTAACATGGATGCACCGGATTCGTATTTCGTGCATTTGTTGCACCAGATTGTTATTTCGTGCATTTGTTGCACCAGCTTGGTATTTCATGCATTGGTTGCACCGTTTTATACTCCGTACTTTGGTTGCACCCGATTTATTTCTTTGAGCATTTATGCTACCAGATTTGTATTTTTATGCGCGTTTGCACTGGACGGTCGTTTTCGTGCATGATACTGCACTAGATGTTTTTATGGACCTGACGTGTTTGATTTGGATTTTTGCGCATATTAGGCGCTTGGTATTGGGTTTTGTGCGCATCGGATTCACTTGAGTTAGATTTCATTCGTGCATGTTGGATGCACTTGACTTAGAATTTATTTGTGCATGTGGAACGCACTTGATTTCGATTTCATTCGTGCATTACGGATGCACTTGAGTTGGATTTCCCTCATGTTGGGCGCATGATATGAGATGTGATTTTGTGCACACCAGATACACTCGATTGGGATTTTCATTCGTGCATGATAGTTGCACTGGGTTGAGACTTTCGTGCACTCTAGATGCACTTGATGTTGTTGTCGTGGACACCCGTTGCACTGGACAGATACTTTTGTGAACACCCATTGCACTTAGATTTGCTTTTGTGCACATTCGTGGCACTTGTATTTGGCCATGATTTCCGTGTGCACCAGACGCACGTGATTATTGGATAATCCTTTCGAGGCTGATTTTACTTTTGAGCATTTTGTTTTCATGTTGGGCACTATATTGTGTAGTAGCCAAACATGACTGATCTGAGAACAGTACCTGAGTACTTTGGATACATTAAAAAGTTTAACAAGTGGTTTTCAAAAAGAAGCTATAGTCTCACAATTTCTTACGTGTCCGCGAGCGACACGAACGTTTACAAAGGAAAACCTTTTGGGATATTTTAAAGGGGCGGAACGTATATGTAGCAAAACCAATATGAACGTATATTTATTACTTTCCAAATGAGCGTCCGTCCCTTATGCCGTGAGTTATGCATCACACGGCAATTCAGAAAAGATTTTGCATGTGTTTTATTCAGTTTTAAGATTTTTCCAAGGATGCGTACTATATATGTATTATAGTATTTGACTAGTCCATATTGGATTTCAGTAGTGGATTTCAAGATCTGTATCTCCATTGTAACTCCGAGGGTATGCGTGCAAATCCGAGGATTTGCTTGACGCTTGACGGAGTTCGATTTGAGTTTTGTATTCGCTTTCAGGCGCACGCGATGCGCTGTGTTATTTCTGTATCTTCCGTGATTTCTAAGCCCCGTGGTTTGAACTGATTATTGAAATGTTTTAGTATTTGGGGGTTTAAATTTAAATTCGGGGACCGAATTTATTTAAGGGGGGAAGATTGCAACATTTCAGAAAATATAAAATATTTTTTTTAATTTAATATTAAAATAATATATTTCGTGAAAACTACTCGATTTACGAATTTGGGGTTTTCGTAAAATGGTATAAATATATAAAAATATTTGTGAAATAATTAGAGATTAAAATGATTTATTCATTTAAAAATATATTTATCGGATTTGGCAATTTATAATTTATTATATGCAAGTTAAAAATTAAACCCGATTAGTGCACTACTAATCGCGATTAAGCCAAATCCGTGTTTCTACAGTTTTCCATGGCTAGTGCACCATGTCATGTTGCATTTTGGTTCTTGTGTTGTTTTTGGGGTATTATGTGGTTTGGGTTTTAAAAAGAAAAGAAAAGGAGAAAAGGGTAAAAGATAGAATGATTGGGGAGAGAGAGATTGAGAAATGAGTTGAGAGAGGGTGAGAATAAGAAAGAGAAAGAGAGAGGGGCTGCCCATTATTTTCTTCATCTTCCTCCTCCTCATCTCCCTCCACCTTCACCCCCAAGATCCATCTCCAAACCTTCATCAAAACCATATACTCCCTTCACAAAAGATGATCCCCACCTCTCTACAAACCCATTGGACCAATCAAAGTTGGATTTTGATGAACTTGGGCATCTAGGATTTTTCATGAGTTGCCCAAATGAGGTATATCTTCTTCCATTTAGTTAGTTTGAGTTTTCTTGTATTCTAATTTAGTTTACAATGTGATTTGGTTAAGGTATGTAATGTTTGGAAAATTCAAGTGAAGGGTTTGGGTGTTTGTGTGGATTTGGTGATGTTTAGGGGCTGTAACAAGACTTGAGTGGTGTTTTTATGACTTAGAGCAGAAAATAGAACCCGAAATATGAACTTAGAATTTTCCCGACGTCGGAATTGTGACATATTGTGATGGTGTATGAGAATCTGGGATGACCCCAGACCATTATAAATAAAGTTCCCTTGAGAGTAATATGAGCAGGCAACCTAGTAGCCACACCTGAAACCCTAGCCTCTAATGCATTAATCCGGCCGCAGATTAATTCATTGTGGCCGCAAATTGTGGCCACATTTTGGTGGAATTCAATGATTATTGGTTGGTGAGTCCCTTAGGTGATATCTAGAGCAACCCTTTATGCAAAATTCCCTAGTTTGGCCTAGGGTGAAATCTGGGAGTGATTTCCTTCGTTGTTGCATTTGGTATTTGCGATTTATGAACTTGGGTTTTGATATTGATATTGTATTTGGTTGTTGGGCGTTTGTACGTCAACAACAAGGATTTGTTGGTTGTTTTGCACGCGTAGTCTATAGGTTCTAACCAATGAGCGCACCGTGTGCCGTATTGGTTTTCCCAACACGATTTTAATAGCATTTACGAATTGTATGTATTGTAGGTACCATCACGTGGATTCCGAGACGGCGGAGTATGGCGTCATCGACTTCGGCAAGTAAGGATCAAGGTGAGTAGATTTATATCTACGGGTGGAAGTCGGGTGGATAGCGTATAGCACCCCCGCAAGTTTTGATGGAAACCGATATATAGAATATGGTTAAGGAAACCTAGATTAGAAAACTATGGATAGGGTTAGAAAGATAGTTAGAGATGATGTGAATGATTGAATATATATATCGAGATACGAGATGAAAGTTATAGGGATATGACTCTTTGACATGATAGATAGAAATAATGTCATGAATTGATATATAAGGATATGAAAAGTGAACGTGAATCACGACTTATAGATATAGGCAGTGCACGAGAATAAGTATGAGATTTAGAGTAGCAGAAAATGAGATTTATCAAATAGGATATATATATATATATATGTAAATGATCTGATGTGGGATATAAATGTAATGGAAGGAATGTATGATGTGATATGATGACTTGATTGATATGTCGGTATACGGATGCGAGTCAATATGAGATGATTGATACCTTTGCCGGTTCCCTGATATGAGATTGTTATGGATGCGACCTGGGACATAGGTGTGTGTGTGTATATATATATATATATATATATATAAATGTCGTGGATCATGAGTGACATGCTGTACGAGACGTTAGTGTAAGTCCATGCTACCTCTCCCGGTACTTTCGGGAAAGCGGAATTTGGTAAAAAACGATTTTTACGAAGGTGGTAACATGGACCTATAACCCGGATCTTGGTTAAACATCTATCTAACACCTAACTATGAGTTTCTAGCTACTCGGTTAGGGGGTTATACCTTACTTGTCTTGAACTCCTTCGTCTTCAAAGCTCCGATGGTGGTCCGATGGCTTCTTCTCGTCGTCTCCGTACGCCGAAGATAGATCCACCTGAAAGCTCCAACCTTTAGCTCCTTCTTCGTTCTTTGAAGAAACTAGTTCACTTGGTTTGCTAAACCTAATGAACTAGAATGAGTAGAGAAGAAATAGAATGGGATTTTATCTATGGTTCTTGATTCTCAACTCATGAGACAATAGAACCATAGGATCAAGAGAGGGAGCAAGAGGTTGAGGGTGAGAGCAAAAAGAGAGCTCAAGAACAAGAGAGAGAATGAGCAAGAAAGAATGAGGCTCTCTTTTGTCTTTCACCCTCTCATAATCCAAAGTGATCATAACTCATCATATCAAAAAAAGTCTTATGTGATGGTTGAAGCAACCATAACCATATCATTTCATGCACTCATTTTGCACAAATGAGCAAGCAAACAAAAGTCTTTGCCATGAAATGATGGCTATGGTTATCATGATGGTCAACTAGTCAAGCCTAGTCAACCGGTCAACAAGTCAACAAAAGTCAACAAGTCCACAAAGTCAACAAGTCAACAAAAGTCAACAAGTCAACAAAGTCAACAACCATATCACCATAATACTTAAGTAGTATAATAGTTAATCACATATCATATTCTCATTAGGGTTGAGCATAAAGTCAAATAGTCAACGGTCAACTGTCAACAACCCTAATGAGAATCCGCTGCCTCTGTCTCCCTGTCAACTGTGCATACACACCCGCATCCGCGTTCCGAGGAACATGAATGCAAACTGGATAAATCCAATCCCATAAGGTACAGTAGGATCTGGCTTAAACCAAAGCCCGCTAGTGTAAACTGTCCGGACACTGTACGCGCACAAGTGCACGGATGTGACCGAACCCTGTCGCAAAACCATGCGACCTGTCGCAATACCATGCGACCTCTACTCTTTTGCCTAAAGGCGAAAAGCTTTCTGTGTGGGACTCTAAAGACTCGACACTACGCTGGCAGTGGGTTTAACCACAGACCGCAAGCGGCACTAGCTGTGCGTAACGGTCCCCAGGTAGTGCCGACAAGAAGACCGACGAGGCGAAACCCATCCGAACTCCTACTGAGCCTGAGTGTGACATTCTCCGTACAGTCCGGTCTGTTCGTCTGATACATCGCATGGCGGGCCTAGGGGGCGGTAAACGTCAGTCCCCCAATAGCGGTACAAGTCGTGCCGGAGCGAAGCCCAAAACACCCTGAGATAACACTGGAAACCTACCAGTATATCTCGTTTGCCCTGGCCAGGGACTACTCGTGTAATGGCTCTCCTAGACACAGCGCGATGTCAACCCCCAATACCGGGAGAGACGAATCCTGTCTAACCGTCACTGCCTCCAAGTGCTTCGGGACTGCACCCAACCACTACCTGTTTGCACGACTCCTTTGAGCCGTGGTAGGGTAGTGATCAAAGTACAGTGGGAACACACTCGAGGCGGAATGACAGTGTCAAGTCAGCGGACTAAGCTGTACTCATGTCACCTGGGAACTGATAACTGACGATAGGTATAATACCAACTAGTCAGTTCCCGACGAGTCCTGTCCAGTGTACCCGTAACCTAACGAGTACCCGCATACTATCTCAAGTACGACGTACTGACGGCTGTGGGACAGACCGTCTCCCACACTGGGATGAGAAGCGCATGCGCTGGTCTACTCCGGAGTATCGATGCCCTGTCTCGATAGTCCTGCGACCAGGGACCTGCATAAGGATGTGCTTATAGATTACCCAGCCCCACTAGTGTGACGGCCATCACATCGCTGGTAATCAAGCAAAGATCCTAAGGGCTCTACTAATGTGTATAGGCGATATACTGTTAGTTGTATGTATGCCCTAGAGGCCAGTATTGTACAGATTATGTATATTATATTGGATGCTTGGACATATATAGAGATGACTTTCTTGCTCGACATGATAGTATGCTATCTGGTTGCCATTTATCTTAACATGTACACTAGTCTCTTTATACTGTCTTATAGTTACATGTTGGTAAAGCCCTTAGGATTTGTAGTTGACTACCTAGACTATGATGCAGATCATACTAGTGGGGACATGGTAGTCCATAAGTACATCCTTCAAGGTCCCTAGTCGTAGGTGTATCGAGACGGGGCATCGATATACCAGAGTAGACTAGCGTATACGCTTCTCGACCCATGTGATGGGCGATGGATGATCCCATATCCATTGGTGTTTGACATCAGATGGTGTACGGGTGCTCAGTGGAGACTGGGTACACTGGACGGACTCGCCGAGAACTCCCAGATGGTATTATACCTCACGTCAGATGGCAGTTCTCAGGTGACACTTGTACAGATTAGTCTGTAGACCCAAGATCGTCATAGAGTCTTGTGTGATTCCCACTGTGCTTTGATCTCCACCTTACCACGTCCATGAGGGCGTGCAAAACGGTGGTCTTTGGGTACAGTCCCGAATCACATGGAGGCAATGAGCGATAGGAGGGGTTTCGTCTCTCCCGGTATTGGGAGTTGATGTTGCGCAGTGCTCGATTGGCCGTAACAAGGAAGTCCCTAGCCAGGGCTGATCAGAGATTTGCTGGTAAGTGTTACCAGTAGTTTCTCGACCCGTTACGAGCCTCACATCAGCACGACTTATCGGGTTATTGGGGTCTGACGTATACCACCCCTAGACTTGATATGCGACGTATCAGACGAAGAGACCGGACTGTATGGTAAGTGTTACTGGTCGGATTCGCAGGAGTGTGAGCGGGCTAGCTCGTCGATCTTCTGATCGCTCAATACCCGGGTGGCCGTTACGTTTAGCAGACCGCTTGCGGCTTGTGGGTGCTTGATATGATCATCATCTGCTACCGGCGTATTGACGAGTCTTTAGAGTCCTACACAGAGGTTTCCTGGCTCAAGCGAAACGAAATAGGAGCGCATATGAGATATGTGCAGGACCGAGAATAATGCGTGTATGTGATACCGCATTTCATTCTCGCGATATATGTTTCGAATGGTTATATTCGATATGACCTAGTTATCGAATCATTGATTCGATAAATCGATACATTGGATTCTAGTCGGTTATGTGCGACATGACCGGATCATTGAATCAAATGTTGATTTAATGATTTAATGCATAATTATATATTTGATATATTGCATTGCATTAACTAGTATTGGTTCACTTTAAACGGATTTTTCTCACTTGATTTGCACATTGTATATGTGATATACTATTGTGCACTTTTATGTATCATGTTTGATGATACTTGACCATATTGTTAAGTGTATGGAATTAAACCATAGTTAACTTGAGATTAGGGTTTTATTTATGCCTTTATTCATTTAATTGTTTATTCATTTATTTGGATAAAGATTTAGAGGAGAATGGTGGCATTTCTTGTTTTATGTTGAAGCTTCAAGAAGCTTTGACTTTGCTAACCATCCTTATCTTCATGCTTAACCCTAACCCTCTAAAGTGACCATGGTTTATTCTCTACACTTAACCCTAGTTTAGTTATGATAAGTATTTGATTTTTTATTTTCTTTTTATCATAACTTATCATAACTAGCTCCTCTTCTTCTTCTTCTTCAAGCTTGCTACAAAAATGGCAACTTGAGTTAAAGTGAGATAAATCCAATTCTAAAGTGAACCCACCTCCTATTTCTTCACCCTCTACCTCTTGCCAAGTTGTTTTGGGTGTTTACTTCACAAGTTTCACAAGTTCGTGAAGTCGGAGCTTGAGTTTGTGCAACCTCGACGTAGATCGTCTTTGACACAAAGCCGACGACCTATTCCGCTTGCTTTCCCGATGAAGCCGATGATCGAGTCGAGGATTCATGATGGACAGCGAGGGCATGACCACGTGGAGCTAAGGAGGTGGAAATCCGGATCTACAAAGGTTGTAGCATCTCAACTTTAGTTAAATAGTTAACTAGTTTTCCGTTTCGCCTAAACATCTAGTTTAAGATCCGTAGTTTAGGGTTTCTCGGCACCAAAAAATTTTAAATTGGCATGTTCGATGCTTTGTGAGACCACTATAGGGTGCCTAGGAACCTTTCACTGGTATCAGAGCCTAGCTAGAGCCTTAGGCGAAGTCTAGACGCGATTTGAAGTCCGAACGAACCCGAAACCCCAAATCTATGATGCTCTCTGTCCTTTTTCCAATTTCTGGGATTTTTCAAGATTAAAAATTCCCAAAAAATTCAGCAGGGAATTTAATAAGTTACTGTGAAGCACGATTTTTTAAGTCAACGACTGGAGCGCGGAAACGCGGCCCCCATCAGAGGAGGCGCGGCGGTTCCGCGGCTACTCTAAAGCTTTACAGAAAGTGGTTTGCACAGTAATTCATTTCATGTAGTGCTGAGTCTTCTGGAAATTTTTAATAATTTTTCAAGAGTTGAATTTTCTGGAGTTGTTTTGGGGATTCGGTATTTCGATCGGGGTATCAAATTTCGTCTTTGTGTTTTTCTGGATAATTTTCAGAATATGTTAAAAAGTTCGACCGGATATAAATACCCAATTTTTCCCCTGTCGGGAAATTTCCAAGTGTTGGATTTTTCCGTAGTTTAACGACGTTCTAAGTAGTGCAAGTAACTCGATGGTCCCTCTAGAAGACAACAAACCTTAACTCGATTATGTGACCGTCTTGAACTGCCCTTTGAACCTTCGGGTTTGGGGCAGTACGGCGTGCCACATGTGAGGCGTTGGCTTGACCCTTCTACGGCTGGACCGTTGGTACTAAGGTACGAACTGAATGTTGTTAGACTTATTTCATGTGTTGATCTGTATTGGGAAAACTTGGGTGTTCGATTGTTCGATCGGAAAGTTTAACATTTTCTGCTTATCTGGAATGTGATACAATAATTGGAATTCACAAACAGTTATGTGATAACTGAATGAATGTTATAAATCTAGCAGTTTAGTTTCACTTTATATTGAAAAGTGTTTTCGATAATGAGACTAAAATGCGGGGTTTATAACTGTTAGGCATGTGATGTCTAAAGTAGTTGCGGATTCCAATTGTTGTAGTTTTACACTTTCTTTTCTGTGACCGTAAGTGTAGTATGTTCATATCGCCGGTTTCGTTGCTATACGTCAACGACAATTGGGGTATGCATACTTACTTACGTTGATGACATGTGATGTTATGTGTTGCTGGATATGTTATATTGGATCGTCGTGTTCGAATAGCCGGGGGTTTTTATGTGAGATGAGTGTTTTTCATTTTCATTCATGTAAAAACTTGTATGTAATATTCTTTTATTTGGGGCACTTCCAGGTAGCGGAAGTAGTCACCGTTTGTATATTATTTATTTTTCTGCACTAGGATAGACCCAAGGAGGGGAGCACAAGTAACCGGGTTCTGAGGTCCAGTGGGAGACCAACTCGAGGAGTCGAGTCCGGGTCTCCTAACCCTAGAATTGGCAGGGTTGCTTGCCGCTCTCGTAGGGGTCTAGGGGTGTGGGATTGGCTATTCATCACGACCGTGGAATCCGTGTTTTATACTGGCTCGTATTGAAAACACGGACGTCCTAGTATATCCAATATTTCATATGTTTATTCTGCTGCGATATCTGTGATGAGATCATATGATGTTTCTGTGATGGATATAGTATATAGTATATATGATATATTATATAGACGTTACTTATGTTTTACACCCGCGCTAGCCCTGCCCTGCTCTGTCGTTAGTTACCTAACCTAATGGTGCACGAGGGGACATCGAGGCGAATGCGGATGGCATAAGTGTACGTTATATCTATCTGTGATGTTTAGGTATTTAAATGATGGGACTTCATTAATGTGATTAATGAAAGATAAGAAACCTAAGATGTTGTAGAATCGAATTTTAAAATAAAACAGGTAGCTACAGTTCTTGCTTTGCATAGCGGTATATATGATATACCCTGCACCTTATTCGATGAGGAAAGGACCGAGATCCCTTCACCGGGAGTGACTCCTTTAGCAATAACTGGCATATGCTACACACTCGGTTTGGCTTTGATTGCTTTTAAGAGTTTTTTGCTTTGCACAGCGATATATATGATATATCCCGCACCTCATTCGACGAGGAAAGGACCGAGATCCCTTCACCGGGAGTGACTCCTTTAGCAAAACTGGAAAAGCCTCAAAATCACTTCATTTTAAAACTTCATTTGATTCTACAACGATATCAAGTTCATTACACTCATGGTTTTATGAAAACCTGCGTAGCCCTCCGTCATTTCAGATAAATCCTACTTAGTATTCGTGCTACGTTTGTTGACCTCCGTCAAGGCGTAGTGTGCGGTAGCTAACTAGTATTTGTCTGCTTATGCATATGATGCAGAATGGATTAGGGTAGTCGTACGACCTTGTTGACCTCCGTCAAGGGTCGTGCGGGTGGGTTTGATTCAATCAAGAAATGACGGGTTGAACTTGACTTGCACCCTGTGGTTTGTTGACCTCCGTCAAGGTCATAGGATGCTTGGGGCAAAATATTATCGGGAATTTCAAGTGTTGAAATTTGCAATGAGATTGCATACCTTCTATGAGATAGTTGGATCCCGATACCCACTGCGAGTAAGAGTTACTCCTGGGAGAGTTTTACACAGTGCAATTAGCCGATCAAGTAGGTGTCTAGAAAGGTGTTAACGAGGTTACGCCTCTGGGAAAACGAGGTTTACATTAATTAGGTTCGTGCGAAAGCACGGGGGACCTCCCTCAAAGTACCGACACTGGCCTGGCTGAAAGATTGGCGAACTTGTAGTGTGTAATTAATCCCGGCTAGTCTTTCCTTTTAAGGTTTGAAGGAAGATTTGATAAAAAGCAGTGGGAGCCATCCTGATTAGATAAGATAAAAACCAATCTGATCTTGCACGAGCATACGCTAAAGTGTTTTCTTCTCTCTCTCTCCAGGTAGCGACCATTTCATGCCCTAATAAAGATAATAATATGGATGTATTGACCGAACCCGCATGTTATACTGTGCTGGGGAACGTTGGTTCCGTTCTTTCTTATAAGAGTTATAGGAATGAACATGATATAGGGGAATGCCAGGATTCCCATGCCACCCGAATGAAGAAAGTACATGATGATGCATTTTCTTCGGGTGTGTTCGTTACTGAGAACTGTTTCTCCATTTGCTCTACGTCCTGGGTATTGGATACCGGGTCGGGATCCCATTTATGTAATCAGTTACATGGGCTAAGGAAAGTTAGAGAACTTGGAGAAGGTGATAAAGACATTAGAGTTGGAAATGGTGCAATTGTTGCAGCTAAGACTGTCGGGGAATATCACCTTGTATTACCAACGGGTAATACATTGGTTCTGAACGAATGCTATTACATGCCGAACCTGATATGCAACATTATATCGGTTTCTTTGCTAAGTAAAGAAGGATATAATTTTGTATTACAAGACAATGTTATGAACATTTTCCATAACCAAAAGTTGGTTGGATCAGGCACGTTGTGCAATGGCATTTATGTTCTAAATCAATCAACAGTTCTGAGCATAACAAACACACACAAGAGGAAGAGTTCTGAACTCAACGAATCCTTCTTGTGGCATTGTAGACTGGGTCACATCAATGCGACACGACTAGCTAAGTTGCATAAGGATGGATATTTAAATCCGTTTGAATTTTCATCCTATGACACTTGCCAGTCATGTCTCAAAGCCAAGATGACCAAGACTCCGTTTACGGGACACGGAGAAAGAGTTACCGAACTCTTAGGACTAATACATAGTGATGTATGCGGTCCCATGTCTACACATGCCAGGGATGGTTCTTTATACTTCATTACATTCACTGACGATCTCTCTAGGTTCGGGTATGTGTTCCTGATGAAACACAAATCAGAAGCTTTTGAGAAATTTAGGGAATATAAACAAGAAGTTGAGAACCAAACCGGAAAAAGTATTAAAATCCTACGATCTGATCGAGGAGGAGAATACTTGAGCATTGAATTCCTGGACTTCCTAAAAGAGAATGGGATTCTCTCTCAGCTAACTCCTCCATATACACCACAGCACAACGGTGTATCGGAGCGGAGAAACCGCACCCTATTAGATATGGTGCGCTCTATGATGAGTGTAGCTGAGTTGCCTATTTCCTTCTGGGGATATGCACTGGAAACAGCAGCATACCTACTGAACAGGGTTCCCACCAAATCTGTGCCTACCACACCATATGAGATATGGGAAGGGAAGAGACCATATCTTAATTTTATAAAGATATGGGGTTGCCCGGCCTATGTCAAAAGACAAAAACCGGACAAACTCGAGGCAAGATCTGTTTTGTGTAAGTTTGTTGGATATCCCAAACATTCGCGAGGGTATATCTTCTACCACAGTGAGGAACAAAGAGTATTTGTTGCTCAACATGCCACCTTTTTAGAAAAGGAATTTCTTGCAAAAGAAATTAGTGGCTCTGAGGTAGAACTGGAAGAGGTTCCAGCTGAACAAAACACAACAGAAGATTTAGTGGAACCAGAGCATTCAGTAGCTTCCGACGAACCTCAGCCTCTCCGCCGATCTGGTAGGGTTTCTCGTCCACCTGAGAGATACTACGGTTTTCTCATTGATGGTGGAAGCGAGGATTGCATCATGGAGGATGATGACCCAACTAGCTTCGAGCAGGCCATCACGAGTGGGGACTCAGTGAAATGGCTGGATGCTATGCGGTCCGAGATGGATTCCATGTACACCAACAAAGTATGGACTTTGGAAGTTGCTCCTGAAGGGGTAAAACCCATTGGGAGCAAGTGGATCTTCAAGAAGAAACTTGGTGTAGATGGGAAAGTGGAGACTTTCAAAGCTAGACTTGTAGCAAAGGGTTTTCGTCAAAGACCAGGTGTGGACTATGACGAGACCTTTTCTCCAGTGGCTATGCTTAAATCCATCCGAATCATGCTTGCCATTGCTGCCTTTCATGACTACGAAATCTGGCAAATGGATGTTAAGACCGCCTTTCTAAATGGTGATTTAGAAGAGTGCGTGTACATGACTCAGCCAGAGGGCTTCGTAGACAGTGGGAGCAGCGGGAAGGTGTGCAAGCTGCTTAAATCCATTTATGGATTAAAGCAAGCATCGCGGAGTTGGAACATCTGCTTTGACGTCGTTATCAAAGAGTTTGATTTCGTCAAAAATCCAGATGAACCTTGTATCTACAAGAAGGTGGCAGAGAGTAAAGTTGTCTTCCTCGTATTGTACGTGGACGACATACTCTTGATAGGAAATGATATTCCTATGCTACAATCGGTCAAGCTCTTCTTATCACAAAGATTCTCAATGAAAGATCTTGGTGATGCCTCCTGTATATTGGGAATCAGGATCTATAGAGATAGATCCAAACGGATTTTGGGATTGTCCCAATCCAGGTACATTGACACCATACTAAAGAGGTTTAGTATGGAAGAGTCCAAGCGTGGGAATATGCCCACGATCTCTGGAGTCACTCTCTCCAAAGAGATGTCTCCCAAGACTGATTTGGAGAGAGCTCGCATGCAAGGGATACCCTACGCTTCGGCGGTAGGCTCTATCATGTATGCGATGCTATGTACCAGACCCGATGTAGCATACTCACTAAGTGTAGTGAGCAGGTATCAAGCTGATCCTGGAGAGAGTCACTGGACAGCTGTGAAGAGCATTCTCAAGTACTTGCGAAGGACTAGAGATATGTTCTTGGTGTATGGTAACGGAGAACTCCAAGTGGACTCCTTTACCGATTCCAGCTTCCAGAGTGATAAGGACGACTCTAAGTCGCAGTCGGGTTTTGTCTTTACCCTTTACGGAGGGGCGGTTAGCTGGAAGAGTTCCAAGCAGGAAACCGTGGCAGACTCGACGATGGAGGCTGAATACATCGCTGCCAACGATGCTGCTAAAGAAGCTGTCTGGGTCAAGAAGTTCATTACTGAACTTGGAGTGGTTCCATCCATTGAGCATCCAATACCTTTGTATTGCGATAACAATGGAGCGGTGGCTTTGGCCAAGGAACCCAGGTCCCATCAGCGATCCAGGCATATTCTGAGGCGGTATCACCTGATCCGGGAGATAGTTGATCGCCGGGAGATCGAGGTCAGGAGAGTTGACACGAAGAACAACACGGCGGATCCACTCACGAAGGCCATTCCCCAGATACAGTTTGAGAGACTCTTCGGGATGCTCGGTATGAGATACTACAGCAGCTGGCCCTAGTGCAAGTGGGAGATTGTTAGTTGTATGTATGCCCTAGAGGCCAGTATTGTACAGATTATGTATATTATATTGGATGCTTGGACATATATAGAGATGACTTTCTTGCTCGACATGATAGTATGCTATCTGGTTGCCATTTATCTTAACATGTACACTAGTCTCTTTATACTGTCTTATAGTTACATGTTGGTAAAGCCCTTAGGATTTGTACTTGACTACCTAGACTATGATGCAGATCATACTAGTGGGGACATGGTAGTCCATAAGTACATCCTTCAAGGTCCCTAGTCGTAGGTGTATCGAGACGGGGCATCGATATACCAGAGTAGACTAGCGTATACGCTTCTCGACCCATGTGATGGGCGATGGATGATCCCATATCCATTGGTGTTTGACATCAGAGATGGTGTACGGGTGCTCAGTGGAGACTGGGTACACTGGACGGACTCGCCGAGAACTCCCAGATGGTATTATACCTCACGTCAGATGGCAGTTCTCAGGTGACACTTGTACAGATTAGTCTGTAGACCCGAGATCGTCATAGAGTCTTGTGTGATTCCCACTGTGCTTTGATCTCCACCTTACCACGTCCATGAGGGCGTGCAAAACGGTGGTCTTTGGGTACAGTCCCGAATCACATGGAGGCAATGAGCGATAGGAGGGGTTTCGTCTCTCCCGGTATTGGGAGTTGATGTTGCGCAGTGCTCGATTGGCCGTAACAGGGAAGTCCCTGGCCAGGGCTGATCAGAGATTTGCTGGTAAGTGTTACCAGTAGTTTCTCGACCCGTTACGAGCCTCACATCAGCACGACTTATCGGGTTATTGGGGTCTGACGTATACCACCCCTAGACTTGATATACGACGTATCAGACGAAGAGACCGGACTGTATGGTAAGTGTTACTGGTCGGATTCGCAGGAGTGTGAGCGGGCTAGCTCGTCGATCTTCTGATCGCTCAATACCCGGGTGGCCGTTACGTTTAGCAGACCGCTTGCGGCTTGTGGGTGCTTGATATGATCATCATCTGCTACCGGCGTATTGACGAGTCTTTAGAGTCCTACACAGAGGTTTCCTGGCTCAAACGAAACGAAATAGGAGCGCATATGAGATATGTGCAGGACCGAGAATAATGCGTGTATGTGATACCGCATTTCATTCTCGCGATATATGTTTCGAATGGTTATATTCGATATGACCTAGTTATCGAATCATTGATTCGATAAATCGATACATTGGATTCTAGTCGGTTATGTGCGACATGACCGGATCATTGAATCAAATGTTGATTTAATGATTTAATGCATAATTATATATTTGATATATTGCATTGCATTAACTAGTATTGGTTCACTTTAAACGGATTTTTCTCACTTGATTTGCACATTGTATATGTGATATACTATTGTGCACTTTTATGTATCATGTTTGATGATACTTGACCATATTGTTAAGTGTATGGAATTAAACCATAGTTAACTTGAGATTAGGGTTTTATTTATGCCTTTATTCATTTAATTGTTTATTCATTTATTTGGATAAAGATTTAGAGGAAAATGGTGGCATTTCTTGTTTTATGTTGAAGCTTCAAGAAGCTTTGACTTTGCTAACCATCCTTATCTTCATGCTTAACCCTAACCCTCTAAAGTGACCATGGTTTATTCTCTACACTTAACCCTAGTTTAGTTATGATAAGTATTTGATTTTCTATTTTCTTTTTATCATAACTTATCATAACTAGCTCATCTTCTTCTTCTTCTTCAAGCTTGCTACAAAAATGGCAACTTGAGTTAAAGTGAGATAAATCCAATTCTAAAGTGAACCCACCTCCTATTTCTTCACCCTCTACCTCTTGCCAAGTTGTTTTGGGTGTTTACTTCACAAGTTTCACAAGTTCGTGAAGTCGGAGCTTGAGTTTGTGCAACCTCGACGTAGATCGTCTTTGACACAAAGCCGACGACCTATTCCGCTTGCTTTCCCGATGAAGCCGATGATCGAGTCGAGGATTCATGATGGACAGCGAGGGCATGACCACGTGGAGCTAAGGAGGCGGAAATCCGGATCTACAAAGGTTGTAGCATCTCAACTTTAGTTAAATAGTTAACTAGTTTTCCGTTTCGCCTAAACATCTAGTTTAAGATCCGTAGTTTAGGGTTTCTCGGCACCAAAAAATTTTAAATTGGCATGTTCGATGCTTTGTGAGACCACTATAGGGTGCCTAGGAACCTTTCATATACAAAAATAAACACATGTACACATTGAACTAGAAACAAACCAAGTAGCATGCTACTATTTTGAGCAAGATTGTATATACAAGGTGAATATCCCAAGCATCCATTAAGTAATATACAAACTAGTATGATACAGTAATGGCCTCTAGGGCATATACACTAACAGTTAGGTCCGTACCCTCATTGTTATATAGGTTGATAGAATCCCTAATCGTTTAATGTCGACGTACGATGGATTACCGTACGTGATAATTTTGACTTGATGATTGATCCATACCCTTGACTAGAGGATGCCGTACGATGTATCATACCGTACGTGATGTTGTGAGACTGGATAGCCGACGTAAATGTGTCATCCGAACCATACATATTTCCAAACTGAAGAATCATATGTATCTTTTAAATAGATACCTTGAGGAACGTTACATATTTTCAAATGATGTCTTTTCCTTAAAAACACCGTAGCCCCTACTTTCAAAACTACGATTCGCATCTTTTAAAAACTGATCATATGGTTCCGGTGTAGATGTTAGATTAGATGTGTATGCTTATAGCATTTCGTTTATGATGTACCTTATGCTACGTTCATGTTATTCTCATTACATTACGTATACCTGTGCTAGTACACCTACACCATTATCGATGATGCGCATGTTACACTTACACAGATTGGCCGGCTCACACACATCATCATCGATAATTGCTATGTCACTACAAGGTAGATTTGTTGCATCGTGATATGACTCCTTATATGATTTACTTGCTATGTTCACATCATTACGATATGTCGCATGATATACTGATATTATCACTTCACTGTTCCATATTGCATGATATACGGATATGCTTACATTCTGTTATATGTCCCATACATCATGCTTTACGATTATATGCATTGAGATATGATGTTTTCATGAGATTTCTGGATTTATGAACCGTGGTTATTTCAAAGGAAAGTATGTATTGTTTTTAAAAAAAAACGGTTTCTCTTGATATGATATTTCAGTGAGTCCACCATTTGTTTTCTCGGTTCTGATATTGGCATGTGAAACCCAATTCGAGGAGCGGTAGGCACTGTCTGCGGGTACATGGCGGACCCGGTGAGCAAGAAGACTCGTATTTGTTAGACGGTGAGCCTGACAGGGGAGCACTACCTACCGGTGATAGTATTTAGACCTGGCGGTTATCCGGAGGATACCGACCTGAGTCATGAGATGGATATGAGGGCTGACCAGAGTATGCGGTGCCTGAGGGCCGATCTGAGGATGCGGCGCCTGAGATATGAGGATTTACGTGTCGATGCTAGACATGGGTTTCATGATGTTTTGAGTGTCGATGTTGGACACTCAGGCTCCTTGATTTTGATGATATTTTATTCGATTTATACCTGATGATGTTTTCTACTCACGAGTTGGCAACGCACCCCCGTTGTGCCACAGTTCTTACAGGTTGACCGCATGGATCGGTAGTGGCATTGCTGGCACATAGCTGCATTCGGGTGTTTTGCTTTGGTAGGTGGTACATGTTGGATCGTACCCCTCTTGTATTATTATTCCTGTTGTATCTAGTCAACTCCATCAAATCAGAAATTAGTATTTGTATAAATAGTGAGACTTAGCAAGACTTGTAGTTGAGAGACTTGAGTGATGGGTTTTATGTTCGCTTATTGGGTTGATGTCTTGCTTTATTCATTATCTTTTGTGTTGATCTTCGCCGTTGGGCGTCGTATACTTGTTTTATGACTTGCGTGGTTGTGAATCCGCCGATTGGCGAAGAGCTAGCTCCGCTTGGGGATGCCTTTTATATTATCATGTATTTATGGTTTTGGAACAAAATATACAAAGGAGGTGCTGCCCAAATTTTTTAAAAGACGAAACATGTTTTTCGACTAGTAAATCCACTTGCATTTTTCATGTTCCTTTATCTATGCATTTAAGAAAACATTTGATTTCATTATACCTTTATTTCAAAACTTCACCTCTTCTATTTTCTTAAAAAGGTTTAGATTTCTGGGCTTCGGCTTACTTGAATTACGTTACGCCTTTAGACGTGGCGTGGTTTAAGTGCCGGTCACGAACAATATTTTTGGGTCGTGACATTGGTTGCCTTATCTTAACATGTTCACTGGTATTATTATAATGTCTCTCATATACATGTTGATAAAGCCCTTAGGATGTAGGCTTAAGTACCAGGACTATGATGTGGATAATACTACTGGGACCTGGGTACTCCACAAGTACATCCTTCAATTGTTCCTAGTCGAGAGAATATCAAGACAGGGCATCGATATTCCAGAGTAGACTAGTGTGTACGTTTCTTGACCCTTTATGGGGTGATGGTTGATCTCATATCCATTGGTGTTTGACAACAAAGATTGTACACATGTGCTCATTAGAGAATGGGTACACGGAACAGGACCCGTCGAGAACTCCTAGATGGTACTATACCTATCGTCAGATAGCAGTTCTCTGGTGACACTTGTACAGGTTAGTCTGTAGACCCGAGATCGTTATAGAGTCTTGTACGGTTCCCACTGTGCTTTGATTTCCTCCCTACCATGGCTCAAAGGAGTCGTGCAAACAGGTGGATTTTAGGTACATTCCCGAGTCACATGGAGGCAGTGAGCAATAGGAGGGGTTTAGTCTCTCCCGGTATAGGGAGTTGATGTTGCGCTATGCTCGATTGGCTATAACAAGAACTCCTTAGCCAGGGCTGTTGATGAGATTTACTGGTAAGTGTTATCAGTAGTTTCTCGTACCGTTATAGGCCTCACATCGGCATGAATTATCAAGTTATTGGGGTCTGACGATTCCACCCCCAGACTCGATATGTAACATATCAGACGAAGAGACCGGACTATACGGTAAGTGTTATCTATAGGATTCATGGGAGTTTGGACAAGCTTGCTTGTTGATCTTCTATTCGTTCACTACCTGGGTTGCCGTTACGTCCAGCTAGTACCGTTGACGGCTTGTAGGTGACTGATGTGATCATCACCTACTGCTGGCATATTGACGAGTCTTTAGAGTCCCACATAGAAGTTTCCTGGTTCAAGCGAAACGAAGTAGGGCACATATGTTGATATGTGTGGAGGCCTCATTAAATACGAGTATAAGATACCGTATTGTAATCTGGCGGCTATTTGTTATCAGTTAGGTTATATGTGATATAACTTGATTATTGAATAAGTGTTGATTTGATAATGTGATATACAGATAAATGATATTAGTCGGTTATATGTGATATAACCAGATTATTAAATCAAGTGTTGATTTAATAATATGATATATATTTATATTTGATATAATTGTATATTGACAAATATTATTGCTCACTAATTATATGATTATCTTTATATATATATATATATATATATATATATATATATATATATATGAAGCATGGCATGCTTTTTCAATTTTTAGAAAATAGAAATTGAGGTGGAAAATGTAGAGACTTTTGTGGTACCAACATAGCATGGCTTATTCTATTTTATATTCATTTTCTTGCACTATTGAAGCATGGCAATAATTTTTAAGTGTAAAAAATTGTATGCTTCTATAATTTGTGAGCTTTGATGAGCCATTCTACAATTCATTCTTGACTTGAGATTTTTTCTTCACCTGAGAGCTCATGTGATGAGTTGCTCTCTAGCTCTCTCCATTTTCCTCACCTCTTCCTCCAAGCTCAATCCCTCACATGAGTTGTGAACCCTTGAGCTTGTGAGAACCCTAGTGAGCAAACAACACACCGACTTCACCATCCTACACTAGATTAGTGCTTTGGTGTAGTGTGTTTACTTCACTAAAGAGTTTAGTGAAGTGGTAGCTTGGATTAGCGGATTTCGAGTGGATCATCTTCGGCATGAAGGTCATCGAAGAAAGTTCGTTCAACCTTCAAGTGGAGCCTAGTGGAGTTGCGTGGACCTCAACCCGGATCTTTAGAAAAGAAGGACATAGTCTACAAAGGTTGTAGCCATCCATATCTTGGTTTAGTTTATGATATCATAGTTAAACCCTAATCATCTAGTTTAAGATCTTGGTTAGTGTAGATTATAACCCCTAAAATTTTGAAAACGGCATGCTTGATGCTAGTAAAACCCAGCGGTGCTAACATACACTTTCATGGTATCAAAGCTAAAGCTAGAAGATTAGACGATGTTAGCTAGATTACGGACACGAAACAACTCTGAAACTGAAACCTTAAAATCAAGTTTCTGTCGTTTTTTAAATGGACTCTGAAAAAATTTTAAACATGTACAGAATGTTGCATTTGATGTAACTAGAACACCAGAGAAAATCTAGACCCAAACATCAAAATTTGGCCAGCCAAAACATCTAAAAACCCGACCTGGCCGGTTTGAATTCCATGTTTGGTCCTCGAATTTTTTTGGCGCTCCTGTGGCTTAATTTTAGGGTTTTAGGTTATGTTTGATTGACCCTGTTTGCATGAGATGTTAACTTTTGTGTTAAGGCTAATCAGAGTGTTTCGTGGTCATAATTTTAACATTGTTTCGGGTTTAAGTTTGATATGTGATGCAATGGTTGGAATCCACATTTAATTAGTTTTGAGAAAACTAGTTAGTGATTGTAAATCTAGCATGTTAGCCTCTATTGATCGATTGCCATGAAGTTTCGATTCAAATCGACATTCCATCGCAATCGCTTATTGTACGCGAACACCCGTCAGATAACTTTACTAGGTAGCCACGCCCCATAGCCCCGACAAAGTGACTTTAGGAGAACCTCGTTGCTAAAAGCATCCACTTGGATGCTCACGGCTACGGTGTTTCGCCTAAGTGCACTTCGTTGACAGCATCGGGGGTGCAGCAATCTACTAAAGTTCCCGACGAGTATTCGATCAGGTAGTCGGGAATCTTCTTGAATTATCCGACTAAGTTATTGAAAAGAGTTTTCAATTCGAGACTAAAATTCAAGGTTTAACTGGATAGGCATGAAATTCGGAATATGAGATATTCCGGGTTTATGATGTCTAAGGAAATGGAGATTCTAATTATTGTAGTTTTTTATTTTTTTGCTGCGACCGTAAGTGTATGTAATATTTTAGAAAATAAAATATTAATTTTTGTGAATTTAGATAATTAAATAATAAATATTACGAATATTTTAATGTATGGAGATTAGTTTTAATAATATGGTATAACTATATACCGATAGTTTGGAAAATTAATATAATTATTAGTTTTGAAGGCGTTTATGAGATTTGAACATTTTATAAAATATTATACGGTTAATGGTATTTAAGTCTAATGCAATACTTGATTAATTTTCACTAATTATATATTAATCTGGTTATGTGCATGACATGCACCATAACATGTCACAAACACTTGTTATATTTTAATGAACCATGTTTTATTTCCTTTACAAATGGTTTTTGTTTTAAAAAAAAGAGAGAAAAGAAAAAGAAAATAGATGAGAGAGAGAGAGTGATGGGACAAGTATCATGGTGAGAAAGAGAGAAAGAGAGAGAGAGTGAAATTCTACACACGTCCACACATTTCTTCACCTCGCTCTCTCATTTGTCTTCACCTCCTTTCTTCTTCTTCATCTTCTTATTCTCCACCTCCTTTACCACCTATGACCACCCCAAAAACCATCTCAAATCACCATGTCACCTTCACTAAATATGTGCACAAGCTCACCACAAACCTTATGGACCTATCAAGTGGAGATTTTGCAGACTTTGGGCAACTCAAGAAAATTCTTGAGTTGCCAAATGAGGTAAAAACCTACACCTTTAGTTTAGAATCTTGTATTCCTCATATTTTTTTATAGTTTAGAATGGATTAAATATGGTTTAGCGATGTTAGAAATTTCCAAGTTGAGGGTTATGTGATTTTTATGTTGTGATGGTGTATTTGAGAGTAATTAGTGACCATAAACCTGGTAGTGTTATTCTGGACCAAACTGAGCACTTAAAATCCAAGATTTGAGTTTTGAATCTTTTTGATATCCGTTTTGTGAATTTTTTAGGACTACTGGGAATCTGGTGCAACCTGGGATGATTATAGGAAAATCAAACAACCCCAGAGACCTAATTAGAACCCTAGGATACCACTACCAAAAGACGAACCCAAAATTTGCTACTCTGACCGGCACACCGGGTATATTGATCATCTCGCCGGGCTTAGGTCAAGAGATGGTGTTGTGGTTTTGCTAGTAGTTCATAAACCTTGTAACCTAGCCTCTGTATTGTTTGTTTAGCCTAATATTTCCTGAGTCAAAATCTGGAGCTGGTTTTCCAACTTGTTGTTTTGAGTTCTGTGGATTTTAATAACTTGAGTTTTGATATTGTGTTTTATCTCGATCGATTGGCGTTCGTACGTCGATGTCGAGGGTTATTTGGTTATTATTGCATACGTATGCTGTAGGTTCTAACTTATGTGTGTCTCATGTGCCGTATCGGGTTTTCTTGTATTTGATTCATGTTTTACGATATAACGTATTTGAAACTGTAGGTACCCCGTGTGGACGTCGTACGACAAGGGAGAGCGTGGCGTTATTGACTTCGGAAAGCGAGGATAAAGATGAGTATATGTATACCTACGGGGAAGTCGGGTGGATGGCGTATAGCACCCCCGCAATAGTAGAATAGGGTATTTCTATATTAGTATGTTTGGATGCGATATTTGGATACTTAGCAAATAGGGTGTTTAGAAGATCATAGGTTAGATTAGGTTGATCTAGGAAGAACTATCCATAGGGTGATTTTCTTGGTGGCGAATCGCGGGTTATTTGTAGACACACACACATACATACACTTGATTTTGTGTGTATATGTGTGTGTGTGTGCGTGTGTGTGTGTGTGTGTGTATGTATGTGTGTATGTATATACAAATACACGGGTGATGAGGATAGTATGTGATATATGGAGATGATTCGATATGACCGGGCATGATGCCGTGAGATTTTGATATAAGATTGAGTCGTGATATGGTATATGATATGATATTATAATGGACCGTTGGGCGATATGTATTCTTACATACGATAATATGTGAGTTGATAATATTTGATTGTACGAGTCTTTAGAACCGTACCCATGATCATGATATTGTACGATGATGATACCGTATGAATGATGATATTATGTATGATTTTGACCCGTACTCTCGATTTTGAGGATGCCGTATGATGGATATTACCGTACGAGACGCATAAGATGATTGATCCGCACTCTTGACTCGAGGATGCCGTATTATGTATTATACATTACGTGACGCTATAAGGCTGGATCGCCGACTACTAGGTATATTGACTCGGAATATATGTAGATTTTCTTATCCTTCTGACTAGGTTCATAGTGTAGTCTTTTAGTTGTTTAGGTAGATGCTAGACTTGGCTCGAGTCATACCTATTTTCAAAACTAACGAATCATGAGTATTTTCAAAAGATAAACCGAGGGATGCTACGGATGTAACGTTTTATAATCGTTTAGGTTAATTGTCCGATAATCGGTAATATAACTCGTGTTTTCCGTAAAACTTAATTATAATTATTTTTCAATATAGACTTAATTATACCTATTTTGGCTATGTAATTGCTAGTATTTGGTATTTAATTAGTCACTTATAAATTGCTAGTTTACTTCAAATATTTTTCTTTGATTAATTATTTTTAATATTATTTTAAGTTTTCACTTATACATTTAATTAGTGTTAATTACAAATGAGAATGGGTTAATCATATATTAGTGAACCAAGCCCACTTAATACTAAGATTGCAACTGTTAGTGATATATGCCCTAGGGGCCATTATTATATCATACTGGATTGTACATTACTTAATAGGAGCTTGGGATATACACGGATATAGTAACAGTCTTGCTCAAAATGGTAGTATGCTATCTGGTTTGTTTCTACCTCAATATGCGCATGTGTTTCTTTTAGCATATCGCTTATACATATTGGTAGAGCCCTTAAGATCTTTACTTGATTACCAGCTTTGTGATGGCAGTCATACTAGTGGGGGATAGGTAGTCTATAAGCACATCCTATACAGGTCCCTAGTCGTAGGATTATCGAGACGGGGCATCGATACTCCAGGGTAGACTAGTGTATACGCTTCTCATCCCAGCAGGGGAGATGGTCTGTCCCACAGCCATTAGTACGTCGTACTGGAGATAGTATGCAGGTGCTCATTAGGTTATGAGTACACTGGACATGACTCGTCGGGAACTGTTGGTGGGTATTATACCTATCGTCGGGTAGCAGTTCCCAGGTGACATGAGTACAGCTTAGTCCGTCGACTTGACACTGCTACTTCGACTCGAGTGTATTCCCACTGTACTTTGATTACTACCCTACCACGGCTCAAAGGAGTCATGCAAACAGGTAGTAGTTGGGTGCAGTCCCGAAGCACTTGAAGGCAGTGGCAGTTAGATAGGATTCGTCTCTCCCGGTATTAGGGTTGATATCGCGCTGTGTTCGGAAGGCCATTACACAAAGTCCTTGGCCAAGGAAAGTGAGATTTACTTGTAGGTATTCAAGTAGTTTCTTTGGGTGTATTGGGCTACTCTCCGACACGACTTATTGCGCTATTAGGGGTCTGACGATTACCGCCCCCTGGGCCCGATATGCGATACTCTTAGACGAACAGACCGGACTGTACAGAGATTGTCACATTCAGGCTCAGTAGGAGTTCGGATGGGTTTTCCTCATCAGACTTCTTATCGGCATCTACCTGGGAACCGTTACGTGCAGCTAGTACCTCTTGCGGCCTGTGGTTAAACCCACTGCCAGCGTAGTGTCGAGTCTTCAGATTCCCACACAGAGAGTTTCCATGCACTGGGCAAAAGGTGTAGAGGCCGTATAGTTTTACGGCAGGGCTTCGATCACTTACGTGCACTTGTGCACGTATGATGTTCGGGCGGATAATACTAGTGGGCTTTGGTTTAAGCCGGATCTTAGTATTATATTGATGGATTGGTTTTGTCTCTTTGTATTCGTGTTTCTCGGAATACGAATGCAGGTATGTATATATGGATGAGAGGAGCACAGAAGGAGACACCTCATTAGGATTTTGACCATTTACTTGATTAAAACAATTATGAGGTGGAGGAATGTATTTGTTATTTTTTGCAAATGATAATTGAGGCATGGCTACTTGTTTTGACTACTTGACTTTACTTGACCATTTGACTTGGTTTGACCACTTGACTTGGTTTCACTATTTGACCTAGATATTTTTGTGAGATATTTTGATGCCATGATAGTGGTCATGTCAAGGTAGCCATCTCAATTTTTCTTTGATCATTATCATTTATCAAAATACTTTCTCTTTCCTCAAGTGAGCTCTCATGTTAGCTCTCTTCTTCTTCCTCTCAACACAAACCCTTAAGTTCTCATGAGTTGAGTAAATTAGGGTTTCAAGAGACAAATAAATCCATCTTCATACTCTACATCACCTAGGACATCAAGTTTAGCAAGATTGTTGCCCTAGTTACCTCGGTTTTGAGGTGGAGCTCAGACTATAGACTCTCGGGTGGATCGTCTTTGACTTGAGGAGGCCGTCGAAGAAGATACGATCCGGATCGATCCTTAGAGCGTACGTAGGTGAGGAGGACAGCGATGAAGACCCTAAGGACATGTAACGTGAGGTATAACTTCGTATCCGAGTAGTTAAACCTCAAGTAGTTTGCTAGCTATAGTTTATGAACGATCATTGGTTCTAGTCGGTGTTGCGAAGCTCATAAAAATCATTTTTTGCAAATTCTGCCTCCCCACGAACACGTGGGGTGTGCAACATCGACTTACAATAGTATCAGAGCCAATCATAAACCTTAGATAGCTTGTAGCGATGTTAGAATTCCACCTTTTTTGTCGCGGAAAAAATATCGACAAAAACAGTTTTCAAAAGTGAGGTTTTGAGATGTTCGCACACCCCGCGGGCTCACGGTTTGAACCAAGAAGCCGCGGGGTGAAGCGTGTGCACCCCAGGGACATCCTGGGGGGACCAACGGCCGGGGCCACCCCCTAAGACCACCACTTGGTGGCTAGTGACCCAAGAGCACCAAAAACAGGTGCTCTAGGGTCTGCCCTCCTTTAGGGGCCACCTCATGGTGGCCCCCAGGGGTGGGTACCCCCTCTGAGGCCCCCCATTTGACGGTTTATCATTTATCTTTGCCTCCGCGAAGATTCGGGCGGGTTTCGAGTTTGTTTCGACTCCCGGATTGGCTCAAAATTTACTGTTTTGGAACTTTAGCTCACTGGATTTTCAAGTCTTGGAAAATTGTTTAAGTTTGCTAATTGCGTGCAGAATTCTAATGTCGTTGTTACTTTACAAGCACTGTGTTGTATATATGTGTTTGGAAACGTCGACTAATTGCTATACGTCGATTAGTCGGGGTTGCACATATCTGTGATATTGTTGTGATGGTTTGTGTATATGAACTTGTTGGATCGTCTGTTGGAGATAGTGCCCTCAGAGTCAATTATTGGATCACAGGCACATGATTGCAATGATTGAGGGAGGACCTGTCCCAGTAGGACAGTCTTACTCGAGACGATAGTATGCTATCTGGTTTATCTTTATCATCGTGTACTGCTTTAGGTGACCTGACAAGTCGCTATTACACGTTGATAGAGCCCCTAGGATTCTTGCTTGACCACCAGCAGTATGAGGGCGATCATATAAGTGGGAGCTGGGGTCTATAAGCACATCCTTAAAAGATCCCTAGTCGTGGGAGTTTCGAGATAGGGCATCGATACTCCAGAGTAGACTAGTGTATACAGTCGAGACCCCGACGAGGGGCGGTGGCCGGTCTCACAAGCCACTGGTGTTAGTTGGTTCACCTAAGATGTATACAGGTGCTCATTGGGTTATGAGTACACCGGACAGGACTCGCCGGGAACATGCTAGTTGGTCTTATACCTGACGTCAGATAGCAGTTCCCTAGTGACATGTGTACAGGTTAGTTCATCGACCTGGGGATCGTCACTTGTCTCGTGTGAGTTCCCACTGTACTTTGATTACTACCCTACCACGCTCAAAGGAGACGTGCAAACAGTTTTTAGTTGGGTACAGTCCCGAGCCACATGGAGGCAGTGAGCGGATCTTCAGGGGTTCGTCTCTCCCGGTATTAGGGGTGAGGTCGCGCTGTGTCTAGGAGAGCCATTACACGAAGCCCTCGGCCAAGGTAGGAGATTTACTGGTAGGTATTCCAGTAGTATCTCAGGGTGTTCTGGGCTACACTCCGACACGACTTGTACCGCTTTTGGGGGTCTGACTTTTACCAACCCCCTGGGCCCGCCATGCGATTCTCATAGACGAACGGACCGGACAGTACGGATATTGTCACTGACAGGCTCAGTAGGGTGTCAGGATGAGTTCGCTCATCGACGTCCCTTTTGGTCAATACCTGGGGGCCCGTTACGTATTGGCTTATACCTCTGACGTGCTAGTGGTTAAATCCACAACCAAGGTGTTGACGAGTCTTTAGAGTCCCCCACATTCAGTTGCTCAAGTTTTCGGGCGAAAGGCTGTAGAGGCCGTATGGATATATGGCAGGGTTCGATCAGATACGTGCGGTGTTGCACGGATCAGGATCGAACGGATATTACTTGCCGGCTTTGGTTTAAGCCGAGTCATAGTATAGTACAGTGTAGATTTTGTCTCATTGCATTTGTATTTCGGTCGGAATACAAATGCGGGTGTGTATTCACAGTATCGGGGTTTTTCTGTAATTTATTACGGGACCGGTTTTCTGGAGTTGCCAGTTTGCTTTCCGTTTCGGCCATATTTCTTTGTATCCTTCATTGGCCGAAGATTGGTGGAGGAGGGCTTATTTACATTTGTGCAAATAAGCAATTTGGAAGGGGGTCTTTGCATATTGTTGGATCATGATGGAAGACCATCCCTTGCCTTTTCATGGTTCATGATTGCTTGACTTTGTGAGCAATCGTGGTTGTTGATGATGGTTGTTTTGGAGTGTGGGTTTGCTTGTGATCATTTCCCTTCATGATTATCTTTATTCCCTTGCATTATGGTTGGGGTTCCATCATCCATACACTCTCCCTCATTCATTCTCTCCTTTCCCATTCCAAGCCATGGCCGGCCATTCATTTTAGTGGAGGCTGTCCAAATTTAGAGAGTGGAATTTTTGTTCATTTCATGCTACAAAAATTCCTATGTTCATCTCCAAAAAGACTTGGTTCATTTCCTCCACTAATATGGCAAACTCCATAAACCCCAAATGAGACATATAGATCTTCACTATATTCTACAGCAAATCTTGGGAACGTCGACTCGCCAGCTTCGTGCCCGAGTTGCCTCGGTATAGAGGTGGGAGCCCGTAAAAGAAACCGGCGACGTGGTGCCCCTTCCGGCGAGGAGGTGGAGACCGGAGATGCCGCGGGAGATCAGGACGACGACGAGAAGACCGGAGGACTCGGATCACTCGGTATATCTCTCTTCCCATCTTGTAGTTAGCTAGGACTAGTTAATGGTACGATCCGGGTTTTAGTGCGCGGTGGTGCCGGTTTGAGAAAAATTAAAGTTAACCATCGCTTCCGCATTTGGCCTCGGGATGGAGGCCGGGGCGCCGCCGTGCACATACAGTAGTATCAGAGACTCGCCATTAACTTAGTCTAGCTTTGTCTAATGTGTTTCACATTTCCGATCGATCAAAAATTCCAAAATCCGCATTTTTCAGTACAACAGTTTTCTGTCGAAATTTTTTTTGCCTCGAAATTTTTTTCAGATAGTCTCAGAATACTGTGCAGGGAAGTATAAGCTTACTGTAAAAATTTGGTGGCGAGATCTCATTATTCGACCGCGGAACCGCGGCCAAACCCATGCTTGGGCCGCTGTTCCGCCGCTGTTTTGAGTGATTAGTGCACCAATTTTTTACAGAGGCCTCCTGTGATGAGAATAGGGGTTTTGGAATATTAATTTTGGGCCCAGAATTTCTTGATGTGCTACAGTAGTACTTGAGGGCCCACTTGTTATAATTTTGATCGATCGAATATTAAAAACACATTATTTCATAGTATTTACATTATATCTGCGACCGTGAATGTCACTTGATCGGTAAATCCTGTCTAACTGCTATAGCCTGGTTAGACGGATTTGCGAACGTGACTTTCACGTTGATGTTCTGTGTTATGCTGTGGTGTTGCGGATTGGTCGTGGGGGTTAGCCTGGATGCAATGCTAGTACAGTTGTGGTTGTATTATGTACATTTGATATTGCGGGGCGAGCGTCCGACATGTGGACTGTCGTCACTGCCTGATTGTATTATTATTTTGGGGCACGGCCAGGTTGCGGTCGATGTACCCGTTTTATGTATATTTTACTTTCTGTACTAGGATTGCCCCGCGGAGGGGTGCACGGATAGCCGAGTTCTAGAGGGCAACAAGCCCGCATCTCATGGCATTGAGACGGAAGGGGCTTTACTCTAGAATTGGCGGGCTATTCGCCGCACTCGTAGGGGGTACAGGTTGACCCAGGAGGGGTGCCCAAGTTACCAGATTCCGTGAAGTGCTGGGTGGTCCATTCACGGTGCTGAAGGGGGCTGCCTCGGTTCAGGTTTCGGCGGGTAACTTGCCGTGCCCATAGGGGTCTAGGATTTCATTGCACAGGCTATCCACACGACCAGGGGAATGTCGGGTTTCAGTAGTGGCTCTGTGAAACCCGGGGATCCTAGATATCTGTATTGTTCTGTGATGCTGTACATTTCTGTGATGTTGCATTTTTTATCACGCCTTGAGCGAAAATTATATATTGATATATATTAGTAGATGTTGTATGTGTTTTGCATCCGCGCTAGTTCAGTCCCCGCTCTGTCGTTAGTTAGCTAACCTAACGGGTAATGACGGGACCCAGTGGCGAATGCGGATGGCATATACGTACGTCATATTATTTTCGTTCTTTGTGGTGTGATCAATTGATGGGACTGCATTGATTCAGATCAATGCAAGTTAAAAACAAACCTAATCTGATGTTGTTGGAACACTTTTCAAAAAGCTGTTATTGCAAGGACGTTCACTTTTGTTTTGCATCGTGGTATTCAGTTGGAATATCTTGCTCCTCAGTCGACGAGGCAAGGGCCGAGATCCCTTCAACGGGAGTGACCCCTTGGACAAAAAGTTTGCGTCAGGGCAATAACTTCACTATAGTCGATTACTTTTGCTTTGCACCGTGGTATTCAGTTGGAATATCCTGCAACTCATTCTACGGGGAAAGTGCCGAGATCCCTTCACCGGGAGTGACCTCTTTAGCAAAGGTTTTCGTCACTATATTTTTAAAAGCTATCCGTTCCTTCAACGATATCAAGTTCATTACGTTAAAGGTTTTCGCCAGAAACCATTCGTAGCCCTCCATCATTTCGGTTAAATATTCGGTAGTATTCAAGCTATGTATTTTGACCTCACGCCAAGGCATAGTGATTGGTAGCTGCCAGATATTTAGCTGTTGCATAGATAGATGCGTTGGTTTGGGACGGTCGTACTACTATTTTAGCCTACGTCAAGGGTAAGTACGGGTGGGTTCAAATTAACCTGGACAATGATGGGTAGAACTTGACATGTGACTTATGATATTTTGACCTCACGCCAAGGTCATAAGAGCATGGGGCAAAAATCACATCGGGAGTTTCAAAAGAACTGAAACTTGCCAGATATGCGCATACCTTCTGGAGTGTGATACCGTGAGCGGATTCCGTCACGTTATCATGCGATGATAGTTGGATCCCGATTCCCACTGATGAGTTAGTTTACTCCTCGGGTGACCCCGACTAATTCTTCTTTCAGGTTTGGAGGAGAATTTGAGGTACAGTGGGAGGTTTCCAGATTAGATAAATTGGTAACCATTCTGATCTAGGTTAGAGTGCACGCTGAGTGTTTCTTTTCTCTCTCTCTCTTCAGCAGCGACCATTGACCCGACCCTAAGACTATGACTCAGTGACCAAGTTGACCGAATCTTCTTAAACACTGGCTTTTGGATTGTCAGAGTTGCATACCTCATTGCCACTCCTGCTTTTACCCTTTTCTCCAGGACACCCCGTACTACTACGAACGTCCACTTCCATTGGACAAAACCATCGTATGGTTATATACGAACTCGAAGGGATTTATTCGAGAATGGTTTCCGGTTCTGGAGAAAACGGATAGGACTATTCAGTTGTCTTTTCCTTTTACCTTCTCTCAGGCTGCGAGTACTCCTTGGTTTAGGAGATAGTACACGTATTACGCAAATTGGATAGTCTTCTTCCAAACCTTAGGCTGGTGCCGAACGGTGGGGAATGAAGAAAACCAATTAGCATAACAATGGTGTGCAGAAGGTATTAAGTTAAGACAAAGCAAGGGATTAGTAAGAGGGCAAAGTAAATTGCAACTGATATTCATGACCAAACCAGGTATTTCATTACCACTCCCAAATCACCTTTGTATTTCTCCAGAACACTCCGTATCACTACGAAGATCTACAGTTTATTGGATATTCCATCGTATGGTTATATACGAACTCGAAAGGAACTTGTTCCAGTTCGGGGATGGATTCTGGTTCAGGAGAAATAGGAATAAGGTTTATTCGGTTGTCTTTTATCTTCACCTTCTCTCGCATTGCGAGTGCTCCTAGGATTTGGACAGTACACCCATTATGCTTATTGGATAGTCTTCTTCCAATCCATAGGCTGGTGCCGAACGGTAGGGAAGGAAGAAAACCATTTGGCCTAAGGGGTGTGCAGAAGGTAATGACTAAAGACATATAAAGGGATTTGGAGAGGTGGCAAAGAATTATACGGTTACAGTCGTGAATCTGGAAGAGGCATTACTAGGAATACCGGGATACCCGATCGAAACATTTCAATGTTTCAGTTTCACCGTGTATTGTCAAAAGAAAACTGATTTCCCAATTAGACACTTGCTCCAGGGTATGTATTTACCAGGTATGATTCTCACATCTGTATGGTTTTACAGATGATGAGTGGGAGTAAGTTATTGGGAATTAGGTGATCATCCTTATTATATCGGAATTCGTTGTAATTGGTGATATTTGAGGAAATCACCTGGGCTGTTTGCCGGTCGGCAAATATTTGGTTTTGAATATCCGCTGTTATGCACCAATTTCAAATTGATATATCTGTACGTCTATTTTTATAGAGTGAGATATACCTTTTTGAAATTATGTCGATGACATTTACCTATATCAGTTGATGGTTAGGTAAGGAGCATTAAACAGCGGTGTAATTCTTCATAACCAAAGGTACAGTTTTCAACCTACGATACACAGTAAATGAGTTATCAGACTCAAGAGACTTATACAGAGTATTGTATGTTGTCCAGGGTCCATCAGGACAGAGGGGTTGGTCCTCGTACTAGATTCGGTTTACTTATGACTTCTTTAGTTTTTAGACAGGTGTTTCGTGGAAACACAGGGTCCGAATTTTGAGAAGTTATAGGTATTTGAATAAAATAGAGAACCAGGTATTGCAAGTATCGGGATTCTTCAAAGTGATCGAAGATGTAGATACTTGTGTATGGTATTCAGTTGATAGTAATGGTTAAGAGAACTAGCTTCTCTTTCAGGTTACTCATAATTGGAAGCATTCCTAAGTTGAGTAACGCTAATCGGCCTCTTTCCATTTTAGTTGACATGCACTGGGGACAGCTGCATGATTTGAATCTGGTTCAATTAAATCAGTGCCTCTGGTCCTATATAGGATATAGAACAGTTCGTATCTTAACGATGTTAAGGTACGGGGAGTTGTCCGGCTTATGATTAAAACCAGACTCTGAATAACTCAAGGCACGTTTCTGTAATGGCTGTTTGTGGGTTGACCCAGGCTATGACGAGGGTTGACTTTCTACCATAAGAAAGATCAATAGTGATATTGTTCTTGACTCGCCACAGTTTTAATAAAAATGGATTTTTCAGAAAACAGTAGTGGGAGTATGGTAGAACTGGAAGTGATTCCAGAACCACAAACGATTACTGAAGATTTTGAAAGGAACCTAAAGATTCAATCTGGTTTGACATTCCATTGGCCACTCCGCAGATATGGTGGGTAACCTCAGGCACCCGAGAGGTACTCCGGTAGCCTCAAGGACGGTGGCAGGGAGGTTCTTGTTTACCCACACTTGCCAATGCTGTTGTTCCAGACTGTGAGACCCGGCAGGAGGATGAGTATAGCTTCGTTCTAAACTAGTTTTAGAAGTGTACGTCTATATGACTCTGCCAGAGGGTTGTCGTAGTCAGTGGGAGCAGCGGAAGCATTGGTGGATAGGTGTCTTATGTCTATTTATAGACTAAAGCAGATATAGCGGAGATAGATCAATTTCTGATGTGACAGTCATAGGTTTGACTTCATCAGAATAGGGGATGGATCTGTTGAGAAGGTAGTAGGGTGTGATGTCATGGTATTTGGATGACATACACAGAGTAGGAAGGGATATTCCTATACTACGATTGGTTATGCTTTGGTCGTCACACAGTGGTTTCTCCACATGGGACTTGGATATTATATCAGACATACTGGTTACTAGATCTATGGTTTTAGATCTAGAGTTGGGTGGTTTCCCAATTAAGGGTACTTAGACAGCATTCTAAGAGTATTTAGAATGGACGACTCCTGGCACGGTAGTGTACCTGCAGGTGATGGAGTCACCCTCTCTAAAGGTGTCTTACAGACTAAAGGGGAGAGGGATGTGCATGATTGGCAGATCACTTGCTCAGGCAATTGAGTCAATCATGAGATGTCAAGTACCACACCAGATGTTGTTTTTGCACTAGATGCAATAAGTTGATGTTGATCCAATCCTGGAGAAACAGTCGGAAGCAGTTTTAGAACATAAGTGGATGTTCTACGGATATGATAACGACAGCCTCATTCGGGAGACGGTTATCATTCCAGGCTTCCAAGGTGACTTGGACGACAGGGAGGTTGTCAGAGTTATAGTTTTCCTTCTGACGAGGGGCAGTATTTTGGGCAGGTGATCCAAGCAGATACTGAGGGAGGCATGGCGCTGGATACTGATTAAGTTCAGTTGACGATACAGTCTAAGAAGTTTGGATTTGGAGTTCATTTATGAGCTAGGTCCCATCAGACATCCAGACATACTCTAAGACAGGTATTGCTCATTTCGGGAGATGGGTTTCTCCGCGAACATGAGTTATAGAGAGACATAGAAAGAAACATCAAAGTGGATCCACTCACTGAGGCTATTCCTCGAACGCAATAGTTTCGCAAACGGGCTTTGTGAGACTGACTAGTAGAGGAGTTGGGTGTTCGGTATCACACGGGCTGTGAGTATGCGACATCGCAATAATTAGCCTTGAGTGCAAGTGGGAGATTGTTGGAGATAGTGCCCTCAGAGTCAATTATTGGATCACAGGCACGTGATTGTAATGATTGAGGGAGGACCTGTCCCTGTAGGACAGTCTTACTCGAGATGATAGTATGTTATCTGGTTTATCTTTATCATCGTGTACTGCTTTAGGTGACCTGACATATCGCTATTACACGTTGATAGAGCCCCTAGGATTCTTGCTTGACCACCAGCAGTATGAGGGCGATCATATAAGTGGGAGCTGGGGTCTATAAGCACATCCTTAAAAGGTCCCTAGTCGTGGGAGTTTCGAGACAGGGCATCGATACTCCAGAGTAGACTAGTGTATACAGTCGAGACCCCGACGAGGGGCGGTGGCCGGTCTCACAAGCCACTAGTGTTAGTTGGTTCACCTAAGATGTATACAGGTGCTCATTGGGTTATGAGTACACCGGACAGGACTCGCCGGGAACATGCTAGTTGGTCTTATACCTGACGTCAAATAGCAGTTCCCTGGTGACATGTGTACAGGTTAGTTCATCGACCTGGGGATCTTCATTTGTCTCGTGTGAGTTCCCACTGTACTTTGATTACTACCCTACCACGCTCAAAGGAAACGTGCAAACAGGTTTTAGTTGGGTACAGTCCCGAGCCACATGGAGGCAGTGAGCGGATCTTCAGGGGTTCGTCTCTCCCGGTATTGGGGGTGAGGTCGCACTGTGTCTAGGAGAGCCATTACACGAAGCCCTCGGCCGAGGCAGGAGATTTACTGGTAGGTATTCCAGTAGTATCTCAGGGTGTTCTGGGCTACACTCCGACACGACTTGTACCGCTTTTGGGGGTCTGACTTTTACCAACCCCCTAGGCCCGCCATGCGATGCTCATAGACGAACGGACCGGACTGTACAGATATTGTCACTGACAGGCTCAGTAGGGTGTCAGGATGAGTTCGCTCATCGACGTCCCTTTTGGTCAATACCTGGTGGCCCGTTACGTATTGGCTTATACCTCTGACGTGCTAGTGGTTAAATCCACAACCAAGGTGTTGACGAGTCTTTAGAGTCCCCCACATTCAGTTGGTCAAGTTTTCGGGCGAAAAGCTGTAGAGGCCGTATGGATATATGGCAGGGTTCGATCAGATACGTGCGGTATTGCACGGATCAGGATCGAACGGATATTACTAGCCGGCTTTGGTTTAAGCCGGATCCTAGTATAGTACAGTGTAGATTTTGTCTCATTGCATTTGTATTTCGGTCGGAATACAAATGCGGGTGTGTATACACAGTATCGGGGTTTTTCTGTAATTTATTACGGGACCAGTTTTCTGGAGTTGCCAGTTTGCTTTCCGTTTCGGCCATATTTCTTTGTATCCTTCATTGGCCGAAGATTGGTGGAGGAGGGCTTATTTGCATTTGTGCAAATAAGCAATTTGGAAGGGGGTCTTTGCATATTGTTGGATCATGATGGAAGACCATCCCTTGACTTTTCATGGTTCATGATTGCTTGACTTTGTGAGCAATCATAGTTGTTGATGATGGTTGTTTTGGAGTGTGGGTTTGCTTGTGATCATTTCCCTTCATGATTATCTTTATTCCCTTGCATTATGGTTGGGGTTCCATCATCCATACAGTCTCCCTCATTCATTCTCTCCTCTCCCATTCCAAGCCATGGCCGGCCATTCATTTTAGTGGGGGATGTCCAAATTTAGAGAGGGGAATTTTTGTTCATTTCACGCTACAAAAATTCCCATGTTCATCTCCAAAAAGACTTAGTTCATTTCCTCCACCATTATGGCAAACTCCATAAACCCCAAATGAGACATATAGATCTTCACTATATTCTACAGCAAATCTTGGGCACGTCGACTCGCCAGCTTCGTGCCCGAGTTTCCTCGGTATAGAGGTGGGAGCCCGTAAAAGAAGCCGGCGACGTGGTGCCCCTTCCGGCGAGGAGGTGAAGACCGGAGATGCCGCGGGAGATCGGGACGACGACGAGATGACCGGAGGACTCGGATCACTCGGTATATCTCTCTTCCCATCTTGTAGTTAGCTAGGACTAGTTAATGGTACGATCCGGGTTTTAGTACGCAGTGGTGCCGGTTTGAGAAAAATTAAAGTTAACCATCGCTTCCGCATTTGGCCTCGGGATGGAGGCCGGGGCGCCGCCGTGCACTTACATCGTCGTGGATGAATAGCCGAGGACGTGAGATGAGGGTTTTCATTCTTTCATTCAATGTAAAATTTGTAAAGTGATGTAATATTATTTTTGCGGGGCACATCCGGGTTGAGGTTGTAGCCACCGTTGTATTATTTCTTTTACTGTTTTTGCTCCTACGATAGACCCAAGGTGGGGTGCACAAATTACCGGGTACTTTGAAGTGCCGAGTGGCCTACTCACTTTGTTGAGGGAGGTTGCTTCACTTCGGGTATTTGGTGGGTAGTTTGCCTCACCCGTAGGGGTCTAGGGTAGGGGTTGGCTATTCATCACGACCGTGGAATCTGTCTTTCGTTACAGGCTCAAACGAAACGCGGAATTCCTAGTATATCCAATGTGTTCATCTGTGATCTGGAATGCCTATCATTGCATCTGACGAATGGATATTATTATTATTATTATTATTATTATTATTTTTATTATGTATATTATATAATAGAAGTTGCTTATATATTTCATCAGCGCTAGTCCAGCCCCCGCTCTGTCGTTAGTTAAGTAACCTAACGGGTGATGACGGGGCCTCGTGGCGAATACGGATGGCATAAGCGTACGTTGTATTTTCGTTGTTTTCTGGAATGGTGGGTTAATTGATGGGACTGCATTACATCAATGGAAAGCAAGCAAAGCAAAGCTGGATCGTTGGAACAAATTTTAAAACCACTCGGTTATTTTAAAACAACTGACTTTTAAATGCGGAGCATAAACCACTCCTTTTAAAAGCTATCAGGTTCCTTCGATTATATCAAGTTCACTACGTTCACGGTTTCACCAAAACCACTCGTAACCCTCCGTCATTTCTTATGAATAGTCAGTAGTATTCAAGCTATGTATGTTGGCCTTCGTTAAGGCATAGTGTTTGGTAGCTGCTGGATATTCATCTGTAGCATAGATAGATGCGTTGGTTTGGGACAGTCGTACTATTTTGGCCTTCGTCAAGGGTATGTGCGGGTGGGTTCAAATTAACCTGGACAATGACGGGTAGAACTTGACATGTGACTTATGATATGTTGGCTTTTGTCAAGGTCATAGGAGCATAGGGCAAAAATCCACATCGGGAGTTTCTAAGGAAACTGAAACTTGCTACTGCTGCATACCATTTAGAGTGTGATAATGTTGGTAGGATTCCTTCAGGATTATCACATAATGATATTTGGATCCCGATCCTACTATGAGTATTCGCTACTCCTCGGGAGATTCTTTACTTAACGATCAATACTAACCAAGTAGGTATCTAGAACAGTGTTAGCGGGGCTACGCCTCCAGGGAAAAGAGGTTTTGTAATTAAGGAACTTCGCCAAAGCGTTGGAAAACCTCCATCGAAGTACCGACACTAGCCTGGCAGAACGGTTAAACAAGTATTGTACGGTGAGATCAATCCTGACCAATTCTTCTTTTATGGTTTGAGGAAGGATTCGAGAAAGAGTGGGAGCCATCATTTTTAGATAAATTAAAAACCAATCTAAACTTGCAAGAGCATCATACTGAGTGTATTCTTCTCTCTCTCCTAATTGCAGCGACCAGGTGACCAGATTAGGTTACAGATAGATAATAAAATGACTGAGTTATACTATTGTGACTGGCAAAGGTTTGTCCAGATGTCCATTACCTATGACAAGCTGGACCACCTCATTAGTACTCAAGCCCCCGCCGTGCCAGGTCCAGTTTCCACTGTCGCGGATAAGGATATCCGTAAGAAAAGGGAAAAAGACTGTGCGAATGTCAAGTGCCTCGTGTTGGCCTCAGTTAATGGTGTATACTAGGGGCAGTATGAGAAGATGGACTTAGTTTCTATCTTCCTCCAAAACAAAGTTTTATATGGAGAGCAATCTCATATCGCAATATATGAGACCTCGAAAGAATTGCTTCAAGTGAGGTTGGCTGTCGGGTCATCTGTAGGAGACAACGTTCTTACGATGACTAGCTATATTGATGAGCTCACGGACCTGTAGACCACATTGGGAAACGAGTCATATGCTGACTTGATTCTAAAGTCCCTACCTCCTACTTACGCCCAGGGAAAGAAAGTTATACTTCCAGTTGAGGGCACCCTGAAGGAAACCAGGGAGACACCCGCTCTGCTTATTGGGGAATCATCCTCTTCTAGATCTAAGGCGGATGCCAAGGGTAAGAAGAAGAAGACCTCCACAAAGCCGATAGGCGGTGTCAGTAAGGTAGAGGGACAGGGAAGGACAAAAGTTTCGGGGTTAACGGTAGGGAGGGAGGGATGTTCCTATTGTTAAGGGAAATGGCATTGGCAGAAGGGATGCAGGGCTTGGAAAGCCAGAATCCAGGATCCGAAGCTTGTTGTGGCTTCGACTTCGGGTGTGTTAATGATTGGAAACAGTCTGTCAATTAACTCTACTTCCTGGGTACAAGATATCGGATCATGATCTCATATTTGTAATTCATTACAGGCTTTGAGAAACCGTAGAGTTATCAAGGCAGGTGATATGACTCTCAGGGATGCTAACGGAATGAGCGTGGATGCTGTATCCATAGGGTATATCATCTAAAATTGACAAGTGGGCAGATATTGATTCTACGTAACTGTTTGTTGCCAAGTCTAGCTTTTAAACCATGTTGTTCACGTCCACCTAAATCAAAGTTTGATTGGGTCAGGTACACTAGAGGACAGTATATATTGAATCAAGCTCAGGTTTTCAAACGTTCAGAACAAACTTAAAAGAAAGTCTCCAGAATTAAATAAAACTTTCTTATGGCATTGTAGACAGGGTCACATCAATGAAACACGGTTGTCGAAGTTACATGGAGAGGGATATTTGGATCTGTTCGAATATCAGTCTTATGCAACTTGTCAATCTTGTCTCATAGGAAAGATGACAAAGACTCCGTTCACTGGACACGGAGTAAGAGCAAGAGAGTTCTTGGGACTCATACACAGCGACGTGTGTAGTCCAATATCTACAGATGCATAAAGTGGTTATTCCTATTTCATTACTTTTACGGATAAAATCTCTAGGTTAGGACATGTCTTCTTGATGAAGCATAAATCCGAGACCCTTTGAAAAATTCCGAGAATATAAGAATGATATGGAAAAACAAACAGGCAAAATTATCAAGACACTGAGATCTGATCGATGTGTTAAATACTTAATTTGCCGAGTTCCTGGATTACCTAAAAGAGAATAAAATTCTCTCCCAGCTTACTCCTCCATACACATCACAACACAACGGTGTATAGGAAAGGCGAGACAGAACCCTATTGGATATTGTTCGTTCCATGATGAGTAACGCTGAGTTGCCGCGATCTTTCTGAAGTTATGCACTAGAATAAACTGCATATCTTTTGAATAAGGTTCCTACCAAGACTGTGCCTACCACACCATATCAGATGTGGAGTGGGAAGAAACCCAATCTTAAGTATCTGAAGAAATAGGGATGTCCAGCTTTCGTCAGAAAGCAGTATGCGGACAAGCTCGAGGCACGCTCAGTACTGTGTAGGTTTGTAGGATACCCAAAGAACTCCAGAGGGTATCTTTCCTATTACGCAGAGGAACAAAAGGTTTTTTGTTCCTCGTCATGCCTACTTTTTGGAAAATCAATTTTTTGTAAAAGGAAATAGTGAGAGCGCAATAGAACTGGAAGAAATCCCAGAACCACAAACTATTACTGAAAGTATGGTAAAACCAGAGGTTTCAAAAGAACCGGACATCCCTATGCCAATCCGCAGGACTGGTAGGCAGTCTCATCCGCCCAAGAGATACTACGGTTTTATCATAGATGTGGATAGAGAGGATTGCATCATTGACAATGATGAACCAACTAGCTTCCAGCAGGCCATTCAGAGTGGTGACTCGGTAAAATGGCTGGATGCAATACGGATAGAAATGAAGTCCATGTACACCAACAAAGTATGCACTTTGAACATTGCTCCAAAAGGGGTAAAACCCGTAGGCTGCAAATGGATCTTCAGAAAGAAGATTGGTATAGATGGATAGGTTGAAACTTATAAGGCTAGACTAGTTGCAAAAGGTTTTTCGTCAAAGACCTGATTTGGACCATGATGAAACCTTTTCTCCAGTGTCTATGCTCAAATATATTTGGATCCTTCTTGCCATTGCTGCCTTTCATGATTTTGAGATCCAGCAGATGGATGTAGAGACGGCTTTTCTAAATGGTAATTTGGAAGAGAGCGTCTATATGGATCAGCCAGAGGGTTTCAATCAGAGTAGGAGCAGCGGGACAATGTGCAAGTTGCTTAAGTCCATTTATAGACTAAAGCAGGAATCGCGGAGTTGGAACTTCTGTTTTTATTGAGACAGTCAACGAATTCGACTTTATCAAAAATCCAGATGAACCATGCATTTATAGTAAGAACTGTGGAATTTCTCGTTGAGTACGTGGATGACATTGTCTTGATAAGAAATGATATTCCTATGCTACAATCAGTCAAAGGATTCTTGTCACAGAGGCACTCCATGAAAAACCTGGGTGATACCTGTTGGGGTCGAAAATTGCAGCCCGGTTGACCGAGTCAAAGTCATGGTCAACCCCAAGCTAAGTGGGCCCAAGCCCAGATCAAGTGGGCCCATGCCCAAGTCGAGTCCGAACATGAAGCGGCCGCCCACCCTCCATGCCAAAATAAAAATCATGTAATAAATAATTTTGATGTAATTTTTTATGCATGAATGTAAGCAAAATGGGCATAAAGCCAAATTTTTGTAAAGCCCATGGCTTATGTGCAAAAGAAATGAGCACATGAGGCATGGGATGGGCAAAATGCTATTTTGTAAAGCCCAAGGGGCTATGTGTAATTTTGTAAGCCTATATAAGGCAACAGGATAATAAAATAAAAAAGAACAATTCATTCTTCCCAAAAAAACTAGGGTTTGTGTGCCTCCTTACTCCCTCTCAACGGTCTAAAACCTTCTTCCTCTTTTTGAATTAAATCAAGAGTTTAACTCTTCCTTTCTAAAAAAGAAGTAGTTTTTCACTACAAAAGCCACAAAGGGGAGCTCGGATCTCCCATCAAATCTCTGAAAGGGGAGATTCTGAATCTCACTCCCCTTTCCCCCGAGATCCGGCTAACCGAGAGGAAGAAAAAGAAGACTCATCTCCAAAAATCCCACGTTGGGAAGATCTAAGGCTCAAAAGAAGAGCTAAAGATTCATGGGAGTTTAATTCCTTTCTAGATCTGTTGGAGTTTAACTCCATAAATTAAATTTCTGTTAGGAGTTCAACTCCAAAACCCCTTAGGAGTTCAACTCCCCAACCTAGGGGCTAAGCCTCTTCCCGCTGGTGTTTCCCATGGTCGCATGCTGCGCACGTGACCCGCGGGCGCTAAAGCGCCCCATTGTCGCGTGCAGCGCACGTGACCCCGGGCACAAAAGCGCCCATGTGTGCGCACGTGACCCGCGGGCATAAAAGCGCCCACGTGCACGCACGCCCCGCGATCGCGTGCAGCGCACGTGACCCGCTGTCGCGTGGAGCGCACGTGACCCGCGGGCGCGTGCAGCGCACGTGACCCGCGGGAGCTAAGTGCCCAAGTGCGCCCCACGCGACCTGCTCAGCGCCCAGCGGTCGCGTGCAGCGCACGTGACCCACGGTTTAATGCCTTAGATTTCGGTTAGTGTTCATTTAGACGTTAATGCGGGTTTACTGTAAAAAGTTTACCAATTCGGGTTCCTCACATTTTATAACATTTAATTAATAATTTATTATTATTTGTTATAAGCATGCACACACGTGTGCACGTAAAGTGTGAGTTTTGTTTGTGCTATTTTGTTCTTAACAACCTTGACACTTGACCTAATCTTTGCTTAACCCTAATCCTTAACCATTCCTTGATCTTTTATGAGAAGAAGAGAAGATATTTTTTTGGATGAGATGAGGTGGCAAGGTGTGTGTGAAAGCATTAATGATGTTTTAAATGCATGGTGCACTCACCCTTAACCTCACCTCCCACTCTCTTCATCATTCCCTCTCTCTCTCTCATTTCTCTAACTCATTTATTCTCTCATTCCTCTCTCATCAACTGAACACTCTCATTCCCTCGCCAAATTCATCTCATTTATTCACAAACATCTTCAAAATCACACTTTTTCTTGGATTTTGCCTCATGGATGCCTAGGAGCATTCAAAGTTAGGATCTCTGTGTTCTTTTGGCTAGGTATTGATCCCTATCTGCTCTTTTTATAGTTTTTGTGCTTTGTAGATTGTTAGTTTCAGTTTAGATAGTGTAAAGTTTAGTTTTGTGCATAATATCGTATTTTTAGTGCCTATTTGTGATGTCTGTGTTCTGCTGTGACCCAGGATGTGTACGAGAAAATCAAACAATATAGATGTGTTGTACTAGTGACCATAGGACCTCACCTGGAGCATGAACCCTAGGATCTCGGACTCGGCCGGCGACATCTGAAGCGCGATCCGGCGACCTCGGCTTGGTGGGAGAGTTGGGGTTTGGGTTTTTCTGGGTAGGTGTCTGCAGTGGTTTTGGTGTATTTGGTCTTATTTAGTTGTTGAGTTTTCTCTGTATGCAAAATCTGGGATCCCCTAGGTAGTTTCTAGTATTTTGTGTCCGCGCGATACGTTATACGACACGGATCGTGCACTTTGTGTGGTTTTGCTCTTGAGTTGTTTTCGTCGTGTCGTTACGCACGTTAGCCACAATACAAACACTTGAGAGTATGTTTTGTGTTGTTGCGTCGGTCTAATGTAGCTTGTATGTGTTTTGGGTATATTGTTAATATTTATTTGCTTTGTTGTTTTAATGTTGCTGGTTCGCAGGCGGGGACTTCGGACACTGCTACAAAAGGAAAACATGTGGTAGACTTCACCTAACTTGGAGCGTTGGTGAGTAGATTTAACATCTACAAGGGAATCGCCCGCATGGCGTTATGCGTCTGGGCTGGAGATGTTACTTTTGTTCATATTCTATGTCATATTTAGAATTTGCGCATTCACCCTACTGCTTAGTTATTGTTGTGCTTGGACTAGTATCCTCAGGACACTAGACCATTATTGACGGCTTATGTTGCACGAGCACTGATTGTATGCCACACACACCATCAATAATTACCATGTCATGCACAACCCACTTATATATATGATATTGCTTGGTTAGGGACATTCAGATATTGATTCATATTTCCTTTTCGCATATGACATTTAGCATACATGTATATCTATATGCTTACACATATGCCTTCTTATATTTACATGCTAGTTACCTGTATACCTATGGAGTATTGTACCATTAGTGATAGTACATACATACCTTATGACATAGCTACAGGTATACCTTACACACATACTTCACTTATACCCAGCGGGTATACTACATCATTACTTATAGGTAGATACTTATATCTTGCTATATCTTATTGTTTACACGTATATCTGGTTATAGCTACATGTTTACCTTTACTTGATCTTATTTAGACTTGGATAAATTAGGAACCGCATGATATTTATATTAACTTGTTGCAGTTAATTAGCGGCTTTTCCTTTGTATGCTTGCATTTCAGTTTTATGTTGCATATATATTATATTCATGGATTTATCGCATTGAGCTATGGATTTTTCATGATGTTTTCTGTATTTGGGGACCGTGGGAGTTCATGAAATTATGCATTATTTGAAAAACCTGGTTTCCCTTGATATGATATTTCAGCATCCACAATAAGATTTATCGGTTCTGATTATATACTCCATACGAGGGTCGGGTGCTGTATGAGAGTACATGGTGGGGCCCGGTACGGTTCCCCTCGGCAAGATTGATCGATGGTCCATGTCGATTGAGCCTGGAAGGTGGGCAAGTACCTACCGGTGACATTACCAATGACTCGGTGGTTATCATTGGGATACCGATAGGAGTCATGTGCGTATAGACACGTCGAGAGGCGAGGGTCAGAGCTAGGCACTCGAGCTTTCGGGATAGCGTATGATACGTACCTATCAGGGTGCCAGTCTTGGTGACAGCACCTGATTGAAACGATTTCGGATTGTGTCGGTATTTAGAAACTTGTATGAAATCACAACCAAAAATATTTGACCGCAATCAATAACGGTGTCGAAATGTAGCGCGTTAGTAAGTGCGGATCGTCGACGGGGATTGTGCGATTCGTTCGTATTTTGTTTTGTTTGAATTGAAAATTTAATAGAAAAGAAAAGCAAAAACGATTCAAGATTTATATCGATGAATTTCAAGAATCAACTATTCTAATCAAGAATCAAGAAAGCGAACATCAAGAATCAAGAATCAAGAATTGATAGAATTCCAATTGATTTAAGTTTCAAGATTTGAAGTAAAGCTCGTAGGAATCGATTAGATCGTAGATGTGAAGAAGACTAGAAGTTACCGTTTCTTATCCATTAACACATTGATGCTAAATCGATGTAGATTCATCGAGGATCAAGGATCTTACGAAGAATTAGGGTTCCTCATCCTATCCTTTATCCTTTCGATGAATCACATTCACTAGATAGCTTCTAGGAAATTGAATGATCGATCGTTGATCTCTAGATCGTGAGAAAATAATCAAGAACGCATTTCGCATCGATCTAGATCATCGATCATTCAATTTTCAAGAATTTACAATTGTTATAGGACTTAAGAAAATGTTTAAAGATTCGTCAACATCATCATTCTACAATCATCTCGATTCCTCCACGAGCAGAGTTTTATTCAAGCATCATCACAAAGAATATATTCAAGAATCGAAATATAAGCATAACGCTCGAATTGAAATATAAGCAAGTTAAAAGAATCTTCACCTTTATTTATTCCACAAATTGTTACACATTGCTCAAGGCTACAAGTATTTGAGAAGGAACAAAATTGTCGAATCTAGCGTTGCATCGGCTCCTTGAGACGTGGATCGGCTTAGATCTCGTGCTCCGTTGAAGTTCGGCTTCGCTTCTAAAGGATGGTTGAAGACTTGCTTTGCTTGTACTTAAAGAATCTTGAATTTGAGGTTTCTTGATTGGATTAGGGTTAGGGTTTGGAGGTGGCTAGAGTTGGGTTGAAGGGATGATAGAACAACAATGATCAACTAATGAACAACCCAATTTTTGAACAACCTTTTCAAGAGAGGCCTAGGGTCCTTTTTATAGGTTTTGAAATGAGTAGCTTCCTTAAGAAGCTTGGATTAGGTTAGCTTCCCTTCTAAGCTAGTTAGTTTGGTAGAAGCCTCTAGAACTAGTTAGTTAGGGATTAGCTTCTACGTTAAGCTTGGAGGTTAGGGAGAAGGTTCTAGGCTCTTAATAGAGTTAGGGTGAAGCTTGTTGAGGAAGCTAAGACATCATTAGTTTAGAACCCAAGGGTTGCTGATCTGGCAGAAAGTTCTGGAGTAATCTGGAGAATGTAGTATCTTGCTGAGATGTAGGAGATGAGATAGGAGTTATGCAGCAGAGAGGGAGTGGTGACGTGGCCAAGCCGCCGCGGTTCCGCTCCGCAAGGCGGCTTCGGCCGCGGAACCGTGGCCATGTGGATGTCTGAGGGCTTGAAACTTCATAGTATGTCTTCTGATATCATGTTGGCGCTCTTCTGATATATTGAATCTCTGAATGCCTTTTAGATCGTTGCCAGATTCCAATTCCTTGAGTTGGCGTACTTTTTTAGCATCACTGTTGTGTAATTTTAACCATTCTTCTGTAATTTCCTGCACAGACTTCGAAACATAAGTTGCGCTACACAAGAATGATGCGATGTTATGAAATACAGTCAATTTCCCTTAAAGTTCCGGTTTTAAAGTCTAACACATGCAATCTGGTATTTCAGAGATGTTTTGCTAATATGTGCAATATGAATACCGAACACTTCTAGATGAGTGTAAATGATAGGGAAATTGCCGATTTAAAGATGCAGTATTTTCGACTGATCAAATTCCCCCAAACTTATTTTCGATCGTCTCGAGCGAACAGTTTTATTAAAAAGAGAAGGAGAAAATAAAGAAAGAGAAAAACTAACTAGCACACTTTCGTTGGCTACACGATTGCACTGAGCACGTGCAACAAGCCTTTAAACCTCTAGGTGTCCCTCGTAGGAGGAGTGTTGTTTCCTGAGGGTTTTCAGTGGATTGCACCCACAAAATCCAATAATAAAAGGAAAATCATGAAATTTACATTTAAAGAGAAGAATTGTAAAAGAAAAGCCTGGAAAATCAGGGTTTCTAACTAAGCTAGCTTTTCGGTTGTCATGAGCCCTATCTTAATAGTCATGAAAAAATGTCAGAAATCACGTCCTCCCTCAATAAAATATCGTCTTATTCTTCATTCCTATCTTTATTCCAAACATCGATCATATAACCCTGCGTGTGTGTAAAGACATCCCTACACCCGGAGAATTCAATTCAAGCTATCATACTTTTGCCCATCAGCCTCAGTACTTTTTAATTAATGAATATTTAGATGTGATTGCTCACACACTTTCATGCGACCGTTAATACTTCTTGAGGTACTAACTGATCGATTACTCATGCGCTTGCTTATTTGGTGTATTTTCCTCGTTTTGCACCACCTAAGGCTTAGCAGTGACTCCCAGACCAGTGGGCCTTAGGGCACTAGGTGAAGAGGCACCCTCGCTATATTTTTTATTGCTTCCTTGGCGATAACAAAACCAGTGTTCATTTTTCTCACCATTTCATATTTTATTCATTTTTTTTATTTCCTTCATACTTTTGGCAATAAGACAAGAGCATTTCAAGGTATCCTCTATCCGGGCTTCAAGACGTGTGTAAGTGCAAATAGCAGGGTATCAACGTTCAAAATGTTTGGCTTCCAGAGTAGAAACTATTTTTCAGACTTATTTTTATCCTCAGATTAGTGACTTCTTTCATCTTACTAACTCTTGGGACAATGGCTCATAACTATTTATTACTAGTTCGTATAAGAAAACTTCTAATTTTCTTGGTTTTCTTAAATTTTTCTAATCTTATGGATGTAATTTTTCACTATCTAAACTTTTATTATCTTATTTATGTACAAAAAATGTTTAAATATTAAAATATTTTAATATTTTGAAAATTTTAAATTTTTATGGGTTTTTAAAGAAATGTTTTGTGCTTATGCAAATGATATGCAAATGATGCAAAAATAAGCACAAACCTCCCCCAAACTTGTTTTCAACAGTGTCCTCACTGTTGCCCACAGCTATATCTACAAAACCTGTAAGCCTGGGAGGAATTTATTAGTGGGGGCAAAATATATAAGTGAAGAATCTCCCCCAAACTTATTCTTTTAACTCACCTCCATTCAAAAGATGATGCAGTGATATGCAGGATATGGAAGTGAGACGGAGGAATTTTAATCTAAATAAAATGGCTCCTGTAAGAACAGGAGCTCCTCCGTGGGGTCAGTGGAAAAATACGGCTTTAGTCTATGTCCATTCACTTTGAAAAATGTGTCGTTTTTAACATTTTCTATTTCTACTGCCCCGTGCGGGTATACAGACCGCACAACAAAAGGTCCCTTCCACCGAGATCGAAGATTACCCGCGTGAAGGTGTGGTCGTGAATCATAAAGAAGGACTTGTTGATCAGGTGAAAATGTTTTCCTCAAAATGTTTTTATCATGAAAAACCTTAGTCCTATTCTTTACGATTACAGCGTTATCATAAGCTTCATCGCGGAGTTCGCTTAGCTCATTTAATTGCAGCTTCCGAAAGTTGCAGGCTTGGTTTAGGTCAAAATTTATTTCCTTAATAGCCCACAATGCTTTATGCTCAATCTCGACAGGTAAGTGACAAGCCTTCCCAAACACTATTCTATATGGAGGCATCCCTAGGTCGGTTTTAAATGCAGTTCGGAATGCCAAAAGAGCATCCGTCAGTTTGGTCGACCAATCTTTTCTATTCTTAGCAACAGTTTCCTCCAAGATTTGTTTGATCAGTCTATTTGAAATCTCAGTCTGCCCGCTCGTTTGGGGATGATAGGGTGTAGAAAGTCTGTGGTTGATTGCGTATTTCCGCATCAGAGTCTCGAAAGACCTGTTGCAGAAATATGTCCCATTATCGCTAATGATAGCGCGTGGGTGTCCAAATCACGAAAAGATATTCTCTTTTAAGAACTTAATGACAACTTTCTTGTCATTAGTGCGACATGGAATGGCTTCAACCCACTTTGAGACGTAATCAACCGCCAGCAGTATGTACAAATTCCCGAAGGAGTCGGGAAAGGGACCCATAAAGTCAATGACCCAAACATCGAAAATTTCAACCACTAGGATGGGTTGCTGAGGCATTTCATTTCTCCGGGAAATTCTACCCGTTTACTGACATTGTGTACATGTTTTGCAATGCTCAAATGCGTCCTTGAACAAGGTCGGCCAATAAAATCCACATTGCAAAACCTTCTCCGCCGTCTTTTTAGGACCGAAGTGGCCCCCACAGGCCTGATCATGACAAAAAGAAAGAACACTCTTGAACCCTTCATTCGGGACACACTGGCGAATGATCTGATCAGGACAATACTTAAACAGGTATGGATCATCCCAGTAAAAGTGTTTTACTTGGGATAGAAAACGGTATTTGTCCTGTTTTGACCAATCGCTGGGTATAAGTCCTGTGACAATATAGTTCATAATATCCCTGAACCAAGGTTCATTGGATACGCTCAAGAGTTGTTCATCTGGAAACGAATCATTGATCGGCAGGGTCACAGGGGAAGAAGAGATGCGTGAAGGATGGTCGGCTACAACGTTTTCACATCCTTTCTTATCTTTGATAACAAGATCAAATTCTTGTAACAGAAGGATCCAACGTATTAGCCTACCTTTTGCATCTTTCATCGCCAGAAGATGTTTTAAGGCGGAATGGTCAGTGTACACAACTATAGGTGAGCCAATCAAGTAAGGCCTGAATTTTTCTAATGCAAATACAACCGCCAAAAGTTCTTTTTCGGTAGTTGTATAGTTGATTTGTGCATCATTCAGGGTCTTACTCGCATAATAGATCACGTGTGGCATCTTTTCAATGTGTTGTCCTAAGACTGCACCAACTGCAAAATCGGATGCATCATACATCAGCTCAAAGGGGCAGTCCCAATTTGGAGACGATAGAACGGGGGCTGTAGTGAGGGAGTGTTTGAGTGAGTCGAAAGCTGCCTCACAATCCGAGTCAAAGTGGAAGGTCGTATCATTGGCCAAGAGAAGAGTTAAAGGTCTAGCAATTTTGCTAAAATCCTTAATGAATCTCCTATAAAAGCCCGCATGGCCAAGGAAGGATCGAATATCTTTGACGCTTTTGGGATGAGGAAGGTTTTGAATGACATCTAACTTAGCTCTGTCAACCTCAATGCTTTTCTGTGAAATAACATGTCCAAGCACAATTCCCTCTTGGACCATGAAATGGCATTTTTCCCAATTCAAAGTTAAGTTCTTCTCTTTGCAACGAGTAAGAACTGCATCAAGATTCGATAGGCAATCAGAAAAAAAAGTCTCCAAAAATCGAGAAATCGTACATAAAGATCTCCAGAAAATTCTCTACCATGTCAGAGAATATCCCCATCATACACCGCTGAAAGGTAGCGGGAGCATTGCATAACCCAAAGGGCATGCGACTGTAAGCAAAAGTACCAAAAGGACAAGTAAAAGTGGTTTTATCTTGATCCTTTTTGGCTATGGGGACCTGATTATAGCCAGAGTATCCGTCCATAAAGCAATAATAGTCACGCCCAGCTAAGCGTTCCAGTATTTGATCGATGAAAGGTAGAGGAAAGTGGTCTTTCCTCGTAGCGGCATTGAGTTTTCTGTAATCAATACATACACGCCACCCAGTTTGGGCGCGTGTCTGAATCAACTCACTTGCCTCATTGGTGATAACAGTGATGCCGGATTTCTTAGGGACGACATGTATAGGACTCACCCATTGGCTATCAGAGATTGGGTATATAATACCATTATCAAGGCATTTGACGATCTCTTTCATCAGCGCTTCCTTCATGATGGGATTTAACCGTCTCTGTGGTTCTCGGGTTGGTCTGGCATCATCCATCACATGTATATGATGTTCAACAATCAAGGGACTAATCCCTTTGATGTCCGCCATAGTCCAACCAAACGCCTCTCTATTAGATCTCAATACCGATAAAAGTACATTCTCTTGCTCTGATGCTAGAGAAGCGGATATTATAACCGGTAAAGACTCATTCTCACCTAAATAAGCATATTTAAGATGAGAAGGTAAAATTTTGAGATCTAATGCTGGCGGAGAGATAATAGAAGGTGGGATCATCGAGTGATTTTTGGAATCATAAAGAAGCTCATAGCCTGTAAAAGATACAGACTCGGGTGGTGAAAAGTCAGGAGTGTTGGACTCAAGTATGGGAAAAGTGTCCTCACTAAGATCATGTGCAAGATCAAACAGTGATGTGGTAGTGTCGTCGAGATCTGTAAAGCAAAGCTCATCAACTCCGCAACTTTCGGGAGCAATCTCGTGGACAGAGCACACATCAAGAATATGAGCAGAGGGTTCTGATGGCTGACTTCCAACTTTGTAGATGTTTAATTCAATGGTCATATTTCCAAAGGATAAGTTCATTGAACCATTTCTACAGTTAATAACAGCGTTGGAAGTGGCAAGAAAAGGTCGACCCAAAATCACCGGAATTTGGCTCCGGGGGTTTGCTACAGGTTGTGTATCAAGAACAATGAAGTCTACAGGGAATACAAATTCCCCGACCTTTATCAACACATCCTCTAGTTAACCCCTAGGTTTGGAGATTGAACGGTCTACCATTTGGAGAGTGCAGTGAGCTGGTTTCAACTCTCCAATCCCTAGCTGCTCATAGACAGAATATGGAAGTAGGTCAACACTTGCGCCAAGGTCTAACAGAGCATGATTTATGTTTTTACCCCCAATAGAAATTGATATCGTAGGACATCCTGGGTCCTTACGTTTCTTTGGTAGCTGTGGGATAAAAGCAGTGCTAATGTTATTAGACATGAAGACCTTCTTCGGCACTTGAGTCTTCCTCTTCCTAGTGCACAAGTCCTTAAGAATTTTCGCATAAGCGGGGACTTGTTGAATCGCATCTAGGAGAGGGATGTTGATGTTAACCTGTTTGAACATTTCCATAATTTTCTCCATATGAGGACTTGATTTGTTACCCCTTAACCGATTCGGGTAAGGAGCTTTAGCAATAGGTGCCGGGCCCATCATAGGAGAAGGAAGTGGGGGTAGAAGTGATCCCAAAAGAGGAGTGGGGACCGTCTGTGGAGAACTAGAAGGGCTATACTGAGGTGTCGAGCCTGGTGAGAAATGGAGAATAGGCTCGCGAGAAGGCGGGGGGGGGGGGTAGAAGAACAAGGATCAGAAGTAGAAGTGTGTGTGTGAGGAAAGGTCTCAGCCGGGGTGTTATTGATAGGATTTTCAATATCATCAATTCCTTCCCCGACATGGTTATTCAGCACTCTTCCTGATCTCAACGTTGTGATGGCATTTACATTGTAATGCCCAGGATTCGGTAGGGGTTGAGATGGAAGTTTCCCTTTTTCTCTCACACTCATTTCGGCTTTAAGTCGTGCAATTTCAGCTTCCATCGATCTGATACTCTCAGCTTGGGACGCTGAGTTTTTCTTTATCTCACTGACGGAAGATCTAACCTCAGCCGATACCTCTATGAAATTTGACAAGAGTGATTTCATGGTTTGAGTGAATTGAGAGAATTCGTCAGAACAGGACAACTGCATAGGATTAGACGGTGCAGGAGTGTTGACCTGGTTTTGGAAATTTTGTGACTGGTAGAGGTGCTGAGTGAGTTGAAGTGGTTGCTGTTGTGGTGGAAGAGCCCTTTGGAAATTATTTTGCCTTGGAACCGTGTTTTGAGATTGTTGTTGTTGGTTCCAAGCAAAATTCGGATGATTCCTCCAACCCTGATTATACGTGGAAGAATATGGATCGTTTCTAGTGTTGGATATAGTGCCCTCAAAGTCAATAATTGGATCCCAGGTAAGTGATTGCAATGATTGCGGAGGACCTATACCGGTAGGACAGTCTTACTCGAGATAATAGTATGCTATCTGGTTTGCCTTTATCAGTCGTGTATAGGTTCAGGTGACTGATCACGATTACACTTTGATAGAGCCTTTAGGATCTTGCTTGACTACCAACAGTATGAGGGCGATCATATAAGTGAGAGTTGGGTAGTCTATAAGCATATCCTTAATAGTGGTCCCTAGTCGTGGGAGTTTCGAGACAGGGCATCGATACTCCGGAGTAGACTAGTGTATACAGTCGAGACCCCGACGAGGGGCGGAGGCCTGTCTCACAAGCCACTGCTGTCAGTTGGATCACCTAAGATGTATACAGGTGCTCATTGGGTTATGAGTACACCGGACAGGACTCGCCGAGAATCTGCTAGTTGGTATTATACATATCGTCAGATAGCAGTTCCCTGGTGACATGTGTACAGGTTAGTTCATCGACCTGAGGTCGTCATTGTCTCGTGTGAGTTCCCACTGTGCTTTGATTTCTACCCTACCACGGCTCAAAGGAGTCGGGCAAACAGGTAGTTTTTGGGTACAGTCCCGAGCCACATGGAGGCACGTGAGCGGATCGGCAGGGGATTCGTCTCTCCCGGTATTGGGGGTGGAGGTCGTGCTGTGTCTAGGAAAGCCATTACACCAAGTCCTTGGTCAAAGCAGGTGAGATTTACTGGTAGGTACTCCAGAAGTTGTAGGGTTCCTAGGCACTCACAAGAGGTCTCACAAGGCATCAACCATGCCAATTTTGAATTTTACGGTGCCGAGAAACCCTAACAAGATCGTTGGCTAGATTTTTAGGCGACAAAGTAAACTAGTTAACACTTAACTACAAGAATACGGAAATACAACCTTTGTAGATCCGGTCCACCACCGCCTAAGCTCCGCGATGAAGTCCTTTCCGCTGACCAAATCGAACCATGACTCTCACGGTGGTTTCATCGAAGAAATAGGCGGGCTAGGTCGTCGACAACGTGCCGAAGATGATCTACGTCGAGGCATTCCTAGATCAAGCTCCACCTTCATCAAGCCATGAAAACTTATGAAGGAAACACCCTATACTACTTGGCAAGAGGTAGAGGATGAAGAAATAGTAAGTGGGTTCACTTTAGAATTGGATTTCTCACACTTTTCATCAATCCACCATTGATGAAGTGAAGCTTTCTACATTGAAGAAGATGAAGAAGAAGAAGAAAGTGTTATGATAAGTTTATAAAAAAAGAAAAGAAAATGAATTCTTATCATAATTTTAACCATGGTAAAGTGTAGAGAATTAACTTAGGTTAAATGAATGGTTAGGGTTTAGGAGATGAAGACAAAAGAGTCACTTTGGTCAAAGCTTCATGAAGCTTCAACAAGCTTCATGTTGAAAGCAACCCTTTTGTTTTTGTTTTCTCATTTCTTTTAATCCAAATTAAAAGATAAATGAAAGAATACATATGTAAAAACCCTAACCATTTACTTAACTAAGGTTTAACTCTTTACACAATCATGTATCATCAAACATGATACAATCAAGTGCACAAAAAATATATCACATATACAATGTGCACAAGCGAGTGAGAAAAACCATTTAAAGTGAACCAATACTAGTTAATGCAAAGCAATATATCAAATATATAATTATGCATTAAATCATTAAATCAACACTTGATTTAACGATCCGGTCATATCGCATATAACCGACTAATATACAATGTATCGATTTATCGAATCAATCCTTGATTCGATAACTAGGTTATATCGCATACAACCATATCGATACATTCATCGCGAGAATGAAATACGGTATCACATACACGCATTATTCTCGGTCCCGCACATATCTCATATGCGCTCCTATTTCGTTTCGCTTGAGCCAGGAAACCTCTGTGTAGGACTCTAAAGACTCGTCAATACGCCGGCAGCAGGTGATGATCATATCAAACACCCACAAGCCGCAAGCGGTCTGCTAAACGTAACGGCCACCCGGGTATTGAGCGATCAGAAGATCGACGAGCAAGCCCGCTCACACTCCTGTGAATCCAACCAGTAACACTACCGTACAGTCCGGTCTGATCGACTTATATGTCGCATATCTCGCTTAGGGGTGGTAAACGTCAGACCCCAATAGCTCGATAAGTCGTGTCGATATGAGGTCTATAACAATTCGAGAAACTACTGGTAACACTTACCAGTAAATCTCAGCAACCCTGGCCAGGGATTTCCTGTTATAGCCAATCGAACACAGCGCAACATCAACCCCCTATCCCGGGAGAGACGAATCCCCTCCTATCGCTCATTGCCTCCATGTGACTCGGGACTGTACCCAAACACCACCGTTTTGCACGCCCTCTTGGACGTGGTAAGATGGAAATCAAAGCACAGTGGGAACCACACAAGACTCTATGACGATCTCGGGTCAACAGACTACTCTGTACCAGTGTCACCAGAGAACTGCCATCTGACGTAAGGTATAATACCATCTGGGAGTTCTCGGCGAGTCCGTCCAGTGTACCCAGTCTCTACTGAGCACCCGTATATCATCTCTGATGTCAAACACCAATGGATATGGGATCATCCATCGCCCATCTGTATGGGTCGAGAAGGTATACGCTAGTCTACTCTGGTATATCGATGCCCCGTCTCGATACACCCACGACTAGGGACTTTGAAGGATGTACTTATGGACTACCATGTCCCCACTAGTATGATCCGCATCATAGTCCAGGTAGTCAAGTACACATCCTAAGGGCTTTACCAACATGTAACAGAGAGACAAACAGTATACACGTTAAGGTAAAGATCAACCAGATAGCATACTATCATGTCGAGCAAGAAAGTCCTCTCTATATATGTCCAAGCATCCACTACAATATACATCCTATGTATAGTAATGGCCTCTAGGGCATACATATAACTAACAATCTCCCACTTACACTAGGGCCATCTGATAGCAGTGGTTGTAGTATCTCATACTCAACCATCCCATAAAAATCTCTCCCTGGGAACAGGCCTTTGTGAGTGGATCCGCTGTGTTGTCCTCTGAGTCTACTCTCCTAACCTCGATCCCTTAGAGATCAACCATCTCCATGATCAGGTGATACTGCCTTAGAATATGTCTGGATCACTGATGGGACCTGCGTTCCTTGGCATAAGCCACAACTCCATTGTCTCACAATGGTTGGAACGTAGTTCATCTCATGAACCAATATACACCCAGACTGCCTCTATGGTAGCATCTTAAGTAGCGATGTATCCAGCCTTTATCATCTAGTATGCCACGGTATTTAGCTTGGAACCTTTCCAACATACCGTCCCTTTACTGAGGGTAATGACAATGCCTGCGACTGACATTCAGTCGTCATTATCACCCTGGAACCCTTCCAGTGATTCTCCCCAGGATCGATTGATACCATCTCGCTACAACTAGTGAGAATCCTAACATCCAATTAGATCTATCTCATAGATCCAAAACCCAGGATTTAGGAGGTATCATTTTGATCCTATATGGAGAATCATTGTGATAACCGGAGATTGACCGAGCGTAGCATAGGAAACTCCTTTCTTATCAAGAGTATGACATCCACGTACTCTACGAGGATCGTCACCATACTCCCTACAACCTTTTTGTTTATACAAGGTTCATCTACCATTTTGATGATGTCAACTTCTTTGACTAATCCATCAAAACAGATGTTCCAACTCCGCGATGCCTGCTTTATCCTATAAAGCATCTTGCACACGTATCCGCTGCTCCCACTGTCTACGAGGCCCTCTGGCTGTGTACTTATAGACGCTCTCTTCTAAACATCATTTAGAAAAGCTGTCATGACACCCAACCACCAGATATCGTAGTCATGGTATGTAGCCGTGGCAAGTAGGATCTGGATGGACTTAAGCATAGCTACTTAGAAAAGGTTTCATCATCATCCATACCTGGTCAATGATGTAGACCTTTAACAAGTCTAGCTTTGAAAGTCTCAACTCTTCCATGTACACCAAGTAATCTTCTCAAGATATACTTGCTCCTGATGGGGATTTAACCCTTCAGATTTAGCAACTAAAGTCCATACTTTGTTGGTGTATAAGGATTCCATCTCAGATCACTAAGCATCCAGCCATTCTTACAGAGTCTTACTCCTGATGGCCAGCTCGAAACAAGTTGGGTCATCATCTCATGATGCAATCCTCGCTCCCACTGTCATAGAGAAACAGAAGTATCTCTCAGGTGGGTGAGGAACCCTACTAGATCGGCGGAGAGGCTGAGGTTCGTTGGAATCTACTGAATCCTTTGGTTCTATCAAATCATCAGCTGCAGTTTGTATAGCTGGAACCTTTCCAGTTCTACATTACAGACTCTGCCTCAAGCTTGTCCGGATTTTGCTTTCAGACATAGGCCGGTCAACCCCAAATCTTAACTAGCTTAAGACATGGGCTATTCCCTTTCCATAACAGATATGAAATGGTAGGCAGTGATTTGATTCGAACCCTATTCAATAGGTATGCAGCTTCTCAAGTGCATAACTCCCAAAATAGGAAACAGGTAACTCAGTATTACTCATCATAGAGCACACCTTATCACATAGGGTGTGATTGCTCCACCCCGATATACCATCGTGCTATGGTGTATACGGTGGAGTAATGCCGAGAGAGAATCTCATTCTCCTTTAGAATTGTCCAGGAATTCCATGCACAAGTATTCTCCTCCTTGATCTCATCATAGGACATAATACTTATACCCGTATTGGTTCTCTACTTCTAACTTATATTCTGTGAATACCTCAAAAGGTTCGGACTTGTGTTTCAACAGGAACATAGGTCTGAATCTTGAGAGATTATCAGAGAATGTAACGAAGTACAAAGAACCGGTCTTGGCATGTGTAGACAGGGGACCTTACATACATCAACATGTATCATCCCAAGAGTTTACTAACTCTTTCTCTGTTTCCAATAAACGGAGCTATGGTCATTTTATCTTTGTGACATGACTGGCGAGTTTCACAAGATGTAAATTCAAACTAATTTAAATATGCATCTTTATGTAACTCTAGCTAGTCGGGTCACATTGATCTGACCTAGTCTACAATACCTCAAGAAGGAATCGTTCAATTCTGAACTCTTCCTCTTGTGTGTGTTCTGTATACTAAGAACTGTAGTTTGATTTAGAACATCAACGCTTTTAGATAACGTGCCTGAACCGATCAACTTTTGATATAGGAAATGTTCAAAACATTATCCAACAATACAAATTTTTATCATTTCTTTACTAATAAAGAGAGTGATAAGATTTTGTATATCAGGTTCGGTATCTAATAACATTCGTTCAGAATCAATGTATTTGGATTACAGGGTGACAGTGACCAACAGACTTGGCTGCAACTCCTGCCCCGTTTTCTGCCTCATGAAACTTATCACCCGTTCTCAGTCCTCTACCTTTCTGTAGCCCTATGTAACATATTACATATCTGGGATCCTGATCTGGTATCACATACCCAGGACGTAAAGAATACTGAGAAACAGTTCTGTATAATGAACATACCCGAAGATGATGCATCAGCATGCACTCTCTTCGTTTGGGCGGCATAGGAATTCTGGTAATCCCCAATTTCCTGCTCTGTCTTATAACAATTATAAGTTGGAGCGGGACCAACGTTCCCCAGCTCAGTATAACAAGCGGGTTCGGTCAATAATCCGTTTTATTATCTTGATTAAGGCGTGACATGGTCGCTACCAGGAGAGAGAGAGAAGAAAACACTCAGCGTGCGCTCTTTTAAGAATAGATTGGTTATTATTTTATCTAATCAGGATGGTTCCCACTGCTTTTTATCAAATCTTCCTTCAAACCCTAAAAGGAAAGACTAGCCGGGATTAATTACACACTCCAAGTTCGCCAATCTTTCAGCCAGGCCAGTGTCGGTACTTTGAGGGAGGTCCCCCGTGCTTTCGCACGAACCTAATTAATATAAACCTCGTTTTCCCAGAGGCGTAACCCCGTTGACACCTTTCTAGACACCTACTTGATCGGCTAATTATAATATGTAAAACTCTCCCAGGAGTAACTCTTACTCGCAGCGGGTATCGGGATCCAATTATCTCATAGAAGGTATGCAATCTCATTGCAAATTTCAACACTTGAAATTCCCGATAATATTTTGCCCCTAGCGTCCTATGACCTTGACAGAGGTCAACAAACCATAGGCTGCTAGTCAAGTTCAACCCGTCATTTCCTGATTGAAGTAAACCCACCCGCACGACCCTTGACAGAGGTCAACAAGGTCGCACGACTACCCTAAATCAATCACGTCATATGCTTATGCAGATGATTGAAGAGATTTAGCATGCTTGCGCTTTCTAAAAGATAGATCAAAAATATTTGTAACCGCAATCAAGAACGGCGTCGCTTTGCAGCTAGCCGGTGAGTACGGGTCGGTCCACAGGGATGTTGTGAGTTTCCGATTCGCGCTTACGAGTTAATTCCGAAGGGTGTTCGGATTGGTTATTAAATCTAAAAACCTAATTATACTATCTAGAGCAATTGAATTAAAGATCTAACTATCTAACTAGGGCAGGAAATTAAATTTAATCTAGGGCAGGAAAATAAATTTAATCTGGGGCATGAATTGGAATTATCTAGGGCAAGAAAATAAACAAATCTACTTACTTTACAGATGCATTTCTCCAATCATCCATGCAGGGTTGTCAGATCTGAATTTCAGAATTGAAGAGAGGCACCGATGCTCTCCAAAAAGGATTTCTGAATTTTTATTAAAATGAGGCATAAGAAATTACAATGATTAGAGTTCCTATTTATAAAGAATAGGAAACCCTAGGGTTACATTTGTTTCGCATGTCTGAAATTACAAAAATAGCCCTTAGAAAATCTTTTCAGAGACGTCACAACATTATGTAAGCCCGCGGGGGCGCCCCGGCCGTCGACCCGACGCCGGAAACGCGGAAAACAAATACTTTGCGAACTTTGCAAAACGGCACCGCCGCGGACTTTTCACCCGGATCGGGCCATTAACCTAGCTAGCTAGCAAAAAGAAAAGAGTAAAGATGCTATACCAAACGATCCGTGTCCTTCGGTCTTCGTCTCCGCTCCGATCTCCCGCGGAATCTCCGTCACCTCCTCGCTCGTCGGAAAGGGCACCACGTAGCCGGAATCTTTTACGGGCTCCCGCCTCTTGACCGAGGCAACTCGGGCGCGAAGTTGGCTAGCCGACGCGTCCAAGGCTTGCTATAGAATAGTGTAGTGAGTTGTCTCTTTAGGGTTTATGGAAGTTGCCTTGATGGAGGGATTTTAGGAGGAGAGTGAATGAAGGAGAGAAGCTTGGGATTTTTCAAGCAACAAAGCATGAAATGAGATGAAGAATAATATTATCACCAATCAACCTCTCTCTCTCTCAAAGTGGCCGGCCCCCTCTCCATCAAATTAGATTGGAGAGAGAAAAGAGAATGGCATAAAAACAATATGATTAATGAAAAATGAGAGATAAGAATGGAAAAATGGTCACCCATCATTCTCATCAAAGTCCACTCACAAGATAAGCAAATGAAAATGACCAAAAGAGAATCTCATGATTAAGCAACAATCATGAAGCCACACTTATGCAAAGAAACCCCACACAACATGTTAATTGCAAACTTGCAATTAACACCCTCCAATAAGAAAGTCCGACCGAGAAGGAATGAAGGAAAACCGGTCGGAACGGAATGCAAACTGGCAACTTCATAAAACCGATCCCGTAATAAATTACAGGAAAACCCCGCTACTGCAAATACATGCCCGCATTTGTATTCGCACTGAACACAAATGCAAAGAGACAAAACTACACTATCTAATACTAGTATCCGGCTTAAGCCAAAGCCGGCTAGTAAAATCCGTCCGATCACGATCCGTGCAATACCGCACGTATCTGATCGAACCCTGCCATATCTCCATACGGCCTCTACAGCGTTTCGCCCGAAACTTGAGTAACTGAGTGTGTGGTGGACTCTAAAGACTCGGCAATACTGTGGCTGTGGATTTAACCACTAGCACGTCAGAGGTATAAGCCAATACGTGACGGGCCACCAGGTATTGACCATAAGGGACGTCGATGAGCGAACTCATCCTGACACCCTACTGAGCCTGTCAGTGACAATATCCGTACAGTCCGGTCCGTTCGTCTATGAGCATCGCATGGCGGGCCTAGGAGGTTGGTAAAAGTCAGACCCCCAAAAGCGGTACAAGTCGTGTCGGAGTGTAGCCCAGAACACCCTGAGATACTACTGGAATACCTACCAGCAAATCTCCTGCCTTGGCCAAGGACTTTTCATGTTCTGGCTCTCCTAGACACAGCACGACCTCACCCCCAATACCGGGAGAGACGAACCCCTGCAGATCCGCTCACTGCCTCCATGTGGCTCGGGACTGTACCCAACTAAAACCTGTTTGCACGACTCCTTTGAGCCGTGGTAGGGTAGTAATCAAAGTACAGTGGGAACTCACACGAGACAAATGACGATCCCAGGTCGATGAACTATCCTGTACACATGTCACCTGGGAACTGCTATCTGACGTCTGGTATATCCCAACTAGCAGGTTCCCGGCGAGTCCTGTCCGGTGTACTCATAACCCAATGAGCACCTGTATACATCTTAGGTGAACCAACTGACACCAGTGGCTTGTGAGACCGGCCACCGCCCCTCGTCGGGGTCTCGACTGTATACACTAGTCTACTCTGGAGAATCGATGCCCTGTCTCGAAACTCCCACGACTAGGGACCATTTAAGGATGTGCTTGTAGACCCCCAGCTCCCACTTATATGATCGCCCTCATACTGCTGGTGGTCAAGCAAGAATCCAAGGGGCTTTATCAACGTGTAATAGCGACTCGTAAAGTCACCTAAAGCAGTACACGATGATAAAGATAAACCAGATAGCATACTATCATCTCGAGTAAGACTGTCCTACCGGGATAGGTCCTCCCCTCAATCACTGCAATCACGTGCCTGTGACCCAATAATTGACTCTGAGGGCACTATCTCCAACAATCTCCCACTTGCACTCAAGGCTAATTATTGCGATGTCGCATACTCACAGCCCGTGTGATACCGAACACCCAACTCCTCTACTAGTCAGTCTCACAAAGCTCGTTTGCGAAACTATTGCGTTCGAGGAATAGTCTCAGTGAGTGGATCCGCCTTGATGTTTCTTTCTATGTCTCTCTATATCCCATGTTCGCGGAGAAAGCTATCTCCCGAAATGAGCAATACCTGTCTTAGAACGTCTGGATGTCTGATGGGACCTAGCTCATAAGTGAACTCCAAATCCAAACTTCTTAGACTGTATCGACAACTGAACTTAATCAGTGTCCTGCGCCATGCCTTCCCTCAGTATCCACCTGGACCAACTGTCCAAAATACTGCCCCTCGTCAGAGGGAAAACTATAACTCTGACAGCCACTCTGCCATCCAGGTCACCTTGGAAGCCTGGAATGATAACCGTCTCCTAAAGGAGGCTGCCGTTATCAATTCCTTAGAACATCAACTTATGTTCTAAAACTGCTTCCGACTGTTTCTCCAGGATTGGATTAATATCAACTTATTGCACCTACTGCAAGAACAACATCTGGTGTGGTACTTGACATCTTATGATTGACTCAATTGCCTAAGCAAGTGATCTGTCAGTCATGCGTGTCCCTCTCCCCTTTAGTCTGTAAGACACCTTTAGAGAGGGTGACTCCATTACCTGCAGGTACACTACCGTGCCAGGAGTCGTCCATTCTAAATACTCATAGAATGCGGTCAAAGTACCCAGATTGGGAAACCACCCAAATCTAGATCTAAAACCATAGATCTAGTAACCAGAATGTCTGATATAATATCCAAGTCCTTTGTGGAGAAACCACTGTGTGACGACCAAAAGTATAACCGATTGTAGTATAGGAATATCACTTCCTACTCTGTGTATGTCATCAAATACCAGGACATCACACCCTACTACCTTCTCAACAGATCCATCCCCTATTCTGATGAAGTCAAACCTATGACTGTCATATCAGAAATAGATGATCTATCTCCGCTATATCTGCTCTAGTCTATAAATAGACATAAGCCTGATATCCACCAATGCTTCCGCTGCTCCCACTGACTACGACAACCCTCTGGCAGAGTCATATACACGTACGCTTCTAAAGCAAGTTTAGAACGACGCTATACTCATCCTTCCGCCGGGTCTCGCAGCCTGGACCAATAGCAATGGCAAGTGTGGGTAAACAAGAACCTCCCTGCCACCGTCCTTGAGCATACCGAAGTACCTCTCGGGTGCCTGAGGTTACCCACCATATCTGCGGAGTGGCCAATGGAATGTCAAACCAGATTGAATCTTTAGGTTCTTATCAAATCTTCAGTAATCGTTTGCGGTTCTGGAATCACTTCCAGTTCTACCATACTCCCACTACTGTTTTTCTGAAAAAAAATCCATTTTTGATAAAACTGTGGCGAGTCAAGAACAATATCTCTATTGATCTTCCAGATGGTAGAAAATCAACCCTCGTCATAGCCCGGGTCAACCCACAAACAGCCACTACTGAAACGTGCCTTGAGTTGTCCAGAGTCTGGTTTTAAGCATAAGCCGGACAACTCCCCGTATCTTAACAATGTCAAGATATGAACTGTTCTATATCCAAGAAACAGAGGCACTGATTTAATTGAACCAGATTCAAATCATGCAGCTGTCTCCAGTGCATGTCAAGTAAATGGAAGAGAGGCCGATCAGCGTTACTCAACTTAGGAGCACTTCCAATTATGAGTAACCTGAAAGAGAAGTTAGTTCTCTTAATCATTACTATCAACTGAATACCATTCACAAGTATCTACATCTTCGATCTCCTTGAAGAATCCCGATACTTGCAACACTTGGTTCTCTACTTTACTCTTATACCTATAACTCCTCAAAACTTAGACCCTGTGTTTCTACGAAACACATGTCTAAGAACTAGAGAAGTTAAAAGTAAACAGAATATAGTACGAGGACCAACCCCTCTGTCCTAATGGACACTGGACAATATACAATACTCTGTATAAGTCCCCTGAGTCTGATAACTCATTCACTGTGTGTCGTAGGTCGAAAACTGTACTTATGGTTAAGAAGAATTACACCGCTGTTTAATGCTCCTTACCTAACCATCCACTGATATAGGTAAATGTCATAGACATAATTTCAGAAAGGTATATCTCACTCTATGAAAATAGACGTACAGATATATCAATTTGGAATTGGTGCATAACAGCGGATATTCAAAACCAAATATTTGCCGACCGGCAAACAACCCAGGTGACTTCCTCAAATATCACCGATTACAACGAATCCCGATATAATGAGGATGGTCACCTAATTCCCAATAACTTACTCCCACTCATCGTCTGTAAAACCATACAGATGTGAGAATCCAACCTGGTAAATACATACCCTGGAGTAAGTGTCTAATCGGGAAATTAGTTTTCTTTTAACAGTACACAGTGAAACTGAAACATTGAAATGTTTCGATGGGGTATGCTGGTATTCCTAGTAATGCCTCTTCCATTATCCAGATTCACAACTATAACTGTATAATTCTTTGCCACCTCTCCAAATCCCTTTACATGTCTTTAGTCATTACCTTCTGTACACCCCTTTAGGCCAAATGGTTTTCTTCCTTCCCTACCGTTCGGCACCAGCCTATGGTTTGGAAGAAGACTATCCAATAAGCATAATGGGTGTACTGTCCTAGTCCTAGGAGCACTCGCAATGCGAGAGAAGGTGAGGATAAAAGACAATCGAATGTACTTAATTCATAGATGATTTAGGATTGACAAAGAAGTACATGGTTTGGTCGTGAATAGCAGTCGCAATTTGCTTTGCCCTCTTACTAATCCCTTTCTTTGTCTGAACTTAATACCTTCTGTACACCGTTTAGGCTAATTGGTTTTCTTCATTCCCTACCGGTCGGCACCAGCCTAGGATCTGGAAGAAGACTATCCAATTTGCGTAATAGGTGTACTACTCCTAAACCAAGGAGTACTCACAACCTGAGAGAAGGTAAAAAGTAAAGACAACTGAATAGTCCTATTCGTTTTCTCCAGAACCGGAAACCATCCTCGAAGTCATTCGAGTTCGTATATAACCATACGATGGTTTTGTCCAATGGAAGTGGACGTTCGTAGTAATACGGGGTGTCCCGGAGAAAAGAGTAAAAGTAGGAGTGGCAAAGAGGTCTGCAACTCTGACAATCCAAAAGCCAGTGTTAAGAAGGTTCGGTCAACTTGGTCACTGAGTCATAGTCTAGGGTCGGGTCAATGGTCGCTGCCAGAGAGAGAGAAAAGAAACACTCAGCGTGCACTCTAACCTAGATCAGAATGGTTATCACTTTATCTAATCTGGAAACCTCCCACTGTAACGTCAAATTCTTCTCCAAACCTGAAAGAAGAATTAGCCGGGATAACCCGAGGAGTAAACCAACTCATCAGTGGGAATCGGGATCCAACTCTCATCGCATGATAACGTGACGGAATCCGCTCACGCTGTCACACTCCAGAAGGTATGCGCATATCTGGCAAGTTTCAGTTCTTTTGAAACTCCCGATGTGATTTCTGCCCCATGCTCTTATGACCTTGACGAAGGCCAACAAATCATAAGTCACATGTCAAGTTCTACCCGTCATTCTCCAGGTTTATTTGAACCCACCCGCACAAGCCCTTGACGAAGGCCAACAAGGCTATACGACTGTCCCAAACCAACGCATCTATCTATGCTGCAGAAAGGCAACAAGCAGCTACCATACACTATGCCTTGACGAAGGCCAACAAACATAGCATGAATACTACATGCTACCCGTCTGAAACGACGGAGGGCTACGAATGGTTTCTGGCGAAAACCTTTAACGTAATGAACTTGATATCGTTGAAGGAACTGATAGCTTTTAAAAAATATAGTGACGAAAACCTTTGCTAAAGAGGTCACTCCCGGTGAAGGGATCTCGGCTCTTTCCCCGTAGAATGAGGTGCAGGATATTCCAACTGAATACCACGATGCAAAGCAAAAGTAAACGGCTATAGTGAAGTTACTGCCCTGACGCAAACTTTTGTCCAAGGGGTCACTCCCGGTGAAGGGATCTCGGCCCTTGCCTCGTCGACTGAGGAGCAGGATATTCCAACTGAATACCACTGTGCAAAACAAAAGAGAACGCCCTTGCAATAACAGCTTTTTGAAAAAAAAAGTGTTCCAACAACATCAGAATAGGTTTGTTTAACTTGCATTGATCCGAATCAACGCAGTCCCATCAATTGATCACACCACAAAGAACGAAAATATACTGACGTACGTATATGCCATCCGCATTCGCCACTGGGTCCCGTCATCACCCGTTAGGTTAGCTAACTAACGACAGAGCGGGGACTGGACTAGCGCGGATGAAAAACATATACAACATCTACTAATATATATATAATATATAATTTTCGCTCAAGGCGTGATAAACAATGCAGCACAGAAAAGTACAGCAACACAGATCAATACAGATATCTGGGATCCCCAGGTTTCACAGAGCCGCTGAAACCCGACGTTCCCCTGGTCGTGTGGATAGCCTGTGCAATGAAATCCTAGACCCCTACGGGCGCGGCAAGTTACCCGCCAAAACCTGAAGCGAGGCAGCCCCCTTCAGCAACGTGAATGGACCACCCAGCACTTCACGGAATCCGGTAACTTGGGTACCCCTCCTGGGTCAACCCTATACCCCCTACGAGTGCGGCGAATAGCCCGCCAATTCTAGAGTGAAGCCCCTCCGCCTCAATGCCATGAGATGCGGGCTTGTTGCCTTCTAGAATCCGGCTATCCGTGCACCCCTCCGCGGGGTAATCCTAGTACAGAAAGTAAAATATACATACAACGGGTACATCGACCGCAACCAGGTCGTGCCCCAAAATAATAATACAAACAGGCAGTGACGGCAGTCCACATGTCGGACGCTCGCCCCGCAATATCAAATGTACATAATACAACAAAACTGTACTACCACTGCAACCAGGCTATCCCCCACGACCGATCCGCAACAACACAGTACAATCACAGAACATCAACGTGAAAGTCACGTTCGCAAATCCGTCTAACCGGGCTATAGCAGTTAGACGGGATTTACCGATCAAATGACATTCACGGTCGCAGATATAATGTAAAAACTGTGAACTGGCATGTTTAAAATATCCGATCGAACAAATTTTATCAAGTGGGCCCCAAGCAGTACTGTAGCACTTACAGAAAATCTGGGCCCAAAAATAATATCCCAAAACCCCTATTTTCAAGCTAAAAGCCCACTGGAAAAATTTCGCACAGCAAGGACTTCTTTCCACCGCGGAAGCGCGGCCAAACCAGGGTTTTGGCCGCCCTTCCGCGGTCGTCCTGAAGCATTACAAAACCAAATTTTTCCAGAGTCCTTAGAATTTCATTCTCATGTTTCTGCAATGTACTGAAAAATTTTCTGAGACAAAATAAAATCGACAGAAACCTGAAGCATGGGAAAATACGGTTTTTGGGATTTTTGTTCGATCGAGCACTGAACATACTAGAGCAAGCTAGGTAGGTTAACGGCCTGGCTCTGATACCAATGTAAGCCCGCGGGGGCGCCCCGGCCGTCGACCCGACGCCGGAAACGCGGAAAACAAATACTTTGCGAACTTTGCAAAACGGCACCGCCGCGGACTTTTCACCCGGATCGGGCCATTAACCTAGCTAGCTAGCAAAAAGAAAAGAGTAGAGATGCTATACCAAACGATCCGTGTCCTTCGGTCTTCGTCTCCGCTCCGATCTCCCGCGGAATCTCCGTCACCTCCTCGCTCGTCGGAAAGGGCACCACGTAGCCGGAATCTTTTACGGGCTCCCGCCTCTTGACCGAGGCAACTCGGGCGCGAAGTTGGCTAGCCGACGCGTCCAAGGCTTGCTATAGAATAGTGTAGTGAGTTGTCTCTTTAGGGTTTATGGAAGTTGCCTTGATGGAGGGATTTTAGGAGGAGAGTGAATGAAGGAGAGAAGCTTGGGATTTTTCAAGCAACAAAGCATGAAATGAGATGAAGAATAATATTATCACCAATCAACCTCTCTCTCTCTCAAAGTGGCCGGCCCCCTCTCCATCAAATTAGATTGGAGAGAGAAAAGAGAATGGCATAAAAACAATATGATTAATGAAAAATGAGAGATAAGAATGGAAAAATGGTCACCCATCATTCTCATCAAAGTCCACTCACAAGATAAGCAAATGAAAATGACCAAAAGAGAATCTCATGATTAAGCAACAATCATGAAGCCACACTTATGCAAAGAAACCCCACACAACATGTTAATTGCAAACTTGCAATTAACACCCTCCAATAAGAAAGTCCGACCGAGAAGGAATGAAGGAAAACCGGTCGGAACGGAATGCAAACTGGCAACTTCATAAAACCGATCCCGTAATAAATTACAGGAAAACCCCGCTACTGCAAATACATGCCCGCATTTGTATTCGCACTGAACACAAATGCAAAGAGACAAAACTACACTATCTAATACTAGTATCCGGCTTAAGCCAAAGCCGGCTAGTAAAATCCGTCCGATCACGATCCGTGCAATACCGCACGTATCTGATCGAACCCTGCCATATCTCCATACGGCCTCTACAGCGTTTCGCCCGAAACTTGAGTAACTGAGTGTGTGGTGGACTCTAAAGACTCGGCAATACTGTGGCTGTGGATTTAACCACTAGCACGTCAGAGGTATAAGCCAATACGTGACGGGCCACCAGGTATTGACCATAAGGGACGTCGATGAGCGAACTCATCCTGACACCCTACTGAGCCTGTCAGTGACAATATCCGTACAGTCCGGTCCGTTCGTCTATGAGCATCGCATGGCGGGCCTAGGGGGTTGGTAAAAGTCAGACCCCCAAAAGCGGTACAAGTCGTGTCGGAGTGTAGCCCAGAACACCCTGAGATACTACTGGAATACCTACCAGCAAATCTCCTGCCTTGGCCAAGGACTTTTCATGTTCTGGCTCTCCTAGACACAGCACGACCTCACCCCCAATACCGGGAGAGACGAACCCCTGCAGATCCGCTCACTGCCTCCATGTGGCTCGGGACTGTACCCAACTAAAACCTGTTTGCACGACTCCTTTGAGCCGTGGTAGGGTAGTAATCAAAGTACAGTGGGAACTCACACGAGACAAATGACGATCCCAGGTCGATGAACTAACCTGTACACATGTCACCTGGCAACTGCTATCTGACGTCTGGTATATCCCAACTAGCAGGTTCCCGGCGAGTCCTGTCCGGTGTACTCATAACCCAATGAGCACCTGTATACATCTTAGGTGAACCAACTGACACCAGTGGCTTGTGAGACCGGCCACCGCCCCTCGTCGGGGTCTCGACTGTATACACTAGTCTACTCTGGAGAATCGATGCCCTGTCTCGAAACTCCCACGACTAGGGACCATTTAAGGATGTGCTTGTAGACCCCCAGCTCCCACTTATATGATCGCCCTCATACTGCTGGTGGTCAAGCAAGAATCCAAGGGGCTTTATCAACGTGTAATAGCGACTCGTAAAGTCACCTAAAGCAGTACACGATGATAAAGATAAACCAGATAGCATACTATCATCTCGAGTAAGACTGTCCTACCGGGATAGGTCCTCCCCTCAATCACTGCAATCACGTGCCTGTGACCCAATAATTGACTCTGAGGGCACTATCTCCAACAATCTCCCACTTGCACTCAAGGCTAATTATTGCGATGTCGCATACTCACAGCCCGTGTGATACCGAACACCCAACTCCTCTACTAGTCAGTCTCACAAAGCTCGTTTGCGAAACTATTGCGTTCGAGGAATAGCCTCAGTGAGTGGATCCGCCTTGATGTTTCTTTCTATGTCTCTCTATATCCCATGTTCGCGGAGAAAGCTATCTCCCGAAATGAGCAATACCTGTCTTAGAACGTCTGGATGTCTGATGGGACCTAGCTCATAAGTGAACTCCAAATCCAAACTTCTTAGACTGTATCGACAACTGAACTTAATCAGTGTCCTGCGCCATGCCTTCCCTCAGTATCCACCTGGACCAACTGTCCAAAATACTGCCCCTCGTCAGAGGGAAAACTATAACTCTGACAGCCACTCTGCCATCCAGGTCACCTTGGAAGCCTGGAATGATAACCGTCTCCTAAAGGAGGCTGCCGTTATCAATTCCTTAGAACATCAACTTATGTTCTAAAACTGCTTCCGACTGTTTCTCCAGGATTGGATTAATATCAACTTATTGCACCTACTGCAAGAACAACATCTGGTGTGGTACTTGACATCTTATGATTGACTCAATTGCCTAAGCAAGTGATCTGTCAGTCATGCGTGTCCCTCTCCCCTTTAGTCTGTAAGACACCTTTAGAGAGGGTGACTCCATTACCTGCAGGTACACTACCGTGCCAGGAGTCGTCCATTCTAAATACTCATAGAATGCGGTCAAAGTACCCAGATTGGGAAACCACCCAAATCTAGATCTAAAACCATAGATCTAGTAACCAGAATGTCTGATATAATATCCAAGTCCTTTGTGGAGAAACCACTGTGTGACGACCAAAAGTATAACCGATTGTAGTATAGGAATATCACTTCCTACTCTGTGTATGTCATCAAATACCAGGACATCACACCCTACTACCTTCTCAACAGATCCATCCCCTATTCTGATGAAGTCAAACCTATGACTGTCATATCAGAAATAGATGATCTATCTCCGCTATATCTGCTCTAGTCTATAAATAGACATAAGCCTGATATCCACCAATGCTTCCGCTGCTCCCACTGACTACGACAACCCTCTGGCAGAGTCATATACACGTACGCTTCTAAAGCAAGTTTAGAACGACGCTATACTCATCCTTCCGCCGGGTCTCGCAGCCTGGACCAATAGCAATGGCAAGTGTGGGTAAACAAGAACCTCCCTGCCACCGTCCTTGAGCATACCGAAGTACCTCTCGGGTGCCTGAGGTTACCCACCATATCTGCGGAGTGGCCAATGGAATGTCAAACCAGATTGAATCTTTAGGTTCTTATCAAATCTTCAGTAATCGTTTGCGGTTCTGGAATCACTTCCAGTTCTACCATACTCCCACTACTGTTTTTCTGAAAAAAAATCCATTTTTGATAAAACTGTGGCGAGTCAAGAACAATATCTCTATTGATCTTCCAGATGGTAGAAAATCAACCCTCGTCATAGCCCGGGTCAACCCACAAACAGCCACTACTGAAACGTGCCTTGAGTTGTCCAGAGTCTGGTTTTAAGCATAAGCCGGACAACTCCCCGTATCTTAACAATGTCAAGATATGAACTGTTCTATATCCAAGAAACAGAGGCACTGATTTAATTGAACCAGATTCAAATCATGCAGCTGTCTCCAGTGCATGTCAAGTAAATGGAAGAGAGGCCGATCAGCGTTACTCAACTTAGGAGCACTTCCAATTATGAGTAACCTGAAAGAGAAGTTAGTTCTCTTAATCATTACTATCAACTGAATACCATTCACAAGTATCTACATCTTCGATCTCCTTGAAGAATCCCGATACTTGCAACACTTGGTTCTCTACTTTACTCTTATACCTATAACTCCTCAAAACTTAGACCCTGTGTTTCTACGAAACACATGTCTAAGAACTAGAGAAGTTAAAAGTAAACAGAATATAGTACGAGGACCAACCCCTCTGTCCTAATGGACACTGGACAATATACAATACTCTGTATAAGTCCCCTGAGTCTGATAACTCATTCACTGTGTGTCGTAGGTCGAAAACTGTACTTATGGTTAAGAAGAATTACACCGCTGTTTAATGCTCCTTACCTAACCATCCACTGATATAGGTAAATGTCATAGACATAATTTCAGAAAGGTATATCTCACTCTATGAAAATAGACGTACAGATATATCAATTTGGAATTGGTGCATAACAGCGGATATTCAAAACCAAATATTTGCCGACCGGCAAACAACCCAGGTGACTTCCTCAAATATCACCGATTACAACGAATCCCGATATAATGAGGATGGTCACCTAATTCCCAATAACTTACTCCCACTCATCGTCTGTAAAACCATACAGATGTGAGAATCCAACCTGGTAAATACATACCCTGGAGTAAGTGTCTAATCGGGAAATTAGTTTTCTTTTAACAGTACACAGTGAAACTGAAACATTGAAATGTTTCGATGGGGTATGCTGGTATTCCTAGTAATGCCTCTTCCATTATCCAGATTCACAACTATAACTGTATAATTCTTTGCCACCTCTCCAAATCCCTTTACATGTCTTTAGTCATTACCTTCTGTACACCCCTTTAGGCCAAATGGTTTTCTTCCTTCCCTACCGTTCGGCACCAGCCTATGGTTTGGAAGAAGACTATCCAATAAGCATAATGGGTGTACTGTCCTAGTCCTAGGAGCACTCGCAATGCGAGAGAAGGTGAGGATAAAAGACAATCGAATGTACTTAATTCATAGATGATTTAGGATTGACAAAGAAGTACATGGTTTGGTCGTGAATAGCAGTCGCAATTTGCTTTGCCCTCTTACTAATCCCTTTCTTTGTCTGAACTTAATACCTTCTGTACACCGTTTAGGCTAATTGGTTTTCTTCATTCCCTACCGGTCGGCACCAGCCTAGGATCTGGAAGAAGACTATCCAATTTGCGTAATAGGTGTACTACTCCTAAACCAAGGAGTACTCACAACCTGAGAGAAGGTAAAAAGTAAAGACAACTGAATAGTCCTATTCGTTTTCTCCAGAACCGGAAACCATCCTCGAAGTCATTCGAGTTCGTATATAACCATACGATGGTTTTGTCCAATGGAAGTGGACGTTCGTAGTAATACGGGGTGTCCCGGAGAAAAGAGTAAAAGTAGGAGTGGCAAAGAGGTCTGCAACTCTGACAATCCAAAAGCCAGTGTTAAGAAGGTTCGGTCAACTTGGTCACTGAGTCATAGTCTAGGGTCGGGTCAATGGTCGCTGCCAGAGAGAGAGAAAAGAAACACTCAGCGTGCACTCTAACCTAGATCAGAATGGTTATCACTTTATCTAATCTGGAAACCTCCCACTGTAACGTCAAATTCTTCTCCAAACCTGAAAGAAGAATTAGCCGGGATAACCCGAGGAGTAAACCAACTCATCAGTGGGAATCGGGATCCAACTCTCATCGCATGATAACGTGACGGAATCCGCTCACGCTGTCACACTCCAGAAGGTATGCGCATATCTGGCAAGTTTCAGTTCTTTTGAAACTCCCGATGTGATTTCTGCCCCATGCTCTTATGACCTTGACGAAGGCCAACAAATCATAAGTCACATGTCAAGTTCTACCCGTCATTCTCCAGGTTTATTTGAACCCACCCGCACAAGCCCTTGACGAAGGCCAACAAGGCTATACGACTGTCCCAAACCAACGCATCTATCTATGCTGCAGAAAGGCAACAAGCAGCTACCATACACTATGCCTTGACGAAGGCCAACAAACATAGCATGAATACTACATGCTACCCGTCTGAAACGACGGAGGGCTACGAATGGTTTCTGGCGAAAACCTTTAACGTAATGAACTTGATATCGTTGAAGGAACTGATAGCTTTTAAAAAATATAGTGACGAAAACCTTTGCTAAAGAGGTCACTCCCGGTGAAGGGATCTCGGCTCTTTCCCCGTAGAATGAGGTGCAGGATATTCCAACTGAATACCACGATGCAAAGCAAAAGTAAACGGCTATAGTGAAGTTACTGCCCTGACGCAAACTTTTGTCCAAGGGGTCACTCCCGGTGAAGGGATCTCGGCCCTTGCCTCGTCGACTGAGGAGCAGGATATTCCAACTGAATACCACTGTGCAAAACAAAAGAGAACGCCCTTGCAATAACAGCTTTTTGAAAAAAAAAGTGTTCCAACAACATCAGAATAGGTTTGTTTAACTTGCATTGATCCGAATCAACGCAGTCCCATCAATTGATCACACCACAAAGAACGAAAATATACTGACGTACGTATATGCCATCCGCATTCGCCACTGGGTCCCGTCATCACCCGTTAGGTTAGCTAACTAACGACAGAGCGGGGACTGGACTAGCGCGGATGAAAAACATATACAACATCTACTAATATATATATAATATATAATTTTCGCTCAAGGCGTGATAAACAATGCAGCACAGAAAAGTACAGCAACACAGATCAATACAGATATCTGGGATCCCCAGGTTTCACAGAGCCGCTGAAACCCGACGTTCCCCTGGTCGTGTGGATAGCCTGTGCAATGAAATCCTAGACCCCTACGGGCGCGGCAAGTTACCCGCCAAAACCTGAAGCGAGGCAGCCCCCTTCAGCAACGTGAATGGACCACCCAGCACTTCACGGAATCCGGTAACTTGGGTACCCCTCCTGGGTCAACCCTATACCCCCTACGAGTGCGGCGAATAGCCCGCCAATTCTAGAGTGAAGCCCCTCCGCCTCAATGCCATGAGATGCGGGCTTGTTGCCTTCTAGAATCCGGCTATCCGTGCACCCCTCCGCGGGGTAATCCTAGTACAGAAAGTAAAATATACATACAACGGGTACATCGACCGCAACCAGGTCGTGCCCCAAAATAATAATACAAACAGGCAGTGACGGCAGTCCACATGTCGGACGCTCGCCCCGCAATATCAAATGTACATAATACAACAAAACTGTACTACCACTGCAACCAGGCTATCCCCCACGACCGATCCGCAACAACACAGTACAATCACAGAACATCAACGTGAAAGTCACGTTCGCAAATCCGTCTAACCGGGCTATAGCAGTTAGACGGGATTTACCGATCAAATGACATTCACGGTCGCAGATATAATGTAAAAACTGTGAACTGGCATGTTTAAAATATCCGATCGAACAAATTTTATCAAGTGGGCCCCAAGCAGTACTGTAGCACTTACAGAAAATCTGGGCCCAAAAATAATATCCCAAAACCCCTATTTTCAAGCCAAAAGCCCACTGGAAAAATTTCGCACAGCAAGGACTTCTTTCCACCGCGGAAGCGCGGCCAAACCAGGGTTTTGGCCGCCCTTCCGCGGTCGTCCTGAAGCATTACAAAACCAAATTTTTCCAGAGTCCTTAGAATTTCATTCTCATGTTTCTGCAATGTACTGAAAAATTTTCTGAGACAAAATAAAATCGACAGAAACCTGAAGCATGGGAAAATACGGTTTTTGGGGATTTTTGTTCGATCGAGCACTGAACATACTAGAGCAAGCTAGGTAGGTTAACGGCCTGGCTCTGATACCAATGTAAGCCCGCGGGGGCGCCCCGGCCGTCGACCCGACGCCGGAAACGCGGAAAACAAATACTTTGCGAACTTTGCAAAACGGCACCGCCGCGGACTTTTCACCCGGATCGGGCCATTAACCTAGCTAGCTAGCAAAAAGAAAAGAGTAGAGATGCTATACCAAACGATCCGTGTCCTTCGGTCTTCGTCTCCGCTCCGATCTCCCGCGGAATCTCCGTCACCTCCTCGCTCGTCGGAAAGGGCACCACGTAGCCGGAATCTTTTACGGGCTCCCGCCTCTTGACCGAGGCAACTCGGGCGCGAAGTTGGCTAGCCGACGCGTCCAAGGCTTGCTATAGAATAGTGTAGTGAGTTGTCTCTTTAGGGTTTATGGAAGTTGCCTTGATGGAGGGATTTTAGGAGGAGAGTGAATGAAGGAGAGAAGCTTGGGATTTTTCAAGCAACAAAGCATGAAATGAGATGAAGAATAATATTATCACCAATCAACCTCTCTCTCTCTCAAAGTGGCCGGCCCCCTCTCCATCAAATTAGATTGGAGAGAGAAAAGAGAATGGCATAAAAACAATATGATTAATGAAAAATGAGAGATAAGAATGGAAAAATGGTCACCCATCATTCTCATCAAAGTCCACTCACAAGATAAGCAAATGAAAATGACCAAAAGAGAATCTCATGATTAAGCAACAATCATGAAGCCACACTTATGCAAAGAAACCCCACACAACATGTTAATTGCAAACTTGCAATTAACACCCTCCAATAAGAAAGTCCGACCGAGAAGGAATGAAGGAAAACCGGTCGGAACGGAATGCAAACTGGCAACTTCATAAAACCGATCCCGTAATAAATTACAGGAAAACCCCGCTACTGCAAATACATGCCCGCATTTGTATTCGCACTGAACACAAATGCAAAGAGACAAAACTACACTATCTAATACTAGTATCCGGCTTAAGCCAAAGCCGGCTAGTAAAATCCGTCCGATCACGATCCGTGCAATACCGCACGTATCTGATCGAACCCTGCCATATCTCCATACGGCCTCTACAGCGTTTCGCCCGAAACTTGAGTAACTGAGTGTGTGGTGGACTCTAAAGACTCGGCAATACTGTGGCTGTGGATTTAACCACTAGCACGTCAGAGGTATAAGCCAATACGTGACGGGCCACCAGGTATTGACCATAAGGGACGTCGATGAGCGAACTCATCCTGACACCCTACTGAGCCTGTCAGTGACAATATCCGTACAGTCCGGTCCGTTCGTCTATGAGCATCGCATGGCGGGCCTAGGGGGTTGGTAAATGTCAGACCCCCAAAAGCGGTACAAGTCGTGTCGGAGTGTAGCCCAGAACACCCTGAGATACTACTGGAATACCTACCAGCAAATCTCCTGCCTTGGCCAAGGACTTTTCATGTTCTGGCTCTCCTAGACACAGCACGACCTCACCCCCAATACCGGGAGAGACGAACCCCTGCAGATCCGCTCACTGCCTCCATGTGGCTCGGGACTGTACCCAACTAAAACCTGTTTGCACGACTCCTTTGAGCCATGGTAGGGTAGTAATCAAAGTACAGTGGGAACTCACACGAGACAAATGACGATCCCAGGTCGATGAACTAACCTGTACACATGTTACCTGGGAACTGCTATCTGACGTCTGGTATATCCCAACTAGCAGGTTCCCGGCGAGTCCTGTCCGGTGTACTCATAACCTAATGAGCACCTGTATACATCTTAGGTGAACCAACTGACACCAGTGGCTTGTGAGACCGGCCACCGCCCCTCGTCGGGGTCTCGACTGTATACACTAGTCTACTCTGGAGAATCGATGCCCTGTCTCGAAACTCCCACGACTAGGGACCATTTAAGGATGTGCTTGTAGACCCCCAGCTCCCACTTATATGATCGCCCTCATACTGCTGGTGGTCAAGCAAGAATCCAAGGGGCTTTATCAACGTGTAATAGCGACTCGTAAAGTCACCTAAAGCAGTACACGATGATAAAGATAAACCAGATAGCATACTATCATCTCGAGTAAGACTGTCCTACCGGGATAGGTCCTCCCCTCAATCACTGCAATCACGTGCCTGTGACCCAATAATTGACTCTGAGGGCACTATCTCCAACACATTATGGTAAAATTTCTCGAAGTACGGGCATCATACGGCCGCGGAACCGCGGCATGGGTAGGCCTTGGGCTGCGGTTCTGCGGCCCTTAAGAAAGATTAGCTGCTGAAAATTTTGGGTTATGTTCTGGAACTTTTTGGGCTTCTGGTTCTTTGGTTCTTTTGTCAATTGGGCTTCTACATTGGTTCCAGATTTTCAGTGAACAATTTGCAATGGATTTTTAACCGTTCGCTTTGTATTCTTAGACCTTGCATTGCCTTGTACTTTGTGAACTGTCTTTCGATGTAGGCTTGATCATGTGTCTTCTGTTTGTTGGTCAAAGTCCATTTTTATCGTTTTTACATCGTTTTCACTGTTTTCTGTCCAAGAACCTGTAACCAGTAACATGTAGCAGACATGCGTCAAAAGCACCTGTTTATTTATAAAAAGAATAAGAATGGGGAATATAATAATGCATTATTATGGTATGAACAAATACCCCCAAACTTATCTTTTGCTCGTCCTCGAGCAAACTTATTTTTATTCACTAAAATCCTAACCACACTTTCGCAGGAAAACGCGATTGCACTGAGCTCGTGCAACAAGCCGTTAAACCTCTAGGTGTCCCTAGTAGGAGGAGTGTTGTCTCCTGAGGGTTTTCAGCGGATTACACCCACAAAATCCTATCAACTCGGCCCATTGACTTTTGTTTTCCAATTAGGTCTTCTAGCAAGGAATTCTATTATCTTTTACCCGTAAATTATCCACCCACATTCTTCACACTTCCTCATTATTTAACTTAAGATCATATATGTTATGCAGACCTACTTAGCTTTCGGCATTTCTTAAGTTTTCGTTCTAGGGTTCCATCTCCACTTAGGAATTTCTATCAACTCTACTAAAGATACAAGTTTTATTCTTCATTCCCTTCTCTTATCTAAATTCCAATCACATATCCCTACGTGTGTGTATATATCACCCCTACACTTGGAAATTCAAATTAAGCAATCAACCCCTTGTCCGTTGTCCAAAGTACTAATTAGTTGGTGAATTTAAATGAAATTTGCTTACACATCCTTCATGTGACCGTTAATACTTCTTGAGGTACCAACGACCGATTACAAAATGTGCTTGCACTTTAAAGCGTACTTCCTAGTCTTTGCAACACCCAAGGCTTTAGCAGTGACTCCCAAACCAGTTGGTCTAAGGCACTAGGTGATGAAGCACCCTCGCTAAATATTTTTCTATCTTTACAGCCTTAAGTAATCACAAAAACCAGTGTCCATTTTTTTCTTTATTCACTTTTTTTTTCTTTTTATTTTCATTGTACTAAGGACTTTAGACAAGAGCATTTCAAGGTCTCTTCTACTGTTCCAAGTTTCAAGGTGCGTGAATGTGCAAATTGTAGGGTATACATTTTCAGAATTTAGACTTAAGCTAGGAACTATTTTTCAAACTCATACTCTAATAAGAACATCAATACTCTTCCTTTATTTCGACTTAGCCCAAGAAGTGAACCCAAAATTTGCCTATTTCTAAATAAACTACAAGGCATATACTTTCTACCGTTAAACTTTAAGGAATGTTATTTTTAGGGTTTTTAATTTACTAAGTCTAAGATCTAGTTGTTCCTAACCAGTTAACCTAATTGTCAAACTCAAGTCAAATAGCCAATATTGAATACAATAATTTTTATAATTTTTGAAATTTTTCAATTTTTATGGGTTTTCAAATAAATATGCAAATGCAAAAATATATACAAATGAATGCGAAGGAAGAAGACGTACCGAGCATACCCCCAAACTTGAACTTGACAGTGTCCTCACTATCATGCTAAACCAAGAGGGTCAAAATACCGGCACTCCCCTATTTATTTATTTATAATTTTTATATTTTTAATGTTTTGAATTTTTTTTTTAATTTTTTATAGAAAAGAAAACAAAAAATATTTACAAAGATTCCCCCAAACTTAAGCTTGGCCTTGCACAAGCTAAAAGTTAGCACCAACCATTCAAAAATCTTATCGTGGAAATGGTAGAGTTGGTGCAAGAAAATGAGAAGCACGCGAAACCGTGTGGAAAGAAGAATGGTAGAATATGGTCTCGGTGGGGGAGAAGAATGGCGAAAAGAAGAAGGAAGTGGAGTACGATCTTGAGGATGTAAATCAAGCGAATAAATTAGCGCAATTTGTGATGACTGATGTGTTAAAAGCGATTGCGCTAACCTATCAACTCTTCGTGAAATAGGGTCAAATCCCTCAAGATTCGCAAGAAAACATGGGCACGCCGAACTTGGTATAGGAAATGAAAGCGTAACGGTCATTTGTACGGTCGGGACAATAGGAGAGACGAAAGGGAGTGAATTAGGGATAGTATCTTTCTCACCGTAGTAAACTGTTTCGAACTTGAAAGATTCCATTATTGGTTCGAAACTACTATAATCAACCGAGTCTGGTGGCTCATCTGAAAATGTAAAGGACTCAAACTCGGGCGGTGAGTCATCAACATCGTCCGAAAAAGTGAAACACTTGTAGGTGTTATCATCTGTGAGAATTGTGTCAGATTCAAAGGAAAAGGTTTCAAGCTCACAGTCTTCAAGCGGGGTCGGAACGATGGGAAGGAGAGAGGGTGATATAACAGTCAAAGGTTCAGGAGGATGAATTGGAAAATCAGACACATCAAACAAAAATGATTCAACCTCAATATTATCCTCAAGACTCTCCTCAATACTATCCTCAATATTCAACTCATCCATGCCATTATCATCAAAATCTAGACGCATATGAGATTCGGGAGAAACATTTAATAACTCAGGATGATGATTTGAACATAAAATCTCAATTAAATCGACAGGTTCATCATCCGAAATATTCCCGGCGTCAATATCCTCAATCAAGTGAAAATCAATTTCTTTAGACACCTCATCAAAAGCATGGATATCTATCGATTTAGATTCTAGATGGGAGGTGTAAAGATCGAAAGGATTAGGTGCGGTTTCACTCGAAAGGGGTTCCTCACAATCTAGCAAATCAAACACTACAAAATCACACAACTCGTTTTTATTTTCAACAGGTGAATCATTTAGAACAATCGATGGAAAACCGGAGTTGTGGGCTTCAATTGGGTACGGGTAGGTTTTATTTGAAAATCCTCTCTCATTCTCATTCTGTCCAACCGCCTCCTTATACATTGAAAAATTTGGAGCTAGCGGGACACTAGCTACCGGTTCACTCGGTTGCATAAGGGCGGCTAAAGATGCTCCTACATTCCTAGTCATTTTATTCGTTGCTGCAATGTACGCTTCCAACGACTCTTCCAAACTAGACTTAGGTGGTGAGGGGGTTTCAGTAAAAGATTCAAAATTGGTTGGATATGTGAAACTCCCTAATGGCTGTGTCGAAACAGTGTCTAGTGAAGGTGGGAAGGTCGGGTATGACTTATAGGAAGTGGGTGGTTGGGCAGGGGTAGGATCAACATATGAATAAAAAGGTGAATAGTCGTGTTGATCCCTAGAACTAGACGAGTGGAGAGGGGTGAAAGATCGACTGCGAGATTGAGCAATATGCTCAGCAATGGACATCGGCCTAGGAGTGACAGAAGGACTTAACGAAGTGGTATCAACATATGTAGGTGGTAAAGGTTGACTCGGTTGACACAAGGTAGGTTGAAAAGTCAAACTATTTCTCCTAGACGCCTCTATTTGATCTTTCAACGAAATTTTTGGCAAGGAAGGATCGTTTTTAAATTGACCGAACAAATTAACATATGACGCAAAATTAGTTTCGGGATACCAAAGTTCGGTTAATGATTTTTTATGTGGAGTACCCATGTTAGAAGAAGAGGGAAAGAAAGAAGGTAGGTGGTGCAAGTGGGGTGCAAGGATTTCTTAGCGACAAAATTTTTGCAAGTTTTTATAAAAATTTTCCTTTTTTTTTTCTCTTTATTTGAGACTGTTTGCAGGAAAAAAAATATCGATAAAGGGCTTAAACACAAATGTAATCAACCAGAAATGCACAATCAGACCTAGATCTAGGGTCGCCAAGGTCTACTAGACAGCTCCTAACTAGGGCTAGAAATAGGACCTGAAACCGCCTTTTCACGGACAAGTACGGCCAGGTAAGTGGGAAGGAACCACCACTACAGTGGGCCTAATTAATAACCACTAGCCTAGACACCGCCAAGTCAGTTAGGATAAACGGTCGATGCCTATACTAGTCCTTTTCCTATTGAGCTCGAAGTCCTTAGGGCTGAGTCTAGTATTTTTTAATTAAAGATTGGTCAATGCAAATGCCTTATGTGATTTCTGGGGTCCTGAGAAGGGTGATGAAATCCCCACCCAATCTGAATTGGTCAAAAAGCCCCTTAAAGTCCAATTAAAGATATGCAAAACAGTAAATCACTTGCAATCAAATATTTTTATTTTATGCGCAGTGCAAAGAATCCTGCACAAGATTGTTATTTGAAAGGGAAAAGATTTTTGTGCGCAAAGAAATTCTGCAGGCAAATTTACAAAAGATATATCAAGATTTGCAGAGGAGGAGAGAGAGAAAACTCACAGAAATTTCCAGTGGCGGCACATTTTTTTTTTCTTTTTTTTATCGCGCTTCTGCAGTTTTTTCCAAGTCCTGAATCAACCAAACCGCGGCGGTTCCGCGGCCAAAAGCGGGCTGGCGCGGCGGTTCCGCCGCGCTTTGGTGGGTTCGGCGTTTTTTTTTTCCTCCAAATTTCTTCTGTTCCTCGGTTGTTGTGATCTTCTGTTGTTCCGATCTGTTTTTTCCTGTTTTGATCTCTGTCGATTTCCAGATCCGATTTTCGTATATCCTGCAAAATTCAAACAACAAAGTATCCCTTCCAAAAATAACAAATGATATATATTTTTATATTTTATGATTTTTCAGATTTTTATGATTTTTTAAATTTTATGATTAACCCGAAATTGCGAAAAGGAAAGTTCTACGCCATCCCCGGCAACGGCGCCATTTGATTGAAGAGATTTAGCATGCTTACGTTTTCTAAAAGATAGATCAAAAATATTTGTAACCGCAATCAAGAACGGCGTCGCTTTGCAGCTAGCCGGTGAGTACGGGTCGGTCCACAGGGATGTTGTGAGTTTCCGATTCGCGCTTACGAGTTAATTCCGAAGGGTGTTCGGATTGGTTATTAAATCTAAAAACCTAATTATACTATCTAGAGCAATTGAATTAAAGATCTAACTATCTAACTAGGGCAGGAAATTAAATTTAATCTAGGGCAGGAAAATAAATTTAATCTGGGGCATGAATTGGAATTATCTAGGGCAAGAAAATAAACAAATCTACTTACTTTACAGATGCATTTCTCCAATCATCCATGCAGGGTTGTCAGATCTGAATTTCAGAATTGAAGAGAGGCACCGATGCTCTCCAAAAAGGATTTCTGAATTTTTATTAAAATGAGGCATAAGAAATTACAATGATTAGAGTTCCTATTTATAAAGAATAGGAAACCCTAGGGTTACATTTGTTTCGCATGTCTGAAATTACAAAAATAGCCCTTAGAAAATCTTTTCAGAGACGTCACAACATTATGGTAAAATTTCTCGAAGTACGGGCATCATACGGCCGCGGAACCGCGGCATGGGTAGGCCTTGGGCTGCGGTTTTGCGGCCCTTTAGAAAGATTAGCTGCTGAAAATTTTGGGTTATGTTCTGGAACTTTTTGGGCTTCTGGTTCTTTGGTTCTTTTGTCAATTGGGCTTCTACATTGGTTCCAGATTTTGAGTGAACAATTTGCAATGGATTTTTAACCGTTCGCTTTGTATTCTTAGACCTTGCATTGCCTTGTACTTTGTGAACTGTCTTTCGATGTAGGCTTGATCATGTGTCTTCTGTTTGTTGGTCAAAGTCCATTTTTTATCGTTTTTACATCGTTTTCACTGTTTTCTGTCCAAGAATCTGTAACCAGTAACATGTAGCAGACATGAGTCAAAAGCACCTGTTTATTTATAAAAAGAATAAGAATGGGGAATATAATAATGCATTATTATGGTATGAACAGCAGATAAGCACTAATCAGCTACCGCACACTACGCCTTGACAGAGATCAACAAACGCAGCACGAATACTAACCAGTACATATCTGAAATGACGGAGGGCTACGACAGGTTTTTCTGAAAACCTATTGCGTAATGAACTTGATATCGTTGTAGAATCAAATGATTTTAAAATGGAGTGCTTTTGAGGCTTTTCTAGTTTTGCTAAAGGAGTCACTCCCAGTGAAGGGATCGTCGGTCCTTTCCTCGTCGAATGAGGTGCGGGATATATCACATATATCACTGTGCAAAGCAAAAACACTTAAAAGCAATCAAAAGACAAACCGAGTGTGTAGCATCTGCCAGTTATTGCTAAAGGAGTCACTCCCGGTGAAGGGATCTCGGTCCTTTCCTCATCGAATAAGGTGCAGGATATATCATATATACCTCTGTGCAAAGCAAGAACTGTAGCTACCTGTTTTATTTTGAAATTCGATTCTACAACATCTTAGGTTTCTTTTACTTTCATTAATCACATTAATGAAGTCCCATCATTTAAGTACCTAAACATCACAGATAAATACGACGTACACTTATGCCATCCGCATTCGCCTCGATGTCCCCTCGTGCACCGTTAGGTTAGGTAACTAACGGCAGAGCGGGGCAGGGCTAGCGCGGGTGTAAAACATAAGTAACGCCTATATAATATATCATACATACTATATACTGTATCTATCACAGAACATCACATGATCACATCACAGATATCGCAGCAGAAGAATCATATGAAATATTGGATATACTAGGACGTCCGTGTTTTCAATATGAGCCAGTATAAAACACGGATTCCACGGTCGCGATGAATAGCCAAACCCACACCCCTAGACCCCTACGAGAGCGGCAAGCAACCCTACCAATTCTGGAGTTAGGAGACCCGGACTCGACTCCTCGAGTTGGTCTCCCACTGGACTCCAGAACCCGGTTACTTGTGCTCCCCTTCTTGGGTCTATCCTAGTGCGGAAAAGTAAATAATATACAAAAGGTGACATCTTCCGCAACCTGGAAGTGCCCCAATAAAAGAATATTACATACAAGTTTTTACATGAATGAAAATGAAAAACACTCATCTCACATAAAAACCCCCCGGCTATTCAAACACGACGATCCAATATAACATATCCAGCAACACATAACATCACATGTCATCAACGTAAGTAAATATGTCCATCCCAATTGTCGTTGACATATAGCAACGAAACCGGCGATATCACATATTACACTTACGGTCACAGAAAAGAAAGTGTAAAACTACAACAGTTGGAATCCGCAACCTGCATAGACATCGCATGCCTAATCAAATGAATTCTTTAGACATCGCATGCCTAACAATTATAAACCCCGCATTTTAGTCTCAAAATCGAAAACACTTTTCAATACCAAGTCGGGCAATTCAACAATATTCCCGACATCCTGATCGAATGCTCGTCGCAAACTTCAGTAGACGGCCGCACCCCCGATACCGTCGACGAAGTGCACCAAGGCGGAACACCGCTACCACGAGCACCCGAACGGATGCTTTCGGCGACGGGGTTCTCCTACAGTCACTTGGTCGGGGCTATGGAGCGAGGCTGTCTATTAAGTTTACCCGGCGAGTATCCGCGTACGCTACGTGATTGCGTCGGACTTTTGATCACATCAAAATTCCGTGGCAACCGATCAAGTGAGACTAAACTGCTGTGTTTATAACATTCATTTAGTTATCTCATAACTACTTGTGAATTCCAATTATTGTATCACATTCCGGATAAATAGAAAATGTTAAACTTTCCGATCGAACATTCAAACACCCAAGTTTTCCCAATACAGATCAACACATGAAACAAGTCTAAAAACATTCAGTTCGTGCCTCGGTACCAACGGTCCAGCCGTAGAAGGGTCAAGCCAACGCCTCACATGTGGCATGCCGTACTGCCCCAAACCCGAAGGTTCAAAGGGCAGTTCAAGACGGTCACATAATCGAGTTAAGGTTTGTTGTCTTCTAGAGGGTCCATCGCGTTACTTGCACTACTTAGAACGTCTTTAAACTACGGAAAAATCCAACACTTGGAAATTTTCCGGCAGGGGAAAGATTGGGTATTTATATCCGGTCGAACTTTTTAACATATTCAAAAATATCCGGAAAGCCAAATAGACAAAGTCTGATAATCCGATCGAATCTTTGATTCCCAAAACAACCCAGAATATTCAACTCTGGAATAAATATTAAAAATTCCCAGAAAATCCAGAACATACAGAAACTAATTACTGTGCAAACCACGTGCATTGATTCAGTATTATGGCCGCGGAACCGCCGCGCAAGCCAGGGTGGCGCCGCGGTTCCGCGGCTCTTCTATGGAATCAATTGCACGTGCTTCATAGTAATTCATCATATTCCCTGCTGAATTTTTTAGCAATTTTTAATTCACAAAAATCCAAAAATTCAGAAAATTTCCAGAGAGCAATTTTTGGGTTAGGGTTTCGGTTCGTTCGGATTTCAAACTCCGTCTAGACTTCACCTAAGGCTCTAGCTAGGCTCTGATACCACTGTAGGGTTCCTATGCACTCACAAGAGGTCTCACAAGGCATCAACCATGCCAATTTTGAATTTTACGGTGCCGAGAAACCCTAACAAGATCGTTGGCTAGATTTTTAGGCGACAAAGTAAACTAGTTAACACTTAACTACAAGAATACGGAAATACAACCTTTGTAGATCCGGTCCACCACCTCCTAAGCTCCACGATGAAGTCCTCTCCGCTGACCAAATCGAACCATGACTCTCACGGTGGTTTCATCGGAGAAATAGGCGGGCTAGGTCGTCGACAACGTGCCGAAGATGATCTACGTCGAGGCATTCCTAGATCAAGCTCCACCTTCACCAAGCCATGAAAACTTGTGAAGGAAACACCCTATGCTACTTGGCAAGAGGTAGAGGATGAAGAAATAGGAAGTGGGTTCACTTTAGAATTGGATTTCTCACACTTTTCATCAATCCACCATTGATGAAGTGAAGCTTTCTTCATTGAAGAAGATGAAGAAGAAGAAGAAAGTGTTATGATAAGTTTATCAAAAAAGAAAAGAAAATGAATTCTTATCATAATTTTAACCATGGTAAAGTGTAGAGAATTAACTTAGGTTAAATGAATGGTTAGGGTTTAGGAGATGAAGACAAAAGAGTCACTTTGGTCAAAACTTCATGAAGCTTCAACAAGCTTCATGTTGAAAGCAACTCTTTTGTTTTTGTTTTCTCATTTCTTTTAATCCAAATTAAAATATAAATGAAAGAATAAATATGTAAAAACCCTAACCATTTACTTAACTAAGGTTTAACTCTTTACACAATCATGTATCATCAAACATGATACAATCAAGTGCACAAAAAATATATCACATATACAATGTGCACAAGCGAGTGAGAAAAACCATTTAAAGTGAACCAATACTAGTTAATGCAAAACAATATATCAAATATATAATTATGCATTAAATCATTAAATCAACACTTGATTTAACGATCCGGTCATATCGCATATAACCGACTAATATACAATGTATCGATTTATCGAATCAATCCTTGATTCGATAACTAGGTTATATCGCATACAACCATATCGATACATTCATCGCGAGAATGAAATACGGTATCACATACACGCATTATTCTCGGTCCCGCACATATCTCATATGCGCTCCTATTTCGTTTCGCTTGAGCCAGGAAACCTCTGTGTAGGACTCTAAAGACTCGTCAATACGCCGGCAGCAGGTGATGATCATATCAAACACCCACAAGCCGCAAGCGGTCTGCTAAACGTAACGGCCACCCGGGTATTGAGCGATCAGAAGATCGACGAGCAAGTCCGCTCACACTCCTGTGAATCCAACCAGTAACACTACCGTACAGTCCGGTCTGATCGTCTTATATGTCGCATATCTCGCCTAGGGGTGGTAAACGTCAGACCCCAATAGCTCGATAAGTCGTGTCGATATGAGGTCTATAACAATTCGAGAAACTACTGGTAACACTTACCAGTAAATCTCGGCAACCCTGGCCAGGGATTTCCTGTTATAGCCAATCGAACACAGCGCAACATCAACCCCCTATACCGGGAGAGACGAATCCCCTCCTATCGCTCATTGCCTCCATGTGACTCGGGACTGTACCCAAAAACCACCGTTTTGCACGCCCTCTTGGACGTGGTAAGATGGAAATCAAAGCACAGTGGGAACCACACAAGACTCTATGACTATCTCGGGTCAACAGACTACTCTGTACCAGTGTCACCAGAGAACTGCCATCTGACGTAAGGTATAATACCATCTGGAAGTTCTCGGCGAGTCCGTCCAGTGTACCCAGTCTCTACTGAGCACCCGTATATCATCTCTGATGTCAAACACCAATGGATATGGGATCATCCATCGCCCATCTGTATGGGTCGAGAAGGTATAGCTAGTCTACTCTGGTATATCGATGCCCCGTCTCGATACACCCATGACTAGGGACTTTGAAGGATGTACTTATGGACTACCATGTCCCCACTAGTATGATCCGCATCATAGTCCAGGTAGTCAAGTACACATCCTAAGGGCTTTACCAACATGTAACAGAGAGACAAACAGTATACACGTTAAGGTAAAGATCAACCAGATAGCATACTATCATGTCGAGCAAGAAAGTCCTCTTTATATATGTCCAAGCATCCACTACAATATACATCCTATGTATAGTAATGGCCTCTAGGGCATACATATAACTAACAGTAGTATCTCAGGGTGTTCAGGGCTTGTCTCCGACACGACTTATACAGCTATTAGGGGTCTGACGTTACTAGCCCCCTAGGCCGAATATGCGATACTCATAGACGAACGGACCGGACTGTATATACATTGTCACTGTTAGGCTCAGTAGGGTTTCTGGATGAGTTCGCTCATCAGCTTCCCTTGAGGTCAGTCCATGGGCAGCCGTTACGCATAGCTAGTGCCGCTGACGGCTTGTGGTTAAACCCACTGCCAGGGTACTGACGAGTCACCCGATTTCATTAATGCTTGATGACTAGGTTAATGATTCATCATTTAATTAAGTGTGTTCACACTTTGTGTTCACACTAGAGATATTTTCTTATTGTCACCTCCCCCTCTCCTACACTGACCCCCCACCTCTATATATGTGGCCGGCCCCCTCCTTGGTGCCCATGAGATTTTTGACTCACTTGATTTGATTCATTCGGAAAAAAGATGATAGGTTTCGGTGTATGGAATTTCACAGCTCATTTCATTCCATCACCCGATTCCCATGGCAACTTCATTAACCATTCGTCTATGGTTTTGGACGAAGCGAGACAAAGTATTCCAGTCATTCTCTACATCAATCTTGGTCGTCTCTTTTAGCAAACTTGACGACCGAGTTGCCTCAAGTCAGAGGCGGGAGCTCGTTTAAAGATCCGATGATGTGGTGCCACCTGGATGAGGAGATCGGAGATCGACGAGATCGGAGCAGCCGCAACGGAGCGTGGGATGATGGTTAAAGAACGAAGGACTCGGATCATTCGGTATAACCTTTCTTCCCTCTTTGTAGATTATTAGTTTAGCGTTAATGGCAGATCCGGGTTATAGTATGCGATAGCGCCAGTTATCAAAGTTTTTGTTCCGCATTTTGGCGTCTGAAAGACGGCCGGGGCGCTACCGTAGACTTACATCTAGGTCTTTGAAATGCGGCATTGGTATGCTCATGACCTTGAAACGGAGAGTTTGATGGACAATCTTCCGTTAAGTGAGAAGGATCAGAACAACACCCACATACAGTTTTGGGGAGCGACATTGGGTTTAGGGAGGCTGCTGAAAATTTATGTTCCATAGCCCCGAGCTTCTTTTGCATTGCTGCCATCTCAGTTCGAACACCTATGGACACATCTATTTGGTGTACGCCACCCCTATTCAATGATTGGGTTCCACTCTCCCACTGTAGTGATTTTTCAGCGAACTCTTCTAAAAATTTCCAAGCTTCCCTATCATCCTTGGTCATAAAAGTGCCTTGACACATGTTTTCAAGGTTCTGTTTAGTGTTTGGGTTAATGCCCTCATATATGATTCGACAAAGATCCCATCTCGGGATGCCGTGATGAGGACATTGAACCAAAAGATCCTTGAAACGTTCAAAGCATTTTGAGAATGGTTCAGTCGGAAGCTGGGTGAATTGATTTAGTTCGCTACGGATTCGAGCTGTCTTTTGCATAGGGTAAAATTTCTTAAGGAATGCCGCAACGAATTCTTCCCAATTCGTAATGGAATGTGCGGTAGTGTTATATAGCCACTTCTCGGCCATATCGCACAAAGTAAATGGAAGAAGTCGTAGACGCATAACATCCACTGAAACTTGTGACGTACCCATCATTGCGCATACGTTTTCAAATTTGGTGATGAAAACGTAAGCGTCTTCAGTCTCGAGTCCGTGTAATTGGGGTAAAAGGTTGATGTATTAAGGTTTAATTTCAAAATTATCCCCGTTGGCTGGTGGAATGGATAAGCAGGTCGAAAGAGGACCTCGCAAAGGATAGCACCTCTCTTGGAGAGAGATGCGGGGTGGATTCTACGCACCAACGGACGGCGGCAGATTAGTGGTAAAGAAATTCGATGGAGATGGATCCATCGATGTGGGTGTGGTGGTGGGTAAAGAAGAAGTAAATGGAGAAATACCGACTTCGGAGTCGATCAAAGGTATGCGGACTAAACAGGCACTAGAATCCCGTGTCCAGCCTATCTTGCACTAAAAAGGGTTAGTACAAGTGGCAGCGTGACTTATAATTAGGGGAAATGAATGAATGCGGTGTTTGTTTTGAAAAGTGGCACGGATTTTTGAAAAAATGATGCAAGCACAAAAAATGCAACACACAAAACCCTAATTCTAGGGGTCACCTAGGTCAAAGCTCTAGACCGCTCCTAACTGCCAAAAGACAAGTCGCAGGATAAATCCTCCACTGCCTCTTTGTCTCTCCTGTGGCCAGGTAAGTGCCAGTTAAGTGGGAGGTTCTCCACTACGTAAGTAGTGGGCCTAATTAAGTAACCATTATCCTTCGACACACTTGCCTTAGACACCACAAAAGAAACGCGGATAAGCAATGAATTACCCACGGCCTTCTCTTGTCCTAAGTGAGCGCGACGGTCCTTAGAGTCATCTCTAGATTTCTTTTAGTTAATGAGGGTAAATGCGGATGCAATTTTGCGATTTTTGGTGCTTAGGAAGGGTAATGAACTCCCCACCTAATCTGGATTTGGTCGTGCCCCTTAATGTCCGTATTAATATGTAAACAACCACAAAACCAAAAACACGCACAATTTAATTTTGCTTTTTGCGGCGCTGCGATTTTTGCAAAGAAGCCTGCAGAAAATTGTTATTTGGAGCAGACAGAGAAGGAGATAAGAAAGCAAGGGATCACCTGAGAAAAAATTGCACAGAGAGGCTTTCACCAAGCCGCGGAACTGCCGTAATAGGTGGTTCCGACTGCAGAAACGCACCCGTATGTACTGTTCACTGCACAATTTTTTCACAGCAAGCTGCTGTTAACTCCTTGAGCTCTCTGGAAATGTCTGAAAAAAATTTCACTTTCTCCACATCTTCCAGAATTCCTCGCAATCAAATCACAACACACGTTTAGATTTTGTGCGAATTTTGATCTCAAAATTGTAATGGAATAAATCTTTCAATTCAAATTTCAATAAAGAACGAATTAGCGCACGATCCCCGGCAACGGCGCCATTTGATTGAAACGATTTCGGAATGTGTCGGTATTTAGAAACTTGTATGAAATCACAACCAAAAATATTTGACCGCAATCAATAACGGTGTCGAAATGTAGCGTGTTAGTAAGTGCGGATCGTCCATAGGGATTGTGCGATTCGTTCGTATTTTGTTTTGTTTGAATTGAAAATTTAATAGAAAAGAAAAGCAAAAACGATTCAAGATTTATATCGATGAATTTCAAGAATCAACTATTCTAATCAAGAATCAAGAAAGCGATAAACATCAAGAATCAAGAATTGATAGAATTCCAATCGATTTAAGTTTCAAGATTTGAAGTAAAGCTCGTAGGAATCGATTAGATCGTAGATGTGAAGAAGACTAGAAGTTACCGTTTCTTATCCATTAACACATTGATGCTAAATCGATGTAGATTCATCGAGGATCAAGGATCTTACGAAGAATTAGGGTTCCTCATCCTATCCTTTGTCCTTTCGATGAATCACATTCACTAGATAGCTTCTAGGAAATCGAATGATCGATCGTTGATCTCTAGATCGTGCGAAAAGAATCAAGAACGCATTTCGCATCGATCTAGATCATCGATCATTCAATTTTCAAGAATTTACAATTGTTATAGGACTTAAGAAAACGTTTAAAGATTCGTCAACATCATCATTCTACAATCATCTCGATTCCTCCACGAGCGGAGTTTTATTCAAGCATCATCACAAAGAATATATTCAAGAATCGAAATATAAGCATAACGCTCGAATTGAAATATAAGCAAGTTAAAAGAATCTTCACCTTTATTTATTCCACAAATTGTTACACATTGCTCAAGGCTACAAGAATTTGAGAAGGAACAAAATTGTCGAATCTAGCGTTGCATCGGCTCGTTGAGACGTGGATCGGCTTGGATCTCGTGCTCCGTTGAAGTCCGGCTTCGCTTCTAAAGGATGGTTGAAGACTTGCTTTGCTTGTACTCAAAGGATCTTGAATTTGAGGTTTCTTGATTGGATTAGGGTTAGGGTTTGGAGGTGGCTAGAGTTGGGTTGAAGGGATGATAGAACAACAATGATCAACTAATGAACAACCTAATTTTTGAACAACTTTGAACAACCTTTTCAAGAGAGGCCTAGGGTCCTTTTTATAGGTTTTGAAATGAGTTGCTTCCTTAAGAAGCTTGGATTAGGTTAGCTTCCCTTCCAAGCTAGTTAGTTAGGTAGAAGCCTCTAGAACTAGTTAGTTAGGGATTAGCTTCTACCTTAAGCTAGAAGGTTAGGGAGAAGGTTCTAGGCTCTTAATGGAGTTAGGGTGAAGCTTGTTGAGGAAGCTAAGACATCATTAGTTTAGAACCCAAGGGCTGCTGATCTGGCAGAAAGTTCTGGAGTAATCTGGAGAATGTAGTATCATGCTGAGATGTAGGAGCTGAGATAGGAGTTATGCAGCAGAGAGGGAGTGGTGACGTGGCAAAGACGCTGTGGTGCCGCGGCGCAAGGCGGCTCCGGCCGCGGAACCGCGGCCATGTGGCTGTCTAAGGGCTTGAAACTTCATAGTATGTCTTCTGATATCATGTTGGTGCTCTTCTGATATATTGAATCTCTGAATGCCTTTTAGATCATTGCCAGATTCCAATTCCTTGAGTTGGCGTATTTTTTTAGCATCACTGTTGTGTAATTTTAACCATTCTTCTGTAATTTCCTGCACAGACTTCGAAACACAAGTTGCGCTACACAAGAATGATGCGATGTTATGAAATACAGTCAATTTCCCTTAAAGTTCCGGTTTTAAAGTCTAACACATGCAATCTGGTATTTCAGAGATGTTTTGCTAATATGTGCAATATGAATACCGAACACTTCTAGATGAGTGCAAATGATAGGGAAATTGCCGGTTTAAAGGTGCAGTATTTTCGACTGATCAGCACCTGATAGATCAGCATTTCTGTGTTAATGCTTGACACATTGGTTTCATGATATTTCTTTTTACTCATTTGTATATATAACAGGGGATTAGACCGCTGTTATATATGCCCTTACACCAATATTAGTGGAATGGAACGCTAATATATGTGTATTGACATTAATTTATATACATCATCATATTAATTCATGCAAATATATTTAGATTGTTAGACTTTTACTTGAGATTAGATTTGGGATATAGGTGATTTATTTGAGATTGATACAGGATATATATGAGATTGCTGATTTGTACATTCAGGATATATGAGATTTATTCAATATTGTACATTCAGGAATTGTGAGACTTATATGATATGAGAGCCAATTTAGGGGCTGATTTGAGGAATTGGGATTTGGATTGTCTTGATGGATTGTGATCCTACCACGATGTCAGGATTCCGTGGAAATGACATATTTCATTCCATACTCCACATTTATTGTTTATGCGTTGTTTCATGTATTAGTAGTACCTGTTAGTGTACTTTCCATTATTGTTGCATATACACATTTTCATATCATTATTGCATGATTATTGCATACTGATTGTCAAATTATTATTGCTTCATGTATTAGTTGTACCTGCGAGTATACCTTTCATGATTATTGCATTCATATGATCTTTTATTGCTATTAATTGCATATGTTAGATTCGCGCTGTACGTGCATACTTGCGATTACCTGCATATGTTATTTACTATTCACGAGTTGGCAACTCACCCCCGTTGTACCACAGTTGTTTTGCAGGGTGTTCCCCAGAGTAGTCGAGGCAGGCTATTCATCCATCTTATCATCTTTTGCTGCGGATACCGCTTCAGCTCATAGTGTGCAGTTTTGCTTAGGTGGGTTTTATGGTTATCCGTATTGTTGTATTGTATATTCGTTGTATCCTTGTATTCTCCATCTACTATATTTTCTTATTGACTTAGAGACTTGGTGATGACGATATTGTATATTATTTGGGACTTGGTTGTCTTTTATACAGTTTTCTTTTTATGATCTTTTATTTCTTCGCTACGGCGTCGTATATCTGTTGTGGTGGTTGTTTTCCGCTTTTAGGCGTGTATTTGCTCCCGTTTGGGGATGCTTTACTTTATATTTATGTTGTACCCATTTTTGGGGCCAGGTTTTACAAAGGAGGTGCTGCCAAAATTTTAAAGGAAATAAAGTTGGACTTTTAAAGAATTTAGGTTGCGATTTCAAAAGTTTAAACAATGTTTCTTATCTTTTCTTGTATTTTAATGGTTTAGATTTCTGGGTTTTGGCTTTCTTTTACTGCGTTATGCCTGTAGACGTTGCGTAGTATTAGGGCCGTCACGTGCCAATTTCGGGTCGTGACACAAGGTCGCTAATCCCCCATGTGCGCTAAGCGCCTACGTGCGCCCCATGCGACCCGCTTAGCGCCCAGTGGTCGCATGCAGAGCACTTGACCCGCGGACGCCTCGCGGTCGCGTGCTGCGCACGTGACCCGCTGGCGCCTAGCGCCCACGTACTGCGCACGTGACCAGTGGGCGCCAAGCGCATACGCGCTAGGCACGTGACCCGTGGGCACCATGCGCCCACATGCCACGCACGCGTCTTTAAGACGCTCCTCCCCCCATTTTTTTTATACACTCCACATCCCCTATTTTTTTATGCACTCCACATCAAAACACGACCCCCGTAAAACTTTACGGGGCCCCCAATATATCCAAACCCTTTTCAAAACATACGTACACTGCACATTGAGTTCGCATGACCTGTTTGACCCGTCAATCGGAGGTTCTCTCGCTTCAAAGGCGAGGGGTAATTAACGGCAGCTTAGTCCGCGGCTGCCGGAGATTCAGATCCCCATAATCAATAAACCCCAGCCTATCCTAGGCAGGGGGAATTTGTAATGCGCCTGACAAGCGCGCGCGTATTCCTATCTCAATGGGGTGACGAAAAACAACCTACAGATTCTGGCACGCCCGGTGGGACCAATCTCTCCTCCCATATTTCGGGTTAAATATTCATGCGAACTCAATCAACATATACATTGATTGCCTATATTAAAATCATGCTTCTTTGTGCAGATTAACAAATTTCAAATTGCAATCTCCGGACGCAACAAAATGTCTCTAAGGATCAGCTCAGCTTTCGACACAGCTCCCATCTCCTACACGATGAAGATGGACGCTAGGACGGTCCTCCCGGCCAGTCTCGGGCGACAATGGTTGGAGCCGCCGCTACCATTTGACTCTATTCTGTTCGTGTCAGCTAGCGCCATCCCAACTCCTCAAGCTCCGGTAACAGAAAAACCAGCCTCGAAAGGCAAGAGGCCAAATGTGGTGATCTCGAGGGCACCTCTACCCAAACGCAAGTCGGTGTTTGAAAGACTTTCCTTGGCCCCAGCTGGGGGCAAGGCCATCAACACCAACATAGCAACAAGGCATCTCAGGCAAGCTCCAGCGGCGCCCCTGACAACTGCTCAATTGGGTATCTTCTCTAAGCTCCCCGTTAATCGGCTCACCATGGCTTCCTGGATGACGAATGCCCGCTAAGCCCTCAAAATCGAGAAGCTAAGAGAGAAAAGGCTCAGATACAGAGCCAACAAAAGGGCTAGGGATTTGGTCATGTTAAAATTTGTGAATTTCCAAAGCCCGGACCGCTCTTCAAAATCAGCCGCCAAAGATAAAGAGATGGCTGGATATGTGGTCCACACCGTCTGCATGGCCGGACATGAAGAAACGAACCCTCCTATGCTTCACAGCCATGGCGATGATATGGTTGACGCTACCCAGTATCGGCTCGGTCTAAATGAGGAAGAGCCCGCTAAGGCCGATAAGCCAAAGAAGCCCGTAGTTCCTGCGGAATTGAGCTCAGGCAATAAGGATGATCCGGTTGTCATATCCGAAACTATAGAACAAGTATTATTCCGATGGCTTCAAAGGCAGCTTTAGGACAGGGACGAGAAGTTAGCCAAGGTCCAGTATAAGGTCGACGAACTGGCAAATATCACGGCAGACCTCACCACCCAAATTGCCCGATTGCAATTATATCAGAATCAAATTTTGGTTCATGAGCCAGGGATTGATGCCCGAAGGCAGCCAACTGATACCCCTTTCAGCCTAAGAGCGGAGCGCCTTCGTGAAAAACAGCCGCAATCAGCCTCCGGTCCCTCCGATACATACACCGAACGTCGTAAGCGGACATCAGGAGAACCTAATACCGACCAACCTCGAAAACTGGTGTTGGGAAGGGGAGGGGAATCGCCTTTGAAAGAGAAACAGGATAAGGTCTATTCCTTCATAAGGGACAAAGTCCACAAGATATTCAAGGACGCTCTCAGAAACGGTCTACAACTGCCAGAATCAAAAAGACTGCAAGAAGCGAATATGACCGACGACCCCAAATATTGCCCCTATCACAGAGTGATAGGTCATGCCATTGAGGACTGTTTCGTCTTCAAAGATTGGGTCGAAGAGCAATACAAGGCAGGAGAGATAGAACTGTCTAAAGGCGTGTTAGCAAACAGTCAAGCTGCGACCGCCAATTTTATAGGAACGGAGACCAAAGTCCTTTGGGAACCTGTTTCTCTTAGACATCTGCCTTTCCATGAATGGAGCGGACCAAGGCAACAAGCTAAGAGCCAAGAGAGCAACATTGCCGATGAAGAAGCAATAGACGAGTACACAACCCATACGGTCTACATGATTGAGCTCAGAGGAACGAGTTCTCCTACGCCTTATAGTCATGACAATGACGCGGTTGTTGCCATCCAACACCGACTCGATCCAAATGATGAAGAGCCCGCTCAGACCCTTGAGCCAAAAGAACCCGTGGTTCTCGCTGAATCAAGCTCAGGCGGTAGGGATGACCCCGTTACCATACCCGGAATTATAGAACAAGCATTATTCCAATGGCTTCAAAAGCAGCTTCTGGATAGGGACGAGAAGATAGCCAAGGTCCATTCCAAAGATGACGCATTAGCGGACGTCGTGGCAGATCTCACGACCCAAGTCGTCCGACTGCAATTACAGCAAAATCAAATTTTGGTTCATGAGCCAGGGATTGATATCCGAAAGCAGCCAACCGATACTCCTTCCAGCCCAAGAGCGGAGCGCCTTCGCGAAAAACGGCCGCGATCAGCTTCTAGTCTCTCCGATACGTACACTGAAGGGGCTAAGCGGGCAGCAGGCGAACCAAAGACTGATCACCCTTAAGGACAGCATTAGTAAGGGCACCTACTCTAATGGAGAGAAAGAAGAGGGTGTACTCCTTCAGGAGGGATGAAGTCCACAATATATTCGAGGACGCCTTGAACAACGACCTGCAATTGCCTATTCCAAAGAGGTCACATGAAGCAAACATGATCGACAATCCACTATACTGCCTATATCATAGAGTGGTAAGTCATACTATCGAAGACTGCTGCGTGTTTAAAGATTGGGCAGAGGACCCATACAAGCTTGGAAAAACCTCACTGTCCTCGGATATATCGTCAAGCCACAGAGCTACGGTCATCAACACAGCTCCGTCAAGATCAAAGTTCGAAGAGCTGGGATAATCAAGCACATCCAACCTCTAAGTCGTTAAACTGGGAATGTAAAAAAATGTGTAAATAAAAAAAGTGTAAGTAAAAAAAAAGAGCCGAAATGATGGGGCATCTCGTAATAAAAATCAGCGAGTAAAATAAAGATGAAAATAAAGCGGAAATGATGGGGCAACCGTGAATAAATAGCAGAAATAATAGGGCAATTGCGACCTTCGCGATAAGAAAAGCTGAAATGATAGAGCAATCGCGGTAAAAAAAAGGCGAATGATGAGTCGCTCCTGGTACCATATTCCAGTGCAGTGATGAAGACGCAAACCAAAATCCAACTTTCCAAAATTCATCCAGCCCTACGGTTGGTCCCCAAGTTGACTACCATATACAATCCATGGGCTCAAATAATGCTCATCATACCCATACCCCACCGCAATCACCAGTCCAGCGGCAGGTCTCCGCCCTTGGAATTAAGCTCCATTGGGAAGACCCACTCATGTGTCCTCACGATGCATGAGGAGAAAAAACCTTCGTGTGATCCTTACGACTCACATAGGAAAAACACTTAGGAGTCCTCATGACTCCTAAGGAGAAACTGCACCTACGGGATCCTTACGACCCGCAGGGAGAAAATGCTTTTATGGGACCCTTACGACCCATGAAACTGAAAAGCCTTAGGTGATAGGGATCTAAACCTATCTCCTAAGCCATCGCTCCCCAACAGGTAACGGCGAATGATGAGTCGCTCCTGGTACCATATTCCAGTGCAGCGATGCAGATGCTAACCAAAATTCAAATCCCCAACGGCGAATGATGAGTCGCTCCTGGTACCATAGTCCAGTGCAGCGATGCAGACGCTAATCAAATTATCACGCCCCGCTTCCCAGTAGATGGAAATGGTAACGTGGCAAGCCCGCGATGTATTTATTCCGAAAAGGTCATTTCTCGACATAAATACGGTAAGCATTTATAAGCAACATAAACTAAGAAGAATAAACAAAAAAATGAAATCCAACTGTGATTTATTACATTCATGATTCATAGTAGACAAAATATCTGAATACAAGATATTTAACATGATAAGCCTTAACAAGGAGGCATACATAAATAAGCTGAAATGAAATGAAAAACTGAATGAAACTATACGTCTGTTTGTGATGCGAACTGGTTGTACTCCTTTTCGACCACTTCTATCTTTTGTGTCTCAATGCCACCTGACGAACATTCCAAGAATAGAAAGAAGTGGTGGAATGCCCGTCAGCGAACCAACGCTTGGTAAGTCCCAATAGAGATGTGTAATATATAAATTGAGTGCAAGATAACATGTAATATAGTATAAATGGAAATTTTAATATGTGAACAAGTATGGTAATGTATATGGCAACTATATCAGCATGGAAATGTATCATGAGCATAGCAAACAAGTATAGCATGGCCGTGGAGTGTTGGTATAGTGAATATGAAGTGAATGTAAGTGTCCTAAAAGGCCTCTAAAAGAGTAAAAGTAACTAACGTGATTTTAAGGGTGAATGTCAACCAATCTCAAGAGTATTTTCGAACCCAAGGCTATCGTCCAGGGGCAAGGAATCACGGGCCCAAAATAGCGGGACATCAATTGTTATTGAAGTATTCCAAACCTAACAGTCTATCATCCAGGGGCCTGGAAACACGAGCCCTCATTCGTGAATTCGTGATTTGTACCGTTTCAGCCCGGTACCACAACAACATGATTTGTACCGTTTCAGCCCGGTACCACAGCAACATGATTTGTATTAATGGGACTCATGAGATTCCGTTGGATTCATACTCAAACTACCCCAACACCCCATGAATATAAGTCTATGATTAATGTTATGAGTCTTGATCGAATCCATGAATACAAAAGGTGATGTATGATATCAAGTTTTCAAGATTGAGTTCGTGTAGTCATATCAAGTGCAAGTCATGCCAATTGTATTCATGGTTCGATGTCAAATTGGTTCAAGTGTACATACTGGGTTCAAGTATTCATGATTGAGTCGTGTGAAAATCAAGTCAATTTTAATATGTAATGATTTAATCACAAGTCATATAAAATAAATAAATAAGTAATTACAGAACATGATATGAGATAAGTGTACAAGTAACGTCCAAAACAATGTTGTAAATATATGATACGTTCGACTAGTTAATCAAGTCATTTCAAATAAGAGTTTAAACGAAAACATAGAATTATGTGTTATATGCACGTGAGTTCCAGTCTTACCTAAATACGACTATCGGTTTAGGAGATATACATGTTTTCGTATCGTCGTGCAAAACAGATCAGAATCTGTTCAACACCGTCACACATTTTTAAAACGCATTTTGAGTTAATTTTTATCGGGTTTCACGTTACAAAAATTGTTAGAAAATTGTAGGTATTTCGGAGTACTTATCCAAAACACTAAGATTCGCACGATTTGGATTTTTGAAGCTCTAGTTATGATCGTTTTAATATTTGCATTTAAAACAGAAATTCAGATTTCTGGATAGCAACTATATGTTATATTGCAAAGCCTATATTGAGTTGTTTCATGCATTTTTAAGTAATATAATATACAGAAAATTATATTTCTATCAATTATGCATCTACACATCTAAATTTTGTCACGAACGGATATCGGGAGTTCGAGTTATGTCTTATTGAAAAATAGTATGCGAATGAGGACAGATTCTGTCCAGATTCGTCGCTTAATATTGTAACGCGCTTTTCTATATTTTACGTCAATTTTCAGTAAAAGCATAAATCTAAGAAAATCTAGGCTATTCGATGTAGATATCCAAAACACTAAATTTTACTCAATTTGGATATCTTTATACCAAGTTTTGTGTTCTAGAAGTTGACTGATAATTGCAGTATTTTGTTTTACGAACAGTGAATAAAAATGATGTAATTCCTAAACCGTTAAGTGATTCGATCTAAAATTTTTACAGCATGTACAAAATAATATATTCTATTATATGTAAATTTCCTGAAATTTCCAGAAGTAAAAATTATTTTCTAAAAATTATTTTAAAAGTAAAGGTATTGAAATGTCATATGTGAGAAATGAGAAAACCATGGTATTTATTCGTAACTTCAATTTTTTTTTACAAAATTTGAATAAAGAAATTTAAAATACAACAACAAACGATGCAATCCTAATTGGTTACTATGAAATCTTAACATATGGATTGAGAGTAATGAAAAAGACTTTACAAACTATATATTTGTGTATGTTTGTGTTTGTTTATTATTTATATATGTATCCATTTAATTAATTATTTAGAAACTATGATACGACAAGAGAAGTTTTTCATGGCAATATAAAAAAGATAAAGATATAGAAAAAGAGATGGAGGGAGGGAAAGAGAGAAGGGACTTACATACATAAGCCGTTATTGTCACCGGGCTTGTCTATCCACCGATAATCTCGCGTTACTAACGAGATTTTCTTGTAACTTTTTGGTGTTCTTCTTCTAGGACTCTAGCTGAAGAGGGAGAAGGGAGAGATAGAAAAATGTGAGGAAGAAAAAGAAAAAGGGGGAAAATAAAGATGGTGTAATAGTGAATTATCTATAATAATATATGCATTCAACATGAGAATTAAAAGAGAGATTAAAGGTGGCCATTCATTTTGGAAATGAAAGATCTCATTTGTAAGTTATGAGAAGAATAAAAATTAATAAAAAATAATTGCATGAATAGGGATTTGAACATGTGATCTATAGAATAACAATGCAAAAATTTAACCAATGAGCTACAAGGTTGTTCATGCACATATTTAATAAGAATTAAATATATGATGTTGCTTAAAAAGAAAGTGGGCTTTTGGGCTCATAGTTTTATAAAAGAAAATTAAAATGATATTGGATTTAGGTTATGTGTTGGGTCAGGTCTTGCGTTTAATTTGAAATATGTTAAGATTTAGTTTAAAGAAATGGGTTTGGGAAAAATAGATATAATAATAAAATAATATATTTAATAGAAAACAAAATTTACGGAAAAATACTTCGAATAAATAAATACAATATTTTACTAAAGAAAGAAAATACGAAGGTATAGTAATACTAGGGTCGTTACACAAATTCCAAATCTCATACCCCAACGGCAGATGATGAGTCGCTCCTGGTACCATATTCTAGTACAGCAATACAGACGGCAACAAAGTCCCAAAATTCTTCCGGCCCTAAGGTCTGGATCATACATCCTGCAAAATCGTATACAATCCACAGGCGTAAAACGATCCCAATCTCTCCCATGTCCTACCGGCGAGACCACATTCAATGTCCCACCAGCGATGAAGATTCCCAAAAAAAACAAGAAGAAAAAAAAGGGTATGTCCACAAGAAAAATGGGCACGGATGAAAAGCCGAAAGGGCTCCGTGAGTAAAAACAGCAGGACTGCCGACGAGTTTGTGAAAACCCGAAAGGGCGCAAACCCGTGAAAAGAAATGAAATGCACTCGCAAAGTCCTTTCGACTTTGTGAGGAGAAAATTCCCGCGTGAGATCCTTACGACTCACAAATGAAAAACACACTTGGGGGTCCTCACGACTCCTAAGGAGAAAATGCACCTACGGGATCCTTACGACTCGTAGGGAGAAAATGCTTTTATGGGACCCTTACGGCCCATAAAATTGAAAAGCCTTAGGTGATGGGGATCTAAACCTGTCTCCTAAGCCATCGCTTCCCAACAGGGAAAGGCGGATGATGATTCGCTCCTGGTACCATATTCCAGTGTAGCGGTGCTGATGCCGACCCAAAAACCAATTGCCAAATCCTCCTGGGGCAAATGATGAGTTGCTCCTGGCATTATTCCAGTGCAGCAATGCAGATGCCGACAAAAAACCAATCCCCAAATCCTCTCAAAGGCAAATGATGATTCGCTCCTGGTACCATATTCTAGTATAGCGATGCTGATGTCAACACAAATCAAACCAATCAATTCCAACATCGACCTCTGCGTTAAACAACCGACACTCCATAACGGGGAAACGTCAAGCAAACACTCCGTGCCGGGGGCACATCGACTACAGACACTCCGCCTCGGGGAAACGTCGACCAGCGACAATCCGTGCCGAGGGAAGGTTGACCAAATCACTCCCGGCCAGGGAAACGTAAACCACGGACACTCCATCTCGGAGACGCGTCAAGCGTCGACCATCCATGTCGTAAAAAGGGCAGTGCAGGCTTCCTACAAAGCGGGAACCAAATCACTCCGGGCCAGGGAAATGTCTACCACGGACACTCCGCCTCAGAGACACGTCAAGCGTCGACCGTCGATGTCGTAAAAAGGGCAGTGCAGGCTTCCCATAAATCGGGAACCAAATTACTCCGGGCCAGGGAAAAGTCTACCACGGACACTCCGTCTCGGAGACGCGTTAAGCGTCAACCGTTCATGTCGTAAAAAGGGCAGTACAGGCTTCCCACAAATCGGGAACCAAAATGCTCAGGGCCAGGGAAAAGTCTACCATGGACACTCTGTCTCGGAGACGCGTCAAACGTCGACCGTCCATGTCGTAAAATGGGCAGTGCAGGCTTCCTATAAAGCGGGAACAAAATCACTCCGGGTCAGAGAAACGTCTACCACGAACACTCCGTCTCGGAGATGCGTTAAGCGTTGACCGTCCATGTCATAAAAAGGGCAGTGCAGGCTTCCCACAAATCGGGAACCAAATCACTACGGGCCAGGGAAAAGTCTACCACGGACACTCCGTCTCGGAGACGCGTCAAACGTCGACCGTCCATGTCCTAAAAAGGGCAGTGCAGGATTCCTACAAATCGAGAACCAAATTGCTCCGGGCCAGGGAAATGTCTACCACGGACACTCCGTCTCAAAGGCGCGTCAAGCGTCGACCGTCATGTCGTAAAAAGGGCAGTGCAGGCTTCTTACAAAGAGGGAACCAAATCACTTCGGGCCAGGGAAACGTCTACCACGGACACTCTGGCTCGAAGACGCGTCAAGCGTCGACCGTCCATGTCGTAAAAAGGCAGTGCAGGCTTCCCACAAATCGGGAACCAAATCGCTCCGGGCCAGGGAAAAGTCTACCACGGACACTCCATCTCGGAGACTCGTCAAGCGTTGACCATCCATGTCGTAAAAAGGGCAGTATAGGGTTCCTACAAAGCGGGAACCAAATCACTCCAGGCTAGAGAAACGTCTACCACAGACACTCCATCTCTGAGACGCGTCGACCGTCCATGTCGTAAAATGGGTAGTGCAGGCTTCCCACAAATCGGGAACCAAATTGCTCCGGGCAAGGGGAAAGACTACCACGGACACTCCGTCTCAGAGACGTGTCAAGCATCGACCGTCCATGTCGTAAAATGGGTAGTGCAGGCTTCCCACAAATCGGGAACCAAATCGCTCCGGGCCAGGGAAAAGTCTACCACGAACACTCCGTCTCGGAGACGCGTTAAGCGTCGACCGTCCATGTCGTAAAAAGGGTAGTGCAGGCTCCCTACAAGGCGGGAACCAAATCACTCCGTGCCGGGGAAACGTCTACTACGGACACTCCGTCTCAGAGAAGCGTCAAGCGTCGACCGTCCATGTCGTAAACAGGGCAGTGTATCCCAAAAAGCGGGAACCAAAGCAAGTCGCCTCCAAGCGAAAGAAGATCCATCAATTTCGTGCACACGACCCATATATGTGGTGTGGATTTATTGATAGGGGCACTTTGTTGGGGTAAAAAATTGCACCCCGGTTGACCGAGTTAAAGTCAAGGTCAACCCCAAGCCAAGTGGGCCCAAGCCCAGATCAAGTGCGCCCATGCCCAAGTCGAGTCCGAACATGAAGCAGCCCCCCCTCCAAGCCAAAATAAAAATCATGTAATAAATAATTTTGATGTAATTTTTTATGCATGAATGTAAGCAAAATGGGCATAAAGCCAAATTTTTGTAAATCCCATGGCTTATGTGCAAAAGAAATGAGCACATGAGGCATGAGATGGGCAAAATGACATTTTGTAAAGCCCAAGGGGCTATGTGTAATTTTATAAGCCTATATAAGGCAACATGATAATGAAATAAAAAAGAACAATTCATTCTCCCCAAAAAAAAACTAGGGTTTGTGTGCCTCCTTCCTCTCTCTCAAGGGTCTAAATCCTTCTTCCTCTTTTTGAATTAAATAAAGAGTTTAACTCTTCCTTTCTCAAAAAGAAGTAGTTTTTCACCACAAAAGCCACAAAGGGGAGCTCGGATCTCCTATCAAATATCTGAAAGGGGAGATTTTGAATCGCACTCTCCTTTCCCCCAAGATCTGGCCAACCGAGAGGAAAAAGAAGGAGAAACATCTCCAAAAATCCCATGTTGGGAGGATCCAAGGATCAAAATAAAGAGCTAAAGATTCATAGAAGTTTAACTCCTTTCTAGATCTGTTGGAGTTTAACTCCATAAATTAAATTTCTGTTAGGAGTTCAACTCCAAAACCCCTTGGGAGTTCAACTCCAAACCTAGGGGCTAAGCCCCTTCCCGCTGGTGTTTCCCGTGGTCGCGTGCCGCGCACGTGACCCGCGGGCGCTAAAGCGCCCCATTGTCGCATGCAGCGCATGTGACCCCGGGCACTAAAGCACCCACGTGCGCGCACGTGACCCGTGGGCACTAAAGAGCCCACGTTCGCGCACTCCCCGCGATCGCGTGCAGCACACGTGACGTGCGGGCGCTAAGCGCCCACATGTGCCCCATGCGACCCGCTCAACGCCCAGCGGTCACATGCAGCGCATGTGACCCGCGGGCGCTAAGCACCCACGTGCGCCCCACGCGACCCGCTCAGCGCCCAGCGGTCGCGTGCATCGTACGTGACCCGCGGGCGCTAAGCGCCCACGTGCGCCCCACACGACCCGCTCAGCACCCAGTGGTCACGTGTAGCTCACGTGACCCGCGGGCGCCTCGCGGTTGCGTACAGCGCACGTGACCCGTGGGTGCCTCGCGGTCTCGTGCTGTGCACGTGACCCACTGCACGCAGAGCCTACATGCTGCGCACATGACCAGCGGGCGCCAAGCACGGGGACGCCAAGCGCGCACGCGCCAGACACGTGACCCGTAGGCACCATGCTCCCACGTGCCACGCACGCGTCTTTAATACGCTCCTCCCCCCATTTTTTTATGCACTCCGCATCCCCCATTTTTTATGCACTCCACATTAAAACACGACCCTCGTTGGGATAATTTTTCTAACGGGGCGCTGCCCCACACCCCGCAATGGAGCTGCTAGCCCCCCAGCCCACTATCCGGGTAGCGGGACCCTTTTAAAACTTTGCGGGGCCCCCGATATATCCAAAACCCTTTTCAAAACATATGTACACTACACATTGAGTTCGCATGAGCTGTTTAACCCATCAATTAGAGGTTCTCTCGCTTCAAAGGCGAGGGGTAATTAACGGTAGCTTAGTCCACAGCTGTCGGAGATTCGGATCCCCACAATCAATAAACCCCAGACTGCCCTAGGTAGGGGGAATCTGTAATGCACCTGACAAGCGCGCGCGTATTCCCATCTCAATGTGGTGGCAAAAAACATCCTACAATACCAACTACATTCTGAGGATCCAGATCTATCGTGATAGATCAAAGAGAATGGTGGGACTTTTACAGTCAAGGTACAACAGCACCATACTAAAAATATTTAGTATGGACGATTCTAAGCACGGTAGTCTACCGTCTTGTCACGGACTCACCCTCTCCAAAGAGATGTCTTCTAAGACTGATTTGGAAAGGGCTCGCATATCGATTATCCCCTACGCTTCTGCGGTAGGCTCTATAATGTATGTGATGTTGTGTACCAGACCAGATATAGCTTACGCACTGAGCATGGTAAGCCGGTATCAGTCAAACCCAGGGGAGAAGTACTGGGAAGCAGTAAAGAACATTCTCATGTGCCCGAGAAGGACTAAGGAGATGTTCTTGGTGTATGGCGGAAAAGGACCTCCAGATCGAGGCCTTTGCTAACTCCAGCTTCCATAGTGATAAGAATGACTCCAAGTCCATGTCAGGTTATGGCTTTACCCTCAGTGGAGGGGCGGTCTATTAGAAGAGCTCCAAGCAGGACACCGTTGCAAACTAGACGATGGAAACGGAGTAGTTCGCTGCATGAGACGCCGCAAAAGAGACGGTCAGGATATGGAAGTTCTTAATTGAACTTCAGGTGGTTCCTTCCATTTTTTGGTCCAATACTTTAGTATTGTGACAACATATGGCGCTATAGCTTTAGGGAAGGAACCCAGGTCCCATCAGAGATCCAGACATATCTTGAGGCGGTACCACCTGATCAGGGAGATGGTTGATCCCCAGGGGATCGAGGTGAGAAGAGTAGATACAGAAAACAACACTGCAGATCCACTCACAGAGGCCATCCCTCAGACAGTGTTCGAGAGGCTATTCGAGACCTTCGGTCTGCGATGTGCCAGTATATGGCCTTAGTGCAAGTGGGAGATTGTTAGTGATATATGCCATAGAGGCCATTATTGTATCAAACTGGATTGTATAGTACTTAATGGGAGTTTGGGATATATACGGATATAGTAACAGTCTTGCTCAAAATGGTAGTATGCTACCTGATTTGTTTCTACCTCAATATGTGCATGTGTTTCTTTTAGCATATCGCTTATACATATTGGTAGAGCCCTTAGGATCTTTGCTTGATTACCAGCGTTGTGATGGTAGTCATACTAGCGAGGGCTGGGTAGTCTATAAGCACATCCTATACAGGTCCCTAGTCGTAGGATTATCGAGACGGGGCATCGATACTCCGGAGTAGACTAGTGTATACGCTTTCCATCCCAACAAGGGAGATGGTCTGTCCCACAGCCATTAGTACGTCGTATTGGACATAGTATGCAGGTGCTCATTAGGTTATGAGTACACTGGATAGGACTCGTCAGGAACTGTTGGTAGGTATTATACCTATCGTCGGGTAGCAGTTCCCAGGTGACATGAGTACAGCTTAGTCCGTCGACTTGATACTGCTACTTCGCCTCGAGTGTGTTCCCACTGTACTTTGATTACTACCCTACCACGGCTCAAAGGAGTCGTGCAAACATGTAGTAGTTGGGTGCAGTCCCGAAGCACTTGGAGGCAGTGGCGGTTAAATAGGATTCGTCTCTCCCGGTATTGGGGGTTGATATCGCGCTGTGTTCGGAAAGCCATTACATAAAGTCCTTGGCCAAGGCAAGTGAGATTTACTTGTAGGTATTCCAGTAGTTTCTCAGGGTGTATTGGGCTACTCTCCGACACGACTTATTGTGCTATTAGGGGTCTGACGATTACCGCCCCTAGGCCCGATATGCGATACTCTTAGACGAACAGACCAGACTGTACAGATCTTGTCACATTCAAGCTTAGTAGGAGTTCTGATGGGTTTTCCTCATCGTCCTTCTTATCGACATCTACCTGGGGACCTTACGTGCAGCTAGTACCGCTTGCGGCCTGTGGTTAAACCCACTGCCAGAGTATTGTCGAGTCTTTAGAGTCCCACACAGTGAGTTTCCCTGCACTGGGCAAAAGGTGTAGAGGCCGTATGGTTTTACGGCAGGGCTTCGATCACTTACGTGCACTTGTGCGCGTATGATGTTCGGACAGATAATACTAGTGGGCTTTGGTTTAAGCCGGGTCCTAGTAGTATATTGATGTATCGGTTTTGTCTCTTTGTATTCGTATTTCTCAGAACACGAATGCATGTATGTATATACGGATGAGAGGAGCACAAAAGGAGACACCTCATTAGAGTTTTGACCATTTACTTGATTAAAACAATTATGAGGTGGAGGAAAGTATTTGTTATTTTTTGTAAATGATAATTGAGGCATGGCTACTTGTTTTGACTACTTGACTTTACTTGACCATTTGACTTGGCTTGACCACTTGACTTGGTTTAACTATTTGACCTAGATATTTTTGTGAGATATTTTGATGAGATATTTTGATGCCATGATAGTGGTCATGTCAAAGTAGCCATCTCAATTTTTCTTTGATCATTATCATTTATCGAAATACTTTCTCTTTCCTCAAGTGAGCTCTCATGTTAGCTCTCTTCTTCTTCCTCTCAACACAAACCCTTAAGGTCTCATGAGTTGAGTAAAACAGGGTTTCAAGAGATAAATAAATCCATCTTCATACTCTACATCACCTAAGACATCAAGTGTAGCAAGCTTGTTTCCCTAGTTACCTCGGTTTTGAGGTGGAGCACAGACTATAGACTCTCGGGTGGATCGTCTTTGACTTGAGGAGGCCGTCGAAGAATCTACGATCCGGATCGATCCTTGGAGCTTACGTAGACGAGGAGGACATCGATGAAGACCCTATGGACATGAATCATGAGGTATAACTTCGTATCCGAGTAGTTAAACCTCAAGTAGTTTGCTAGCTAAAGTTTATGAACGATCATTGGTTCTAGTCGGTGTTGTGAAGCTCGTAAAAATCATTTTTTTGCAAATTCCGCCTCCCCGCGAACACTTGGGGTGCGCGACATCGACTTACACTAACATGTTCTCTCTCTCTCTCTCTCATTTTGTCTCCATAATTCTAGAGAATTCTAGGGGGAAAGTTAAATAAAATAATTATGAAATGACTTAATAGATATAATAATTGGGGATGTTTCTACACACACCCACACACTTCACTCACTCTCTCCCCGCCTTCAATTTCTGACCGAAAACCCTAGCTGCCCCCTTCCCCATTTCTCCACTTCATTTCTCTTCAAAAAATTCCTCATTTTTGCATCAAAAATCCATACAAGTCTCACTAATTCATCATTAAATCTTCACCCAATATTCTTTGGCCCATAATAGTTTGGATCTTGGAGCAAGGAAGCATTTTTGGAGGCAAGTTTGCAAGTTTGATTTCATGATTGTTGAGGTATAATCTTAACCCAATGGTTACATGTTGATTAATTACTTCAATTTAATTTATTTAGGTGTTTAAATATGGTTCTATTTGGAAGTTTGAAATTTCAAGAGAAGGATTTGGGTTCAAATTAGGGTTTTATCACTTGATTATGGTTGCAATGTATAGTTTAACACCTTAAGACTTGCAAAATCTAAACTAGTTGTTAATTAACTAATTGTTACTTTTAAATTGTATTAATTAAATAATCTTGCAAACTAAATTTTTATGATTAATGTAAATAGGTGAGATTAAAATCTAGTTAATAATTGTGTAGCCTATTAAGTTATTAAGTGAACATTGTGGCCACTAGATTTGTTAAAACATCTAGATTTGCACTAAATTGGTTAGGTGATGCTTACTAGGTTTTTTGAATAAGTATATTTTAATTAAGTTTGAGGTTTTGATGATCTATAACCCATTTCCTAAAATATCTAGTGTGTTGTAAGTGCGCGATTGGTACGATTGGGTTCTAGGCTTGGTAGTTGTCGCGTATAGCGACCCTAGTTGTGGTTTGTGGCGTTGTCACGAGCGCGTTTTGTGTACCAAGTGTGTACGCATCTAGTTAGTGCGCGTGGATGACTTGATTCGTTTGTGTCCGCAACTATTCATATATCTATCCTCTTATTTACTTGTGTACGATTCTATAATCGGGTGCAGAGGCATCGGACGTGGCGTGGAAAGAAAAGGCTGAGATCGGATCAGATTAGCCGAGGCGTCCCAGTGAGTAGATGTACACATCTTGAGGGGATCGTCTGGATGGCGCGAGGCGTCCGATAGTCAGGATTACTAGTAGTGCTTGTATTTATATGCGTAGTCTCCTAGTCATTCATCTCATTGCATTGCATCATATTATATATATATATATATATATATATATATATATGATATTACCTCATAGGACACTTGCTCCATTACCATTGGTCCATGTCGTACGTGCACTATTTTATGTGAACACACACGTCATTGGTAATTGCTATGTCACGAACACTATAGAACTTGCTTAGAATCGGTATCTGCGCATTTGCCTCATATATGATCTGTAGACTTGTACTTGTATATTCATTTCATTAAGATGGATACGTAGGATTTTTAGTCATATATACATACCTTATTGCATTATGATTCATGCATAGCTTCTGGCCGTACTTCGGATGGTATATACTATCGTATCATAGACTTCCATCATCATCGACATGTTTACATATTGTGATTCTTCTTGAGAATTTCAGTACTTAAGAGATTTTTGGATTTTGAGAAAACCGCAAGGATTTTAAGAACTTATTTCCATTTTCAAATATAAGTTGCGGTTTTCTCGTAATATGATGTATGTGTCGTCCACCATGAGTTTTCCTGATTTTTGTTGATTTTCGAGACCCGATTCGAGGAGTAGGATGAACCGTCTCGGGTACATGGTGGGCCCGGTAAGGTACCCCGGGGCAAGAAGCTCGAGTTGTAGACGATGAGCCTGGCAGCGGCAGACTACCGACCGGTTATTATTGACGCGACGGATATCCGGAGGATACCGACATAGTCGTGAGATTTGATGATATAGGCCGATCCGGACTGACGGAGCCCGAGATATTGAGATATTGAGACATTGAGATATTGAGATATTGAGACATTCAAATGTTGAGATATACATATATTGTGTCAATGTTTGACACGGATTTTCTATTGATTTCGTTGATGATACTTCATTTTATTTCACAGATGTTTTACTAAGACAAGAATATAGATTTTCTCATACCAGACATGTTCAGGTTTCGGATTTGATTGTACATTCATGTTACATTCATACTAGAGCATCGTATCATATTGGCATATGTAGGTTGTGACGCATTTGCATGCATGTTTACGATAGCCTTATTAGATGTTACTTACTACTCATGAGTTGGCAACTCACCCCCGTTGTGCCACAGTATCTTGCAGGTCCGACCCGTCAGCATAGTGGCGGCGGGCGTACTTCTTCCTTTGCTTCTTTTGCTTGGACTTGCGGCTTTGCTCATAGGTGGGTTGCGAGGATATCTTGTTTCCACTTTATGTATTATTTTGTATCTAGTATACTCCATCTACCCTTGTATATTGGACTAGACGGTGAGATACGTGAGACTTGTATTTGTGGTGTTTGGTTTCGATGCTCACTTGAGCCGTCGCGGTGTTTCTTATTTCTTGCATTCAGATGATTAGTTCGAACTTTGGATATATATATTTATTGCATGTGGTTGTGTTTCCGCCTTGGGCGAAGAGCTAGCTCCCGCTTAGGGATGCCTTTATTCATTATTTATATGTATTTTCATGTGTTGTACCCGTTTGGGGGCCAGTATTTACAACGGAGATTCTACCGAAATTTTTGGGAAAATTTGATGTTTTAGAATGCTTTTAATATGATCTTATTTTTCTAAAATCACCTTTTAAGCTAAGTTTTCCTTCACTCTTTTTCTTTTAACGGTTTAAATTACTGGGTTTTGGCTTACTTAGATTACATTACGCCTTGTGACGTTTTCGTAATTTAAGTTCCAGTCACGTTCCGTACCTTCGGGTCGTGACAAAGTTGGTGTCAGAGCGATAGGTTTTACCTTTCTGAGTGTAAGATAACCCTTGGTAGATGGAGTAGGTGACTTAAGCAGAGTGGCATAGCGTGTGTATGTTCCGCGACATACTTATGATACGATACTCTGCCTAAGTGACCTTAGGATATATATTTTCTTGTATAACCTTCCTTGATTCCATATGTCCTCTTGATTCGATAGGGATATTCCTATCAATCCTGTTTTTTGTTCCAGACACTATGCCGCCGGAGACTACGAGGGCCAGAGGGCCGCCGCTAGGGATGAGATTAGATCAGGCTCGTTTGAGATGAGGACCGATCAGGGCGGTATGCCTACTCCTCAGGGACAGAGTGATCCACCTTATCCTAGCTGGATAGCTAGGCTGGAGTCGAGTATTTAGGACTTGAGACGGATGGTTGGATTGTTAGTTGAGGTAAGCCGAGCTCCGAGAGCTGATGATGTCCCTCCTATTTCAGGGACTGTTATTGTACCTGCTGCTCAGGCAGCTGTTTCTGTTGTTACCGAGATTATTTCCGTATCCTTGCAGGAGTTTGTGAGGCTGAAGCCTCCAGTTTTTCACCGGCACAGATGCAGTGGAGGATCCGCAGACAATCCTCGACAGGATGGCTATGATTTGTCGTTCATAAAGATGTTCTGACGAGATATGGATTGAGCTTTCGAGTTTTCGTCTAGAGAGGTCTTGCTCAGACGTGGTGTGAGTCAGTTGAGAGAGGCCGAGTTGCAGATCTACCTCCTATGACTTGGGATGAGTTCATAGCTATATTTCTTGCTCGTTTCCTTCCGGAGAGCGTTCGAGATGTCGAGCTCATAGTTTCGAGTCTTTGCATAAGACTACAAGGATAACAGTGTCCGAGTATGACATTCAGTTTACTTAGTGGTCCGATATGCTCCTTACCCGGTGGACACTGAAGCGAAATGCATAAAGAGGGTCGTGCGGGGACTAGACACGCAGTTATTTCTTGCTATTGGTGACTAACCTTTTGACACTTACATCGCTACTATGAACGCAACCTTACTGTTAGAGGAGCACATTTCTCAGACTTCAGTCATTTCTGGACCGAAGCGGATTCATACCGGTATGCCAGCTCAGATGCGGTTAGATAGACGTCGTTGTGACAGGTATTCTTTCGGTGTTTTCTTCCGATGCGTATTTCTTTCTGGTGTCGTTTGAAATGGTATCCACATAATTTGTATGGAATTCTAGCCGATAGTAGTCCTTGCTAAATCAGCCGCTTATTGTGATTTCTTCCGTAGGCTAATCTTTTGTCGCTCGATATATTTCTCATTCTTGTTTGTTTTGTTCGTATCGGAGATAGGGATTCTTCTGTCAATTTGATTCTTCTTGATATGTTAGACCTTGACGTTCTTCTGGGTATGGATTGGTTAACCACGTGTTATGCATCCATGGACTGCCGTGAGAAGGCAGTCAGATTTGGTTTTCCGGGTGAGCCGGTTCTTGTTTTTCGGGGAGACCGTAGTGTCGCCTTCCCGGTATGATTTCTTCTCTTCGCGCTACTCGGTTCTTGAGGAAAGGATGTCAGGAATTCTTGGCGTATGTTTGTGATGTTAGAGTCGCAGAGGTCCCGTTGGACCAGGTCCCGATTGTGAGGGAATTTCAAGATGTTTTTTCTGACAAGTTGCTTGGTTTGTCGCCAGAGAGCGATATTGAGTTCTTCTTTGACTTGATTCTCGGCACAGAGCCTTTTTCTATACCGCCGTATCGGATGGATCCGGCGGGGCATAAAGAACTGAAAGATCAGTTGCAAGATTTGTTGGATAAAGGGCTTGTTCGTCCGAGTGCGTCACCTTGGGGAGCTCCTGTCTTGTTCGTCAAGAAGAAGAACGACAGTTTGTGTTGGTGCATCGATTATCGTCAGTTGAATCGGGTTACTGTGCGGAAAAAATATCCTTTACCTCGCATCGACGATTTATTTGATCAGCTCTAGGGTGCGGGACATTTCTCAAAAATTGACTTGCGATCAGCTTACCATCAGTTGCGGGTTCGGAAGAATGATATTCCGAAGACTGCTTTTCATACACGTTATGGGCGTTATGAGTTGTGATGTCGTTCGAGCTCACCAATGCCCTAACAGCGTTTATGGACTTGATGAACCGTATATTCAGTCCGTTTCTTGATCAGTTTATCATCGTGTTCATTGATAACGTCCTAGTATACTTTTGGAGCCGAGAGGAGCCTGGGCAGAAATTGAGGATTTTGTTGCAGACTTTGAGGGAGCACCAGCTATTCGCTAAATTATCCACATGTGTTTTCTGGTTGGATAGTGTGGACTTCTCGGGACGTAGTTACATGAGATGGTAAGTATGAAACCGAAGAAGATCGAGGCCATTCAGCACTGGCCCAAACCTGTATCAGTGATGGAGGTTCGCGGCTTTTTGGGGTTTGGACGGATACTATCAACGTTTCGTACGGGATTTTTCTCATATAGCTGCAGCGTTGACCGGGTTGACCTGGAAAGGATTCCTTTTCTTTGGACTGAGGTATGCGAGCAGAACTTTTAGCAGTTGAAGACTCGTTTGACTACTGCGCCAGTATTATCTTTTCCTTCAGGATCAGGCGGTTTTGTTGGTTATTGCGATGCTTCTCGGAAGTTGAAGAAGAACGAGCGGAATTATCCCATGCATGACTTAGAAATGGCTGCGGTGGGTTTTACACTTAAGATCTGGAGACACTACAACTTTCAGCTGCGAGATTTGAAATTGATACAGCGCCATTGGATGGGGCTACTGAAAGACTATGACTGCAAGATTATTTATCATCCGGGTAAGGTGAATGTTGTGGCAGATACTTTGAGTTGGAGGCCCAGAGATAGCTATTCTTGTTTGAGCACCGTTCAAAGACAGTCGACGGCAGATTGGCAGATTCTATGTAATAGTCGAGTACAGTTCGAGTTACGTCAACCGGGGGACAACTTTCCCGAGTCCATGCACCTCCATAGTTCTTTGATCATATTCGTGAGGCATGGATCGATGATGTTCGTTGGTCAGAGATCATGGAGAAGGTTTTACAGGGCAGAGATTCAGAATTCGTGATTGATGATCAGTGAGTACTACGATTTGGGACTCGACTGTGTGTGCCAGATTCCGAGGGACTGAGACGCAAGATTTTATAGGAAGCATACCAGTCAGCATATAGTGTTCATCCGGGTTCCACCAAAATGTATTATGATTTAAGAGAAGTCTACTAGTGTGAAAGGATGAAGAGAGATGTCACAGATTTTGTTTTGGGATGCTGACTTGTCAGCAAGTCAGGGCCGAGCATCAGAGGTCAGTAGGAGAGTTACAACCTTTGCCCATTCTAGAATGGAAATAGGAGCAGATCTCAATGGATTTTAGTATGGGTCTACCTAGGACCTGTCGAGAGTATGACTCTATTTGAGTGATCGTAGACCAATTGACGGAAGCAGCTCACCTTCTGCCAGTCAAGACCATTTTCGGATTCGTTCAGTATGCTCAGATGTATGTTGATGAGTTTGTGCGACTACACGGCGTTCCGACTTATATTGTGTCCAACAGAGGCACCCAGTTTACCAGCAAACTATGGCAGAAACTTCTGGAAGCTTTGGACACCCAATTAGGTTTCAGTGCAGTTTTCTATCCGCAGACCGACGGTCAATCAGAGCGGACTATTCAGACACTTGAGGATATGCTCTGAGCTTGCGTTCTAGTTTTTAGTGGCAGTTGGGATCGCCCCTTGCCCTTGATAGAGTTTTCCTATAATAACAGCTTCCAGGAGATGATTCAGATGGCACCCTTCGAGGCGTTATAAGGGAGGAGATGTCGATCACCCATTTGTTGGACAGAGCTCAGTGAGAGCAGCATTTTGGGGCCGCAGATTGTGCAGGAGACGACCGAAAAGAGATCCAGTTGATTCAAGATAAGGATGAAAAAGGCTCAGAGCAGGCAGAAATCTTATGCAGACTGACGTTGGCGCAGACTTGAGTTTACAGTAGGCGATCATGTTTTCTTGAGGGTTTCTCCGACGAAGGCGTGTTGAGATTCGAAAAGAAAGGAAAGCTTAGTTCCAGATATGTGGGTCCCTTTGAGATTCTCGAGCGTATCCGTACAGTTGCTTATCGTTTGGCTCTTCCACCCAGCTTTCTAGATGTTCACCCCGTGTTTTATGTATCGATATTCTGCAAGTACCTTCATGACCCCTCTCACGCGATTCGGTACCAGACAATTCAGCCGGAGCGTGATTTTTCTTTCACAGAGCAGCCGATAGTCATTCTGGATCGGCAGGTGAAGAATCTGAGGTTTAAGGTCATACCGACCGTAATGGTTCTTTGGCGTGGCCCGAGCAGCAAAAAGCTCACATGGGAAGCCGAGGACGAGATGAAGGAGAACTATTCACATCTCTTCGTGGGTACGCGTAGTTAGAATTTAAATTAGGGGACCGAATTTCTTTAAGGGGGAAGATTGTAACGTTTTAAAATCGTTTAGGTTAATTGTCCGATAATCGGTAATATAACTCGTGTTTTCCGTAAAACTTAAATATAATTATTTTTCAATATAGACTTAATTATACCTATTTTGGCTATGTAATTGCTAATATTTGGTATTTAATTAGTCGCTTATAAATTGCTAATTTACTTAAAATATTTTTCCTTAATTAATTATTTTTAATATTATTTTAAGCTTTCAGTTATACATTTAATTAGTGTTAATTAAAAATGAGAATGGGTTAATCATATATTAGTGAACCATGACCACTTAATACTAAGATTGTAACACGTTCTCTCTCTCTCTCATTTTGTCTCATAGTTCTAGAGAATTCTAGGGGGAAAGTTAAATAAAATAAAATAAAATAAAATAATTATGAAATGACTTAATAGATGTAATAATTAGGGATGTTTCTACACACACCCACACCCACACACTTCACTATCTCTCTTTCTCCCCCCTCAATTTCTGGCCGAAAACCCTAGCTGCCCCCTTCCCCATTTCTCCACTTCATTTCTCTTCAAACAATTCCTCATTTTTGCATCAAAAATCCATACAAGTATCATTAATTCATCAATAAATCTTCACCCAATATTCTTTGGCCCATACTAGTTTGGATCTTGGAGCAAGAAAGCATTTTTGGAGGCAAGTTTGCAAGTTTGATTTCATGATTGTTGAGGTATAATCTTAACCCAATGGTTACATGTTGATTAATTACTTCAATTTAATTTATTTAGGTGTTTAAATATTGTTCTAATTGGAAGTTTCAAATTTCAAGAGAAGGATTTGGGTTCAAATTAGGGTTTTATCACTTGATTATGGTTAAAATATGTAGTTTAACATTTTAAGACTTGCAAAATCTAAACTAGTTGTTAATTTGCTAATTGTTACTTTTAAATTGTATTAATTAAATAATCTTGCAAACTAAATTTTTATGATTAATGTAAATAGGTGAGATTAAAATCTAGTTAATAATTGTGTAGCCTAATTAAGTTATTAAGTGAACATTGTGGCCACTAGATTTGTTAAAACATCTAGATTTGCACTAAAACGGTTAGGTGATACTTACTAGGTTTTTTGAATAAGTAGATTTTAATTAAGTTTGAGGTTTTGATGATCTATAACCTATTTCCTAAAATATCTAGTGTGTTGTGAGTGCGCGATTGGTACGATTGGGTTCTAGGCTTGGTAGTCGAATAGCGACCATAGTTGTGGTTTGTAGCGTTTTCGCGAGCGCGTTTTGTGCACCAAGTGTGTGCGCGTCTAGTTAGGGCGCGTGGTTGAATTGTTTCGTTTGTGTCCGCGACTATTCATATATCTATCCTCTTATTTACTTGTGTGCGATTCTAGGATCGGGTGCAGAGGAGTCGGACGTGGCGCGGTAAGACAAGGCTGAGATCCGATCAGATTAGCCAAGGTGTCCCGGTGAGTAGATTTACACATCTATGGGGGGATCGTCTGGATGGTACGAGGCGCCCAATAGTCAGGATTACTAGTAGTGCATGTATTTATATGCGTAGTCTCCTAGTAATTCATCTCATTGCATTGCATCATCTTATATATATGATATTACCTTATAGGACACTTGCACCATTACCATTGGTCCATGCCGCACGTGCACTATTTTATGCGAACACACACGCCATTGGTAATTGCTATGTCACGAACACTATAGAACTTGCTTAGAATCGGTATCTTTGCATTTGCCTCATATATGCTCTGTAGACTTGTACTTGTATATTCATTTAATTAAGATGGATACGTAGGATTGTTAGTCATATATACATACCTCATTTCATTATGATTCATGCATAGATTCTGGCCGTACTTCACATGGTATATATTATCGTATCATAGACTTCCATCATCATCGACATGTTTACATATTGTGATTCTTCTTGAGGATTTCAGTACTTATGATATTTCTAGATTTTGAGAAAACTGCAAGGAGTTTAAGAACTTATTACCATTTTAAAATGTAAGTTGCGGTTTTCTCGTAATATGATGTATGTGTCATCCACCATGAGTTTTCCTGATTTCTGTTGGTTTTCGAGACCTGATTCGAGGAGTAGGATGAACCGTCTCGGGTACATGGTGGGCCCGGTAAGGTACCCTCGGGCAAGAAGCTCGAGTTGTAGATGATGAGCCTGGCAGCGGCAGACTACCGACCGGTTATTATTGACGCGACGGATATTGGAGGATACCGACATAGTCATGAGATTTGATGATATAGGCCGATCCGGACTGACGGAGCCCGAGATATTGAGATATTGAGATATTGAGACATTGAGATATTAAGATATTGAGACATTCAGATGTTGAGATATGCATATATTGTGTCGATATTTGACAAGGATTTTCTGTTGATTTCGTTGATTATACTTCAGTTTATTTCACAGAAGTTTTACTAAGACAAGAATACATATTTTCTCATACCAGACATGTTCATGTTTCGGGTTTGATTACGCATTCATGTTACATTCATACTAGAGCATCGTATCATATTAGCATATATAGGTTGTGACGCATTTGCGTGCATGCTTATGATAGCCTTATTAGATGTTACTTATTACTCACGAGTTGGCAACTCACCCCCGTTGTGCCACAGTATCTTGCAGTTCCGACCCATCAGCATAGTAGCGGCGGGCATACCTCTTCCTTTGCTTCTTTTGCTTGGACTTACGGCCTTGCTCATAGGTGGGTTGCGAGGATACCTTGTTTCCACTTTGTGTATTATTTTGTATCTAGTATCTTCCATCTACCCTTGTATATTGGACTAGATGGTGAGACAAGTGAGACTTGTATTTGTGGTGTTTCGTGTCGATGCTCACTTGAGCGATGTGGTGTTTTTTGTTTCTGGCTTTCAGATGCTTAGTTCGCACTTTGGATATATATTTATTGCATGTGGTTGTGTTTTCGCCTTGGGCGAAGAGCTAGCTTCTGCTTGGGGATGCCTTTATTCATTATTTATATGTATTTTCATGTGTTGTACCCGTTTAGGGGCCAGTATTTACAAAGGAGACTCTGCCGAAATTTTCGGGAAAATTTGATGTTTTAGAATGCTTTTAATATGATCTTATTTTCCTAAAATCACATTTTAAGCAAAGTTTTCCTTCACTCTTTTTCTTTTAACGGTTTAGTTTTCTGTGTTTTGGCTTACTTAGATTACGTTACGCCTTGTGACGTTTTCGTATCTTAAGTGCCAGTCACATTCCGTACCTTCGGGTCGTGACAACGGATTTTTTAAAGGACATATTTTTTCTCAAAAACACCGTAGCCCCTACTTTTCTAAGAACCACGATTCGTGCTATTTCAAAAGACTAAAACCGCATGACTCGTACACGGATATGTATATTCATTAATGTTATGTTTACTATTCATTTCTCTGTTATATTTATGTTTTTCTCATTGCATTGCATATTTATTACATGTGTTTCTTTAGCTATTATGAATCTCGTCTGTCAGGACACCAGCACCATTACCGATGATGCGTATGTTCCACGTACACCTGCCTGCCGGCTCACACACATCATCATCGGTAATTGCCATATCACGTACACTTTAGAAAACGTTACTTCATTGGTATAACTTGCTAACTGGTAGTTTCAACACTTTATTAGGATGCTTGCTCTTATATGCTAGTTTGGATATTGCATTCCTTACTTAGATACCCATGCATTTATATATTCATTCTGTTATGAAATATTATGGGGGCTTTATGCCGATATTCACTATTCATTGGCTGATGATTTTGAGATTTTGGATTTTCCATGAGATTTCTGGATTTGGGGGAAAACCACAAGAATTTTATAAACTTATTATCATTTTAAAATGGCAAGTTGCGGTTTTTCTCGTGATATGATGTGTATGGTGTCCACTATGAGTTTTCCTGATTGAGTTGGTTTTCGAGACCCGATTCGAGGAGTAGGATGAACTGTTTCGGGTACATGGTGGACCGGGTAAGGTACCTCGAAGCAAGAAGCTCGAGATGTAGACGATGAGCCTGGAAGGGGAGGACTACCTACTGGTGATATTTAGCACGGCGGATATCCGGAGGATACCGACCGTAGTCGTGAGATTGGATGATATGGGTCGATCCGGACTGACGGAGCCCGGGATTTGAGGATTTAGTGTCGATGTTTGACACGGATTTTTGTCGATTTCATTGATGATACTCCAGTTTTTATACTAAAATCTTACTGAGATAAGAACACAGCTTTCTCATACAGATATATTCTGATTTCATTCCTGATGCATTCATACATCATATATATGACATGTTGCTACTTGAGGCACTGACACGAGTACTTGGTATTACACTTATGCTTAGATTATTACCCTTGCCACTACTAGATGTTTCAGTGTTATATTTGAGTATGTTACTGTATGACCTAAGAAATTGTCATACATGCGATTTCTACTCGGTGATGTCTTCTACTCATGAGTTAGCAACTCACCCCCTTTGTGCCATATTTTCTTGCAGGTTTAGCCGTACAGGTTCTGTTGCGGCTTGCTGGCACTGCACTTCTTCCGGGTGATTTCTGGACAGGTGGGATATATTTGCTTCGTGACCACCAGTATATATTTGTATATTTATTTCAGTTGTATCTAGTAAACTCCATCAACCAGATTTGTATATTTAGTAGACTTAGATAACCACGGTATGTATATTCTTTCAGGCTTAGAGTCGCGCTCTTGTATTCTTTATTGTTGGGATTTTCCTAATGATGCTTAGTTTTCTCGCTTTCTTTCTGAGTTTTGATCCTCGGTCTTCGGCATTGTATATTGCATTACTTAAATGGTTGTTTCCGCCAATTGGCGAAGAGCTAGCTCCCGCTTGGGGATGCCTATATTTATGTTTGCTTGTATCGTTTTCGGGTTGAAAATTACAAAAAAGGTGCTGCCCAAATTTTCAATGACGAAAATGTTTTCAAGTAAATTACATACAATGTGTTTTCGTATACTATTGTCTATGTTATGTAGAAGGAACTTGATTTCAGTAAAACCTCATTTCAAACAACACCTTCACTATTTACCCTAAAAAGGTTTAGATTTCTGAGCTTTTGGTTTACTTGAATTAGGTGGGGTCCTATAGACTTCACATGATTCAAGTGCCAGTCACGGGCCTTTTCCGGGTCGTGACAGTGTAATATGTGGGGTATCCCAAATCTCGTTGCTATATGTCAACGGAATTTGGGTTACGCGTATTTACTTATGTTGATGACATGTGATATTATGTGTTGCTGTGATATGTTATATTGGATCGTCATGAGTGAATAGCCGGGGATTTTATGTGAGATGAGAGTTTTACAATTTTCATTCATGTAAATTTTGTATGTAATATTCTTTTATTGGGACACTTCCGGGTTGAGGATGATGTCACCATTGATGTATATTATTTACTTTTCCGCATTAGGATAGACCCAAGGCAGGGAGCACAAGTAACCGGGTTCTGAAGTCCAGTGGGAGACCATCTCGAGGAGTCGAGACCGGGTCTCATAACTCTAGAATTGGCAGGGTTGCTTGCCGCTCTCATAGGGGTCTAGGGATGTTGGATTAGCTATTCATCACGACCATAGAATCCGTGTTTTTCGTTATTGGCTTAATTTAAAACACGGACCTCCTGGTATATCCAATATTTCATATGTTGACTTCTGCTGCTTGGTTCTGTGATGTGATCATATAACTGCGTGAGACGAATGCTTTATATATATGATATATAATAAACGTTGCTATGTTTTGCACCCGCGCTAGTCCAGACCCCGCTCTGTTGTTAGTTAAGTAACCTGACGGTGCATGATGGGGCCCCGTGGCGAATGCGGATGGAATAAGCGTACGTTCTATTTTCGTTTCATTTTCTGTGTTATTTAGGAAACATTAAATGATGGGACTTCATTAATGAGATTAATGAAAAGAAAAGAAACCTAAAGATGCTGTAGAATTAAATTTTTTTTAAAAAAGTAGTTCTAGTTCTTGCTTTGCATAGTGGTATTCCTTGATGAATATCCAGCACCTCATTCGATGAGGAAAGAGCCGAGATCCCATCACCGGGAGTGACCTCTTTAGCAAAACTAGCAAATGTTATAACCTACTCGGTTTATCATCATAGCATCTGTAGTTCTTGCTTTTCATAGTGGTATTCCTTGATGGATATCCAGCACCTCATTCGATGAGGAAAGAGCCGAGATTCTTTCACCGGGAGTGACCACTTTAGCAAAAGCTAGTAAAAGCTATTCGGTTTGTTTTTGAAAACTAATCGATTTTAAAAGCTTAGCTTAAACCACTCATTTCAAAATCATTAGATTCTATAACGACAAGTTCATTACGTTAAAGGTTTTCTTAAAAACGGCTGTAGCCCTATGTCATTTCAGATAAGTACTATTTAGTATTCGTACTGCGTTTGTTGGCCTGCGTCAAAGCGTAGTGTGCGGTAGCTGATTAGTGCTTATCTGCAACATGTGATGTGATTGGATTAGGGTAGTCATACGGCGTTGTTTGGCCTGTGTCAAGGTTCGTACGGGTAGGTTTAATTCAATCAAGAAATGAACGGGTTGAACTTGAGTAGCAGCCTATGGTTTGTTGGCCTGTGTCAAGGTCATAGGACGCTAGGGATAAAAACAGATATTGGGAATTTCGAGTGTTGAAATTTGCAATGAGATTGCATACCTTCTATATGATAGTTGGATCCCGATACCCACTGCGAGTAAAAGTTACTCTTGGGAGAGTTTTGCACTTTACAATTAGTTGATCCATTAGGTGTCTAAGAAAGGTGTTAACGGGGTGATGCCCCTGCTGAAACGAGGTTATTTAATTAGTTCCATGCGAAAGCATGGGGTGACTCTCTCGGAGTACCAATACCTGCATGGCCGAATGATTGGCAAACTTGTAGGGTGTAATTAATCCCGGCTAATCTTACCTTTTAAGGTTTGAATGAAGATTTGATAAAAACAGTGGGAGCCATCCTAATTAGATAAAAATAATAACCAATCTAATCTTGCAAAGAGCGCACGCAAAAGTGATTATCCTTCTCTCTCTCCTAGTAGCGACTAATGGCATGCCTTAATCAAGATAATAATATGGATGTATTGACCGAACCCACTTATTATATCGGGCTAGGTTCCACTCTATCATATGATTGTCATAAGTCTGAGAAAAGAATAGGGGAATATCAGGATTCCCACGCTATCCAAATGAAGAATAAGCATGTCGATGCATCTTCTTCGGGTGTGTTCGTTACCAAGAACTGTTTCTCAGTTAACTCTACGTCCTGGGTATTGGATACCGGATCAGGATCCCACGTATGTAATTTGTTACATGGGCTATAGAGAGGTAAAGAACTGGGAAAGGGTGATATGTCTTTAAAAGTAGGGACTGGTGCAATTGTTGTAGCCAAAGTAATTGGCGAATATCACCTTGTCTAACCAAGTGGTAACACAATGATGCTGAGCGACTGTTATTTCGTACCAAAAATATTGTGAATATTTTCCTAAATCAAGTGTTGATTGGGTATGGTACGTTGTATAATGGTATATACGTTCTAAATCACAAAACAGTTCTAAGTATACAGAACACACACAAGAGGAACGGTTCAGAAATGAACAAAGTCTTCTTATGGCATTATAGACTAGGTCATATCAATGCGACAAGACTAGCTGAGTTGCATAAGGATGCATATTTGAATCCATTCGAATTTACATCTTATGAAACTTGCCAGTCATGTCTCAAAGACAAGATGACCAAATCTCCGTTTACTGGACATGGAGAAAGAGCTACTGAACTCTTGGGACAGATACATAGTGATGTATGCGGTCCTATGTCTATACATGCCCGAAATGGTTCCTCGTACTTTATTACATTCACCGATGATCTCTCAAGATATGGACATATGTTCCTGATGAAACACAAATCTGAATTTTTTAAGAAATTCAAGGAATATAAGTACGAAGTTGAGAACTAGAAGGGTAAAAGTATTAAAATCCTTCGATCTGATCGGGGAGGAGAATACTAGAGCACGGAATTTAGAGACTACTTAAAAGAGAATGGGATTCTCTTTCAGCTTACTCCTCTGTAAACACCACAACACAATAGAGTATCGGAGCGGAGGAATCGCATCTTATTAGATATGGTCCGCTCTATGATGAGTAATGCTGAGTTGCCTATTTCTTTTTAGGGTTATGCACTTGAGATAGCTGTAGAGTTCTGATCAAATCCATTGCCTACCACTCCATATAAGATATGGAATGGGAAGAGACCGTCTCTTAAACGAGTTAAGATATGGGGTTGTCCGGCCTATGTTAAAAAGCAAAATCCGGACAAGCTCAGTTCTGTGCAAGTTTGTAGGATATCCCAAATATTCGCAAGGGAATATCTTCTGCCATACTGAAGAACAAAAGGTGTTTGTTTCTCGACATGCCCCCTTTTTAGAAAAGGATTTTCTTGTGAAAGAGATTAGTGGTAATGAGGTAGAACTGGAAGAAGTCCAAGCAACGCAAACTATAACTGACAATTTGGTGGAACCGGAGGATTCAATAGTCCCCGACGAACTTCAGCCACTACGCAGATCAAGTAGGGTTCCTCATCCACTTGAGAGATACTGCGGTTTTCTCATAGACGATAGAAGCGAGTGTTGCATCATGGAAGATGATGAACCAACTAGTTTCAAGCAGGCCATCACAAGTGGAGACTCTGTGAAATGGATGGATGCTATGCGATCTGAGATGGAATCTATGTACACCAACAAAGTATGGACATTGAAAGTTTCTCCTGAAGGGGTAAACCCCATCGGGAGCAAGTGGATCTTGAGAAGATGAGAAGATAATTGGTGTAGATGGAAAGGTTGAGACCTTCGAAGCTAAACTTGTAGCAAAAGGTTTTCGTCAACGACCAGGTGTCGACTATGATGAAACCTTTTTCTCCAGTGGCTAAGCTTAAGTCTATCAGGATCCTACTTGCCATTGCTGGATACTATGACTATGAAATCTAGCAGTTGGACGTCAAGACCGCTTTTCTAAATGGTGATTTAGAAAAGAGCATGTACATGACACAGCCAGAGGGCTTCGTAGATAGTAGGAGCAGAGGAAGCGTGTGCAAGCTGCTTAAATCAATCTTCGGATTAAAGTAGGCATCGCGGAGCTGGAACATCTATTTTAATGAATCTATCAAAGAGTTTGACTTCATCAAAAATATAGATGAACCATGTATATAAAAGAAGGTTGTAGAGAGTAAGGTTGTTTTCCTCGTATTGTACGTGGATGACATACTCTTGATAGGAAATGATGTTCATATGCTACACTTGGTCAAGCTCTTCTTATCGCACAAGTTCTCCATGACAGATCTAGGTGATGCCTCCTACATCTTGGGGATAAAAATCTATAGAGATAGATCTAAGCGGATGTTGGGATTGTCCCAATCCAGGTATAAAGACACCATACTAAAGAGGTTTAGTATGGAAGATTCTAAGCGTGGTAATTTACCCGCTTGTTAAGGAATCACTATCTCTAAAGAGATGTCTCCTAAGACTGATTTGGAGAGGGCTCGCATGCAAGGGATACCTTATGCTTCGGCAGTCGGGTCAATCATGTATGCAATATTGTGAACCAAACCAGATGTAGCTTACTCACTAGGTGTAGTGAGTAGGTATCAATCAGATCCCGGGGAGAAATAATGGACAACTGTGAAGAAAATTCTTAAGTACTTGAGAAGGACTAAAGAAATGTTCTTGGTGTATGGTAACGGTGTACTCCAGGTGGTGTCCTTTGCCGATTCGAGCTTCCAGAGTGATAATGACGATAGTAAGTCGGTCTCGGGTTTTTTCTTCACCCTCAGTGGAGGGACGGTATGTTGGAAGAGTTGCAAGCTAGATACCGTAGCAGACTCGACGATGAAGGCTGAATACATCACTACCAACGATGCTTCCTAAGAGGCTGTCTGGATGAAGAATTTCATAAGATGAACTTGGTGAGGTTCTATCCATTGAGCATCCAATACCTGTGTATTGTGATAAAAATGGAACTGTGGCTTTGGCCAAGGAACCCCGGTCCCATCAGAGATCTAGACATATTCTTAGGCGGTATCACCTGATCAGGAAGATAGTAGATCGCAGGGAGATCGAGGTCAGGAGAGTTGGCATAGAGGATAACACAGCGGATCCACTCACCAAGGCCCTCCCCCAGATGCTAATTGAGAGACTTTTTCGGATGTTAGGAATGAGATACGACAACAACTGGCCTTAGTGCAAGTAAGAGATTGTTAGTGATATGTATGCCTAAGAGGCCATTATTGTATGATATAGTGGATGCTTGGACATATAGATGGAGGACTTTCTTGCTCGATATGATAGTATGCTATCTGGTTGCCTTTATCTTAACATGTTCACTGGTATTATTATATTGTCTCTCATATACATGTTAATAAAGACCTTAGGATGTAGGCTTGACTACCAGGACTATGATGCAGATCATATTACTGGGACCTGGGTAGTCCACAAGCACATCCTTCAATTGCTCCAAGTCGAGGGAATATCGAGACAGGGCATCGATATTCCAGAGTAGACTAGTGTGTACGTTTCTTGACCCTGTATGGGGCGATGGTTGATCACATATCCATTGGTATTTGACATCAAAGATTATACACAGGTGCTCATTAGAGAATGAGTACACCGAACAGGACTCGCCGAGAACTCCTAGATGGTACTATACCTATCGTCAGATAGAAGTTCTCTAGTGACACTTGTACATGTTAGTCTATAGACCTGAGATCGTCATAGAGTCTTGTGTGGTTCCCACTGTGCTTTAATTTCCTCCCTACCATGGCTCAAAGGAGTCATGAAAATAGGTGGATTTTGGGTACAGTCCCGAGTCACATGGAGGCAATGAGCGATAGGAGGGGTTTCGTCTCTCCCGGTATAAGGAGTTGATGTTGCGCTATGCTCGATTGGCTATAATAAGAATTCCCTTTCCAGGGCTGTTGATGAGATTTACTGGTAAGTGTTATCAGTAGTTTATCGTACCGTTATAGGCCTTACATCGGCATGACTTATCAAGTTATTAGGGTCTAACGATTCCACCCCCAGACTCGATATGCGACATATCAGACGAAGAGATCGGACTGTACGGTAAGTGTTATCTATAGACTTCATGGGAGTTTGGACAAGCTTGCTCGTTGATCTTCTATTCGTTCAATACCTGGGTAGCCGTTACGTCTAGCTAGTACCGCTGATGGCTTGTGGGTGACTGATATGATCATCACCTACTGCTGGCGTATTGACGAGTCTTTAGAGTCCCACATAGAAGTTTCCTGGTTCAAGCAAAATGAAGTAGGGCACATATGTTGATATGTGCGGGGGCCTGATTAAATTCGAGTATAAGATACCGTATTGTAATCTTGGGGCTATTTGTTATCAGTTAGGTTATATGTGATATAACCGGATTATTGAATCAAGTGTTGATTTGATAATGTGATATACAGATAAATGATATTAATCGGTTATATGTGATATAACCGGATTATTAAATCAAGTGTTGATTTAATAATATGGTATATATTTATATTTGATATAATTGTATATTGACTAATATTATTGCTCACTAATTATATGTTTATCTTTATATATATATATATATATTATATGAAGCATGGCATGGTTTTTCTATTTTTAGAAAATAGAAATTGAGGTGGAAAATGGGGAGACTTTTGTGGTATGGAACATAGCATGGCTTATTCTATTTTATATTCATTTGCTTGCACTATTGAAGCATGGCTACAATTTTTAAGTGTTAAAAATAGTATGCTTCAATAATGTGTGAGCTTTGATGAGCCATTCTACACTTCATTCTTGACTTGAGATTTTTTTCTTCACTTGAGAGCTCATGTGACGAGTTGCTCTCTAGCTCTCTCCATTTTCTTCACCTCTTCCTCCAAGCTCAATCCCTCACATGAGTTGTGAACCCTTGAGCTTGTGAGAACCCTAGTGAGCAAACAACATCCCTACTTCACCATCCTACACTAAATTAGCGCATTGGTGTAGTGTGTTTACTTCACCAAAGAGTTTAGTGAAATGGTAGCTTGGATTAGCGGACTTCTAATGGAACATCTTCGGCACAAAGGTCATCGAAGGAAGTTCGTTCAACCTTCAAGTGGATCCTAGTGGAGTCGCCTGGACCTCAACCCGGAGATTTAGAAGAGAAGGAAACGGTCTACAAAGGTTGTAGCCATCCATCTCTTAGTTTAGTTTATGATATCATAGTTAAACCCTAATCATCTAATGTAAGATCTTGGTTAGTGTAGATTAGCACCCCTAAAATTTTGAAAACGACATGCTTGATGCTGGTAAAACCCAGTGGTGGTGCTAACATACACTTTCATAACCACAAGCATGTACGGCTATCAAGGTACCTGTCGAAAAGCAGGCCGACGAGCAAACTCATCCGAACCCCTACTGAGCCTGTCCGTGACAATTTCTGTACAGTCTAGTGTCACGACCCGAAATGGCACATGACTGGCACCTGAATCATATGAAATTTATAGGACCCCATCTAATTCAAGTAAGCCAAAATCCCAAAAATCTAAACCATTTAAAGAAGAAAGTGAAGGAAAACTTTAGTTTTAAAGCGAGTGGTTTAACAAAATAAGCCGAAGTATGCATTTTTAAAATTTCAAGTCTTTTCTGAAAATTTGGGCAGAGTTTTCTTTGTAAATACTGGCCCCAAACGGGTACAACACATGAAATATATATAAAGACATCCCCAAGCGGGAGCTAGCTCTTCGCCAATTGGCGGTCACAACCACGCAAGCAATATAATATACAACGCCGAAGGGCGAGGATCAAAACTCAAAAGGAAACCAATATCATTAAGAAAACCCATAATAATACAACGCGCGACTCTCAGGTCGAAAGAATATACAACTGCTCTTCTAAGGTTATCAAATAATTGTAGGTTTCCTAGGCATCCTAATGAGGTCTCACAAGGCATCAACCATGCCAATTTCAAATTTTAACGTTGCCGAGAAACCCTAGAACGGATCGTCGGTTAGATGTTTAGGCGAAAAAGAAACTAGTTAACAACTTAACTAAAGTTTAAACGGAAATACAACCTTTGTAGATCCGGTGCTCCACCTCCATAGCTCCGCAACGAAGTCCCTTCGCTGTCCAAATGAATTCCTGGGCTCTAGCGTCGGCTTCGTCGGAGAAATGGCGAGCTAGGTCGTCGATGTCCATGTCGAAGATGATCTACGTCGAGGCATCGCTAGATCAAGCTCCACTTTCACCAAGCCATGAAAACATGTGAAGGAAACACCCTATACAACTTTGCAAGAGGTAGAGGATGAAGAAATAGGAAGTGGGTTCACTTTAGAATTGGATTTCTCACTTATTTTCATCAATCACCATTGATGAAGTAAGGTTTCTTCATGTGTCAAGATGAAGAAGAAGATGGAAATGTGTTATGATAAGTATATATTAAATAGAAAAAAAAATCAAATACTTATCATAAACTAACCATGGTCTAGTGTAGAGAATGAATTATGGTTAAGTGGGATGGTTAGGGTTAAGCATGAGACAAAATGGTTACTAAAGTCAATGCTTCATGAAGGTTCAAAGAATAAAACAAAACTAGCAACCATTCTTCACATTATCATTTCCATAATAAATAAATAAATAAATAGATATGAAAATCTAAACCCTAATCATTTAAATAACCATGGTTCAATCTTTACACAAACTCAAGTAAACTTGTATCATTAAACATGATACACCCAAGTGCACAAAATCATATCGCATATACAATGCGCACATCCGAGTGAGAAAATCCATCTTAAGTGAACCAATACTAGTTAATGCAAAGTAATATATCAAATATATAATTATGCATTAAATCATTAAATCAACACTTGATTTAACGATCCGGTAATATCGCATATAACCGACTAATATCCAATGTATCGATTTATCGAATCAATCCTTGATTCGATAACTAGGTTATATCGCATACAACCATTCGACACATTCATCGCGAGAATAGAATACGGTATCACATACACGCATTATCCTCGGTCCCGCACATATCTCATATGCGCTCCTATTTCGTTTCGCTTGAGCCAGGAAACCTCTGTGTAGGACTCTAAAGACTCGTCAATACGCCAGCAGCAGATGATGATCATATCAAACACCCATAAGCCGCAAGCGGTCTGCTAAACGTAACGGCCACCCGGGTATTGAGCGATCAGAAGATCGACGAGCAAGCCCGCTCACACTCCTGTGAATCCAACCAGTAACACTTACCGTACAGTCCGGTCTGATCGTCTGATATGTCGCATATCTCGCCTAGGGGTGGTAAACGTCAGACCCCAATAGCTCGATAAGTCATGTCGATATGAGGTCTATAACATTCGAGAAACTACTGGTAACACTTACCAGTAAATCTCAGCAACCCTGGCCATGGATTTCCTGTTATAGCCAATCGAACACAGCGCAACATCAACCCCCTATACCGGGAGAGACGAATCCCCTCCTATCGCTCATTGCCTCCATGTGACTCGGGACTGTACCCAAAAACCACCATTTTGCACGCCCTCTTAGACGTGGTATGATGGAAATCAAAGCACAGTGGGAACTACACAACACTCTATGACGATCTCGGGTCAACAGACTACTCTGTACCAGTGTCACCAGAGAACTGCCATCTGACGTAAGGTATAATACCATCTGGGAGTTCTCGGCGAGTCCATCCAGTGTACCCAGTCACTACTGAGCACCCGTATATCATCTCTGATGTCAAACACCAATGGATATGGGATCATCCATCGCCCATCTGTACGGGTCGAGAAGGTACACGCTAGTCTACTCTGGTATATCGATGCCCCGTCTCGATACACCCACGACTAGGGACTTTGAAGGATGTACTTATAGACTATCTGTCCCCACTAGTATGATCTACATCATAGTCCAGGTAGTCAAATACACATCCTAAGGGCTTTACCAACATGTAATAGAGGGACAATCTGTGTACACGTTAAGGTAAAGATCAACCAGATAGCATACTATCATGTCGAGCAAGAAAGTCCTCTCTATATATGTCCAAGCATCCACTACAATATACATCCTATGTATAGTAATGGCCTCTAGGGCATACATATAACTAACAATCTCCCACTTGCACTAGGGCCATCTGATAGCAGTGGTTGTAGTATCTCATACTCAACCATCCCTTAAAAATCTCTCTCTGGGAACAGGCCTTTGTGAGTGGATCCGCTGTGTTGTCCTCTGAGTCTAATCTCCTGACCTCGATCCCCTGGAGATCAACCATCTCCATGATCAGGTGATACTGCCTTAGAATATGTCTGGATCACTGATGGGACCGGCGTTCCTTGGCATAAGCCACAACTCCATTGTCTCACAATGGTAGGAACGTAGTTCATCTCATGAACCAATATACACCCTAACAGCCTCTTTGGTCGCATCTTAAGTAGCGATGTATCTTGCCTTTATCGTCTAGTTTGCCACGGTATCTAGGTTGGAACTCTTCCAACATATCGTCCCTTTACTGAGGGTAAAGACAATGCCTGCGACTGACTTTCAGTCGTCCTTATCACCCTGGAACCCTTCCAGTGATTCTCCCCAGGATCGATTGATACCATCTCACTACAACTAGTGAGTATCCTAACATCCATTTAGATCTATCTCATAGATCCAAAACCTAGGATTAAGGAGGTATCACTTTGATCCTATATGGAGAATCCTTGTGATAAGCGGAGATTGACCGAGCGTAGCATAGGAAACTCCTTTCTTATCAAGAGCATGACATCCACGTACTCTACGAGGATCACCACCATACTCCCTACTACCTTTTTGTTTATACAAGGTTCATCTACCATTTTGATGATGTCAACTTCTTTGACTAATCCATCAAAACAGATGTTCCAACTCCACGCTGCCTGCTTTATCCTATAAAGCATCTTGCACACGTTTCCGCTGCTCCCACTGTCTACGAGGCCCTCTGGCTGTGTACTTATAGACGCACTCTTCTAAAACATCATTTTAGAAAAGCAGTCATGACACCCAACCGCCAGATATCGTAGTCATGGTATGTAGCCGTGGCAAGTAGGATCTGGATGGACTTAAGCATAGCCACTTGAAAAGGTTTCATCATTGTCCACGCCTGGTCGATGACGAAAAGCTTTAACAAGTCTTTGCTTTGAAAGTCTCAACTTTTCCATCTACACCAAGTAATCTTCTCAAGATATACTTGCTCCTGATGGGGATTTAACCCTTCAGATATAGCAACCAAAGTCTATACTTTGTTGGTGTACATGGATTCCATCTCAGATCGCTAAGCATCCAGTCATTCTTACAGAGTCCCTACTCTTGATGGCCAGCTCGAAGCTAGTTGGGTCATCATCTTATGATGCAATCCTCGCTCCCACTTTCATAGAGAAACAGAAGTATCTCTCAGGTGGGTGAGGAACCCTACTAGATCGGCGGAGAGGCTGAGGTTCGTTGGAATCTACTGAATCCTTTGGTTCTATCAAATCATCAGCTGCAGTTTGTATAGATGGAACCTTTCCAGTTCTACATTACAGACTTTGCCTCGATCTTGTCCGGATTTTGCTTTTAGACATAAGCCGGACAACCCCAAATCTTAACTAACTTAAGATATGGGCTCTTCCCTTTCCATATCACATATGAAGTGGTAGGCATTGATTTGATTCGAACCTAATTCAATAGGTATGCATCTTCTCAAGTGCATAACTCCCAAAAGGAAAATAGGAAACTCAGTAGTACTCATCATAGAGCACACCTTATCATATAGGGTGTGATTGCTCCACCCCGATATACCATCGTGCTATGGTGTATACGGAGGAGTAATGCTGAGAGAGAATCTCATTCTCCTTTAGAATAATCCAGGATTTCCGTGCTCAAGTATTCTCCTTCTTGATCTCATCAAAGGACATAATACTTATACCCGTTTTGGTTCTCTACTTCTAAATCATATTCTGTGAATATCTCGAAAGGTTCAGACTTGTGTTTCAACAGGAACATAGGTCTGAATCTCGAAAGATCATCAGAGAAAGTAATGAAGTATAAAGAACCATTCTTGGCATGTGTAGACAGGGGACCTTACATACATCAACATGTATCATCCCAAGAGTTTACTAACTCTTTCTCTGTTTCCAATAAACAGAGCTGAGGTCATTTTATTTTTGTGACATGACTCGCAAGTTTCATAAGATGTAAATTCAAACTGATTTAAATATGCATCTATATGTAACTTCAGCTAGTCGGGTCGCATTGATATGACCTAGTCTACAATGCCTCAAGAAGGATTCGTTCATTTCTGAACTCTTCCTCTTTTGTGTGTTCCGTATACTAAGAACTGTAGTTTGATTTAGAACATCAATGCTTTTAGATAACGTGCCTGAACGGATCAACTTTTGATATAGGAAATGTTCAAAACATTATCCAACTATACAAAATTTTATCATTTCTTTACTAATAAAGAGATAGATATGATTTTGTATATCAGGTTCGGTATCTAATAACATTCGTTCAGAATCAATGTATTTGGAATACAGGGTGACAGTGACAAACAGACTTGGCTGCAACACTTGCCCCGTTTTCTGCCTCATGAAACTTATCACCCGTTCTCAGTTCTCTACCTTTCTGTAGCCCTATGTAACATATTACATATCTGGGATCCTGATCTGGTATCACATACCCAGGACGTAAAGGATACTGAGAAACAGTTCTCTGTAATGAACACACCCGAAGATGATGCATCAACATGCACTCTCTTCGTTTGGGCGGCATAGGAATTCTGGTAATCCCCAATTTCCTGCTCTGTCTTATAACTATTATAAGTTGGAGCGGGACCAACGTTCCCCAGCTCAGTATAACAAGCGGGTTCGGTCAATATTCCGTATTATTATCTTGATTAAGGCGTGATATGGTCGCTACCTGGAGAGAGAGAGAAGAAAACACTCAGCGTGCGCTCTTGCAAGAATAGATTGGTTATTATTTTATCTAATCAGGATGGCTCCCACTGCTTTTTATCAAATCTTCCTTCAAACCCTAAAAGGAAAGACTAGCCGGGATTAATTACACACTACAAGTTCACCAATCGTTCAGCCAGGCCAGTGTCGGTACTTTGAGGGAGGTCCCCCGTGCTTTCGCACGAACCTAATTAATGTAAACCTCGTTTTCCCAGAGGCGTAATCCCGTTGACACCTTTCTAGACACCTACTTGATCGGCTAATTGTAATGTATAAAACTCTCCCAGGAGTAACTCTTACTCGCAGCGGGTATCGGGATCCAACTATCTCATAGAAGGTATGCAATCTCATTGCAAATTTCAACACTTGAAATTCCCGATAATATTTTGCCCCAAGCGATCTATGACCTTGACTGAGTCAACAAATCATAGACCACAAGTAAAGTTCAACCTGTCATTTCTCGATTGAATTAGACCCACCCGCACGACCCTTGACTGAGTCAACAAGGCCGCACGACCACCCTAATCCAATCGCATCATATGCTTTACAGATAAGCACTAATCAGCTACCGCACACTACGCCTTGACTGAGTCAACAAACGCAGCACGAATACTAACTAGGACTTATCTGAAATGACGGAGGGCTACGTCAGGTTTTTAAGAAAACCTTTTGCGTAATGAACTTTATATCGTTGTAGAATCAAATGATTTTAAAATGGAATGTTTTTGAGGCTTTTCTAGTTTTGCTAAAGGAGTCACTCCCGGTGAAGGGATCGTCGGTCCTTTCCTCGTCGAATGAGGTGCGGGATATATCATATATATCACTGTGCAAAGCAAAAACTCTTAAAAGTAATCAAAAGACAAACCGAGTGTGTAGCATCTGCCAGTTATTGCTAAAGGAGTCACTCCTGGTGAAGGGATCTCGGTCCTTTCCTCATCGAATAAGGTGCAGGATATATCACATATACCTCTGTGCAAAGCAAGAACTGTAGCTACCTGTTTTTAATTTTGAAATTCGATTCTACAACATCTTAGGTTTCTTTTATTTCATTAATCACATTAATGAAGTCCCATCATTTAAGTACCTAAACATCACAGATAAATACGACGTACACTTATGCCATCCGCATTCGCCTCGATGTCCCCTCGTGCACCGTTAGGTTAGGTAACTAATGGCAGAGCGGGGAAGGGCTAGCGCGGGTGTAAAACATAAGTAACATCTATATAATATATCACATATACTATATACTGTATCTATCACAGAACATCACATGATCACATCACAGATATCGCAGCAGAAAATATCATATGAAATATTGGATATACTAGGACGTCCGTGTTTTTAATACGAGCCAGTATAAAACACGGATTCCACGGTCGTGATGAATAGCCAAACCCACACCCCTAGACCCCTACGAGAGCGGCAAGCAACCCTACCAATTCTAGAGTTAGGAGACCCGGACTCGACTCCTCGAGTTGGTCTCCCACTGGACTCCAGAACCCGGTTACTTGTGCTCCCCTCCTTGGGTCTATCCTAGTGCGGAAAATTAAATAATATAAAAACAGTGACATCTTCCGCAACCTGGAAGTGCCCCAATAAAAGAATATTACATACAAGTTTTTACATGAATGAAAATGAAAAACACTCATCTCACATAAAAAACCCCGGCTATTCAAACACGACGATCCAATATAACATATCCAGCAACACATAACATCACATGTCATCAACGTAAGTAAATATGCGCATCCCAATTGTCGTTGTCATATAGCAACGAAACCGGCGATATCACATATTACACTTACGGTCACAGAAAAGAAAGTGTAAAACTACAACAGTTGGAATCCGCAACCTCCATAGACATCGCATGCCTAATCAAATAAATTCCTTAGACATCACATGCCTAACAATTATAAACCCCGTATTTTAGTCTCATTATCGAAAACTCTTTTCAATATCAAGTCGGGCAATTCAACAAGATTCCCGAAATCCTGATCGAATGCTCGTCGCAAACTTTAGTAGGCTGCCGCACCCCCGACGCCGTCGACGAAGTGCACCAAGGCGGAACACCGCTGCCGCGAGCACCCGAACGGTTGCTTTCGGCGACGGGGTTCTCCTACAGTCACTTGGTCGGGGCTATAGAGTGAGGCTGTCTATTAAGTTTACCCGGCGAGTATCCGCGTACGCTACGTGATTGCAACGGACTTTTGATCACATCAAAATTCCGTGGCAACTGATCAAGTGAGACTAAAGTGCTATGTTTATAACATTCAAATTAGTTATCTCATAACTGCTTGTGAATTCCAATTATTGTATCACATTCCGAATAAAATAGAAAATGTTAAACTTTCCAATCGAACATCCAAACACCCAAGTTTTCCCGATACAGATCAACACATGAAACAAGTCTAAAAACATTCAGTTCGTGCCTCAGTACCAATGGTCCAGCCGTAGAAGGGTCAAGCCAACGCCTCACATGTGGCACGCCGTACTGCCCCAAACCCGAAGGTTCAAAGGGCAGTTCAAGACGGTCACATAATCGAGTTAAGGTTTGTTGTCTTCTAGAGGGTCCATCGAGTTACTTGCACTACTTAGAACGTCGTTAAACTACGGAAAAATCCAACACTTGGAAATTTCCCGACATGGGAAAAATTGGGTATTTATATCCGGTCGAACTTTTTAACATATTCTAAAAATTATCCGGAAAGCCACATAGACAAAATCTGATACTCCGATCGAAACACCGAATCCCCAAAACAACCCAGAAAATGGAACTCTGGAAAAAATATTAAAAACATCCAGAACACACAAGAAACACCAACAGAAACAACTGAAGAAAACTCACAGCCTGATCATCACAGACGGCCGCGGAACCGCCGCAAAAGGGGGGTCAACGCCGCGGTTCCGCGGCCGTACTGTAGAATTAGGCTGTCGTTTTCTGCAGTTTTTCTTAGAATTTCCTGCACATTTCTCTGCATATTTTTAATTTCGAAAAATCCACATTTTACAGAAATGTCCAGAGAGCATGTTAAGGGTTTGGGTTTCGGGTCGATCGGACTTCAAATTCCGTCTAGACTTCGCCTAAGGCTCTAGCTAGGCTCTGATACCACTGTAGGGTTCCTAGGCATCCTAATGAGGTCTCACAAGGCATCAACCATGCCAATTTCAAATTTTAACGGTGCCGAGAAACCCTAGAACGGATCGTCGGCTAGATGTTTAGGCGAAAAAGAAACTAGTTAACAACTTAACTAAAGTTTAAACGGAAATACAACCTTTGTAGATCCAGTGCTCCACCTCCATAGCTCCGCAACGAAGTCCCCTCGCTGTCCAAATGAATTCCCGGGCTCTAGCGTCGGCTTCGTCGGAGAAATGGCGAGCTAGGTCGTCGATGTCCATGACGAAGATGATCTACGTCGAGGCATCGCTAGATCAAGCTCCACCTTCACCAAGCCATGAAAACTTGTGAAGGAAACACCCTATACAACTTGGCAAGAGGTAGAGGATAAAGAAATAGGAAGTGGGTTCACTTTAGAATTGGATTTCTCACTTGTTTTCATCAATCACCATTGATGAAGTAAGGTTTCTTCATGTGTCAAGATGAAGAAGAAGATGGAAATGTGTTATGATAAGTATATATTAAATAGAAAAAAAAATCAAATACTTATCATAAACTAACCATGGTCTAGTGTAGAGAATGAATTATGGTTAAGTGGGATGGTTAGGGTTAAGCATGAGACAAAATGGTTACTAAAGTCAATCCTTCATGAAGGTTCAAAGAAGAAAACAAAACTAGCAACCATTCTTCTCATTGTCATTTCCATAATAAATAAATAAATAAATAGATATGAAAATCTAAACCCTAATCATTTAAATAACCATGGTTCAATCTTTACACAAACTCAAGTAAACTTGTATCATTAAACATGATACACCCAAGTGCACAAAATCATATCGCATATACAATGCGCACATCCGAGTGAGAAAATCCATCTTAAGTGAACCAATACTAGTTAATGCAAAGTAATATATCAAATATATAATTATGCATTAAATCATTAAATCAACACTTGATTTAACGATCCGGTCATATCGCATATAACCGACTAATATCCAATGGATCGATTTATCGAATCAATCCTTGATTCGATAACTAGGTTATATCGCATACAACCATTCGACACATTCATCGCGAGAATAGAATACGGTATCACATACACGCATTATCCTCGGTCCCGCACATATCTCATATGCGCTCCTATTTCGTTTCGCTTGAGCCAGGAAACCTCTGTGTAGGACTCTAAAGACTCGTCAATACGCCGGCAGCAGATGATGATCATATCAAACACCCACATGCTGCAAGCGGTCTGCTAAACGTAACGGCCATCCGGGTATTGAGCGATCAGAAGATCGACGAGCAAGCCCGCTCACACTCCTGTGAATCCAACCAGTAACACTTACCGTACAGTCCGATCTGATCGTCTGATATGTCGCATATCTCGCCTAGGGGTGGTAAACGTCAGACCCCAATAGCTCGATAAGTCGTGTCGATATGAGGTCTATAACATTCGAGAAACTACTGGTAACACTTACCAGTAAATCTCAGCAACCCTGGCCAGGGATTTCCTGTTATAGCCAATCGAACACAGCGCAACATCAACCCCCTATACCGGGAGAGACGAATCCCCTCCTATCGCTCATTGCCTCCATGTGACTCGGGACTGTACCTAAAAACCACCGTTTTGCACGCCCTCTTGGACGTGGTAAGATGGAAATCAAAGCACAGTGGGAACCACACAAGACTCTATGACGATCTCGGGTCAACAGACTACTCTGTACCAGTGTCACCAGAGAACTGCCATCTGACGTAAGGTATAATACCATCTGGGAGTTCTCGGCGAGTCCGTCCAGTGTACCCAGTCACTACTGAGCACCCGTATATCATCTCTGATGTCAAACACCAATAGATATGGGATCATCCATCACCCATCTATATGGGTCGAGAAGGTACATGCTAGTCTACTCTGGTATATCGATGCCCCGTCTCGATACACCCACGACTAGGGACTTTGAAGGATGTACTTATAGACTATCTGTCCCCACTAGTATGATCTACATCATAGTCCAGGTAGTCAAATACACATCCTAAGGGCTTTACCAACATGTAATAGAGAGACAATCTGTGTACACGTTAAGGTAAAGATCAACCATATAGCATACTATCATGTCGAGTAAGAAAGTCCTCTCTATATATGTCCAAGCATCCACTACAATATACATCCTATGTATAGGAATGGCCTCTAGGGCATACATATAACTAACAATAATACAGTCTGGTTGATGGAGTAACTAGATACAACTGAATATAAATAAAATGCAATGGTGGTCACGATGCGAGTGAACCCACCTACCAAAGCAATCACCCGGAAAGAAGCAGTGTGCTAGCAAAGCTTCCAAGGAAATCCTGTACGGCAAACCTGCAAGAAACTGTGGCACAACGGGGGTGAGTTGCCAACTCGTGAGTAGAAAACATCACCGAGCAGACATCGTATGTATGAATCAATTCTAGGTCATACGATAGTAATATCCTTAAATAATATAGCCTGAAGCATAAACTAATGGCAAGGGTAAACATCTATACATAAGTGTAATACCAAGTGCTCGTGTCAGTGCCTCAGGTAGCAACGTAGCATATATATGATGTATGAATGCATGAAAATAGAATACATCTAATGAGAAAATTGTTTTTCTTATCTCAGTGAGATATCTGTAATAAAATCGAATCATCAATGAAATCAACAGGGAATCAGTGTCTAGCATCGACACAAAAATATATATCTCGTTGTCTCAATATCTCAGGCTCCCGCAATCCGGACTGGCCAATGTCATCAAATCTCAATACCTCAGGCTCCGGCAATCCAGACTGGCCAATACTCCGATCGGTATCCTCCGGATATCCGTTGTGTCACAATAAAATCACCGGTCGATAGTGCTCCCCTGCCAGGCTCAACGCCATCATCTGTGACTATCTTGCCCCGGGGTACCGCACCGGGTCTACCATGCACCTATAGAAGGTTCCTCCTCCTCCTCGAATCGGGTGTATGACATCGCTCAAGAGCCGAGAAAACTCATGGTGGACACCTCTCAAATCATATCATGAGAAAACCGCAATTTTTTATCTTTAAAATGATAATAAGTTTATAAAATCTTTGCGGTTTCTCCAAATCCATAAATCTCATGGAAAATCCGAATCCCATAATTACAAGTTAATAAACAGTGAATACCATAATATTGCATGACAAATGAATGTATGAACGCATGAGATATCACAGTAATAAATGCAATGTCTAAGCTATCATATAAAAGCAAGCGCACTAGTACTATGTCGAAACTATCAGCTAACAATTTAACTAATGAAGTATTATTTTCTAATATGTACGTGACATAAAAATTACCGATGATGATTTGGGTGAGCCGGCAAGTAAGTGTACGTGGAGCATACGCATCATCGGTAATGGTGCTGGTGTCCTGACAGCAGGGTTTCATAATACCACGAAAACACATTTAAGCATGCAATGCGATGCGAATAGCAAGGATATATAGAAATGAATAGTAAATGCAACAATAAAGAAAGTACACTATATATATGAGTCATACAGTTTTGGCCTTTAAAATAACATGAATCATGGTGTTTAGAAAATTGGGGCTACGGTGTTTTTAAGAAAAGGTACGTCCTTTGAAATATCCGGAGTGTCCCTTGACCTGTCTTTAAAATACTCATGATTCGTTAGTTTTGGAAAGAAGTATGACTCGAGCTAGTCTAACATTTACTAAGTAAATTACAGGACTAAACTAACAGACTAATCGAAAGGGTAAGCAAACCACCTAAGTCTGAGTCGATATATATATGTCTAATAGTCGATGATCCTGCCTCAATAGTATCACGTACGATACAATATATATAATGTTACATTCTCGAGTCAAGAGTGCGGATCAATCATCAATATTATATCTCGTACGGTAAATCCATCGTACGACATCCCAAATCTGGGTACGGGTCGAATATCACATTTATCTCATTTTTCATATGGTATCCTTATCATCATATCCTGAATTAGGGGTACTGATCTAAAGTCTAGTACATTCTGATACCATCAACCTATATATATGTGTGTGTATGAAAACACATCGCCTAAAAATCCGCTAAAATCTCATGTCGTATCTCATAAGACGACCTAAGTCACATCACCGATCTTGTGGCATCATGCCCAATCACATCGACTCATCTCCAAGTACACTATACTATCCTCATTATCCATGTATATGTATACATATATATATATATATCCCCATATACGCACAAGTAAATCAAATGTATGCGTGTGTATGCATAAGTGTGTGTAAACTTATTCTAGGGTTCGCGACTAAGAAACTAACTAACGGCACTATCATCCAATTACACTAAAATTTAACCCATGATCTTCTAAGATCTTACTTGCTAACTATCCATGTTCCATATAACACATAATCATATATAAATATAATATATCATAGGCTACACTACGAACTGCGGGGGTGCTATACGCCATCCAACCGACTTCCCCCGTAGATACATATCTACTCACCTTGAACCTTTCTTGCCGAAGTCTATTTCGCCATCCTCTTCTTCATCGTCCGAAGTCCACATGAGGGTACCTACATATCACACATAGTATCGTAAACCGAAATTGCATACAAAAAGTAAAACGGCATACGTATTACACATAGGTTAACCTATGATCTATGCATGCAAGAATAACCCAACAACTCTTGACGATTGACGTACAAACGTGAATCGACCGATAAAAACACGAATACCAAATCTCAAGTTATTAAAGACCGCAAAACGAAAGCAGCAACTTGGGAAAACTCTTCCAGATTTTACCCTAGATGAAATTAGCCAATTTTGCACATGTGGACGGTCTATTTTACTGACAATGGAGCAATGGACCAAACACGATTCCAATTGCCCCTACCCTGGCCGCAATTTGCGGCCAGACAGATTAAATTTGCGGCCAAGACAATGTGTTTGGGTCTCGGGTCTTGGGGTTAGCTTCTAGGTGGCCTGCTTGTCTCACTGTGTTTGCTAAATATTTTTCAGGTGCCCCGGGTTGTGGCAGATCTCTAAATATCATCACAATTCTCACAAAGTTCCGATATCGGGGTTTCTAAGTTTGGTTTAAGGGGTTAAATCCCTGGTTTTAATCCAAAATACAATCACTACAGGGGTTGTATGGCCTCTACTAACCTCAATTACACTATCTCAATTCAAGAATTCCTCAAAACCCTAACTTGGAATTTTCAAAGTTCACTAAACCAAACTAAAACACTTCTAAACATGTATGGATACTAAAGTGAATGAAATACTATACTAATGGTGAAGAAAGTATCTCATTTGGCAACTCAACAAAATTCTTGAGTTGCCCCAAGTGCTCAAAATCGAATTTTTCTTGATCTTCCATACTTGTGGTGAGCTTGTGCATGTTTTTAATGAAGGAATTATGGTTCTTTGATGTGTTTTTGATGGTGAAGTGAGGAGGAAGAGGAGGTAGGAGATGGTGGGCAGCCATGGAGAAAGAGGAGGGAAAACAAAGATGAAGATGGAATGAAATGAACAAGGAGGCATGGTCAATTGACCCCTCACCCTCTCTCTCTCTCTCTCTCTTCTCTCCTATGCCCATACTTCTTTCTTTATTCTTATCTTTTCCTTTTCTTTTCTTTTTAACTCCAACCAAAAAAATTAAAACCAAATAAGAAAAGAAATGGTGCATGGTTTTCAAACAAGAAAAGAAATGTAACAAGTGTTTGAAATATGACATGGTGCATGTCAAGTGCACAAATCAAGCTTAATGCACGATTAGTGATATTTAATTGCAATTAGCATTAAAATGGAATATAATTAATCATAAAGAATTTAAAATTTGCTTAAATCATAAAAAACACCCTCATTTCAGTAATTCCTATAATTTTCCAAATATTTCCTAATTTATCGGAATTTAATTATACCGTATCATAAAAATATTCATAATATTTATTATTTAATTATATAAATTCCCAAAAATAATGTTTTATTTTTCTGAAATGTTACAATCTTCCCTCTTAAATAAATTCGGTCCCCGAATTTATATTTAAACCCCTCAAATACTAAAACATTTCAGTAAAAAGATCAAGTCGTCGGGGCTCCGAAATCATAAATACATAAAACACATCGTAATGCAATGCATGCACATGAAAATGAGTATATAAACCAAAATCAAAACTCCGTCAAGCATCCCTCAATCATCGGAGTTATGGTGAAGACATCAATGTCAAAGCCCAATACGAAAACCAACATGATATACATCAAACTATACATGTATGCATCGTTAAAACATCTGAAAGAAATGCATGCCAAACTCTTATTCAATTACTGTGCAATGCGCGTATCATGGCACAGTGGCGGACGTCTATTGTTAGAAAATAACTATATATATACACATCCTTTGTTTAACATACACGTCCCGCCGTTTTGAAAATAATTTAGAAGGGGTTTCTTTGTTAAATGTCTCGTGTCATCTCGGACACGTAGGTAAATACTGAGACTATAGCTCCTTTTTGGAAATCCCTTTGATAACTATTAATGCATGCAAAAAATATAGTCCTGCTCAGTCACTATACCAAATAGTAAATATCATAAAACATACTGCTCCAAAAAAAATCAATCCCAAAATGTATATAAGGATGCCACGTGCGTCTGGTGCACACGGAAATCGAAATCCAGGAATGTGCCATACGTGTGTACAGAAACAAAATCTAAGTGCAACGGGTGTGCACGAAAACACCTGTCAAGGGCAACGGTGTGTGCCTGACAACAATATCAGGTTCCGATATGCACGAAGAATCCCGATTTAGTGCATCTGGCGTGCACCAAAATCGCATCAAGCGCGTCAAGTATGCGTAAGAATCCAAACCAAGTGCACAAGGTGCACGAAAACAAATATCGAGTATAACAATCAAAATCGACGGTATACAACAAACCTCAACCCAAATCAGGTATACCGTGGTATGTAATCTCACAACCATGTGCATCACTGTACACAAAATCGAATCAAAATACTAAAAGTGCATGAAAACTATGCCGAAAGCACAAGTCAAATCACATGCATACCATAGGCATGAAATCCAAATCAGCATCTCGAATGACATCAAATCGAAGTCAAGTGCAACTGTGGTGCAAAAATCTCAATCATGCAAATAAATTGCCCAAAATACCGAAATCCAAAATGACGAAAACAGTTCCGCTCTGGCACATCCTCTAAAGATCTCTGGCCAACTATCATGATCACTCAAAATATGTCTCGTCGATGATGCCGAACTCTGGCCTACTGGGTGTGCACAATATGGCCGCTCCTGGGTCCAATCTTCTCGTATAGTATTCCAGAAAGGTTCTGTCGAGATCTCTCCCAAATCTCGTTTCAGCCGAACTACCCGAAAGTTATCACCCTTTATTAAATCTATTTCTTGTTCCGGAATGGTTGTATACTCATCATGACTTCTTCTGGAAGATATATCCAAATTCGACGCCGCTGCATGCGTATCATATCTCTAATGTCAGCGGAGTGGAACGTCATCTCGTCGAAATCTCGTATAAATCTCTTACTCCACTTTTCTCTAATGTTGACTGATTTGGACTCATCTCTTCATAGCTGTATGGACTGCGCTCTAACGGCTATACTCATATTTGGAGTCTCCCAAGCATTGTACCCCATCACATGATATCCGAACGACGTCGAACTTTTTGATCGATTCATCAAGGTCCCATAATTCCCCGAGAGCTCAACTCTTGAGTACAGCTTAATAATATCCAATACATGCCACAGTACCTGTGGACCATGTAAGTCCATGCTACCTCTCCCGGTACTTACGGGCTTGCGGAATTTGGTGAAAAACAATTTTCTAGAGACGGTAACATGGACTCAAACGGATCTTTGTTAAACTTATCTACCTAACATCCTAACTAAGAGTTGTTAACTACTTGGTTAGGGGGTTATACCTTTGTTTCTTGAACTCCTTCGTCTTCTACACTTAATGGTTGTCCGGATCGGCTTCACCCCGTCGTCTCCTTGCGCCGAACATCGATCCACCCGAAAGCTTCTACCTTTGGCTTCTTCTTTGAGCTTTGAAGAAACTAGTTCACTCGGTTTGCTAAACCTTGTGAACTACAGTGAGTAGAGGAGAGTGTGTTTGTAAGTGCACGGCGGCGCCCCGGCCGTCAATCCGACGCCGGAATGCGGAAATGGTGATAAACTTTAATTTTGCGGACTTAGCAAACCGGCACCACCGCGCACTAAACCCCGGATCGTAACCATTAACAAGTCTAAGCTACTAACAAGAAGGGAAAGAGATATACCGAATGATCCGAGTCCTTCGGTCTTCGTCTCCACTCCGATCTCTCGCGGATGCTTCGTCCGTCATCTCCTCGTTGTCGCCTCTTCGCCGGAAGGGCACCACATCGCCTGCATCTTTTACGGGCTCCCACCTCAATACCGAGGCAACTCGGGCGCGAAGCTGGCGAGTGGACGCGTCCAAGATTTGCTGTAGGAAGTGTAGTGTAGAGGCTATGTCTCATTTGGGTTCGTTGCCATTAGAAGATGATGGAGGAAACTAGATAAGAAAAATGGTGCTTGCATTTTTCTTAACATGTAAAATGAGATCAAGAATGCTACTCTCTCAAAGATGAAGCTCTCATCTTCTTCTCTCTCAACCATGGAAAAAACTTATGAACTTAGAAATGGTGGAGAAAGAATAATAAGCATGAAGGGAGGTGATGGTAGGAGCATAAGTGGTGACCACATCCAAAACATAATCATCACAACCTCACATCAACTCTAATCACAACTAATCATAATAAAGCATGAAAAGATGAAGGAAAAGAATGGCATCTAAAGATGCTATCATAATAAATACATATGCAAGAAACCCCCTCCTCAAATGTAATTTGCAAAACTGCAAATTACCCCCTCCATCAGAAAAGTCCGGCCGGGAAAGAACAAAGGAAAACCGGCCGGAACGGAATGCAAACTGGCAACTCCAGAAAACTGGTCCCGTAATAAATTACAGGAAAACCCGATACTGTGCATACACACCCGCATCTGTATTCCGTCCGGATACAAATGCAATGAGACAAAATCTACACTGTACTAAACTAGGACCGGCTTAAACCAAAGCCGGCTAGTAAAAACCGTTCGATCCTGATCCGTGCAATACCGCACGTATCTGATCGAACCCTGCCATATATCCATACGGCCGCTAGTACAAACCATCCGATCCTGATCCGTGCAATACCGCACGTATCTGATCGGACCCTGCCATATCTCCATACGGCCTCTACAGCGTTTCGCCCGAAAACCTGAGTAACTGAAAGTGTGGTGGACTCTAAAGACTCGTCAATACTATGGCTGTGGATTTAACCACTAGCACGTCAGAGGTATAAGCCAATACGTAACGGGCCACCAGTTATTGACTAAAAGGGACGTCGATGAGCGAACTCATCCTGACACCCTACTGAGCCTGTCAGTGACAATATCCGTACAGTCCGATCCGTTCGTCTATGAGCATCGCATGTCGGGCCTAGGGGGTTGGTAAAAGTCAGACCCCCAAAAGCGGTACAAGTCGTGTCGGAGTGTAGCCCAGAACACCCTGAGATACTACTGGAATACCTACCAGTAAATCTCCTGCCTTGGCCAAGGTCTTCGTGTAATGGCTCTCCTAGACACAGCGCGACCTCACCCCCAATACCGGGAGAGACGAACCCCTGAAGATCCGCTCACTGCCTCCATGTGGCTCGGGACTGTACCCAACTAAAACCTGTTTGCACGACTCCTTTGAGCCGTGGTAGGGTAGTAATCAAAGCACAGTGGGAACTCACACGAGACAAATGACGATCCCCAGGTCGATGAACTAACCTGTACACATGTCACCAGGGAACTGCTATCTGACGTCAGGTATAAGACCAACTAGCATGTTCCCGGCGAGTCCTGTCCGGTGTACTCATAACCCAATGAGCACCTGTATACATCTTAGGTGAACCAACTGACACCAGTGGCTTGTGAGACCGGCCATCGCCCCTCGTCGGGGTCTCGACTGTATACACTAGTCTACTCTGGAGTATCGATGCCCTATCTCGAAACTCCCACGACTAGGGACCTTTTAAGGATGTGCTTATAGACTACCAGCTCCCACGTATATGATCGCCCTCATACTGCCGGTAGTCAAGCAAGAATCCTAAGGGCTCTATCAACGTGCAATAGTGACCTGTCATGTCACCTAAAGCAGTACACGATGATAAAGTTAAACCAGATAGCATACTATCATCTCGAGTAAGACTGTCCTACCGGGATAGGTCCTCCCTCAATCAATGCAATCACGTGCCTGTGATCCATTAATCGACTCTGAGGGCACTATCTCCAACAATCTCCCACTTGCACTCAAGGCTAATTATTGCGATGTCGCATACTCACAGCCCGTGTGATACCGAACACCCAACTCCTCTACTTGTCAGTCTCACAAAACTCGTTTGCGAAACTTTTGCGTTCGAGGAATAGCCTCGGTGAGTGGATCCGCTCTGGTGTTTCTTTCTATGTCTCTCTATATCTCAAGTTCGCGGAGAAAGCCATCTCCCGAAATGAGCAATACCAGTCTTAGAATGTCTGGATGTCTGATGGGACCTAGCTCATGAATGAACTCCAAATCCAAACTTCTTAGACTGTATCGTCAACCGAACTTAATCAGTATCCTGCGCCATGCCACCCTCAGTATTGCCTTGGACCACCTGTCCAAAATACTGCCCCTCGTTAGAAGGAAAACTATAACTCTGACAACCTCCTTGTCGTCCATGTCACCTTGGAAGCCTGGAATGATAACTGTCTCCCGAAGGAGAATGCGGCTATCATATCCCTAGAACATCCACTTATGTTCTAAAACTGCCTCCGACTGTTTCTCCAGGATTGGATGAATATCAACTTATTGCATCTACTGCATGAACAACATCTGGTGTGGTACTTGACATTTCATGATTGACTCAATTGCCTAAGCAAGTGATCTGCTAATCATGCACATCCCTCTCTACTTTAGTCTATAAGACACCTTTAGAGAGGGTGACTCCATTACCTGCAGGTATACTACCGTGCCAGGAGTCGTCCATTCTAAATACTCTTAGAATGCTGTCAAGGTACCCTGATTGGGAAACCACCCAAATCTAGATCTAAAACCATAGATCCAGTAACCAGTATGTCTGATATAATGTCCAAGTCCTTTGTGGAGAAACCACTGTGTGACGACCAAAGTATAACCGATCGTAGTATAGGAATATCACTTCCTACTACCTTCTCAACAGATCCATCCCCTATTCTGATGACGTCAAACCTATGACTGTCACAACAGAAATAGATGATCTTTCTCCGCTACATCTTCTTTAGTCTATAAATAGACATAAGCCTGATGTCCACCAATGCTTCCGCTGCTCCCACTGACTACGACAACCCTCTGGCAGAGTCATATAGACGTGCACTTCTAAAGCAAGTTTAGAACGACGCTATACTCATCCTCCTGCCGGGTCTCGCAGCCTGGAACAACAACAATGGCAAGTGTGGGTAAACAAGAACTTCCCTGTCACCGTCCTTGAGGCTACCGGAGTACCTCTCGGGTGCCTGAAGTTACCCACCATCCCTGCGGAGTGGCCAATGGAATGTCAAGCCAGATTGAATCTTTAGGTTCCTTATCAAATCTTCAGTAATCGTTTGCGGTTCTGGAATCACTTCCAGTTCTACCATACTCCCACTACTGTTTTTGAAAAAATCCATTTTTAATAAACTGTGGCGAGTCTAGAACAATATTTCTATTGATCTGCCAGATGGTAGAAAGTCAACCCTCGTCATAGCCTGGGTCAACCCACAAACAGCCATTACAGAAACGTGCCTTGAGTTGTCCAGTGTCTGGTTTTAATCATAAGCCGGACAACTCCCCGTACCTTAACAATGTTAAGATATGAACTGTACTATATCCAATATAGAACCAGAGGCACTGATTTAATTGAACCAGATTCAAATCATGCAGCTATCTCCAGTGCATGTCAACTAAATGGAAGGAGGCCGATCAGCGTTACTCAACTTAGGAATGCTTCCAATTATGAGTAACCTGAAAGAGAAGCAATTTCTCTTTATCATTACTATCAACTGAATACCATACACAAGTATCTACATCTTCGATCACTTTGAAGAATCCCGATACTTGCTACACCTGGTTCTCTACTCTATTCAAATACCTATAACTCCTCAAAACTTAGACCCTGTGTTTCTACGAAACACATGTCTAAGAACTTGAGAAGTCAAAAGTAAACAGAATATAGTATGAGGACCAACCCCTCTGTCCTAATGGACACTGGACAACATACAATACTCTGTATAAGTCCGCTGAGTCTAACAACTCTTTCACTGTGTGTCGTAGGTTGAAAACTGTACTTATGGTTAAGAAGAATTACACTGCTGTTTAATGCTCCTTACCTAACCATCCACTGATATAGGTAAATGTCATCGACATAATATCAAAAGGTATATCTCACTCTATGAAAATAGACGTACAGATATATCAATTTGAAATTGGTGCACAACAGCGGATATTCAAAACCAAATATTTGCCGACCGGCAAACAGCCCAGGTGATCTCCTCAAATATCACCGATTACAACGAATCCCGATATAATAAGGATGATCACCCAATTCCCAATAACTTACTCCTACTCATCATATGTAAAACCATACAGATGTGAGAATCATACCTGGTAAATACATACCCTGGAGTAAGTGTCTAATCGAGAAATCAGTTTTCCATTAACAGTACACAGTGAAACTGAAACATTGAAATGTTTCGTTGGGGTATCCTGGTATTCCTAGTAATGCCTCTACCATTATCCAGATTCACAACTATAACCGTATAATTCTATGTCACCTCTCCAAATCCCTTTATATGTCTTTAGTCATTACCTTCTGCACACCCCTTTAGGCCAATTGGTTTTCTTCCTTCCCTACCGTTCGGCACCAGCCTATGGTTTGGAAGAAGACTATCCAATAAGCATAATGGGTGTACTGTCCTAATCCTAGGAGCACTCGCAATGAGAGAAGGTGATGATAAAAGACAACCGAATAAACCTTATTCCTATTTCTCCTGGACCAGAATCCATCCCCGAACTGGAACAAGTTCCTTTCGAGTTCGTATATAACCATACGATGGAGTATCCAATAAACTGTGGATCTTCGTAGTGATACGGAGTGTCCTGGAGAAATACAAAGGTGATTTAGGATTGGCGAAGAAATATTTGGTTTGGTCGTGAATATCAGTCGCAATTTACTTTGCCCTCTTACTAATCCCTTTATATGTCTTAATCTTAATACCTTCTGCACACCGTTTAGGCTAATTGGTTTTCTTCATTCCCTACCGGTCGGCACCAGCCTATGGTTTGGAAGAAGACTGTCCAATTTGCGTAATAGTAGGTGTACTACTCCTAAACCAAGGAGTACTCGCAACCTGAGAGAAGGTGAAAAGAAAAGACAACTGAATAATCCTATTCGTTTTCTCCAGAACCGGAAACCATCCTCGAATAAATTCCTTCGAGTTCGTATCTAACCATACGATGGTTTTGTCCAATGGAAGTGGACGTTCGCAGTAATACGGGGTGTCCTGGAGAAAAGGGTAAAAGTAGGAGTGGCAATGAGGTCAGCGACTCTGACAATCCAAAAGCCAGTGTTAAGAAGGTTCGGTCAACTTGGTCACTGAGTCATAGTCTAGGGTCGGGTCAATGGTCGCTGCCAGAGAGAGAGAAAAGAAACACTCAGCGTGCACTCTATCCTAGATCAGAATGGTTACCAATTTATCTAATCTGGAAACCTCCCACTGTACCTCAAACTCTCCTCCAAACCTGAAAGAAGAATTAGTCGGGGTCACCCGAGGAGTAAACCAACTCATCAGTGGGAATCGGGATCCAACTATCATCGCATGATAACGTGACGTAATCCGCTCACGCTATCACACTCCAGAAGGTATGCGCATATCTGGCAAGTTTCAGTTCTTTTGAAACTCCCGATGTGATTTCTGCCCTATGCTCTTATGACCTTGACGAAGGTCAACAAATCATAAGTCACATGTCAAGTTCCACCCGTCATTGTCCAGGTTAATTTGAACTCACCCGTACAAGCCCTTGACGAAGGTCAACAAGGCTATACGACTGTCCCAAACCAACACATCTATCTATGCAGCAGAAAAGCAACAAGCAGCTACCATACACTATGCCTTGACGAAGGTCAACAAACATAGCATGAATACTACGTGCTACCCGTCTGAAACGACGGAGGGCTACGAATGGTTTCTGGCGAAAACCTTTAACGTAATGAACTTGATATCGTTGAAGGAACGGATAGCTTTTTAGAAAATATAGTGACGAAAACCTTCGCTAAAGAGGCCACTCCCGGTGAAGGGATCTCGGCTCTTTCCCCGTAGAATGGGGTGCAGGATATCCCAAATGAATACCACGATGCAAAGCAAAAGTAATCGGCTATAGTGAAGTCATTGCCCTGACGCAAACTGTTTGTCCAAGGGGTCACTCCCGGTGAAGGGATCTCGGCCCTTGCCTCGTCGACTGAGGAGCAGGATATTCCAAATGAATACCACGATGCAAAACAAAAGTAAACGTCCTTGCAATAACAGCTTTTTGAAAAGTGTTCCAACAACATCAGAATAGGTTTGTTTAACTTGCATTGATCCGAATCAACGCAGTCCCATCAATTAATCACACCACAAAGAACGAAAATATACTGACGTACGTATATGCCATCTGCATTCGCCACTGGGTCCCGTCATCACTCGTTAGGTTAGCTTACTAACGACAGAGCGGGGACTGGACTAGCGCGGATGAAAAACATATACAACATCTACTAATATATATACCAATATATTATATTTCGCTCAAGGCGTGAAAAGAAACGCAACATCACAAAAATGTACAGCATCACAGAACAATACAGATATCTGGGATCCCCGGGTTTCACAGAGCCACTACTGAAACACGACGTTCCCCTGGTCGTGTGGATAGCCTGTGCAATGAAATCCTAGACCCCTACGGGCGTGGCAAGTTACCCGCCAAAACCTGAAGCGAGGCAGCCCCCTTCAGCTCCGTGAATGGACCACCCAGCACTCCACGGAATCCGGTAACTTGGGCACCCCTCCTGGGTCAACCTGTACCCCCTACGAGTGCGGCGAATAGCCTGCCAATCCCAGAGTGAACCCCCCTCCGTCTCAATGCCATGAGATGCGGGCTTGTTGCCTTCCAGAACCCGGCTATCCGTGCACTCCTCCGCGGGGTAAACCTAGTACAGAAAGTAAAATATACATACACCGGGTACATCGACCGCAACCAGGTCGTGCCCCAAAAGAATAATACAATCAGGCGGTGACGGCAGTCCACATGTCGGACGCTCGCCCCGCAATATCAAATGTACATAATACAACCACAACTGTACTAGCATTGCATCCAGGCTATCCCCCACGACCGATCCGCAACATCACAGCAAAAACAGAACATCAACGTGAAAGTCACGTTCGCAAATCCGTCTAACCGGGCTATAGCAGTTAGACCGGATTTACCGATCAAGTGACATTCACGGTCGCAGATATAATGTAAATACTGTGAAAAATGTGTTTAAAATTTTCCGATTGATAAAAAATAAACTAGTGGGCCCCAAACCAATACTGCAGCACTCACAGAAATACTGGGCCCAAAATTAATATTCCAAAACCCATATTTTAAGCCCAGAAAGCCTCTGTAAAAAATTGGTGCAGGGAACCCTACAGTGCGCGGCGGATTAGCGGCGGGAATGGGGTATATGCGGCGGTTCCGTGCTCCTACTGTGGATTCACCTCATCGAATTTTTACAGAGCTCTTAGATTTTCCAATACATCAATAATTTACAACCTGAAAAATTTTTCGACACCAAAAATTTCAAACAGAAAACTGATGTGATCAAAATATGGTTTTTGGAATTTTGGTCGATCGGAAATGCAAAACACATCAAACGAAGCTAGACGAAGTTAATGGCGAGGCTCTGATACCACTGGAAGTGCACGGCGGCGCCCCGGCCGTCAATCCGACGCCGGAATGCGGAAACGGTGATAAACTTTAATTTTGCGGACTTAGCAAACCGGCACAACCACGCACTAAACCCCAGATCGTAACCATTAACAAGTCTAAGCTACTAACAAGAAGGGAAAGAGATATACCGAATGATCCGAGTCCTTCGGTCTTCGTCTCCACTCCGATCTCTCGCGGATGCTTCGTCCGTCATCTCCTCGTTGTCGCCTCTTCGCCGGAAGGGCACCACATCGCCTGCATCTTTTACGGGCTCCCACCTCAATACCGAGGCAACTCGGGCGCGAAGCTGGCGAGTGGACGCGTCCAAGATTTGCTGTAGGAAGTGTAGTGTAGAGGCTATGTCTCATTTGGGTTCGTTGCCATTAGAAGATGATGGAGGAAACTAGATAAGAAAAATGGTGCTTGCATTTTTCTTAACATGTAAAATGAGATCAAGAATGCTACTCTCTCAAAGATGAAGCTCTCATCTTCTTCTCTGTCAACCATGGAAAAAACTTATGAACTTAGAAATGGTGGAGAAAGAATAATAAGCATGAAGGGAGGTGATGGTAGGAGCATAAGTGGTGACCACATCCAAAACATAATCATCACAACCTCACATCAACTCTAATCACAACTAATCATAATAAAGCATGAAAAGATGAAGGAAAAGAATGGCATCTAAAGATGCTATCATAATAAATACATATGCAAGAAACCCCCTCCTCAAATGTAATTTGCAAAACTGCAAATTACCCCCTCCATCAGAAAAGTCCGGCCGGGAAAGAACAAAGGAAAACCGGCCGGAACGGAATGCAAACTGGCAACTCCAGAAAACTGGTCCCTTAATAAATTACAGGAAAACCCCGATACTGTGCATACACACCCGCATCTGTATTCCGTCCGGATACAAATGCAATGAGACAAAATCTACACTGTACTAAACTAGGACCGGCTTAAACCAAAGCCGGCTAGTAAAAACCGTTCGATCCTGATCCGTGCAATACCGCACGTATCTGATCGAACCCTGCCATATATCCATACGGCCGCTAGTACAAACCGTCCGATCCTGATTCGTGCAATACCGCACGTATCTGATCGGACCCTGCCATATCTCCATACGGCCTCTACAGCGTTTCGCCCGAAAACCTGAGTAACTGAAAGTGTGGTGGACTCTAAAGACTCGTCAATACTATGGCTGTGGATTTAACCACTAGCACGTCAGAGGTATAAGCCAATACGTAACGGGCCACCAGTTATTGACTAAAAGGGACGTCGATGAGCGAACTCATCCTGACACCCTACTGAGCCTGTCAGTGACAATATCCGTACAGTCCGATCAGTTCGTCTATGAGCATCGCATGTCGGGCCTAGGGGGTTGGTAAAAGTCAGACCCCCAAAAGCGGTACAAGTCGTGTCGGAGTGTAGCCCAGAACACCCAGAGATACTACTGGAATACCTACCAGTAAATCTCCTGCCTTGGCCAAGGTCTTCGTGTAATGGCTCTCCTAGACACAGCGCGACCTCACCCCCAATACCGGGAGAGACGAACCCCTGAAGATCCGCTCACTGCCTCCATGTGGCTCGGGACTGTACCCAACTAAAACCTGTTTGCACGACTCCTTTGAGCCGTGGTAGGGTAGTAATCAAAGCACAGTGGGAACTCACACGAGACAAATGACGATCCCCAGGTCGATGAACTAACCTGTACACATGTCACCAGGGAACTGCTATCTGACGTCAGGTATAAGACCAACTAGCATGTTCCCGGCGAGTCCTGTCCGGTGTACTCATAACCCAATGAGCACCTGTATACATCTTAGGTGAACCAACTGACACCAGTGGCTTGTGAGACCGGCCATCGCCCCTCGTCGGGGTCTCGACTGTATACACTAGTCTACTCTGGAGTATCGATGCCCTATCTCGAAACTCCCACGACTAGGGACCTTTTAAGGATGTGCTTATAGACTACCAGCTCCCACGTATATGATCGCCCTCATACTGCCGGTAGTCAAGCAAGAATCCTAGGGGCTCTATCAACGTGCAATAGTGACCTGTCATGTCACCTAAAGCAGTACACGATGATAAAGTTAAACCAGATAGCATACTATCATCTCGAGTAAGACTGTCCTACCGGGATAGGTCCTCCCTCAATCAATGCAATCACGTGCCTGTGATCCAATAATCGACTCTGAGGGCACTATCTCCAACAGTGTTGGGATTTTATCTATGGTTCTTGGTTCTCAACACATGAGACAAGTGAACCATAGACTAAAGAGAGGGAGAGAAAGAGGAAGAGGATGAGAGCTCAAGAACAAGAGAGAGAAAGGAAAATGAGAGAATGAGCAAGACTTTTCCCTCTTGGTTCTCATAATCCAAAGCCATCATAACAAATCATAGCACTCAAGTATTATGTGATGGTTTAAGCTACAATAGCCATATCATTTCATGCACTCATTTTTCACAAGAGAAACAAGCAAGCAAAAAGTCTTTGCCATGAAATGATAGCCATTGTCATCATGATGGTCAACTAGTCCAACCTAGTCAACCGGTCAACAAAGTCAACAAGTCAACAAAGTCAACCCCTCAACAACCATGTCACCATAATACTTAATTAATATTTTTGTTAATCATATATCATATTCTCATTAGGGTTTAGCAAAAAGTCAATGGTCAACAGTCAACAGTCAACAACCCTAATGAGAATCCTCTGCCTCTGTCTCTCCGTCAACTGTGCATACACACCCGAATCCGCGTTCCGAGGAACACGAATACATACGAGAGAAAATCAATCCCAAAACGTACACTAAGATCTGGCTTAAACCAAAGCCCACTGGTGTTAACTGTCCGGACACTAAACGTGCACAAGTGCACGGATGTGACCGAACCCTGTCGCAAAACCATGCGACCTGTCGCAAAACCATGCGACCTCTACTCTTTTGCCTAAAGGCAAATAGCTCTCTGTGTGGGACTCTAAAGACTCAACACTATGTTGGCAGTGGGTTTAACCACAGACCGCAAGCGGCACTAGCTGTGCGTAACGGTCCCCAGGTAGATGCCGACAAGAAGACTGACGAGGTGAAACCCATCTGAACTCCTACTGAGCCTGAATGTGACAGTCTCCGTACAGTCTGGTCTGTTCGTCTAATACATCGCATGGCGGGCCTAGGGGCGGTAAACGTCAGTCCCCTAATAGCGGTACAAGTCATGCCGGAGTGAAGCCCAAAACACCCTGAGATAACACTGGAAGCCTACCAGTATATCTCGCTTGCCCTGGCCAGGGACTACTCGTGTAATGGCTCTCCTAGACACAGCGCGATGTCAACTCCCAATACCGGGAGAGACGAATCCTGTCTAACCGTCACTGCCTCCAAGTGCTTCGGGACTGCACCCAACTACTGCCTATTTGCACGACTCCTTTGAGCTGTGGTAGGGTAGTAATCAAAGTACAGTGGGAACACACTCGAGGCGAAGTGACAGTGTCAAGTCAGTGGACTAAGCTGTACTCATGTCACCTGGGAACTGATAACTGACGATAGGTATAGTACCAACCAACAGTTCCCGACGAGTCCTGTCCAGTGTACTCGTAACCCAACAAGCACCCGCATACTATCTCCAGTACGACGTACTGATGGCTGTGGGACAGACCATCTCCCACACTGGGATGAGAAGCGCATACGCTAGTCTACTCCAGAGTATCGATGCCCTGTCTCGATAGTCCTGCGACTAGGGACCTGCATAAGGATGTGCTTATAGATTACCCAGCCCCCACTAGTGTGACTGCCATCACAACGCTGGTAATCAAGCAAAGATCCTAAGGGCTCCACTAATGCGTATAGGTGATATAATAAAATAAACACATGTACACATTGAAGTAGAAACAAACCAAGTAGCATACTACCATTTTGAGCAAGATTGTCAATACAAGGTGAATATCCCAAGCTTCCATTATGTAATATACATACTAGTATGATACAGTAATGGCTTCTAAGGCATATACACTAATAATCTCCCACTTGCACTAAGGCCATGTACTGGTGTATCGAAGACCTATCATCTCGATCAGCCACTCGAACTGAGTCTGGGGCAAGGCCTTGGTGAATGGATCTGCAGTGTTATCTTTTGAAGTAACCCTCCGAACCTCGATCTCCTGGCGATCCACGATCTCCCTGATCAGGTGATACCGCCTCAAGATGTGTCTGGATTTCTGATGGGACCTGGGTTCCTTCGCTAAAGCTATAGCCCCGTTGTTGTCGCAATACAGAGGTATTGGATCAACAATGGACGGAACCACCTGAAGTTCTTTCAAGAACTTCCTCATCCATACGGCTTCTTTTGCGGCATCAGATGCAGCGATGTATTCCGCTTCCATAGTCGAGTCAGCAACGGTTTCCTGTTTGGAACTCTTCCAACACACCGCCCCTCCATAGAGGGTAAAGACAAAACCCGACATGGACTTGGAATCATCCTTGTCACTCTGGAAGCTGGAGTCAGCAAAGGCCTTGATCTGGAGGTCTTTTTCGCCATACACCAAGAACATCTCCGTAGTCCTTCTCAGGTACTTGAGAATGTTCTTTACTGCTATCCAGTGTTTCTCCCCAGGGTTTGACTGATACCGGCTTACTGCACTCAGTGCATAAGCTACATCCGGTCTGGTACACAACATCTCATACATTATAGAGCCTACCGTAGAAGCGTAGGGTATAATAGACATGCGATCCTTTTCCAAATCAGTCTTGGGAGACATCTCTTTAGAGAGGGTGATCTCGTGACAAGCCGGCAGGTTACCGCGCTTGGAATCTTCCATACTGAATCTTTTCAGTATGGTGTCGATGTACCTGGACTGCGAAAGTCCTAATATCCTCTTGGATCTATCACGATGGATCCGGATCCCCAGGATGTATGAGGCATCACCCAGGTCTTTCATGGAGAATCTGTGTGACAAGAACCCCTTGACTGATTGTAGCATAGGAATGTCATTTCCTATCAGAAGAATGTCATCCACGTATAAAACGAGGAATACGACAGTTCTTGCTACAAATCTACTATAGATGCATGGTTCATCTGGATTTTTGATAAAGCCAAATTCTTTGACTGTCTCATCAAAACAGATGTTCCAACTCCGCGATGCCTGCTTTAGTCCATAGATGGACTTAAGCAACTTGCACATCTTTCCGCTGCTCCCACTCTGAATGAAACCCTCCGGCTGGTCCATATAGACACACTCCTCTAAATTTCCATTTAGAAAAGCGGTCTTTACGTCCATCTGCCAAATCTCATAATCGTGGAAGGCAGCAATGGCAAGAAGGATCCGTTCAGCATAGCCACTGGAGAAAAGGTTTCGTCATAGTCCAAACCAGGTCTTTGACGAAAACCCTTTGCAACAAGTCTAGCTTTATAGGTCTCAACCTGTCCATCTACACCAATCTTCCTTTTGAAGATCCACTTGCATCCTACGGGTTTTACCCCGTCTGGAGCAATGTCCAACGTCCATACTTTGTTGGTGTACATGGACTCCATTTCGGTCCGCATTGCATCTAGCCATTTTACTGAGTCAACGCTTTGAACGGCCATCTGGAAGCTAGTAGGCTCATCATAATCTATGATGCAATCCTCTCTATCCCCGTCTATGAGAAAACCGTAGTATCTCTCGGGCGGATGAGACTGCCTACTACTCCTGCGGAGCGGCGTAGGAATGTCCTGTTCTTTTGAACCCTCCGGTTCTACTAAGCTTTCAGTAATAGTCTGTGGTTCTGAAATTTCTTGCAGTTCTATTTCGCTCCCACTTGTTTCCTTTTCTAAGAACTGGTGTTCCAGAAAATGGGCATTACGAGAAACAATGATCTTTTGTTCCTCTGCGTAATAGAAGAGATACCCCCTGGAGTTCTTTGGGTATCCCACAAACTTGCACAGTGCTGAGCGTGCCTCGAGTTTGTCCGCATGGTGCTTTTTGACAGAAGCCGGACATCCCCAGATCTTCAGATATTGAAGATAGGGTTTCTTCCCACTCCATAACTCATATGGCCTGGTAGGCACAGTCTTAGTGGGAACTCGGTTCAAAAGGTATGCGGCTGATTCTAGCGCATATCCCCAGAATGATCGCGGTAACTCAGTGTTACTCATCATGGACCGTACCATATCTAATAGGGTCCGGTTCCGTCTCTCCGATACACCGTTATGTTGCGGAGTGTATGGAGGAGTAAGCTGAGAGAGAATTCCGTTCTCTTTTAAATAGTCCAGGAACTCGGCACTCAAGTATTCACCACCTCGATCCGATCTTAAAATCTTGATACTTTTGCCGGTTTGTTTTTCTACTTCATTCTTATATTCCTGGAATTTTCCAAAGGCTTCGGACTTATGTTTCATTAAGAAGACATAACCGTACCTTGAAAAGACATCCGTAAAAGTAATGAAGTAAGAATAACCGCTTCGCGCATGTGTAGACATTGGACCGCACACGTCGCTGTGTACGAGTCCCAAGAGCTCGCTCGCTCTTACTCCGTGTCCAGTGAACGGAGTTTTTGTCATCTTTCCTTTGAGACAGGATTGACAAGTGGCATACGATTGATATTCGAACGGATTCAAATATCCTTCTGTATGTAACTTAGTCAATCTTCTCTCATTGATGTAACCCAGTCTACAATGCCATAAGAAAGTCTGATTGATTTCTGGAGACTTTCTTTTGTGTGTATTCTGGACATTGAAAATCTGTGGTTGGTTTAATACGTATATACCATTGCTCATTGTACCTGACCCAATCAGAACTTAATTAAGGTGAATGTTTACAACATTGCTTACAAACGCAAATTCATAACCTTCTTTAGAAACCAAAGATACAGAAATGATATTGCAAGTTGCGTTGGGTACAAAATAGCAATTACACAAAACCAAAACATGTCCATCTGACATTCCCAGGTGATAGTCCCTCACGGCCTTAGCATCCATGCTAGCTCCGTTTGCAACTTTGAGGGTCATGTCACCTGCCTTCAAAACCCTACGGTTTCTCAACGCCTGCAAAGAATTACAGATATTAGATCCTGATCCGGTATCCAATACCCAGGAAGTAGAGTTTATTGAAAGACAGTTTTCAATAACATACACACCTGAAGCTGAAGCCGCAACCTGCATCAGATCCTGTGTTCTGGCCTTCCAAGCCCTGCAATCTTTCTTCCAGTGTCCACTCTTATGACAATAGAAGCATTCTTCTTTATCCACAAGCTTCCCCACTTTCTTTGTTGCTTTTGCCTTTCCCTTCGTATCCACTTTACTAACACCGCCCCTTGGTTTGGCGGGGGCTTTCTTCTTCTTTCCCTTGGCTTTCGCCTTGGACCTAGAAGTGGAAGATCCTTCTACAAACAAAGTGGATGTTTCCCTACCTTTCTGTAGGGTGCCCTCTGCGCTCCTCAGCATATTGAGGAGTTCTGAAAGTTCAACTTCCTTTTCTTGCAAGTTGAAGTTCAGGATAAACTGGGCGTAAGTGGAAGGAAGGGACTGGAGAATCAAGTCCGTATAGAGCTCATTCTCCAACGTGGTCCCAAGGTCCGCGAGCTCTTCTATGTAGCCAATTATCTTAAGCACGTGTTCCGCTACCGATGATCCGACGGCCAATCTTGCCGAAAATATCTTCTTCGACACTTCGTATCTTGCGGTACGAGATTGCTCTCCATACAGTTCTTTTGTATGGAGAAATATGGATTCGAGGTCCATATTCTCGTGCCTCCTCTGATGTTCGTTGTCCACAGAGGCAAGCACGAGGCACTTGGCCTTCGCGCAGTCTAGTTCCCAGGTCTTACGGATTTCCTTATCCGCGACGCTGGTTTTGGGACCTGGGACAGGGGGAGCTTTGGTGGTAAGAAGATACCCCAGCTTGTCGTAAGTGATTGCCATCTTGACATTCCTGAGACAATCTTTGTAGTTTGGCCCTGTCAGCATGTTTTTATCTAGAAGTAACTTAAGTCCAGTCATGTCGATTGGTCGCTGCAATTAGGAGAGAGAGAAGAAACACTCAGCATGATGCTCTTCCAAGTTTAGAGTGGTTTTTAGTTTGTCTAAACAGGATGGCTCCCACTGTCGCTTGAATCCCTCCTCAAACCATAAAGGAAGAATTAGTCAGGATCAATCTCACCGTACAATACTTGCTTAACCGTTCAGCCAGGCCAGTGTCGGTACTTCGAGGGAGGTTTTCCAACGCTTTCACGAAGTTCCTTAATTAAATAACCTCTTTTCCCTGTGGGCGTAGCCCCGCTAACACCTTTCTAGACACCTACTTGGTTTATAGCATTGATCGTTAAGTGAGAAATTTCCCGAGGAGTAGCATATACTCACAGTAGAATCGTGATCCAAATATCATTGCATGACGAAACTGAAGGAATCCTACCAGAATCATCACACTCCAAATGGTATGCAGCTCTAGCAAGTTTCAGTACTTATGAAACTCCCGATGTGGATTTTTGCCCCATGCTCTTATGACCTTGGCGTGAGGTCAAAATGTTATAAGTCACATGTCAAGTTCTTCCCATCATTATCCAGGTTAATTTGAACCCACCCGTACCTACCCTTGACGTAGGCCAAAATGGCAGTACGACTGTCTCAAACCAACGCATTCTATCTATGCAACAGATAAATATCCGGCAGCTACCAATCACTATGCCTTGGCGTGAGGTCAAAATACATAGCTTGAATACTACCGAATATTTAACTGAAATGATGGAGGGCTACGGATGGTTTTGGCAAAACCGTGAACGTAGTGAACTTGATATAATCGATGGAACGAGATAGCTTTTAAAAGGAGTGGCTCGAGCTCCGCATTTAAAAGTTGGTTTTGAAAAGAACCGAGTGGTTTTTCGAAAGTGTTCCAACGACTTTTACTTGGTTTATTTTCTTGCATTACTTCTTTTAATGCATATTTTTCTTGCATTAGTTCTTTTAATGCGTCCCATCATTTAATCCTACCACTGCAGAAAACAACCAAAATATGATGTACGCTTATGCCATTCGCATTCACCACGGAGCCCCGTCAATACCCGTTAGGTTACTTAACTAACGACAGAGCGGGGGCTGGGCTAGCGCGGCTGTAAAACATAAGCAACGCCTAAATAATATCATATATAGATATATATTGCAATGATAGCCATTTCAGATCACAGATGAATACATTGGATATACTCAGAATCCGCAATTCGTACGAGCCTGTAACGAAAAGCAGATTACACGGTCGCGGTGAATAGCGAATACCCCACCTAAGACCCCTACGGGTGCGGCAAACTACCCGCCAAGTACCCGAAGCGGAGCAACCTCCCTCAACACCGTGAGTAGGCCACTCGGCACTTCGAGATACCCGGTAGCTTGTGCACCCCCTCCATGGGTCTATCCTAGGAGCAAAAACAGTAAAAAGAAATTATACAATGACGGCTACAACCCCGACCCGGTTGTGCGGTCATACAAATAATTATTACATCAATTTACAAATTTACATGAACTGAAAGAAAAGAAAACACTCGTCTCCCAACCCCCGGCTATTCACCAGCGACAATCCAATGAATTCATATACACATTCCAGCAACATTACAGATCACAGATTTGTATAACCCCCACTAATCGACATATAGCGATTAGCAGACATTCAATACAAATATCACATCACAGATAAATACCCGTCAGCTTAAGTCTTTAGAAACTCGATCAAAATACGGTTTTTAAAGCCCCAATTACAAATTTTTCTTTCTGGAAAATCTGGGCTGAAAAAACATATACCAAAATTCCCAAAATACCCCACTGAACAAACTGCAATGAAGAAGATCCACAGAGGAGCTTAATTGGCAGCGGAACCGCGGCAATAGCAAGCTATTGCCACATTTCCACGGCGGTTTGGTGAGATCTCTGGACTGTTTTTCTACAGTAGACTATAAAAACCCTGAGTCGATTTTTAAAGCATGATTTATTATTTTTACAGAACTTAAAAAATCGACAGAAAGTTTGCTATCCGGGTCAATTTCGGGACTTTTTCTCCGATCGAATTTCTAGATACTATGCTAACATGTTAGGTAGTGTTTAACTAGGCTCTGATACCACTGTAAGTCTATGCTACCTCTTCCGGTACTTACGGGCTTGCGGAATTTGGTGAAAAACAATTTTCTAGAGGCGGTAACATGGACTCAAACGGATCTTTGTTAAACTTATCTACCTAACATCCTAACTAAGAGTTGTTAACTACTCGGTTATGGGGTTATACCTTTGTTTCTTGAACTCCTTCGTCTTCTACACTTAATGGTTGTCCGGATCGGCTTCACCCCGTCGTCTCCTTGCGCCGAAGATCGATCCACCCGAAAGCTTCTACCTTTGGCTTCTTCTTCGAGCTTTGAAGAAACTAGTTCACTCGGTTTGCTAAACCTTGTGAACTAGAGTGAGTAGAGGAGAGTGTGTTGGGATTTTATCTATGGTTCTTGGTTCTCAACACATGAGACAAGTGAACCATAGACTAAAGAGAGGGAGAGCAAGAGGAAGAGGATGAGAGCTCAAGAACAAGAGAGAGAAAGGAAAATGAGAGAATGAGCAAGACTTTTCCCTCTTTGCTCTCATAATCCAAAGCCATCATAACAAATCATAGCAATCAAGTATTATGTGATGGTTTAAGCTACAATAGCCATATCATTTCATGCACTCATTTTTCACAAGAGAAACAAGCAAGCAAAAAGTCTTTGCCATGAAATGATAGCCATTGTCATCATGATGGTCAACTAGTCCAACCTAGTCAACCGGTCAACAAAGTCAACAAGTCAACAAAGTCAACCCCTCAACAACCATGTCATCATAATACTTAATTAATATTTTTGTTAATCATATATCATATTCTCATTAGGGTTTAGCAAAAAGTCAATGGTCAACAGTCAACAGTCAACAACCCTAATGAGAATCCTCTGCCTCTGTCTCTCCGTCAACTGTGCATACACACCCGCATCCGCGTTCCGAGGAACATGAATACATACGAGATAAAATCAATCCCAAAACGTACACTAGGATCTGGCTTAAACCAAAGCCCGCTAGTGTTAACTGTCCGGACACTAAACGTGCACAAGTGCACGGATGTGACCGAACCCTGTCGCAAAACCATGCGACCTGTCGCAAAACCATGCGACCTCTACTCTTTTGCCTAAAGGCGAATAGCTCTCTGTGTGGTACTCTAAAGACTCGACACTACGCTGGCAGTGGGTTTAACCACAGACCGCAAGCGGCACTAGCTGTGCGTAACGGTCCCCCGGTAGATGCTGATAAGAAGACTGACGAGGTGAAACCCATCTGAACTCCTACTGAGCCTGAATGTGACAGTCTCCGTACAGTCCGGTCTGTTCGTCTGATACATCGCATGGCGGGCCTAGGGGGCGGTAAACGTCAGTCCCCTAATAGCGGTACAAGTCGTGCCGGAGTGAAGCCCAAAACACCCTGAGATAACACTGGAAGCCTACCAGTATATCTCGCTTGCCCTGGCCAGGGACTACTTGTGTAATGACTCTCCTAGACACAGCGCGATGTCAACTCCCAATACCGGGAGAGACGAATCCTGTCTAACCGTCACTGCCTCCAAGTGCTTCGGGACTGCACCCAACTACTACCTGTTTGCATGACTCCTTTGAGCCGTGGTAGGGTAGTAATCAAAGTACAGTGAGAACACACTCGAGGCGAAGTGACAGTGTCAAGTCAGCGGACTAAGCTGTACTCATGTCACCTGGGAACTGATAACTGACGATAGGTATAGTACCAACCAACAGTTCCCGACGAGTCCTGTCCAGTGTACTCGTAACCCAATGAGCACCCGCATACTATCTCCAGTACGACGTACTGATGGCTGTGGGACAGACCATCTCCCACACTGGGATGAGAAGCGCATACGCTAGTCTACTCCGGAGTATCGATGCCCTGTCTCGTTAGTCCTGCGACTAGGGACCTACATAAGGATGTGCTTATAGATTACCCAGCCCCCACTAGTATGACTGCCATCACAACGCTGGTAATCAAGCAAAGATCCTAAGGGCTCCACTAATGCGTATAGGTGATATAATAAAATAAACACATGTATACATTGAAGTAGAAATAAACCAAGTAGCATACTACCATTTTGAGCAAGATTGTCAATACAAGGTGAATATCCCAAGCTTCCATTAAGTAATATACATACTAGTATGATAAAGTAATGGCCTCTAGGGAATATACACTAACAGACCAGCCGTAGAAGGGCAGACCCAAGCCTCATTAATGGCACTGCGGAACTGTCGCAAACCCTAAGGTTTTAAAGCGTTCTCATGGTCCTTATATCGAGTTAGGGTTTCATTCTTCTAGAGGGTCCATAGAATTACTTGCATGTTTTTCCGAATACTTTATTCTTGGAAAAATGGGTTTCTGACATTCGATCATTTCCTTTCGACTCTCAACTTATCTGCATGAAGTCTTCACTAGCTGGAATCAATCAATCTGATGACCTCGCATCGGGTGTGCAAACGAACCACATGTCCTAGTCATTCCTCATTGGGTGACTAGCGATATTCTATCATATCTCTAAGTATAAACTCATTCTGCAATAGCTCTTAAAATCTGGGGCGATATCTCGTCAGCCGCAGCAACAACTGAATCATTCGTCCGCATGCTGAACAGTGCCTCAATCATAATGAATAATCGGTGCATTGACGGTCATCACATTCTAGCTGGCCTCTAGCGGTAGCCCGATCCTCTGGTGCCGATCTGCACGTTCAAGAAATTTTAGTAAAAGCGGTCCATCAAACGCTCATGGCGCGAAAATCACAATAAAACGACACCTCTATGCAATCGAATGTCGCTGAAATTACGCCCTGGTCAGCCCTCGTCCAAGACGAGATCATGCTGACCGCAACTCTAGCTGCAGCTCCTCTGTCTATGCAATCGTGGTAGCAAAAACCATAAACCGATATCGATGAGAATAAATCATAGGAATGAATATAATACTGTGCAAGGAAATGTACATCCTAAGACTTCTTAAGAGGAGTAGCGTATCGTAAGTATGCCGCGGAACATACACACGGTATGTCACTCTACTTAAGTCACCTACTCCATCAACCAAGGTCAACCTATGAGACGAAAGTTCGGGTCTAATACCCCCTCGACCAAGTCTATGTTCTGTAAGGTCAAGCCTAGGTTCCGAATATATATAAACGCCCTAGACTCCGCATAGTCAAACATAGACTCGAACCAAAGTTAAACCTTGCGCACTGATACCAACTTTGTCACAACCCGAAATGGTACGTGACTGGGACCTGAATCATATGAACTCTATACGACCCCATCTAATTCAAGTAAGACAAAATCCCAGAAATCTAAACCATTTAAAGAAGAAAGTGAAGGAAAACTTTAGTTTTAAAGCGAGTGGTTTAACAAAATAAGCCGAAGTATGCATTTTTAAAACATCAAGTCTTTTCTGAAAATTTCGGTAGAGTTTCCTTTGTAAATACTAGCCCCAAACGGGTACAACACATGAAATATATATAAAGGCATCCCCAAGCGGGAGCTAGCTCTTCTCAAATTGGCCGTCATAACCACGCAAGCAATATAATATACAACGCCGAAGGGTGAGGATCAAAACTCAAAAGGAAACTAATATCATCAAGAAAACCCATAATAATACAACGCGTGACTCTAAGGTCGAAAGAATATACAACTGGTCTTCTAAGGTTATCAAATAATACAGTCTGGTTGATGGAGTTACTATATACAACTGAATATAAATAAAATTCAATGGTGGTCACGATGCGAGTGAACCCACCTACCAAAGCAATCACCCGGAAAGAAGCAGTGTGCCAGCAAAGCCTCTAGGGAAATCCTGTATGGCAAACTTGCAAGAAACTGTAGCACAACGGGGGTGAGTTGCCAACTCGTGAGTAGAAAACATCACCGAGCAGACATCGTATGTATGAATCAATCCTAGGTCATACGATAGTAATATCCTCAATATAGCCTGAAGCATAAACTAATGGCAAGGGTAAACATCTATATATATAAGTGTAATACCAAGTGCTCGTGTCAGTGCCTCAGATAGCAACATATCATATATATGATGTATGAATGCATGAAAACAGAATACATCTAATGAGAAAACTATTTTTCTTATCTCAGTGAGATATCTGTAATAAAATCATAGTATCATCAATGAAATCAACAGGGAATCAGTGTCTAGCATCGACACAAAAATATATATCTCGCTGTCTCAATATCTCAGGCTCCGGCAATCCATACTGGCCTATATCATCAAATCTCAATACCTCAGGCTCCGGCAATCCGGACTAGCCTATACTCTGATCGGTATCCTCAGGATATCCGTCGAGTCACAATAAAATCACTGGTCGGTAGTGCTCCCCTGCCAGGCTCAACGCCATCATCTGCGACCATCTTGCCCCGGGGTACCGCACCGGGTCCACCATGCACCCACAGATGGTTCCTTTTCCTCCTCAAATTGGGTGTATGATATCACTCAAGAGCCGACAAAACTCATGGTGGACACCTCTCAAATCATATCATGAGAAAACCGCAATTTTCTATCTTTGAAATGATAATAAGTTTATAAAATCCTTGCAGTTTCTCCAAATCCATAAATCTCATGGAAAATCCGAATCCCATAATCACAAGTCAATAAACAGTGAATACCATAATATTGCATAACAAATGAATGTATGAACGCATGAGATATCACAGTAATAAATGCAATGTCTAAGCTATCATATAAAAGCAAGCGCACTAGTACTATGTCGAAACTATCAGCTGACAATTTATACTAATGAAGTATTATTTTCTAATGTGTACGTGACATAAAAATTACCAATGATGATGTGGGTGAGCCGGCAAGTAAGTGTACGTGGAGCATACGCATCATTGGTAGTGGTGCTGATGTCCTGACAGCAGGGTTTCATAATACCACGAAAACACATTTAAGCATGCGATGCGATTCGAATAGCAAGGATATATAGCAATGAATAGTAAATGCAACAATAAAGAAAGTACACTATATATATGAGTCATACAGTTTTGGCCTTTGAAATAACACGAATCGTGGTGTTTAGAAAATAGGGGCTACGGTATTTTTAAGAAAAGGTACGTCCTTTGAAATATCCATAGTGTCCCTTGACCTGTCTTTAAAATACTCACGATCCGTTAGTTTTGGAAATAAGTATGACTCGAGCCTAGTCTAATATTTACTAAGTAAACTATAGGACTAAACTAACAGACTAATCGAACGGGTAAGGAAACCACCTAAGTCTGAGTCGATATATATATATATATATATATATATATATATCTAATAGTCGGTGATCCCGCCTCAATAGTATCACGTACAATACAATATATATAATATGACATCCTCGATTCAAGAGTGCGGATCAATCATCAATATTATATCTCGTACGGTAAATCCATCGTACGGCCTCCCAAATCTGGGTACGGGTCGAATATCACATTTATCATATTTTTCATCTGGTATCCTTATCATCATATCCTGAATTAGGGGTACTAATCTAAAATCTATTACATTCTGATACCATCAACATATATATATGCCTGTGTATGAAAACACATCGCCTAAAGATCCGCTAAAATCTCATGTCGTATCTTATAATATGACCCAAGTCACATCACCGATCTCGTGGCATCATGCCCAATCATATCGACTCATCTCCAAGTACCAATACTATCCTCATTATCCATGTATATGTATACATACATATATATATATACATACTCACATACAAATATGTATGTATGTATATATCCCCATATACGTACAAGTAAATCAAATGTGTGTGTGTGTGCGCGTGTGTGTGTAACCTTATTCTAGGGTTCGCGACTAAGAAACTAACTAACTACATTATCATCCAATTACACTAAAATTTAACACATGATCTTCTAAGATCTTACTTGCTAACTATCCATGTTCCACATAACACATAATCATATATAAATATAATATATCGTAGGCTACACTACGAACTTCGGGGGTGCTATACGCCATCCACCCGACTTCCCCCGTAGATATATATCTACTCACCTTGATCCTTACTTGCCGAAGTCGATGTCGCCATCCTTTTCTTCATCGTCCGAAGACCACGTGAGGGTACCTACTGTATGGTTCCTAGGCACACCCATGAGGTTCTACAACTGATCAACCATGCTAAATTCAATAATTTCATGTGCCGAGAAACCCTAATTGAGATCGTTAACTAGAGGATAGGCGAAACTAAATGCAAGCAAACAACTTTACTAATAAGTGAAAGGAACTACAACCTTTGTAGATCCGGTCCTCCACCTCCAAAGCTCCGTGACGACGTCCCTTCGCTGCGATCATCGGGATCCCGGACTCTAACGATGGTTTCGTCGGAGAAATGATCGGGCTAGGTCGTTGACTTCGATGCCGAAGATGATCTACGTCGAGGCGACTCAAACTCAAGCTCCATCTTCACTAGGTCATGAAACTTGTGAAGAAAACACCCTATACAACATGGCAAGTGGTAGAGGATGAAGAAATAGGAAGTGGGTTCACTTTGGATTTGGATTTCTCACTTGGATTCATCACTTGGAATTTTCTAGCAATGGTTTCTTATCTTCATGAAGAAGAAGAAGAAGAAAGAAAGAAAAGAAAGTGAATTATCAATAATAGAAAATCAAGTCATGCTTATCATTTAGCAACCATGGGTGAGTGTAACTAATGTAGAGAATAAACAAGGGTTTAGGTAAATGGGTAGGTTAAGGATAAAACAAAAATGGCATAAACTTTTGTCACAAGTGCTTGAAGTATCATGAAGATTCTAGCAATGTGAAAGAAAAAGACCATTTTTGTTTTAACAAAACAAAATAAATAAAGTATATAAAACCCTAAACATTTACTAAACATGGTGTATAATATATCTAATATATAATTATACATTAAATCATTAAATCAACACTTGATTTAATGATCCGGTCATGTTGCATATAACCGACTAATATCAAGTGCATCATCATATCGAATCAACATTTGATTCGGCAACCCGGCTATATCTTATATAACCGTCCGATGATACAAATCGCGAGAATAGAATTCAGTATCACATACTGGTATTATTCTCGGTCCCGCACATATCTCATATGCGCTCCTATTTCGTTTCGCTTGAGCCGGGAAACCTCTGTGTAGGACTCTAAAGACTCGTCAATACGCCGGAAGTAGGTGATGATCATATCAAACACCCACAAGCCGCAAGCGGTCTGCTAAACGTAACGGCCACCCGGGTATTGAGCGATCAGAAGATCAACGAGCAAGCCCGCTCACACTCCTGTGAATCTAACCAGTGACACTTACTGTACAGTCCTGTCTGTTCGTCTGATATATCGCATATCTCGCCTAGGGGTGGTAAACGTCAGACCCAAGTAGCTTGATAAGTCATGCCGATGTAAGGTCCATAACAAGCGTGAAACTACTGATAACTCTTACTAGTATATCACTGCAACCCTGGCCAGGGATCTCCAGTTATGGCCAGTCGAGCATAGCGCAACATCAACCCCCAATACCGGGAGAGACGAATCCCCTCCTATCGCTCATTGCCTCCATGTGAATCGGGACTGTACCCAAAAACCACCTGTTTGCACGACTCAGTAGAGCCGTGGTAGGGTGGAAATCAAAGCACAGTGGGAGACACACAAGACTCTATGACGATCTCGGGTCAACAGACTAAGCTGTACCAGTGTCACCAGAGAACTGCCATCTGACGTGAGGTATAATACCATCTGGGAGTTCTCAGCGAGTCCGTTCAGTGTACCCAGTCTCCACTGAGCACCCGCATACCATCTCTGATGTCAAACACCAATGGATATTGGATCATCCATCGCCCATCACATGGGTCGAGAAGATATACGCTAGTCTACTCTGGAATATCGATGCCCCGTCTCGATATTCCCACGACTAGGAACATTGAAGGATGTACTCATGGACTACCCAGGCCCCACTAGTATGATCTACATCATAGTCCTGGAAGTCGAGTACACATCCTAAGGGCTTTATCAACATGTAACAGAGAGACAAAAAGTATATATGTTAAGAGAAAGAGCAACCAGATAGCGTACTATCATGTCGAGCAAGAAAGTCCTACCTATATATGTCCCAGCATCCACTACAATATACATCCTATGTACAGTAATGGCCTCTAGGGTATACATATAACTAACAATCTCCCACTTGCACTAGGACCATCTATAGCAGTGGTTGGAGTATTTAATACTCAACCATCCCATAAAAGTCTCTCTCTGGGAAAAAGCCTTTGTGAGTGGATCCGCCATGTTGTCCTCTGAGTCTACTCTCCTAACCTCGATCACCCTGGAGATCAACTATCTCCATGATCAGGTGATGCTGCCTCAGAATATGTTTGGGTCACTGATGGGACCAGGGTTCCTGGGCCAAAGCCACACTTCCATTGTCACACAATGGTAGGAACCTAGTTCATCTTATGAACTAATATACACCCATACTTCCTCTTTGGTAGTATCTTTAATAGCGATGTTACCAGCCTTTATCGTCTAGTTTGCCACGATATCTTGCTTGGAACTCTTCCAACATACCGTCCCTCTACTGAGGGTAAAGACAATGCCTGCGACTGACATTCAGTCGTGCTTATCAGCCTGGGACTTTTCGAGTGATTATCCCCAGGATCGATTGATACCATCTCACTAAACCTAGTGAGAAGCCTAACATCCATTTAGATCTATCTTATAGATCCAAATCCCAGGATTTAGGAGGTATCACATAGATCCTATATGGAGAATTCTTGTGATAAGTGGAGATTGACCGTGCGTAGTATAGGAAACTCTTTTCCTATCAAGAGTATGTTGTCCACGTACAATACGAGGATGACCACCTTACTCTCTACTACCGTTTTGTATACAAGGTTCATCTACCATTTTGATGAAGTCAGACACTTTGACTATCACATCAAAACAGACATTCCAACTCCGCGATGCCTGCTTTATTCTGTAAAGCATCTTGCACACGTTTCCGCTGCTCCCATTGTTTACGAAGCCCTCTGGCTGTGTACTTATAGACGTTCTCTTCTATATCAATATTTAGAAAAGCAGTCATGACACCCAACCACCAGATATCGTAGTCATGGTATGTAGCCGTGGCAAGTAGGATCCGGATGGACTTAAGCATAGCCACTAGAAAAGGTTTCATCATTATCCACGCCTGGTCGATGACGAAAACCTTTAACAAGTCTAGCTTTGAAAGTCTCAACTTTTCCATCTACACCAAGTAATCTTCTCAAGATATACTTGCTCCTGATGGGGATTTAACCCTTCAGATATAGCAACCAAAGTCCATACTTTGTTGGTGTACATGGATTCCATCTCAGATCGCTAAGCATCCTGCCATTCTTACAGAGTCCCTACTCTCGATGGCCAACTCGAAACTAGTTGGGTCATCATCTTATGATGCATTCCTCGCTCCCACTGTCATCGAGAAAACGAAGTATCTCTCAGGCGGATGAAGAACCCTACCAGATCGACGGAGAGGCTGAGGTTCGTCGGGGACTATTGAATCCTTTGGTTCTATCAAATCATCAGCTGCAGTTTGTATAGCTGGAACCTTTCCAGTTCTACAGAACTGACCTTGCTTCGATCTTGTCCGGATTTTGCTTTTGACATAGGCCGGACAATCCTAAATCTTAACTTACTTAAGAGATAGGCTCTTCCCATACCATATCTTATATGGAGTGGTAGGCACTGATTTGATTCGAACCTAATTCAATAGGTATGCAGCTTCTTAAGTGCATAACCTCCAAAAGGAAATAGGTAACTCAGTAGTACTCATCATAGAGCGCACTATATCATATAGGGTGCGATTGCTCTGCCCTGATACACCGTTGTGCTGTGGTGTATTCAGAGGAGTAACACCGAGAGAGAATCTCATTCTCCTTTAGAATAGTCCAAGAATTCCATGCACAAGTATTCTCCTCCCTGATCTCATCATAGGACATAATACGTATACCCGTATTTTGGTTCTCTACTTCTAACTTATATTCTGTGAATATCTTAAAAGCTTCGGACTTATGTTTCAACAGGAACATATGGCTGAATCTTGAGAGATCACCAAAGAATGTAATGAAGTACATAGAGCCGGTCCTGGCATGTGTAGACAGGGGACCTTACATACATCATCATGTATCAGTCCCAAGAGTTTACTAACTCTTTCTCTGTTTCCAATAAACAGAGCTATGGTCATCTAATCTTTGTGACATGACTGGCAAGTTTCACAAGATGTAAATTCAAACTGATTTAAATATGCATCTAAATGTAACTTCAGCCAGTCGGGTCGCATTGATATGACCTAGTCTACAATGCCTCAAGAAGGATTCGTTCATTTCTGAACTCTTCCTCTTGTGTGTGTTCTGTATACTAGAAACTGTAGTTTGATTTAGAACGTCAATGCTTTTAGATAACGTGCCTAAACCGATCAACTTTTGAAATGTTCAAAACAATATTCAACAATACAAAATTATATCCTTCTTTAATAAATAAAGAGATTGATATGATTTTGTATATCAGGTTCGGTATCTAATAGCATTTATTCCGAATCAATGTATTTGTAATACAGGGTGACAGTGACCAACAGACTTGGCTGCAACACTTGCACCATTTTCTGTCTCATGAAACTTATCACCCGTTCTCAGTTCTCTACCTTTCTATAGCCCATGTAACGGATTACATTTGCGGGATCCTGATCCGGTATCTAATACCTAGGACGTAGAGGACACTGAGAGACAGTTCTTTATAATGAACACACCCGAAGGAGATGCATCTCATGCACTTTCTTCGTTTGGGCGGCATAGGAATTCTGGTATTCCCCTATTTCCTGCTCGGTCTTATAACAATTATAAGTTGGAGCGGGACCAACGTTCCCCAGCTCAGTAAAACAAGCGGGTTCGGTCAATACTTCCATATTATTATCTTTATTAAGGCGTGACATGGTCACTACCTGGAGAGAGAGAGAAGAAAACACTCTGCGTGCGCTCTGTGAAGATTAGATTGGTTATATATTTTATCTAATCAGGATGGCTCCCACTGTTTTTGTCAAATCTTCCTTCAAACCCTAAAAGGAAAGACTAGCCGGGATTAATTACACTCTACAAGTTCGCCAATCTTTCAGCCAGGCCAGTGTTGGTACTTTGAGGGAGGTTCCCCGTGCTTTCGCACGGACTTAATTAAAGTAAACCTCGTTTTCCCAGAGGCGTAACCCCATTGACACCTTTCTAGACACCTACTTGATCGGCTAATTGTAAAGTACAAAACTCTCCCAGGAGTAACAATTACTCGCAGCGGGTATCGGGATCCAACTATCATATAGAAGGTATGCAATCTCATTGCAAATTTCAACACTTGAAACTCCCGATAATGGTTTTTACCCCTAGCACTTATGACCTTGGCTAAGGTCAACAAATCATAAGCACTAGTCAAGTTCTACCCGTCATTTCGTGATTAATTAGACCCACCCACATGACCCTTGGTTAAGGTCAACAAAGCCACATGACTGTCCTAACTAATCGCATCATATGCTGTGTAGGAAGACATCACTTAGCTACCGTACACTACGCCTCGGCTATGGTCGACAAACGTAGCACGAATACTAAGTACTCTACTTCCTAAAATGACAGAGGGTTGCGGATGGTTTTTATGAAAACCTTTAACGCTTTGAACTTGATCTCGTTGCGGAATCAAATGGTTTTTAAATGGAGTGTTTTTTAGGCTTTTCTAGTTTTGCTAAAGGGGTCACTCCCGGTGAAGGGATCGTCGGCCCTTTCCTCATCGAATAAGGTGCAGGATATATCATATATACCGCTGTGCAAAGCAACAACTATAGAAGCAATCAAAAGACGAACCGAGGGTTGTAGCATCTTCCAGTTAATGCTAAAGGGGTCACTCCCGGTGAAGGGATCGTCGGCCCTTTCCTCATCGAATAAGGTGCAGGATGCTCTACAACGAACACCGCGATGCAAAGCAAGAACTGTAGCTACCTGTTTTATTTTTGAAATTCGATTCCACAACATCTTTTAGGTATATTTTCTTTCATTAATCTCATTAATGAATGTTCCATCATGTAAGTCCACCTAAACATGACAGATAAATATAACCTACGCTTGTGCCATCCGCATTCGCCTCGATGTCCCGTCTGCACCGTTAGGTTAGGTAACTAACGCCAGAGCAAGGCAGGGCTAGCGTGGGTGTGAAGCATAAGCAACGTCTATATAATATATCATATATACTATATACAATATCTATCTGAACATATCACATGATCATATCACAGATAACGCAGCAGAAAATATCATATGAAATATTGGATATACTAGGACGTTCGTGTTTTATTTTGAGCCTGAATAAAACACGGATTCTACGGTCGTGATGAATAGCCAATCACACACCCCTAGACCCCTATGAGAGCAGCAAGCAACCCTACCAATTCTAGAGTTAGGAGACCCGGACTCGACTCCTCGAGATGGTCTCCCACTGGACCCTAGAACCCAGTTACTTGTGCTCCCCTCCTTGGGTCTATCCTAATGCGGAAAAGTAAATAATATACATCAACGGTGACATCTTCCGCAACTTAGAAGTGCCCCAATAAAAGAATATTACATACAAGTTTTTTACATGAATGAAAATGAAAAACACTCATCTCATATAAAAAACCCCGGCTATTCAAACACGACGATCCAATATAACATATTCAGCAACACATAACATCACATGTCATCAGCGTAAGTAAATATGCCCATCCCAATTGTCATTGACATATAGCAACGAAACCGGCGATATCACATATTACACTTACGGTCGCAGAAAAGAAAGTGTAAAACTACAACAGTTGGAATCCACAACCTCCTCAGACATCGCATGCCTAATCAAATGAATTCCTTAGACATCGCATGCCTAACAATTATAAACCCCGCATTTTAGTCTCATCATCGAAAACTGTTTTCAATATCAAGTCAGGCAATTCAACAAGATTCCCGACATCCAGAACGAATGCTCATCGCAAACTTTAGTAGACGGCCGCACCCCCGATACCGTCGACGAAGTGCACTAAGGCGGAACACCGCTGCCACGAGCACCCGAATGAATACTTTCGGCGACGCGGTTCTCCTACAGTCACTGGGTAAGGGCCATCGGGTGCAGCTGTCTATTAAGTTTATCCGGCGAGTATTCGCGTAGGAAACGTGATTGCGACGGACTTTTGATCACATCAAAATTCCGTGGCAACCGATCAAGTGAGACTAAACTGCTATGTTTATAACATCCAAATCAGTTATCTCATAACTACTTGTGGATTCCAAATGTTGTATCACATTCCAGATAAACAGAAAATGTTAAACTTTCCGATCGAACAATCAAACACCCAAGTTTTCCCGAAACAGCTCAATACATGAAATAAGTTTAAAAACATTCACTTCATGCCACAGTACCAACGGTCTAGCCATAGAAGGGTTAAGCCAACGCCTCACATGTGGCACGCCGTATTGCCCCAAACCCTAAGGTTCAAAGGGCAGTTCAAGACGGTCACATAATCGAGTTAAGCTTTGTTGACTTCTAGAGGGTCCATCGCGTTACTTAAACTACTTAGAACGTTACTAAACTAGGGAAAAAATCCAACAATTGGAAATTTCCCGGTAGGGGAAAAAGTGGGTATTTATATCCGGTCGAACTTTTTAACATATTCTAAATTATCCGGAAAAACACATAGACAAAGTTAAACCATCCGATCGAATCATCGAGTCCCCAAAACAACCCAGAAAACTCAACTGTTGAGTAGAAATTAAAAATTCCCAGAGAACAGAGGAAACAGATACGGGCATTACTGTATGAAAAAGAATCCATAACCTTTACATACGGCCGCGGAACCGCCGCCAAAATTAGGGTTAGGCCGCGGTTCCGCGGCGCTACAGTAGAGTTAGGGTTTCGTTTTCTACAGTTTTCCTTATAATTTCCTGCTCTATTTTCTGAGAATTTTTAATTCACAAAAATCCACAATTTGAAAAAATGTACAGAGAGGGGTGAAATCGGGGGATATCGGGTTCAATCGGACTTTTGGCTTCGTTTACACTTCGCCTAAAGCTCTAGCTAGGCCCTGATACCACTGTAGGGTTTCTAGGCACACCCATGAGGTTCTACAACTGATCAACCATGCCAAATTCAATAATTTCATGTGCCGAGAAACCCTAATTGAGATCGTTAACTAGAGGATAGGCGAAACTAAATGCAAGCAAACAACTTTACTAATAAGTGAAAGGAACTACAACCTTTGTAGATCCGGTCCTCCACCTCCAAATCTCCGTGACGATGTCCCTTCACTGCGATCATCGGGATCCCGGACTCTAACGATGGTTTCGTCGGAGAAATGATCGGGCTAGGTCATTGACTTCGATGCCGAAGATGATCTACGTCGAGGCGACTCAAACTCAAGCTCCATCTTCACTAGGTCATGAAACTTGTGAAGAAAACACCCTATACGACATGGCAAGTGGTAGAGGATGAAGAAATAGGAAGTGGGTTCACTTTGGATTTGGATTTCTCACTTGGATTCATCACTTGGAATTTTCTAGCAATGGTTTCTTATCTTCATGAAGAAGAAGAAGAAGAAAGAAAGAAAAGAAAGTGAATTATCAATAATAGAAAATCAAGTCATGCTTATCATTTAGCAACCATGGGTGAGTGTAACTAATGTAGAGAATAAACTAGGGTTTAGGTAAATGGGTAGGTTAAGGATAAAACAAAAATGGCATAAACTTTTGTCACAAGTGCTTGAAGTATCATGAAGATTCTAGCAATGTGAAAGAAAAAGACCATTTTTGTTTTAACAAAACAAAATAAATAAAGTATATAAAACCCTAAACATTTACTAAACATGGTGTATAGCATACACACACCCAAGTTTACATGTATCATCAAACATGATACAAACTAGTGCACAAACATATATCATATATACAATGTGCACAATCAAGTGAGAAAATCCATCTTAAGTGAACAATACTAGTCAATGTAAAGTAATATATCTTATATATAATTATATATTAAATCATTAAATCAACACTTGATTTAATGATCCGGTCATGTTGCATATAACCGACTAATATCAAGTGCATCATCATATCGAATCAACATTTGATTCGGCAACCCGGCTATATCTTATATAACCGTCCGATGATACAAATCGCGAGAATAGAATTCAGTATCACATACTGGTATTATTCTCGGTCCCGCACATATCTCATATGCGCTCCTATTTCGTTTCGCTTGAGCCAGGAAACCTCTGTGTAGGACTCTAAAGACTCGTCAATACGCCGGAAGTAGGTGATGATCATATCAAACACCCACAAGCCGCAAGCGGTCTGATAAACGTAACGGCCACCCGGGTATTGAGCGATTAGAAGATCAACGAGCAAGCCCGCTCACACTCCTGTGAATCCAACCAGTGACACTTACCGTACAGTCCGGTCTATTCGTCTGATATGTCGCATATCTCGCCTAAGGGTGGTAAACGTCAGACCCCAGTAGCTTGATAAGTCATGCCGATGTAAGGTCCATAACAAGCGTGAAACTACTGATAACCCTTACCAGTATATCACTGCAAACCTGGCCAGGGATTTCCAGTTATGGCCAGTCGAGCATAGCGCAACATCAACCCCCAATACCGGGAGAGACGAATCCCCTCCTATCGCTCATTGCCTCCATGTGAATCGGGACAGTACCCAAAAACCACCTGTTTGCACGACTCAGTAGAGCCGTGGTAGGGTGGAAATCAAAGCATAATGGGAGACACACAAGACTCTATGACGATCTCGGGTCAACAGACTAAGCTGTACCAGTGTCACCAGAGAACTGCCATCTGACGTGAGGTATAATACCATCTGGGAGTTCTCGGCGAGTCCGTTCAGTGTACCCAGTCTCCACTGAGCACCCGCATACCATCTCTGATGTCAAACACCAATGGATATGGGATCATCCATCTCCCATCACATGGGTCGAGAAGATATACGCTAGTCTACTCTAGAATATCGATGCCCCGTCTCGATATTCCCACGACTAGGAACATTGAAGGATGTACTCATGGACTACCCAGGCCCCACTAGTATGATCTACATCATAGTCCTGGAAGTCGATTACACATCCTAAGGGCTTTATCAACATGTAACAGAGAGACAGAAAGTATACATGTTAAGATAAAGAGCAACCAGATAGCGTACTATCATGTCGAGCAAGAAAGTCCTACCTATATATGTCCCAGCATCCACTACAATATACATCCTATGTACAGTAATGGCCTCTAGGGCATACATATAACTAACACCTACATATCACACATAGTATCGTAAACTGAAATTGCATACGGAAACCAAAACGGCATACGTATCACACATAGGTTAAAACCTATGATCTATGCATGCAAGAATAAACCAACAACTCTCGACGATTGACGTACAAATGTGAATTGACCAATAAAAACACGAGTACCAAATCTCAAGTTATTAAAGACCGCAAAACGAAAGCAGCAACTTGGGAAAACTCTTCCTGATTTTACCCTAGGTGAAATTAGTCAATTTTGCACATGTAGAGGGTCTATTTTACTGACAATGGAGCCATGGACCAAACACGGATCCAATTGCCCCTACCCTGGCCGCAATTTGCGGCCAGATAGATTAAATTTGCGGCCAAGACAAGGTGTTTGGGTCTCGGGTCTTATGGTTAGCTTCTAGGTGGCCTGTTTGTCTCACTGTGTTTGCTAAACATTTTTCAGGTGCTCTGGGTCGTAGCAGATCTCTAAATATCATCACAATTCTCACAAACTTCCGATATCGGGGTTTCTAAGTTTGGTTTAAGGGGTTAAATCCGTGGTTTTAATCCAAAATACAATCACTACACGGATTATATGGTCTCTACTAACCTCAATTACACTGTCTCAATTCAAGAATTCCTCAAAATCCTAACTTTGAATTTTTAAAGTTCACTGAACGAAACTAAAACACTTCTAAACATGTATGGATACTAAAGTGAATGAAATACTATACTAATGGTGAAGAATGTACCTCATTTGGCAACTCAAGAAAATTCTTGAGTTGCCCCCAAGTGCTCAAAATCGAATTTTTCTTGATCTTCAATGCATGCGGTGAGCTTGTGCATGTTTTTAATGAAGGAATTATGGTGCTTTGATTTGTTTTTAATGGTGAAATGAGAAGGTAGAGGAGGTGGAAGATGGAGGGCAGCCATGGAGAAAGAGGAGGGAAAACAAAGATGAAGATGGAATGAAATGAACAAGGAGGCATAGTCAATTGACTCCTCACCCCCCCCCTCTCTCTCTCTCTTCTCTCTCATACCCATACCTCTTTCTTTATTCGTATCTTTTCCTTTTCTTTTCTTTTTAACTCTAACCAAAACAATTAAAACCAAATAAGAAAAGAAATGGTGCATGGTTTTCAAACAAGAAAAGAAATGTAACAAGTGTTAGAAATATGACATGGTGCAATCATGCTTAATGCATGATTAGTGAAATTTAATCGCGATTAGCATTAAAATGGAATATAATTAATCATAAAGAATTTATAATTTGCTTAAATCATATAAAACACCCTCATTTCAGAAATATAAAACACCCTCATTTCAGTAATTCCTATAATTTTCCAAATATTTCCCAATTTATCGGTATTTAATTATACTGTATCATAAAAATATTCATAATATTTATTATTTAATTATATAAATTCCCAAAAATAATGTTTTATTTTTCTGAAATGTTACATCTAGTCTGTTCGTCTGAGAGTATCGCATGCTAGGTCTAGGGGGTGGAAAGCGTCGGACTCCTAATTACCTGACAAGTCGTGCCGATATGGCTCAAGACCATCCGAAAATCTATTGATCTAACTATCAGTAATTCTCGACTGTCCTGGTCAGGGACTTATGGTATTGGCTAACCGAACACAGCGCGACATCGACTCGCTATACCGGGAAAGATGAATTCCCAAAAAATGCTCACTGCCTACATATGGCTCGGGACTATTCCCAACTAAAACCTATTTGTACGACTCAGTAGAGCCGTGGTAGGGTAGTAATCAAACCACAGTGGGAACTCACACGAGACAAATGACGATCTCAGGTCGACAAACTATCTATACTCATGTCATTAGAGAACTGCTATATGACAATAGGTATAATACCATCTAACCAGTTCTCGGCGAGTCCGTTCAGTATACTCATCCCCAGTGAGCACCTGTATACAATCTTAGGTGAAACACACCAATGGTTGTGAGACCAACCACCACCTCTCGTCAAGGTCTAGAAACATATACACTAGTCTACTCTGGAATATTGATGTCCAGTCTCGATACTTCCACGACTAGGGACATTTAAAGATGTGCTTATCGACTACCCAGCTCACACAAGTTTGATTGCCATCACAACGCTGGTAGTCAAGCAAGAATCCTATGGGCTTTATCAACATGTATTAGCGAAATGAAATAACAAGTAAAACATATACACATGTTAAGATAAAGTCAAACCAAATAGCATACTATCATATCGAGCAAGATTGTCCTGTACATACATACCTCTAGAATCCTATACAATAAAGGCCTCTAAGGAATACTTATCCAACACTAAGTCAGACGTGGGTTGTAAAGGAGTCTCAAATGAAGATTAAAATTCGGTTTGCAATATTGAACTCCTTATTCCATAATTATTATCAACGTCTAAAGCAGATGTGAAAGTTGGATATGATTGGAATTGGTTGAATTGCTGGCTACGGGCTCTTTCAATATGTTCAGCAATGAATATGAGTTTAAAAGTTGCCACATTAGCCTCAAGAGGAGTATCAACATGAAAAGGTATGAAATTTTGGTACGGTTGATAAGAATTTAATTGGATATGGTCGTAAGAAAGGCCAACATCATAATATGGGCATGATGGGAATTGTTGGTCTATGAAATTGGGAGGAGTGAATGTTGGTTCGGCTTGAATTGGATTGGATAGAGGACTTACATCATAGTAAGGTTTGATTAGAATTGTTGGCCTAAATTATAGTTAAGAACTTCAGAATACATGTCTTGATTCCAACAATAATTTTGTTGGTCCTCCAATTGATAATTCTAATAATAAATGGATAATCTTCATAAACATGAGAGGGATCTTGACAGTTAGTGCAAAAAGATTGAAATTATGGATTACTAGGAACCATATTTTTATTCTTAAGAGCATTAAGTTTTTGCATAATATCATCTAACTCTGCACTTAACCCAGCATCATTGTCGGTTATGGATGTGTCAAGTGAATTAAAATCATGCTTATATTTATTTGCTCTAATGCAAGAGGCAAGTGATGGTTGAACTGGATAACATAATTCATATAAACTTGGTTAAGCATGTTCGTCACCTATATTAAATTTTTTAATAAAAATTTTTAAATTATTTTTTTAAATTTAAAATTGCAGAAAAGGAAATACTGAAATTAAAACTAAATTAAAATTTAAACTGCTTAAAATGGGAATTTAAAACTTACAACCTACAACCTAGATCTAAGATTTGTCTGTGGGCGAGCCGCGGCCAAAATACTCGACCAAAGCCTTTGGAAGCAAGAATCGCTGCAAACTGGAAGGTTGAAGTATTATGGATTTACTTTGTTACGTTGGCACTCTTGACACTTCATTGCAAACAAATATGAAAATCAACAGAGAACAGGAAGGGCAGATCCAGAGAAAAGGCATGACCCCCGAGGCTCTCAAACTGCCGTGAATCGTCGCCAAGACGCTGCGAGTTGCCGCATTTTGGTCTCCTCCGAGGCTGCGATTTTTTTCCAAGCTCCGTCTCACTCCAAATTGTCCACTACAATGCTGAATTTCCATAAACAGAAAACAAAAATAGCAGAATAAAATAAAAAAATAATTCAACAAAGAACTAACTAAAATTTCTACCGTCCTTTCCGGCAACGACGCCAAGAACTTGATGGTGATTTTCTTAGTCTTAAATTTATACCGCAAGTGAACGGACAATCGATTGTAGCACATGTGGGTCGATCCATATGGAGAATAAGAATTCTAGTAAGTCTAAAACGAATTAAAGATAAAAACTTTGATTTAAGAATTATACTAATAAAAAGCAATAATAAAAAAAAGTAAATAGCAAATAAAATAAATTCTAAAGGTAGAGAAAAGCCTGGGATTTTGAATTATCTTGTCTAATCATGATGTTTTAAATAATATCTTACCTTTTCTAGTTTTTCATCTTTAAATCAATTACCTTTCAATTATAAGAAAGTATAAAGCATACATTCATCGCAGTCAACCATCAATCTATTAGAAAGCATAATTCATACGATCATAGAAATACCATCAAGTAATAAATTTAAAGATTTAATTCTAATTAATAAGAAATTAGTTAGATCTTCCTTTCTACTTGGTAAACTTAATGGTTGTCAATCAAAAGCTTACATTGGTTTATCGGCGGAGTCTAATCTAAGCTTAGATAACTAGATCGAACACGAACAATAAAAATATGATCTTTACCTTCTCTAGATAACTTTCATGGCTGCCAATCAATCATTAAATTAACTAGTTTATCGGCAACATGATCTTTCCCTAAATAAATCACATGGTTACCAATCACTCATTGATCTATCTAGTTTAACAGAATTGCATCTAAAAGAACCAATCTTTATCATAAAGTATTCATCATTAAGAACAAAGAAAAAGAATAGACCAATGAAAATATACACCAATCATAGAACAAGAATAATTCCAACTCTAAATAGAAATTTAGCTACTTTTAGCAAAACAAGAAAACAAATAATAGAAAGGAAATTCATTATAAAAATAAACTTACAAACTTTTGTTCCTCTCAAAAGAAAAGATAAAAAATCCCTAAATAATAGTATTGCAGTATTTATAGACTCTCTGGCCGATTACAAGAGAAAGAAAGAAATATTTTTTAAACCTTCAGCGGCACACAAAAGTTCAAGCCCTAACTTAACCAAATCACCGCCAGTTGACGCCATGCCATCCCGAATCACTGCACTTTGGAGCCTAAACGACTTCAAGTTTGGTCTGCTGACTTGATTCCCTGACTTGATTTGTTTGGCTAATCACTTGGTTCACTGGCTCGGCCTTTGTATTGGTTTCTTCATTAAATTGTTCACATCTGACGCACGTAAGTTCGTCTTTTATGTACTTTTGCACTTGAGACCATATAATATGCATTCATTCATAAAACATACCTGGAGTAGTATTAAATAGACAAAATATGTTAATTACAGATATAAATGTGCAATAAATTACACCAATCAAGGACGGTTTAAAATTTTAGTTATATTTTTTCGAATTAATTTTTTTCTTTTTTATTAGTCCAATTTTTATATAAAAAAAATTTACTTTCAAATTTAAAGTAATTAAAAAAAATTCAAATTTCAAATAATTTAAATTTAAACATTTTTTTTAGGAATATGGGTGACAGAGATGCAAAACCAACTTTATAAGATTTATGTTTTCTAGTTAATTCATCACTTGAATCTTGAAGTAGAACAAATAAATATAGCTACAGTTTTAATTCACTTGACACATTTATATCCGCCAATGATGCAATGTTAGATGCTGTTATGCAAAAGATAGAGTCTTTAGAAGTTAACAATTGGTATCCTAGTAATCAACCTTTTCAATATTTTTGCACTAACTGTCAAGATCCCTCTCATTCTTATAAGGAGTGTCCATTTATTGATTGGAGGAACCAACAAAATTATTGTTGCAATTAAGGCATGAATTCAGAAATGTCCAACTATAATTTATGCCAATAATTCCAACCAAACCCTTACTATGATATAGGTCCTCCATCCAATCGAATTCAATCCGACACAACATTCATTCATCCAAGTTTCATAGGCCAACAATTAGCATCTTACCCATATTATGATGTTACCCCTACTTACGACCATATACAATCATACCCTACTTTCACACTTTCTTTAGACGTTGATAATAATCATGAAATAAGAAGTTTAACGTTGCAAACCGAATTTGAATTTTTATTTGAATCTCCCTCACAAACCACGTCTAACTTTCACACCTTCTTTATACGTTGATAATAATCATGAAATAAGATAGACATGGTTTCTGAAGGAGTCACACCTTCTTTAGACATTGATAATAATCATGAAATAAGTTAGATGTGGTTTGTGAGGGGGTTTTAAATGAAGATTCAAATTCGATTTGTAACATTGAACTCCTTATTTCATGATTATTATCAACGTCTAAAGAAGGTGTGAAAGTTGGGTAGGATTGTATATGGTCGTAAAGAGGGGCAACATCATAAGATGGTTTTGTCTTTCTTTTATTTTTCATTTTAAATGATTTTTTAAGTTTTTCTTCTCTAATTTTTTTTACAAAAAATATTTTGAAAACAAAAAAAATTTTTGACTCAAGCTAATTAATAGATGAGCTAGAATTTGAGATCTGAAAGTTAAGTGATATGAAGGAAAATTATTGAATCTGAGTATAGGACGAAATCTGAAAACTGACCCCATCTTGAAATTAAATATAGTAAATATACCCCTACTATTGGCTCAATCATGTATTTTTAATCTTGATATGTAGAGGAGGATTAGAAATGTCTTTGTTGAAATATCTTCGTAAAATATAAATATAAAAAAAAGTGCAAAAGATGTGCATAGTAGGTAGTCTAAACTAGTAAAGGATGCAAATAAAAAAAGAGGTATAAATTATTGGATATGTGTGCCCTAGAAGCCATTATTGTATAGTGAAGGCTTACACTAGCGCCGCGGCCAACTTCCGTGGCCAAATGCGGAACAAAATTTTATAGCGATACAAAACATGGCGCTAGAATAAACCAAAACCGGATCTTTAACCATAAACCTAACTAGCAAATGAAGGTTCCATCTACTATGATAGAATATATACCTAAAGAAAACAAGTCCTTCGGGTCTTCGATCCTCTCCTTAAGCTCCTCGATGGATGTATGGATCGTACATGAACTTCGGCCTCCTTGTGTCAACGATGATCCACCTCGAGAGATCCAAACTAGATCTTAACCTCCTAGATGAGGCAACTAGAACACTTGGGTTGCTAGACTAAGTGGTCTATAATGAGTAGAGAGTGGTTTTGGTGGCTTGGCCTCAATGGCCCTTGATTTTCAACTCATGAAACACTAGGGCTTGAGAGAGAGGAAGAAGGAGAGAGAGCTATGAGAGAGAGTGTCACCTTGATCAAATGAAGAGTGAGCTCTCATATGAGGGAAAAAAGAATAATAATTTTAATTAGGATAATTGTGATGGTTCATTTTATTTGACCATTATCATGTCACAATTAATGCTAAGCAAAATATCCCATGCTCAACAAAAATATCTAAGTCAACTATGGTCAACAAGTCAAATGGTCAAACCAATTAACCATGACACAATTAACACTAATAAAATTAGTAAACAATTTTCTCCATCTCATTATGGTTTTAATCAAGTCAATGGTCAAAACCCTAATAAGGTGTCTCCTTCTCTGCCTCTGTCAACTGTATATATATACCCGCATCCGTGTTCTGAGGAACACGAATACAATGAGAGTGAACCAATCAAAAATCAAATACTAGGATCCGGCTTAAACCAAAGCCTGCTAGTATCAACTGCCCGAACACTAAACACGCACAAGTGCGCGTATGTGATTAAACCATGTCGTAAAACCATACGACCTCTACTCGTTTCGCCTGAAGCTGGGAAACCCTCTGTGTGGGACTCTAAAGACTCGACAGTACTCTAGCAGTGGGTTTAACCACAAGCACATCAGCGGCACTAGCTGTATATAACAGCTACCCAGGTATCTGTCGAAAAGGAAGGCCGACGAGCAAACTCGTCCGAACTCCTACTGAGCCTATCCGTGACAATATCCGTACAGTCCGGTCTCTTCGTCAAAGAGTATCGCATAACGGGTCTAGGGGGTGGTGAACGTCAGACCCTAATAACCTGATAAGTCGTGCCGATGTGGCTCAGGACCAATCCGGGAAACCACTGATCAACCTATCAGTAAATCCCAACTGCCTTGGCCAAGATCTTATGGTCCTGACCAATCGATCAATGTGCGATATCAACTTCCAATACCAGGAGAGACGAATCCCCAACAATCGCTCACTGCCTCCATGTGGCTCGGGACTGAACCCAACCAAAACCTATTTGCACGACTCAATAGAGCCGTGGTAGGGTAGTGATCAAAGCTCAGTGGGAAATCACACGAGACAAATGCCGATCTCAGGTCCAAAGACTAACCTGTACACATGTCACCTGAGAACTTCCATCGGACGATAGGTATAATACCATCAGGAAGTTATCGGCGAGTCCGTCCAGTGTACTCACACTAAGTGAGCACCTGTATACGATCTTGGGTGCATCAGACCAATGGCTGCGGGACCAACCATCCCTCGACGGGGCTAGAAACGTATACACTAGTCTAATCTGGAGTATCAATGCCCAGTCTCGATACTCACGCGACTAGGGACCATTTAAGGATGTGCTTATGGACTACCCTGCTCCCACAAGTATGATCGCCATCACAACGCAGGTAGTCAAGCAAGATCCTACTGGCTTTATCAACATGTAACCGCAATATGTAATAACGAGTATGACATATGCCATGTTAAGATAAAGACAAACTATAATAGTATACTACCGTATCAAGTCTTTATAAATATGTGCAAGCTAGATATAACAACAATAGAAATAAATACACATATCCTGACAAAGGCAAGTCAAATAATATACTATAAAACTGAGCAAGATTGTCCTGTACATAAATATCCCTATCATCCATAAGTATATATATACAATACAGGCCTCTAGGGCATATATATCCAACAATCTCCCACTTGCACAAAAGGCCAGTGATTGGCGTACCGAATACCCAACGTCTGCACTAAGGCCAGCTGCTGGCGTACCGCATACCCAACATCTCAAAAAGTTGCTCGAACTGTGCTTGAGGGAAGGCCTTTGTATATGGATCCTCCGTGTTCTCTTTCGTATCCACTCTTCGGACCTTGATCTCCTGGCGATCTACGATCTCCTTGATCAGGTGATACCGTCTTAAGATGTGTCTGGATTTCTGATGGGACCGTGGTTCCTTCGCTAAAGCTATAGCCCCATTGTTATCGCAATACAAAGGTATTGGGTCAACAATGGACGGAACTACCTGAAGTTCAGCTATGAACTTCTTCATCCAGACCGCTTCTTTTGCAGCATCGCTTGCAGCAATGTATTCAGCCTCCATCTTCGAGTCTGCGACGGTGTCCTGTTTGGAACTCCTCCAACACACCACCCCTCCATCGAGGGTAAACACAAAACCTGAGATAGACTTGCTGCCATCCTTGTCACTTTGGAAGCTTGAGTCGGTAAAGGATTCGACCCTGAGGTCTCCATTACCGTAAACTAGGAACATCTCCTTAGTCCTTCTCAGGTACTTGAGAATGTTCTTTACTGTTGTCCAGTGGCTCTCACCAGGATCTGACTGATACCGGCTCACCACACTTAGCGCATAAGCTATATCTGGTCTTGTACACAGCATCGCATACATTATAGATCCTACCGCCGCAGCGTAGGGTATAGTGCTCATGCGAACCCTCTCCTCGTCAGTCTTGGAAGACATCTCCTTAGAGAGGGTGATTCCGTGCAATGCTGGTATGTTACCACGCTTGGAATCTTCCATACTAAATCTCTTTAGTATGGTCTCCATGTACCTGGACTGCGAAAGTCCCAATAATATCTTAGATCTATCCCTGTAGATCTTGATCCCAGAATGTACGAGGCATCACTTAGGTCTTTCATAGAGAACCTTTGTGATAAGAATAGCTTGACCGATTGTAGCATAAGAATATCATTTGCTATCAAAAGAATGTCGTCCATGTACAAGACTAGGAATACGACAGTTCGTCCTACAATCTTCTTATAAATACAAGGCTCATCCTCGTTCTTGATGAATTCAAATTCCTTGACTGTTTCATCAAAACAGATATTCCAGCTCCGTGATGCTTGCTTTAATCCATAAATGGATTTAAGAAACATGCACACTTTCCTGCTGCTCTTACTGTCTATAAAACCTTCTGGCTGATCCATATAAACGGACTCTTCTAAACATCCGTTCAGAAAAGCCGTTTTTACATCCATCTGCAAGATCTCATAGTCATGAAAATCAGCATTGGCAAGTAGGATCCTAATGGATTTGAGCATAGCCACTGGAGAAAAGGTTTCGTCATAGTCCACACCTGGTCTTTAATGAAAACCTTTTGCAACGAGTCTAGCCTTATAGGTTTCCACCTGCCTATCTATACCAAGTTTCCTTTTGTAGATCCATTTTCATCCAACGGGTTTCACCCCAGGTGGAGCAATATCCAAGGTCCACACTTTATTGGTGTACATGGACTCCATTTCGGATCGCATAGCATCCAGCCACTTATCAGAGTCCTTACTGATAATGGCCTGCCTGTAACTAGTAGGATCATCTTCTTCCATGATGCAATCCTCTCGATCCCCATCTATGAGAAAACCGTAGTATCTCTCGGGCGTATGAGAAATCCTACCAGATCTGCGGAGTGGCTGAGCTTCGTCCGGGACTATTGAATCTTCTGGTTCCACCAAACCTTCAGTTATAGTTTGTTCCTCTGGAATTTCTTCCAGTTCTACCATGCTCCCACTTATTTCTTTTGCAAGAAATTCCTTCTCTAAAAAGACGGCGTGGCGAGCAACAAACACCTTCTATTCCTCAGTGTGGTAGAACAGGTATCCATGCGAGTGCATTGGATATCCAACAAACTTACATAAGACTGATCGTGCCTCTAGTTTGTCCGGTTTCTATGTTTTCACATAGGCCGGACAACCCCATATCTTAATACCCTTAAGACATGGTATTTTTCCTTTCCATATTTCATACGAAGTTTTAGGCACAGATTTGGAAGGAACCTGATTCATAAGATATGCTGCTGTTTGAAGCGCATGTCCCCAAAATGAAAGAGGCAACTCAGCAGTACTCATCATGGAGCGAATCATGTTCAATAGGGTACGATTCCTCCTCTCCGACACACCGTTGTGCTGTGGTGTATATGGAGGAGTAAGCTGAGAGAGAATTCCATTCTCTTTTAGGTATTCTAGGAATTCCGTGCTTAAGTACTCCCCTCCTCTATCAGATCGGAGGATCTTGATACTTTTGCCAATCTGGTTCTCTACTTCGTTTCTGAATTCTCTGAATTTCTCAAAAGCTTCAGATTTGTCTTTCATAAGATACACATATCCGAATCTAGAGAGATCGTCAGTGAATGTGATGAAGTATGAGAACCCACCCATTACATGTATAGACATCGGACCACACACATCACTGTGTATGAGTCCTAAGAGCTCTGCTGCTCTTTCTCCATGTCCGGTGAACGGAGATTTGGTCATCTTTTCTTTGGGACAAGACGGACAAGTTTCATAAGATGAAAATTCGAACGTATTCAAGAGTCCATCTTTATGCAACTTACTCAGTCCTTTCTCTCCAATATGACCAAGTCTACAATGCCACAAGTAAGATTCGTTCGTATCCGAACTCTTCCTCTTGCGTGTGTTTTGAATATTGAGAACTGTATTCTGATTTAGAACATAGATACCATTACACAGTATACCTTCTGCAACCAGTACCTTATCAAGATAAATGTTCATGATATTTCTATCAAGAACAAAATTATATCCATCTTTATCAGGTAAAGTTTAACATTTAAAAAAAATTAGGAATTTTTAGAATTAAATAATAAAATATTGAACATTTTAATAAGGCGGTATAATTAAATACCGATAAATTGGGGGGAAAATTGGAAAATTATAGAAATTACTAAAAAGAGGGTGTTTTATGTGAATTATGCAAATTATAAGTTTTTATGATTTATTATACACTAATTTTGTGCTAATCGCGATTAAATATCGCTAATCGCGCATTAAACTTGTTTCGTGTAAAACATGCACATGTCTTTTTTTAGCACTTGTTACATTTTTCTTTCATGCTTTCTTCTTTTTATCATTCATGGTTATAAATTAGAGAGAAGAAAAGAAAAGGAAAAGAAAAGGAAAGAAAACAAAGAAAATGAAAGGAATAAAGAATGGAAGGATGGGCATGAGAGAGAGTGAGAGGGTGAGGGGTCAAACCTTGGACCAAGCTCCCATTCCTACTTCATTTCTTCATTATTTCTTTCCTCTCCCTCACTCATTGCTGCTGCTGCTGCCCTCTTTCCCTTTGCCTCTCAACCTCCTCACAATCCATCACAAAACAACATCAAAACTCCATCTCCTCTTCACAAAAATTGTACATGAGCTCTTTAGCTACACTTTGGACCAAGAAAGTTTGCATTTTGATGATCTAGGGGATTCTTGGGTCCCAAATGAGGTAAGACTTTCACCTTAAGTATTGTAATTTAACTCCTTTATCATCCTTGCAAGTTTAGTTGTGATTAAGTGGTGTTTGGGTGAACTTTGAAAATTCTAGTTAGGGTTTAGGGTGTGATTTAAAATAAGATGTGTAATTAAGGTTAGTAGAGGCTATATAACCCCTGTGGTGATTGATTCGAGACCTAAACCAGAGACTAGAACCCCGGAATACGAAATTAGAAACCCGATATCGGAAGAATTGTGGATTCTGTGAGTGTATAATTAAATTTGCTAACACCCGTGTGACCTGAAAATTATTTAGCAAAGACAGTGATACATGCAGGCAACTTAAGACCCCCCACTGAAACCCTAGCCCCTAACCCTCTACCCAGGATGCAAATAAATTCATTCTGGCCGCCATTTGCGGCCAGAGCAGTGAGGAATTGACTCGTATTTGTTCTGTGGCTTTATCTCCAGTAAACTAGACCCTTGGCATATGCAAAATTGGCTGATTTGACCTAAGGTAAAATCTGAGACCATTTTCAAGAGTTGTTGTTTTGATTCGGGGTTTCGTTTTGCGTATTTTGAATTCTGGATTTTCTGATTTGTGTCGTATTCGATCACTTGACGTTTGTATGTCGAAATCGAGTGTTATTTAGTGGTTTTGAAAGCGTAGTCCATAGGTTCTAACCTATAGGCTTTTAGCGTGTCATTTTGGTTTTGAATTGGGTTTTAATGCGACACGATACGTTATGATGTGTAGGTAACCCACAAAGACTTCGAGACGACAAGCAAGCGCGTGGCGACGTCGGCAACCGAAAGCGTAGAGCAAGGTGAGTAGATTATATCTACGGGGGAAGTCGGGTGGATGGTGTATAGCACCCCCGCAATTCGATGTATAGTATGCTATATATACTATATATATGATATCTTTTAAGTGTGACATGGATATTCAAGATATGTTTAGGTCTTCAATGGTTAGATTAGGGTTTTTAGAAGTAAACTAGTATAGCTTCTTAGTTGCGAATCCTAGAATAGGTTTACACCCACACGCGCACACATGCTTAATTTTTATACTTGTGCGTATATGGGAATACGTATATACACACACACACACACACACATAGGTATAGGACGATGTGTATATATACATGTATACCTACACTTGGATGATGAAGATAGTGGATGATATTTGGAGATGAGTCGGTGAGATTGGGCATGGTGCCTTCAGATCGGTGATATGATGTGTTTCATATTATGAGATACGACATGAGATTTTAGCGGGCCTTTGGGCATGTGTTTTCATACACGCATATATATATCGATGGTATCAGTTTGTACTAGACTTATATCAGTACCCCAGTTCATGAGATACGATGATAAGGATACCAGATAATTGATGAGATAAATGTGAGATTCGACCCGTACCCAGTTTTGGGATGCCGTACGACGGATTTACGTACGAGATATATATTGATGATAGATCCGCACTCTTGACTCGAGGATGTCATATTGTATATTGTATCGTATGTGATACTATTGAGGCGGGATCACCGACTATTATATGAATATATATATATATATATATCGACTCAGATTTAGGTGGTTTCCATACCCTTTCAATTAGCATGTTAGTTAGATCTGTAGTTTACTTAGTAGATGTTAGACTAGACCCGAGTCATACCTATTTCAAAACTAACGAATCATGAGTATTTTTAAGACAGGTCAAGGGATTCTACGGATATTTTCAAAATACGCATTTTTTCTTTAAAACACCGTAGCCCTTATTTTTCGAAATCCCGCGATTCATGTTATTTCAAATGGAAAAACTGTATGATATATATATATATTGATGTAGATTCTTCACTGTTGTGTTTATTATTCATTTTCTGCATATTCTTGCTATTCGCATCGCATTGCATGTTTAAATGTGTTTATTGTTATATTAAACCCATGTTGTCAGGACACCAACACCATTATCGATGATGCGTATGTTCCACGTACACCAGCTTGCCGGCTCACACACTTCATCATAGATAATTGCCATGTCACTACAAAGTAAGATTGTTGCATCAGGATATGACAACTTGTACATCCATATTGGCTCACATAGATATTGTACACTCATACTTGCGTATATACCTACTTGTACATCCATATTGGCACACAAGCATATTGTACACTAGTACTTGCGTATATACCCACTTGTACATCTATATTGGCACACAGGCATATTGTACACTCATACTTGCGTATATACCCACTTGTACATCTATATTGGCACACAGGCATATTGTACACTCATACTTGCGTATATACCCACTTGTACATCTATATTGGCACACAGGCATATTGTACACTCATACTTGCGTATATACCCACTTGTACATCTATATTGCCACACAGGCATATTGTACACTCATACTTATGTATATACCTACTTATACATCCATATTGGCGCACAGGCATATTATATACTCATACTTGCGTATATACCTACTTATACATCCATATTGGCTTACAGGCATATTGTACACTCATAATTGCGTATATATCTACTTGTACATCCATATTGGCGCACAGGCATATTGTATACTCATACTTGCATATATACATGTTTGCACATATATAGATGATTCTAGCTTGATTTAGGAGATTTGGGAACCGCGAGATATATTTTAAAACTGGGTTCATTTAAAGGAGCGGTTTTCCCTCGATATGTGCATATTACTGTTTATGTTGCATGATATACTGATCTGCTTACATTTCTATAATATGTCGCATACATCATGCTTTATGATTATACGCATTAAGATATGTTGTTTCCATGATATTTCTGGATTTGAGAACCGTGGGTATTTCAAAAGAAAGTGTGTACTATTTCAAAAACCCGGTTTCTCTTGATATGATATTTCAGTGCGTCCACCATGTGTTTTCTCGGTTCTGAGACGTGTGATATGTGAAACCCGATTCGAGGAGGCGGATGATTCCATTTGCGGGTACATGGTGGGCCCGGTATGATACCCCGGGGTAAGAAAGGGATGCTGTGTATACAGACGGTGAGCCTGGAAGAGGGACTACTACCTACCGGTGATTGTATTTGAGCTCGGTTGATATCCAGAGGATACCGACCGGAGTTGAGAGATGATACAGGCCGATCCGGACTGACGGAGCCCGTAGACCGATCCGGACTGACGGGGCCCTATATATATGAGGATTTACGTGCCGATGCTGGGCACAGGTTTCATGATGTTTTCGAGTGTCGATGATAGACACTCAGGTTCCATGATTTTGATGTGTCGCGAGGGACAGACGTTGATTTATATCCTCATACTTCCATGCATATGCTTTATGATATTTACATGCATGATGTGTTGTGTCATTGGTTGACACGTGGACGAGATCCACATGCATACAAACATTGATTACATAATTGGATGATATCCACATACTTATAGACTTCATGATATAGTTGACATTGATTCATGTTGATCACATTGATCATACCTCATATTTATGATGTGTTGCTACCTGAGGCACTGACACGAGCACTTGGTAATACACTTATGTATAGATGTTTACCCTTGCCATCTTATCATGCTTCAGACTTTATCATATTGAGGATATATATATTATTATTGATCGTTTGACCTAGGATTGTGTCATACATATGATTTCTGCTCTGTGATGTTTTCTACTCACGAGTTGGTAACTCACCCCCATTGTGCCACAGTTCTTGCAGGTTTTGCCGTACATGTTTCATTGCGGCTTTCTGGCACACTGCTTCCTTTCTGGGTGATTGCTTTGGTAGGTGGGTTCACTCGCATCGTGACCACCATTGTACTTATTTATTTTCAGTTGTATCTAGAAAAATTCCATCAACCAGACTTGTATATTTATTTCAGACTTAGAAAACCAGTTGTGTATTATTTCGACCTTAGAGTCGCGCGTTGTAGTATTATGGTTTTCTTAATGATTTTAAGTTTCCTTTTGAGTTTTGATCCTCGCCCTTCGGCGTTGTATATTTATTTCTTGCATGGTTGTGACCGTCGATTGACGAAGAGCTAGCTCCCATTTGGGGATGCCTTTTATCATTGATGTATATATTATTCATGTTGTATCCCGTTCGCGGCCAGTATTTACAAAAGAAACTCTGCCGAAATTTTTAGAAAAGACTTGAGATTTTTAAAATGCATATTTGGCTTATGTTATTTAAAAACACTTGATTTAAAACTAGTTTTCTTTACTTCTTCCTTAAAATGGTTTAGATTTCTGGGATTTCTTGGTTTACATGAATTAGATGGGTCCTATAGACTTCATATGATTCAAGTGCCAGTCGCGTACCATTTCGGGTCGTGACAAAGTTGGTATCAGAGCGCTAGGTTAAGCTTGGTTCGAGTCTAAGTTTGACTATGCAGAGCCTAGAGCGTTTGTATATATTCGGAACTTAGGCTTGACCTTACGGAACTTAGACTTAGTTGAAGGGGTATTACACCCGAACTCTCGTCGCATAGGTTGACCTTGGTTTATGGAGTAGACGACTTAAGGAGAGTGACGTACCGTGTGTATGTTCCGCGGCATACTTACGATACGCCACTCCGCTTAAGGAGCCTTAGGATGTACATTTCCTTGCACTGTATTATATGAATTCCTATGATCTATCCTCATCGATATTGGTTATGATTTTGCTGCCACGATTACACGGAAAGAGAGAGCTACGACTAGAGTTGCGTCAGCATGAGCTTGTCGCGGACAAGGACTGACCATGGCGTGATTCCAGGGACATACGATTGCATAGAGGCGTCGTCTTATTGTGTTTTCGCGCCATGAGCGTTTGATGGATCGCTTTTACCAGATTTCTCGGATGTGCAGATCAGCACCAGAGGATTGAGCCACTGATAGGGGCCATCCGGTATGTGATAACCATTGAAGTATCGCTTATTCATGATGATAGAAACACTGTTCAGCGTGCAGATGAATGAACCAGTTGTTGCTGCGAACGACGAGATATTGCTCTAGAGGTTGGAGCTATTGCAGTACGAGTTGTACTTAGAGATATGATGGAAGATCACTGGTCACCCGAGGATGAATGACTAGGACATGTGGTTCATTCGCTTACCCCGATGCGAGGTCATCAGATAGATCGATTCCAGCTAGAGACGACATCACGCAGGTACGTTGAGAGTCGATGGAGACGATCAAATGTCAGAAGCCCATTTTCCAAGTTTAAAGTATTCAGAGACAAATGAAAGTAATGCTATGGACCCTCTAGAAGAATGAAACCCTAACTCAACGTAATGACCATGGAACGCCTTTGAACCTTAGAGTTTGCAGCAGTTTAGGGGTGCCATTTGTGAGGCTTGGGTTAGCCCTTCTACGGTTGGTACATAGGTGCTGTGGCATGTACTGGAGTACTAATAAACTATACCCAAGATGTTGAGCTCTTGGGGGATTATGGAAACTTGACAAATCGATCGAAAGGTTCGACATCTTTCAGATATCATGTGATGGGATGCATTGCTTGGGAGACTCCAGATACGAGTATAGCCGTCGGAGCACAGTCCATGCAGCCACGATGAGACGGGTCCGAAGCAGTCGACAGCAGAGAAAAGTGGAGTAAAGAGTTCGCACGAGATTTTGACGAGATGATGTTCCACTCCACCGACGTCAGAGATGTGATACGCATGCAGAGGCGTTGATTATTGATATATCTTCCAGAAGGAGTCGGGATGAGAATGCCGCCGTTCCGGAAAAAGAAACTTATATAGTAAAGGGTGGTAACTTCCGGGCAATTCGGCAGAAACGAGATTTGAGAGAGACCTCGACAGGACCTTTCTGTAATACTATACGAGAAGACTTGGACCCAGGAGCGATCATATTGCGCACACCCAGCAGGACAAAGTTCGGCATCGTCGACGAGATAGTTAGCCAGAGATCTCTTGAGGATGGGCCAGAGCGGGACTGTTTCCGTCGTCATTCCATATTGGGCCATTGAGCCGAGGAGCTACATATCTAGCAATGTACAGTGAGAGACAAGAGCCTAAAAGCACCAGGCGCCAGACCATGAACAGGAGGCAAGTAGATATCTTGCTCTGCTAGCATTGGATGCACCGACACCTTCTCGACTTTGAAGGAGGAAATATCGACGACGGTATTTATGACTTGTGATTTGGTGATTCGATTATCACGTATCCGTCACCTTGGATTTCGGTATTTTGGGCGATCTATTCGCGTGATTTAGTCTTGATGACTGAGTTTCATGATATTTGTTTTCGTGCACCATGGTTGCACCTACTGGGTATTTATATTTTGTGCATAGTTATTACACTTGAGATATGCTTTATACACCGTTGTATTGATTTATGATTTGTGCACAGTTATTGCACTTGATATCGTTTTGTGCCTTTGTCGCACATGTTTATGATTTCATGGATTTCATACAGTTGGGTTGATTTTGTGCACATGGTATGCACACGATTTGGTTTTTGCACTCGGTATAGCTTATATGTGCTTGTAGTGCGTTGATATGTGTTTTGTGCACGCAGTTGCATACGTTTATGATTTTTACACCTTGGTACACTCGGTGTTGCTATTTATGCATTTGAGTTATTGTTTGGTATTTTGTGCACAGGATGCACCGGATCTGTGTTCCATACATTTGTTGCACTAGATTTTCATTTCGTGCGTCTGTCGCAGCAGATTTATATTTCGTGCGTTTGTCGCACCGGATTTATATTTCGTGCATTGTTGCACTGGGTTTACATTTTGTGCACCACGGTTGCACCTGACTTCGGTTTAATGTCATTCGATATGTTGATTTTGATTTCATGCCTATGTTATGCATGTAATTTGACTTATGCTTTCGGCATAGTTTTCATGCACTTTTAGTGTTTTGATTTGATTTGTGCATGCTGATGCACATGGTTGTGAGATTATATACCGTGGTATACCTGATCTGGATTGAGTTGTATTGTATACCGTCGATTTCGATTATGATATTGATGTTGATTTCGTGCACTCTGTGCATTTGATTTGGGTTCTTGCACATATTTGGCGCGCTTGGATTGGATTTTGCGCATGTTTGGTGCTTGATATTGGATTTCGTGATTTCGTGCATGTCGGATGCACATGATTTAGATTTTATTCGTGTATGATGGATGCACCTGATTTGGGATTTTCGTGCATGTTGGGTGCATGTTATGAGATGCGAATTTGGTGCACACCAGATGCACTAAATCGAGATTCTTCGTGCATATCAGATGCACCTGATTTTGCTGTCAGACACACACGTTGTCTCTGACAGGTGTTTCGTGCACACCCGTTGCACTTAGATGTTGTTTCTGTGCACATGTATGGCACATATATGGATTTTGATTTCCATGTGCACCAGACACACGTAGCATTCATATGCACATTTTGAGATTGATTTCTTATGGAGCAGTACGTTTTTATGATATTTGCTATTTGTTTTCATACTGAGCAGGACTAGTCAGAGGACAGTACCTCGATATATTTTGCATGTATAGATAGTTATCGAAGGGATTTCCAAAAAGAGAGCTATAGTATCAGTATTTACCTACGTTTCTGATATGACACGAAACGTTTAAAAACAAGGAAACCCTTCTAAATTGTTTTCAAAACGGCGGGACATACATATTAAACAAAGGATATATACATATATGGTTATTTTCTTACAATAGACGTCCGCCACTGTGCAGTGTTGTGTGCATCGCACAGCGATTTAAAACGGTTTGGCATGCATTTCCTTCAGATATTTACATGTATAAATTGATGTTTACATGTATAGTTTTGGTGTATATCGCGCTGGGTTTTGTATTGGATTTGACATTGGTGTCTTCACCATGACTCCGATGATTGCGGGATGCTTGAAGGAGTTTTGATTTTGAGTTATCTGCTCATTATTCATGCGCATGCATTGCTCTATGATGCGTTTTATGTATTGATGATTTCGGAGCCCCGGCGACTTGGACTTTTTACTGAAATGTTTTAGTATTGAGGGGTTTAAATTTAAATTCGGGGACCGAATTTCTTTAAGGGGGGGGGAGATTGTAACATTTCAAAAAAATAAAATATTATTTTTGGGAATTTTTATAATTAAATAATAAAATATTGAATATTTTAATAAGGCCGTATAATTAAATACAGATAAATTGGGAAAAAATTTGGAAAATTATGGAAATTACTAAAATAGGGTGTTTTATGTGAATTATGCAAATTATAAGTTTTTATGATTTATTATACACTAATTTTGTGCTAATCGTGATTAAATATCGCTAATCGCGCATTAAGCTTGTTTCGTGCAAAACATGCACATGTCTTTTTTTAGCACTTGGTACATTTTTCTTTCATGCTTTCTTCTTTTTATCATGCATAGTTATAAATTAGAGAGAAGAAAAGAAAAAGAAATGAAAAGAAAACAAAACAAAGAAAATGAAAGGAATAAAGAATGGAGGGATGGGCATGAGAGAGAGGGTGAGGGTGAGGGGTCAAACCTTAGACCAAGCTCCCATTCCTGCTTCATTTCTTCATCATTTCTCTCCTCTCCCTCACTCATTGCTGCTACTGTTGCCCTCTCTCCCTTTGCCTCTCCACCTCCTCACAATCCATCACAAAACAACATCAAAACCCCATCTCCTCTTCACAAAAATTGTACATGAGCTCATTAGCTACACTTTCGACCAAGAAAGTTTGCATTTTGATACTCTAGGGGATTCTTGGGTCCCAAATGAGGTAAGTCTTTCACCTTAAGTGTTGTAATTTAACTCCTTTATCATCCTTGCAAGTTTAGTTGTGATTAAGTAGTGTTTGGGTGAACTTTGAAAATTCTAGTTAGGGTTTAGGGTGTGATTTAAAATGAGATGTGTAATTAAGGTTAGTAGAGGCTATATAACCCCTGTGGTGATTAATTTGAGACCTAAACCAGAGACTAGAACCCTGGAATACAAAATTAGAAACCCGATATCGGAAGAATTGTGGATTCTGTGAGTGTATAATGAAATCTGCTAATACCCGGGTGACCTGAAAATTATTTAGCAAAGACAGTGATACATGCAGGCAACCTAGGACCCCCACTGAAACCCTAGCCCCTAACCCTCTACCCAGGCCGCAAATAAATTCATTCTGGCCATAATTTGCGGCCAGAGCAGTGAGGAATTGACTTGTATTTGTTATGTAGCTTTATCTCCAGTAAACTAGACCCTTTGCATATGCAAAATTGGCTGATTTGACCTACGGTAAATTCTGAGACCATTTTCAAGTATTGCTGTTTTGATTCGGAGTTTCGTTTTACGTATTTTGAATTCTGGATTTTGTGATTTGTGTCTTATTCGATCACTTGACGTTTGTACGTCGAAATCGAGTGTTATTTGGTGGGTTTGAAAGCGTAGTCCATAGGTTCTAACCTATAGGCTTTTAGCGTGTCGTTTTGGTTTTGAATTGGGTTTTAATGCGACACGATACATTATGATGTATAGGTACCCCATGAAGACTTTGAGACGACAAGCAAGCGCGTGGCGACGTCGGCAACGGAAAGAGAAGAGCAAGGTGAGTAGATTATATCTACGGGGGAAGTCGGGTGGATGGAGTATAGCACCGCCGCGGTTCGATGTATAGTATGCTATATATATACTATATATATGATATCTTTAAAGTGTGACATGGATATTCAAGATATGTTTAGGTGTTCAATGGTTAGATTAGGGTTTTTAGAAGTAAACTACTATAGCTTCTTAGTTGCGAACCCGAGAATAGGTTTACACCCACACGCACACACTTGCTTACTTTTTATACTTGTGCGTATATGAAGATACATATATATATATATATATATACACACACACACACATAGGTATGGGACGGTGTGTATATATACACGTATACCTACACTAGGATGATAAGGATAGTGGATGATATTTGGAGATGAGTCGGTGAGATTGGACATAGTGCCATGAGGTCGGTGATATGATGCGATTCGTATTAAGAGATACACATAAGATTTTAGCGGGCATTTAGGCGTGTGTTTTCATACACGCATATATATATATATATATATATATATATATATATATATATATATATATATATATATATGGTATCAGTTTGTACTAGACTTAGATCAGTACCCCAGTTCATGAGATATGATGATAAGGATACCAGATAATTGATGAGATAAATGTGCGATTCGACCCGTATCCAGTTTTAGGATGCTGTACGACGGATTTACGTACGAGCTATATATTGATGATAGTTCCGCACTCTTGACTCGAGGATGTAATATTGTATATCGTATCGTATGTGATACTATTGGGGCGGGATCACCGACTATTATATGAATATATATATCGACCCAGATTTAGGTAGTTTCCATACCCTTTCGATTAGCTTGTTAGTTAGATCTGTAGTTTACTTAGTAGATGTTAGACTAGACCCGAGTCATACCTGTTTCAAAACTAACGAATCGTGAGTATTTTTAAAACAGGTCAAGGGATTCTACGGATATTTTCAAAAGACGCATCTTTTCTTAAAAACACCGTAGCCCTTATTTTTCTAAACCCCACGATTCGTGTTATTTCAAATGGCAAAACTGTATAATATATATATATATATATATATATTGATGTAGATTCTTCACTGTTGTGTTTATTATTCATTTTCCGCATATTCTTGCTATTCGCATCGCATTACATGTTTAAATGTGTTTATTGTTATATTAAACCCATACTGTCAGGACACCAGCACCATTATCGATGATGCGTATATTCCACGTACACCTGCTTGCCGTCTCACACACTTCATCATTGATAATTGCCATGTCAATACATAGTAGGATTGTTGCATCAGGATATGACTACTTGTACATCCATATTGGCACACATACATATTGTACACATATACTTGCGTATATACCCACTTGTACATCCATATTGGAACGCAGGCATATTGTACACTCATACTTCCGTATATACCCACTTGTACATCTATATTGGCACACAGGCATATTGTACACTCATACTTGCGTATATACCCACTTGTACATCCATATTAGCACACAGGTATATTGTACACTCATACTTGCGTATATACCTACTTGTACATTTATATTGGCATACAGGCATATTGTACACTCATACTTGCGTATATACCCACTTGTACATCTATATTGGCACACAGGAATATTGTACACTCATACTTGCGTATATACCTACTTGTACATCCATATTGGCGCACATGAATATTGTACACTCATACTTGCGTATATACCTACTTGTACATCCATATTGGCGCACAGGCATATTGTACACTCATACTTGCGTCTATACCTACTTGTACATCCATATTAGCGCGCAGGCATATTGTACACTCATACTTGCATACATACATGTTTGCATATACATAGATGATTCTAGCTTGATTTAGGAGATTTGGGATCCGCAAGATATATTTTAAAACTGGATTCATTTAAAGGAGCGATTTTCCCTCGATATGTGCATATTACTGTTTATGTTGCATGATATACTGATATGCTTACATTTCAATTATATGTAGCATACATCATGCTTTATGATTATACGCATTGAGATATGTTGTTTCCATGATATTTCTGGATTTGAGGACCGTAGGTATTTCAAAAGAAAGTATGTACTATTTCAAAAACCCGGTTTCTCTTGATATGATATTTCAGTGCGTCCACCATGTGTTTTCTCGGTTCTGAGACGTGTGATATGTGAAACCCGATTCGAGGAGGTGGATGATTCCGTTTGCGGGTACATGGTGGGCCCGGTATGGTACCCGGGGCAAGAAAGGGATGCTGTGTATACAGACGGTGAGCCTGGAAGAGGGACTTGTAGGGATCCTCTCGACGGCGACAAGGTTTCGGGAGGCATCGTCCATGCCATTTTCAAAAATTTTCCGTTTCAAGGAACTCTAAACAAAAATCGATAACTAGGATATAATACGGAAAACATATAGTAAACCATTTACTATCTAAGTGAAGAGGAAATACAACCTTTGTAGATCGGTCCTTCACTTCATATGCTTCTTGTAGTAGTCCCTTCGCTGCGATCATCGTGCTCCTGGACTCTCGAACGGCTACATGAGAAGATAGCAACGGTATTGCTTGAAGTCTTCGAGGCCGAAGATGATCTACGTCGAGGGATTACTAACTCAAGCTACCACTTCACCAAAGTGAAGCAAACACCCTATACTAAAGTGCTAGTCTTGTAGAGGATGATGAAATAGGAAGTGGGTACACTTTAGATTTATTTTTCTCACAATATTTCTCTCTCTTTATCAAACCCTAGCAAGCTTTTTGAAGGAGGAAGAAGATGAGCTCAAGAAAAATGAGTATGAAAACTAATCAAGAAAGAGAGTGAACCATGGTGAGTGGGTATCATATACTAAATCACGTAGAGACAAAACCATGGCTACATTATAATGGTTAGGTTAATTAATATCTAAAGTAAAAACAAAACTAGTGGACTAAGTCAATGCAACCATAAGCTTCTTGAAGCTTCATGCATATGATCTCATCATCCACTAATTTTAGAATTACTTTAAATATAAAAAACCTAACACTATAATTAGTACGGTACAAGTCTTATACACCTATGTAAGTTGTATAAACAACCATGATACAAAATGAACACAATTAATATATATCACATATATAATAAGTGTGCACAAGTGAGAAAAACAAATGCTTAAGTGAACCAATGTTAGTTAATGTAAATTAGTATATCACGTATACAATTATACACTAAATTATTAAATCAACACTTGACTTAATAATCCGGTTATATCACATATAACCGACTAACATCCAATGTATCGACTTATCGAATCAACCCTTGATTTGATAACCCGGCTATATCTCATATAACCGACTGATACAAAAGTCGCGAGAACATAATACGGTATCACATGCACGCATTATTCTCGGTCGCGCACATATCACATATGTGCTCCTATTTCATTTTTCCTGAGCCAGTAAAACCTTTATGTAGGACTCTAAAGACTCGTCAATACGCCGGCAGCAGGTGATGATCACATCAAACACCCACAAGCCGTCAGTGGTACTAGCTGGACGTAACGGCTACCCGGGTATTGATCGATCAGAAGATTAGCAAGCAAGTCCGCTCCAACTCCTGCAAAAGCCTGACAGTGACACTACCGTACAGTCCGGTCTCCTCGTCTGATATGTCGCATATTAAGTCTAGGGGTGGTAAATGTCAGACCCCAATAACCGATAAGTCATGCCGATATGAGGCTCATAACGGATCGAGAAACTACTGGTAACACTTACTAGTAAATCTCTAAACCAGCCCTGGCCAAGGACTTCCCTATTTGGCCAATCGAGCATGGCGCAACATCAACTCCCAATACCGGGAGAGACGAAACCCCTCCTATCGCTCATTGCCTCCATGTGACTCGGGACTGTACCCAAAAACCACCGTTTTGCACGCCCTCTTGGACGTGGTAAGATAGAAATCAAAGCATAGTAGGAATCATACATGACTCTATGACGATCTCGGGTCTACAGACTAACCTGTACCAGTGTCACCAAAGAACTGCCATCTGACGTGAGGTATAATACCATCTGGGGGTTCTCGGCGAGTCTGTCCAATATACCCAGTCTCCACTGAGCACCCGTATATCATCTCTGATGTCAAACATCAATGGATATGGGATCATCCATCGCCCATCTATATGGGTCGAGAAGCTATACGCTAGTCTACTCTGGTATATCGATGCCCCATCTCGATACACCTATGACTAGGGACTTTAAAAGATGTACTTAAGGACTACCATGGCCCCACTAGTATAATCTGCATCATAGTCCTGGTAGTCAAGTACACATCCTAAGGGCTTTACCAACATGTAACAGAGAGACAATCAGTGTACACGTTTAGGTAATGAGTAACCAGATAGCATACTATCATGTCGAGCAAGAAAGTCCTCCCTATATATGTCCAAGCATCCACTACAATATACATCTCATGTATAGTAATGGCCTCTAGGGCTTACATATAACTAACAATCTCACACTTGCACTAGGGCCATCTGCGAACAGTGGTTGTAGTATCTCATACTCAACCATCCCATAAAAGTCTCTCTCTGGGAAAATGCATTTGTGAGTGATTCTGCCATGTTTTCCTCTGAGTCTGCTCTCCTAACCTCGATCCCCTGGAGATCAACCATCTCCATGATCAGGTGATACTGCCTTAGAATATGTCTGGATCACTGATGGGACGGGCATTCCCAGGCATAAGCCACAACTCCATTGTCACACAATGGTAGGAACGAAGTTCATCTCATGAACTAATATACACCCAGACTGCCTCTTTGGTAGCATCTTTGGTAGCGATGTAACCAGCCTTTATCGTCTAGTATGCCACGGTATCTATCTTGGAACACTTCCAACATACCGTCCCTCCACTGAGGGTAAAAACAATGCATGTGACTGACATTCAGTCGACCTTATCTCCCTGGAAGCTATCCAGTGATTCTTCCCAGGATCGTTTGACACCATCTTACAACCCCTAGTGAGAATCCTAACATCCACAAAGATCTATCTCATAGATTCAAAAACCCTGGATTTAGGAAGTATCACCTTGATCCTGTATGGAGAATCATTGTGATAAGAAGAGATTGACCGAGTGTAGCACAGGAAACTCCTTTCCCATCAAGAGTATGTCATTCATGTACAACATGGGGATCGCCACCATACTCCCTACTACCCTTTTTATATATACAAGGTTCATCTACCATTTTGATGAAGTCAAACTTTTTGACCACCACATCAAAACAGATGTTCCAACTCCGCGATGCCTACTTTAACCTGTAAAGCAACTTGCACACTTTTCCGCTGCTCCCTCTGTCTACGAAGCCCCTGGCTGTGTACTTATAGACACTCCCTTCTAAATCACTATTTAGAATAGCAGTCATGACACCCAACCGCTAGATATCGTAGTCATGGTATGTAGCAGTGGCTAGTAGGATCTGGATGGACTTAAGCATAGGCCCCAGAAAAGGTTTCATCATTATCTAGGCTTGGTTGATGACGGGAACCTTTAACAAGTCTAGCTTTGAAAGTCTCAACTTTTCCATGTACACCAAGTAATCTTCTCAAGATATACTTGCTCCTAATGGGGATTTAACCCTTTAGATAAAGCAACCAAAGTCCATACTATGTTGGTGTACATAGATTCCATCTCAGATCGCATAGCATCCAGCCATTCTTACAGAGTCCCCACTCTTGATGGCCAGCTCGAAACAACTTGGGTCATCATATCATGATGCAATCCTCGCTCCCACTGTCATAGAGAAACCAAAGTATCTCTCAGGTGGGTGAAGAACCCTACCAGATCGGCGGAGAGGCCGAGGTTCGTTGGGAGCTATTGAATCCTCCGGTTCTACTAAATCATTAGCTGTAGTTTGTATAGATGGAACTCCTTCCAGTTCTACCTCATGACCACAAATTTCTTTCCAAAATAAATTCCTTTTTCTTAAAAGGTGGCAAGGTGAGAAATAAAACACCTTTTGTTCCTCGGAGCGGTAGAAGTTATTCCCTTGCGAATGTTTGGGATATCCAACAAACTTCCACAGAACTGACCTTGCCTCGAGCTTGTCCGGATTTTGCTTTTAGACATAGGCCGGACAACCCCAAATCTTAACTTACTTAAGAGATGGGTTCTTCCCATACCATATCACATATGGAGTGGTAGGCACCTGATTTGGTTGGAACGCCATTCAATAGGAATGCAGCTTCACAAGTGCATAACCCCCAAAAGGAAATAGGCAACTCAGTAATACTCATCATAGAGCACACCATATCTCATAGGGTGCAATTGCTCCACCCCGATACACCGACGTACTGTGGTGTATGCGGAGGATTAATGCTGAGAGAGAATCTCATTCTCCTTTAGAATAGTCCAGGAATTCTGTGCTCAAGTATTCTCCTTCCTGATCTCATCAAAGGACATAATACTTTTACCCGTTTTGGTTTTATAATTCTAACTTATATTCTTTGAATAGCTCAAAAGGTTCAGACTTGTGTTTCAACGGAACATATGTCTGAATCTTGAGAGATCATCAGTGAATGTAATGAAGTACAATGAACCAGACCTGGCATGTGTAGACTAGGGACCTACATACATCATCATGTATCAATCCCAAGAGTTTACTAACTCTTTCTCTGTTTCCAGTAAATGGAGCTATGGTCATTTTATCTTTGTGACATGACTGGCAAGTTTCACAAGATGTAAATTCAAACAGATTTAAATATGCATCTTTATGTAACTTCAGCTAGTCGGGTCGCATTGATATGACCTAGTCTATAATGCCTTAAGAAGAATTCGTTCATTTCCAAACTCTTCCTCTTGTGTGTGTTCTGTACATTAAGAACGGTGGTTTGATTTAGATCGTATATGCTTTTAGATAACGTGCCTGAACCGATCAACACTTGATATAGGAAATGTTCAAAACATTATCCAACAATACAAATAAATAAACTGATATGATGTTATATATCAGGTTCGGTATCTAATAACATTTGTTCAGAATCAATGTATTTCGGTAATACAGGGTGATAACTGCCAACATCTTGGCTGCAACAATTGCACCGTTTCCAACTCTTGAAATTTTATCACCCGTTCTCTGTTCTCTACCTATCTGCAGCCCATGTAACAGATTACATATGTGGGATCCTGATCCGGTATCTCATACCCAGGACGTAGAGGACACTGAGAAACAGTTCTCGGTAATGAACACACCCGAAGAAGATGCGTCATCATACACTATCTTCGTTTGGGCGGCACGGAAATTCTGGTAATCCCCTATTTCCTGCTCGGTCTTATAATAATTATATGTTGGAGCGGGACCAACGTTCCCCAGCACAGTATAACAAGCTGGTTCGGTTAATACATCTATATTATTATCTTGATTAAGGCGTGACATGGTCGCTACCTGGAGAGAGAGAGAGAAGAAAACACTCTGCGTGCGCTCTTGCAAAATTAGATTGGTTATTATTTTATTTAATCAGGATGGCTCCCACTGTTTTTATCAAATCTCCCTTCAAACCTTAAAAGGAAAGACTAGCCGGGATTAATTACACCCTACAAGTTCGCCAATCTTTCAGCCAGGCCAGTACCGGTACTTTGAGGGAGGTTCCCCGTGCTTTCGCACGGACCTAATTAAAATAAACCTCGTTTTCCCAGGGGCGTAACCCCGTTGACACCTTTCTAGATACCTACTTGATCGGCTAATTGTAATGTGTAAAACTCTCCCAGGAGTAACAATTACTCGCAGTGGATATCGGGATCCAACTATCACATAGAAGGTATGCAATCTCATTGCAAATTTCAACACTTGAAATTCCCGATAATTTTGCCCCTAGCGTGCATGACCTTGACGAAAGCAAACAAACCATAGTGCGCTAGTCAAGTTCAACCCGTACATTTCTTGATTGAATTAAACCCACCCACACGACTCTTGACGAAAGCCAACAAAGTCACACGACTACTCTAATCCAATCGCATCATATGCTTATGCAGATAAGCATAAATAGCTACCGCACACTCGCCTTGACGAAAGCCAACAAACGTAGCACGAATACTATGAAGTACTTATCTGAAATGACGGAAGCTTACGACAGGTTTTTCTGAAAACCTATTGCGTAATGAACTTGATATCGTTGTAGAATCAAATGATTTTAAAATGGAGTGTTTTTTAGGATTTTAAAATGGAGTGTTTTTAGGCATATTGTACACTCATACTTGATTATATACCTACTTGTACATCTATATGGGCACACAGGCATATTGTACACTCATACTTGCGTATATACCTACTTGTACATCCATATTGGCACACAGGCATATTGTACAATCATACTTGCGTATATACCCACTTGTACATCTATATTGGCACACAGGAATATTGTACACTCATACTTGCGTATATACCTACTTGTACATCCATATTGGCGCACAGGCATATTGTACACTCATACTTGCGTATATACCTACCTGTACATCCATATTGGCGCACATGCATATTGTACACTCATACTTGCGTATATACCTACTTGTACATCCATATTGGAGCGCACGCATATTGTACACTCATACTTGCATACATACATGTTTGCACAAACATAGATGATTCTAGCTTGATTTAGGAGATTTGGGAACCACAAGATATATTTCAAAACTGGATTCTTTTAAAGGAGCGGTCTTCCCTCGATATGTGCATATTACTGTTTATGTTGCAAGATATACTGATATGCTTACATTTCTATTATATGTAGCATACATCATGCTTTATGATTATGCACATTGAGATATGTTGTTTCCATGATATTTCTGGATTTGAGGACCGTGGGTATTTCAAAAGAATCTATGTACTATTTCAAAAACCCGGTTTCTCTTGATATGATATTTCAGTGCGTCCACCATGTGTTTTCTCGATTCTGAGACGTGTGATATGTGAAACCCGATTCGAGGAGGTGGATGATTCCGTTTGCGGGTACATGGTGGGCCCGGTATGGTACCCCGGGGCAAGAAAGGGATGCTGTGTATACAGACGGTGAGCCTGGAAGTGGGACTTGTAGGGATCCTCTCGACGACAGCAAGGTTTCGGGAGGCATCGTCCATGCCATTTTCAAAAAATTTCCGTTTCAAGGAACTCTAAACAAGAATCGATAACTAGGATATAATATGGAAAACATATAGTAAACCATTACTATCTAAGTGAAGAGGAAATACAACCTTTGTAGATCGGTCCTTCACTTCATATGCTTCTTATAGTAGTCCCTTCGCTGCGATAATCGTGCTCCCGGACTCTCGGACGGCTCCATGAGAAGATAGCAACGGTATTGCTTGAAGTCTTCGAGACCGAAGATGATCTACCTCGTGGGATTACTAACTCAAGCTACCACTTCACCAAAGTGAAGCAAACACCTTATACTAAAGTGCTAGTCTAGTAGAGGATGATGAAATAGGAAGTGGGTACACTTTAGATTTATTTTTCTCACAATATTTCTCTCTCTTTATCAAACCCTAGCATGCTTTTTAAAGGAGGAAGAAGATGAGCTCAAGAAAAATGAGAATGAAAACTAATCAAGAGAGAGAGTGAACCATGGTGAGTGAGTATCATATACTAACACATGTAGAGACAAAACCATGGCTACATTATAATGGTTAGGTTAATTAATATCTAAAGTAAAAACAAAACTAGTAGACTAAGTCAATGCAACCATAAGCTTCATGAAGCTTCATGCATATATTCTCATCATCCACTAATTTTAGAATTACATTAAATATAAAAAACCTAACACTATAATTAGTATGGTATAAGTCTTATACACCTATGTAAGTTATATCAACAACCATGATACAAAATGAACACAATTAATATATATCACATATATAATAAGTGTGCACAAGTGAGAAAAACAAATGCTTAAGTGAACCAATGTTAGTTAATGTAAATTAGTATATCACATATACAATTATACACTAAATTATTAAATCAACACTTGACTTAATAATCCGGTTATATCACATATAACCGACTAACATCCAATGTATCGACTTATCGAATCAACCCTTGATTTGATAACCCGGCTATATCTCATATAACCGACTGATACAAAAGTCGCAAGAACATAATACGGTATCACATACACGCATTATTCTCGGTCCCGCACAAATCACATATGTGCTCCTATTTCGTTTTGCCTGAGCCAGTAAAACCTCTATGTAGGACTCTAAAGACTCGTTAATACGCCGGCAGTAGGTGTTGATCACATCAAACACCCACAAGCCGTCAGCGGTACTAGCTGGACGTAACGGCTACTCGGGTATTGAGCGATCAGAAGATCAGCAAGCAAGCCCGCTCCAACTCCTGCAAAAGCCTGACAGTGACACTAGCGTACAGTCCGGTCTTCTCGTCTGGTATGTCGCATATCAAGTCTAGGGGTGGTAAACGTCAGACCCCAATAATCGAAAATTCATGCCGATATGAGGCTCATAATGGGTCGAGAAACTACTGGTAACACTTACAAGTAAATCTCTAAACCAGCCCTGGTCAGGGACTTCCCTGTTATGGCCAATCGAGCACAGCGCAACATCAACCCCCAATACCGGGAGAGACGAAACCCCTCCTATCGCTCATTGCCTCCATGCGACTGTTAGTTGTATGTATGCCCTAGAGGCCAGTATTGTACAGATTATGTATATTATATTGGATGCTTGAACATATATAGAGAGGACTTTCTTGCTCGATCTGATAGTATGCTATCTGGTTTCTCTTTATCTTAACATGTATACTTGTCTCTTGATATTGTCTTATAGTTACATGTTGGTAAAGCCCTTAGGATGTGTACTTGACTACCAGGACTATGATGCAGATCATACTAGTGGGGCCATGGTAGTTCATAAGTACATCCTTTAATGCTCCTAGTCATGGGTGTATCGAGACAGGGCATCGATATACCAGAGTAGACTAGCGTATACGCTTCTCGACCCATAAGATGGGCGATGGATGATCCCATATCCATTGGTGTTTGACATCAGAGATGGTATACGGGTGCTCAGTGGAGACTGGGTACACTGGGCGGACTCGCCTAGAACCCCCAGATGTTATTATACTTCACGTCAGATGGCAGTTCTCTGGTGACACTTATGCAGGTTAGTCTGTAGACTCGAGATCGTCCTAGAGTCTTGTGTGATTCCCACTGTGCTTTGATTTCCACCTTACCATGTCCAAGAGGGCATGCAAAACAGTGATTTTTGGGTACAGTCCCGAGTCACATGGAGGCAATGAGCGATAGGAGGGGTTTCGTCTCTCCCGGTATTGGTGGTTGATGTTGCGCTGTGCTCGATTGCCCATAACAGGGAAGTCCCTGGCCAGGGCTGATTTAAAGATTTACTGGTAATTGTTACCAGTAGTTTCTCGACCCGTTATGAGCCTCACATCGGCACGACTTATCGGTTATTGGGGTCTGACGTTTACCACCCCTAGACTTGATATGCGACATATCAGACGAGAAAACCGGACTGTACGGGAAGTGTTACCGTTAGGCTTTTACAGGAGTTGGAGCGGGCTTGCTTGCTGATCTTCTGATCGCTCAATACCCGGGTACCCATTACGTCCAGCTAGTACCGCTGACGGCTTGTGGGTGCTTGATGTGATCATCACCTACTGCCGACGTATTGACGAGTCTTTAGAGTCCTACATAGAGGTTTTACTGGCTCAGGAAAAACGAAATAGGAGCGCATATGTGATATGTGTGGGACCGAGAATAATGCGTGTATGTGATACCATATTCTATTCTCGCGACTTTTTGTATCGGTCGGTTATATGTGATATAGCCGGGTTATCGAATCAAGTGTTGATTCGATAAGACGATATATTGGATGTTAGTCGGTTATATGAGATATAACCGGATTATTAAGTCAAGTGTTGATTTAATAATTTAGTGTATAATTGTATATATGATATACTAATTTACATTAACTAATATTTGTTCACTTAAGGATTTTTCTCACATGTGCACAACTATAATATATATGTGATATATATTAAAATGTGTTTTCTTTTTGTATCATGGTTGTTGATACAACATGTATGGGTGTATGAGACTCACACCATGCTATTTGTTGTGTTGGGTTTAGTATTTAAAGTAATTACAAAATTAGTGGAAGATTAGAAAATGCATGAAGCTTGTGGAAGCTTGTGGATGCATTGACTAAGTCCACTAAGTTTGTTTTTACTTTGGATATTTGTTAACTTAACCATCACACTTAACCATGATTATGTCTCTACATGAGTTAGTATATGATACTCACTCACCCATGGTTAGCTCACTCACTTGATCATTATCTTTCTCTCTTTATTTCTTCATCTTCTTCCTTGAGCTAAAAAGCTCTCTAGGGTTTGATCTAAAGTGAGAAACATTGTGAGAAAATAAATTCTAAAGTGAACCCACTTCCTATTTCTCCATTCTCTACTAGACTAGCACTTTAGTTTAGGGTGTTTGCTTTCCTAATTCTCTAGTTAGTGAAGTAATAGCTTGAGTTGTATTCCCTCGACGTAGCTCATCTTCGGCCTCGAAGACTTCAAGCAATGACGCTTCTTTCGCCTCGTGAAGCCATGCAAGAGCCCGGCAGAACCATGATCGCAGCGAAGGGACTACAACAAGGAGCTTTAGAAGTGAAGGACCGATCTACAAAGGTTGTATTTCGTATTCACTTAGTGATAAATGTTATTTACTTGCATGTGTAACCCTAATTATCTAGCAAAGATCTTGTTTAGGGTTGTTCGGCACGGCTAAAATTTTAATCGGGCATGGTTGATGCCTTGTAGAACTTTGTAAGAGTGCCTAGTAACCCTACAGTGACTCGGGACTGTACCCAAAAACCATCATTTTGCATGCCCTCTAGGACGTGGTAAGGTGGAAATCAAAGCACAGTGGGAATCACACAAGACTTTATGACGAACTCGGGTCTACAGACTAACCTGTACCAGTGTCACCAGAGAACTGCCATCTGACGTAAGGTATAATACCATCTAGGAGTTTTCGGCGAGTCCGTCCAGTGTACCCAGTCTCCACTGAGCACCCGTATATCACCTCTGATTTCAAACACCAATGGATATGGGATCACCCATCGCCCATCTATATGGGTCGAGAAGCTCTACGCTAGTCTACTCTGGTATATCGATGCCCTGTCTTGATACACCTATGACTAGGGACCTTAAAGGATGTACTTATAGACTACCATGGCCCCACTAGTATGATCTGCATCATAGTCCTGGTAGTCAAGTACACATCCTAAGGGCTTTACCAACATGTAACAGAGAGAAAATCAGTGTACACGTTAACGTAAAGAGTAACCAGATAGCATACTATCATGTCGAGCAAGAAAGTCCTCCCTATATATGTCCAAGCATCCACTATAATATACATCTCATGTATAGTAATGGCCTCTAGGGCATACATATAACTAACAGGACCACTACTTACGGTGATTGTATTTGAGCTCGGCGGATATCCGGAGGATACCGACGACGGAGCCCGTGGGCCGATCCGGACTGACGGAGCCCTATATTTATATGAGGATTTACGTGCTGATGCTGGGCACAGGTTTCATGATGTTTTTGAGTGTCGATGCTAGATACTCAGGTTCTATGATTTTGATGTGTCCTGAGGGACACACGTTGATTTATATCCTCATACTTCTATGCATATGCTTTATGATATTTACATGCATGATGTGTTGTGTCATTGGTTGACATGTGGACGAGATCCACATGCATGCAGACATTGATTACATAGTTGGATGATATCCACATACTTATAGACTTCATGATATAGTTGACATTGATTCACGTTGATTACATTGATCATACCTTATATTTATGATGTGTTGCTACCTGAGACACTGACACGAGCACTTGGTACTATACTTATGTATAGATGTTTACCCTTGCCATCTTATCATGCTTCAGACTTTATCATATTGAGGATATATATATTATTACTGATCGTTTGACTTAGGATTGTGTCATACATACGATTTCTCCTATGTGATGTTTTCTACTCACGAGTTGGCAACTCACCCCCATTGTGCCACAGTTCTTGCAGGTTTTGCCGAACAGGTTTCATTGCGGCTTTCTGGCACACTGCTTCCTTTCTGGGTGATTGCTTTTTCCAAGGTATGCTGAATCTGCAAGTTTCCTGTATGTTTGAAACTCCCGATATGGTTTGTGCCCCTAACGGTTTATGACTTTGGCAAAGGCCAACAAATCATAATCCACTAGTCAAGTTCAACCCGTCATTATCCAGGATTAATCTAGACCCACCCGTACATACTCTTGACAAAGAACAACAAGGCTGTACGAATGTCCTAGATAATCCCATATTAATATTCAACAGACAAGCAATATCTAGTTACCGTACACTACGCCTTGACAAAGGCCAACAAACGCAGCACGAATACTAGGTACAACTCATCCGAAATGACGGAGGGCTATGGCTAGGTTGTTGGCGAAAAACCTGTTAACGTAATGAACTTGATATCGTCGAAGGAACCTGAGTAGTTTTACAAATATATAGTGGCAAAAACTTTTACTAAAGTGGTCACTCCCTGTGAAGGGATCTCGGCTCTTTCCTCGTCGAATGAGGTGCAGGATATTCCAAACTGAATACCACGATGCAAAGTAAAAATAATCGACTATAGTGAAGTTATTACGCCGACGCAAACTTTTACTCAAGGGGTCACTCTCGATGAAGGGATCTCGGCCCTTGCCTCGTTAGAATGAGGTGCTGGATATTCATAATCGAATACCACTGTGCAAAGTAAAAGAGAACGTCTGTAATGTCAGTTTTTCGAAATATGTTCCAACAACATCTTTTAGGTTTATTTTCTTGCATTAATAAAAATCAATTCGGTCCCATCATTTTAATCCTATCACACCAGAAAAGAACGAAAATACAATGTACGTATATGCCATCTGTAAGTCCACGTTGCCCACCCCGGTGCTTACGGGGAGGCGGAAACGTTATGAAAAATTCGATTTTTACAACACTAGGCAACATGGACTAACCAAAGGAGGGATCTTTGCTAAACATAAACTAACAACCAAGCTAAAAGAGTTAGCTACTCAGAAAAGGGGTTATACCTAGGTCTTCAAGTCCTTCTCTTCTTGCTCCTTGGAGTGGAAAGAACGGGTTCTCCTCGTCGCCTTCTCTTGCCGAAGAATGATCCACCCGAGGGCCTCTACCTTTGGCTCCAACCTCAAACTAAAAGTAACTAAGGTGCTTGGTGTGCTAAACCTAGGACCTTAGAAAGAGTAGAGAGTATTTTTAAGGGATTTATCTCAAGCTCAATGGTTCTCAACTCATGAGAGGGGAGAGCTATGAGAGAGAGGAAGAGGTTGAGAGAGAATGAGAATGATAGAATGTTCTAATAATGCCGACCTTCTCATATATATGTGAATTATGATAAATAAATAATTAGCTAAAGATAATTGTGATGGTTAATCTTGAAATGACCATTATCATTTCACATTAATTACTTTTGCAAGAATCAAAGAGCATCTTTCATATGAAATGATGATGGTCAACTTGTCAACCTAGGTCAACAAGTCAAGCATAGTCAAATGTTCAACAACCCTAACCATAACACAATTATAATTAACTAATATTAATAATCATAATTCACACATAAACATTAGGGTTAAGAAAAAGACAACGGTCATTAACCCTAATGGAAATCCTCTGCCTCTGCCTCAATCAACTGTGCATACACACCCGTATCCGTGTTCCGAGGAACACGAACACAATGAGATAAAACCAATCCCAAAACATATACTAGGATCTGGCTTGAACCAAATCCCGCTAGTATAAGCTGTCCGGACACCAAACGTGCACAAGTGCGCGGATGTGAACGAACCCTGTCACAAAACCATGCGACCTCTACTCGTTTTGCCTAAAGGCGAATAACCCTCTATGTGGGACTCTAAAGATTCGACACTACGTTGGTAGTTGGTTTAACCACAGACCGCAAGTGGCACTAGCTGTACGTAACGGTCCCTAGGTTGATGCCGATAAGAAGACTGACGAGGTAAACCCATCTGTACTCCTACTGAGCCTGAATGTGATAGTCTCCGTACAGTTTGGTCTGTTCGTCTAAGAGTATCGCATGGCGGGCCTAGAGGGGCGGTAAACGTCAGTCCCCTAATAGCGGTAGAAGTCGTGTCGGAGTGTAGCCCAGAACACCCTGAGATAACACTGGAAACCTACCAGTCTATCTCGCTTGCCCTGGCCAGGGACTTTGTGTTATGGCTCTCCTAGACACAGCGCGATATCAACCCCCAATACCAGGAGAGACGAATCCTGTCTAACCGTCACTTCCTCCAAGTGCTTCGGGACTGCACCCAAAAACTACCTGTTTGCACGACTCCTTTGAGCCGTGGTAGGGTAGTAATCAAAGAACAGTGGGAACACACTTGAGGCGAAGTGACAGTGTCAAGTCAACGGACTAAGCTGTACTCATGTCACCTGGGAACTGATAACTGACGATAGGTATAATACCAACCAACAGTTCCCGACGAGTCATGTCCAGTGTACTCGTAACCTAACGAGCACCCGCATACTATCTTAAGTACGACGTACTGACGGCTGTGGGACAGACCGTCTCCCAAGCTGGAATGAGAAACGCATACACTAGTCTACTCCGGAGTATCGATGCCCTGTCTCGATATTTCTATGACTAGGGACCTGCATAAGGATATGCTTATGGATTACCCAGCCCCACGAGTGTGAATGCCATCACAACGATGGTAATCAAGCAAAGTTCCTAAGGGCTCCACTAATGGGTAAAGGCGATATGCTAAAAGAAACACATGCACACATTAAAGTAGAAACAAACCAAGTAGCATACTACTATTTTGAGCAAGATTGTCAATACAAGGTGAATATCCCAAGCTTCCATCAAGTAATATACAAACTAGTATGATACAGTAATGGCCTCTAGGGCATATACACTAACAATCTCCCACTTGCACTAAGGCCATGTACTGGCGTATCGAAGACCTATCATCTCGATCAGCCGCTCGAACTGAGTCTGGGGTAAGGCCTTCGTGAATGGATCAGCAGTGTTATCTTCCATAGCAACTCTCCGAACCTCGATCTCCTGGTGACCCACGATCTCCCTAATCAGGTGATACCGTCTCAAGATGTACCTGGACTTATGATGGGACCTGGGTTCCTTCGCTAAAGCTATAGCTCCGTTGTTGTCGCAATACAGAGGTACTGGATCAACAATGGACGGAACTACCTGAAGTTCTGTCAAGAACTTCCTTATCCAGACGGCTTCTTTTGCGGCATCTGCAGCAGCGATATATTCCGCTTCCATCGTCGAGTCAGCAACGGTTTCCTGTTTGGAACTCTTCCAACACACCGCCCCTCCATAGAGGGTAAAGACATAACCCGACATGGACTTGGAATCAGCCTTGTCACTCTGGAAGCTGGAGTCAGCAAAGGCCTCGATCTGGAGGTCTTTTCCACCATACACCAAGAACATCTCCTTAGTCCTTCTCAGGTACTTGAGAATGTTCTTTACCGCTATCCAGTGTTTCTCCCCAGGGTTTGACTGATACCTGCTTACTACACTCAGTACATAAGCTACATCCGGTCTGGTACACAACATCGCATACATTATAGAGCCTGCCGCAGAAGCATAGTGTATAATAGACATGCGATCCCTTTCCAAATCAGTCTTGGGAGACATCTCTTTGGAGAGGGTGATCCCATGACAAGCTGGTAGATTACCGCACTTGGAATCTTCCATACTGAATCTTTTCAGTATGGTGTCGATGTACCTGGACTGTGAAAGTCCTAATATCCTCTTGGATCTGTCACGATAGATCCGGATCCCCAGATTGTAAGAGGCATCACCCAGGTCTTTCATGGAGAACCTGTGTGACAAGAACCCTTTGACAGATTGTAGCATAGGAATGTCATTTCCTATTAAGAGAATGTCATCCACGTATAAAACGAGGAATACTACAGTTTTTGCTACAAATCTACTATAGATGCATGGTTCATCTGGATTTTGATAAAGCCAAATTTTTTGACCGTCTCATCAAAACAGATGTTCCAACTCCGCGATGCCTGCTTTAGTCCATAGACGGACTTAAGCAAATTGCACACCTTTCCGCTGCTCCCACTCTGAATGAAACCCTCTGGCTGGTCCATATAGACACACTCCTCTAAATTTCCATTGAGAAAAGCGGTCTTTACGTCCATCTGCCAAATCTCATAATCGTGGAAGGCAGCAATGGCAAGAAGGATCCAAATGGATTTCAGCATAGCCACTGGAGAAAAAGTTTCGTCATAGTCCAAACCAGGTCTTTGACGAAAACCCTTTGCAACAAGTCTAGCTTTATAGGTCTCAACCTGTCCATCTACACCAATCTTCCTTTTGATGATCCACTTGCATCCTACGGGTTTTACCTCATCTGGAGCAACTTCCAACGTCCATACTTTGTTGGTGTACAAGGACTCCATTTCGGTCCGCATTGCATCCAGCCATTTTACCGAGTCGACGCTCTGAATGGCCTGCTGGAAGCTAGTCGGCTCATCACTATCAATGATGCAATCCTCTCTATCCCCGTCTATGAGAAAACCATAGTATCTCTCGGGCGGATGTGACCGCCTACTACTTCTGCGGAGTGGCACAGGAATGTCCTGATCTTTCGAACCCTCTGATTCTACTAAGCTTTCAGTAATAGCTCGTGGATCTGGGATTTCTTCCAGTTCTATTACGCTCCCACCTATCTGATTTTCCAAAAACTCAGTTTCCAAGAAGTGGGCATGACGAGAAACAAAAACATTTTGTTCCTCTTCGCAATAGAAGAAATATCCCTTGGAGTTCTTTGGATATCCCACAAACTTGCACCGTACTGAGCGTGCCTCGAGTTTGTCTGCATGCTGCTTTTTGACAAAAGCTGGACATCCCCGTGTCTTAATGTGATTAAGATAGGGTCTCTTCCCACACCACATCTGATATGGTGTAGTAGGCACAGTCTTAGTTGGAACTCGGTTCAAAAGGTATGCAGCTGATTCTAGTGCATATCCCCAGAATGATCGTGGTAACTCAGCATTACTCATCAGGGAACGTACCATATCCAATAGGGTGCGGTTCCATCTCTCCGATACACCGTTATGTTGTGGAGTGTATGGAGGAGTAAGCTGTGAGAGAATTCCATTCTCTTTTAAGTAATCCAGGAACTCGGCACTCAAGTATTCACCACCTCTATCAGATCTCAGTGTCTTGATACTTTTTCCTGTTTGTTTTTCTACTTCATTCTTATATTCCTGGAATTTTCCAAAGGCTTCGGATTTATGTTTCATTAAGAAGACATATCCGTACCTTGAAAAGTCATCCGTAAAAGTAATGAAGTAAGAATAACAGCTTCGTGCATGTGTAGACATTGGACCGCACACGTCGCTGTGTACGAGTCCCAAGAGCTCGCTCGCTCTTACTCCGTGTCCAGTGAACGGAGTCTTTGTCATCTTTCCTTTGAGATAGGATTGACAAGTTGCATATGATTGATATTCGAACGAGTCTAAATATCCTTCTTTATGTAACTTCATCAACCTTCTCTCATTGATGTGACCCAGTCTATAATGCCATAAGAAAGCCTGATTTGTTTCCGGAGACTTTCTTTTGTGTGTATTCTGGACATTGAAAATCTGTGGTTGGTTTAATACGTATATACCATTGCTTAATGTACCTGACCTAATCAGAACTTGATTAAGGTGAATGTTTACAACATTACTTACAAACGAAAATCCATAACCTTCTTTAGATATTAAAGATACAGAAATGATATTACAAGTTGCATTGGGTACAAAAAAGCAATTACGTAAAACCAAAACGTGTCCATCTGACATTCCCAGGTGATAGTCCCCCACGGCCTCAGCATCCATGCTAGCTCCGTTTGCAACTTTGAGGGTCATGTCACCTGCCTTCAAAAACCTACGCTTTCTCAATGCCTGCAAAGAATTACAGATATGAGATCCTGATCCGGTATCCAATACCAAGGAAGTAGAGTTTATTGATAGACAGTTTTCAATAACATACACACCTGAAGCTGAAGCCGTAACTTGCTTCAGATCCTGTTAGTGTATATGCCCTAGGGGCCATTGTTGTATCATACTAGTTTGTATATTACTTAATGGAAGCTTGGGATATTCACATGTATATAACAGTCTTGCTAAACATGGTAGTATGCTACTTGGTTTTTCTATCTTAATATGTGAGTATACGTATTGATAGAGCTCTTAGGATCTTGCTTGACTACCAGCGTTGTGATGGCAGTCACACTAGTGGGGGCTGGGTAGTCTACAAGCACATCCTTATTCCGGTCCCTAGTCGTAGGATTATCGAGACAGGCATCGATACTCCGGAGTAGACTAGTGTGTACGCTTCTCATCCCAGTTGAGGAGATTGTCCCACAGCCGTCAGTACGTCGTACTGGAGATAGTATGCAGGTGCTCGTTAGGTTACGGGTACACCGGACAGGACTCACAGGGAACTGTTGGTTGGTTTTATACCAGTCGTCAGTTAACAGTTCCCAGGTTACATGAGTACAGCATAGCCCGCAGACTTGACACTGCTACTTCTCCTCGAGTGTGTCCCACTGTTCTTAGATTGCTACCCTACCACGGCTCAAAGGAGTCGTGCAAACAGGTAGCAGTTGGGTGCAGTCCCGAGCACTTGGAGGCAGTGGCGGTTAGATAGGATTCGTCTCTCCCGGTATTGGGAGTTGATATCGCACTGTGTCAGAGAGCCATTACACAAAGTCCCTGGCCAGGGCAAGCGAGATTTGCTGGTAGGTTCCAGTAGTTTCTCAGGGTGTAATGGGCTTCACTCCGACACGACTTATACCGCTATTAGGGGACTGACGCTTTCCGCCCCCTAGGCCCGATATGCGATAGTCTTAGACGAACAGACCGGACTGTATGGAGATTGTCACATCTGACTCAGTAGGAGTTCAGATGGGTTTCCTCACCGGCCTTCTTATCGACATCTACCTGGGGACCGTTACGTACAGCTAGTGCCGCTTGCGGTCTGTGGTTAAACCCACTGCCAGCATAGTAGTCGAGTCTCTAGAGTCCCACACAGATAGTTTCCCTACTCCAGGCGAAACGATATAGAGGTCGTATGGTTTTACGACAAGGATTCGGACGCATACGTGTATTTACGCACGTACGACATCCGGACAGTTTTTACTAGCCGGCTTTGGTTTAAGCCAGTTTCTAGTATCCGGTTATTGGATTTATACAGTCTAAAGTTTTTCCGTGTTTTAACGGATAGGAGGGGCGTTCTCGTAATTACGCGAGAAGCTTCTTGAAGATGGTGACTTGGGGGTTAAAGTGGCATATGCATTAAATGAGATTAGTGAGTCATTTGAGTGATTCATCCATGTTATTAATGCATCATAAATGCTTAATGACTCATGGAGATGAATCACCCATTTATATTTATGGAGCATGGTTGTTAAATCATTTATTTTATTTATCTTGATATTAAAAATGCTTCATATATATTATGATAGATCATTATCTCATCTCATTCTCTTGCTCACTTTCTCTCTCCTCAAGCTCTCTCTGTTCAAACCCTAATCCTTCCCTCTCATGTGTTGAGACCAAGGATTAGAATAGACTACTTAATCTCTAACCATTCTCTATATCACCTAGGTTACTTAGATTAGCGATTTAAGAAACCTAGTTACCTCAAGTTAGAGGTGAAGCTTGTAGTAAAGCTCTCGGGTGGATCATCTACTACATAGAGAAGGCCGGAGAGGACGTGGAGAACGGAAAGACGAAGGACACGGTTCTTTAGGTATAATCACTTATCATAGTAGTTAACTCTTCTATGGTTTCTTGTTAGTTATAGTTTAGCAAAGATTCTCGGTTAGTCGATGTTTACGCCTAAAACAAGATCGTTTTTCATTATTCCGCCTCCCCGCAAGTCGTGGGGTGTTGTATATCGACTTACAGTGGTATTGTTAGTGTATATGCCCTAGAGGCCATTACTGTATCATACTAGTTTGTATATTACTTAATGGAAGCTTGGGATATTCACCTTGTATATACAATCTTGCTCAAAATAGTAGTATGCTACTTGGTTTGTTTCTACTTCAATGTGTTCATGTGTTTATTTTAGTATATCGCCTATACACATTAGTGGAGCCCTTAGGATCTTTGCTTGATTACCAGCGTTGTGATGGCAGTCACACTAGTGGGGCTGGGTAATCTATAAGCACATCCTTATGCAGGTCCCTGGTCGCAGGACTATCGAGACAGGGCATCGATACTCCGGAGTAGACTAGCGCATGCGCTTCTCATCCCAGTGTGGGAGACGGTCTGTCCCACAGCCGTCGGTACGTCGTACTTGAGATAGTATGCGGGTGCTCGTTGGCTTACGAGTACACTGGACAGGACTCGTCGGGAACTGACTAGTTGGTATTATGCCTATCGTCAGTTATCAGTTCCCAGGTGACATGGGTACAGCTTAGTCCGCTGACTTGACTGTCACTTCGCCTCGAGTGTGTTCCCACTGTACTTTGATTACTACCCTACCACGGCTCAAAGGAGTCGTGCAAACAGGTGGTAGTTGGGTGCAGTCCCGAAGCACTTGGAGGAAGTGACGGTTAGACAGGATTCGTCTCTCCCAGTATTGGGGGTTGACATCGCGCTGTGTCTAGGAGAGCCATTACACGAGTAGTCCTTGGCCAGGGCAAACGAGATATGCTGGTAGGCTTCCAGTGTTATCTCAGCGTGTTTTGGGCTTCACTCCGACACGACTTGTACCGCTATTGGGGGACTGACGTTTACCGCCCCCTAGGCCCGCCATGCGATGTATCAGACGAACAGACCGGACTGTACGGAGAATGTCACATTCAGGCTCAGTAGGAGTTCAGATGGGTTTCGCCTCGTCAGTCTTCTTGTCGGCATTACCTGGGGACCGTTACGTACAGCTAGTGCCGCTTGCGGTCTGTGGTTAAACCCACTGCCAGCGTAGTGTCGAGTCTTTAGAGTCCCACACAGAAAGCTATTCGCCTTTAGGCAAAAGAGTAGAGGTCGCATGGTTTTGCGACAGGTCGCATTGTTTTGCGACAGGGTTCGGTCACATCCGTGCACTTGTGCACGTACAGTGTCCGGACAGTTTACACTAGCGGGCTTTGGTTTAAGCCAGATCGTAGTGTACCTTTTGGGATTGGATTTATCCAGTATGTATTCGTGTTCCTCGGAACGCGGATGCGGGTGTGTATGCACAGTTGACGGAGAGACAGAAGCAGAGGATTTTCATTAGGGTTGTTGACCGTTGACCGTTGACTATTGACTTTTTGCTCAACCCTAGTGAGAATATGATATGTGATTAACAATTATATTAATTAAGTATTATGGTGACATGGTTGTTGACTTGTTGACTTTGTTGACTTGTTGACTTTTGTTGACTTGTTGACTTTGTTGACCGGTTGACTAGGCTTGACTAGTTGACCATCATGATAACCATAGCTATCATTTCATGGCAAAGACTTTTGCTTGCTTGCTCTTTTGTGCAAAATGAGTGCATGAAATGATATGACTATGGTTGCTTAAACCATCACATAACACTTGATTGATATGATATGTTATCATTGTTTTGGATTATGAGAGGGTGAAAGACAAAAGAGAGGCTCATTCTCACTTGCTCATTCTCTCTCTTGTTCTTGAGCTCTCATACTCTTGCTCTCACCCTCTTCCTCTTGCTCCCTCTCTTGACTCTATGGTTCACTTGTCTCATGAGTTGAGAATCAAGAACCATAGATAAAATCCCATACAAACTCTTCTCTACTCACCCTAGTTCACAAGGTTTAGCAATCCGAGTGAACTAGTTTCTTCAAAGTTCGAAGAAGGAGCCAAAGGTAGAAGCTTTCAGGTGGATCTATCTTCGGCGCAAGGAGACGACGGAGTGAAGCCGATCCGGACAACCATCGAGGCTTGAAGACGAAGGAGTTCAAGAAAGAAAGGTATAACCCCCTAACCGAGTAGTTAACAACTCCTAGTTAGGTTGTTAGTTAGATATTTAACAAAGATCCGGTTTTGAGTCCATGTTACCACATCTAAGAAAATCGTTTTTCGTCAAATTCCGCATGCCCGAAAGTACCGGGAGAGGTAGCATGGACTTACAGTGGTATCAGAGCCTAGTTAAACTCTACCTAACATGTTAGCAAAGTAGCTAGAAGATCGATCAAAGAAAAAGTCCCGAAATGAACCTGATTTTCAAACTTGCTGTCGATTTTTTATGTTCTGTAAAAATGATAAATCATGCATCAAAAATCGACTCAGGGTTTTTAAAAGCTACTGTAGAAAAATCACCCAGAGATCCCCCTAAACCACCGCGGAAACGCGGCAATAGCTTGCTATTGCCGCGGTTCCGCGGCCTCCTTGGCTCCTCTCTGGTGGTTCTTTGCTACAGTGTACTTGTAAGGGTATTTTGGGAATTTTGGTACATGTAATTTCAACCCAGATTTTCCAGAAAATTTTTTTTATTTTTGGGGTCCTGAAAATCCGTATTTTTGATCGAACTTCTAAAAGACTTTAGCTGATGGGTTTTTCTGTAATGTGATATTTGTATTGAACGTCTACTAATCGCTATATGTCGATTAGTGGGGGTTATACAAATCTGTGATCTGTAATGTTGCTGGAATGTGTATATGAATTCATTGGATTGTCACGGGTGAATAGCCGGGGGTTGTGAGACGAGAGTTTCTTTTCTTTCAATTCATGTAAATTTGTAAATTGATGTAATAATTATTTGTATGGCCGCACAACCGGGTCGGGGTTGTAGCCGTCATTGTATAATTTCTTTTTACTGTTTTTGCTCCTAGGATAGACCCATGGAGGGGGTGCACAAACTACCGGGTATGCCGAAGTGCCGAGTGGCCTACTCACGGAGTTGAGGGAGGTTGCTTCGCTTCGGGTACTTGGCGGGTAGTTTGCCGCACCCGTAGGGGTCTTGGGTGGGGTTTTGGCTATTCACCGCGACCGTGTAATCTGCTTTTCGTTACAGGCTCGTACGAATTGCGGATTCCTAGTATATCCAATGTGTTCATCTGTGATCTGAAATGGCTATCATTGCAATATATCTATATATGATATTATTTAGGCGTTGCTTATGTTTTACAGCCGTGCTAGCCCAGCCCCCGCTCTGTCGTTAGTTAAGTAACCTAACGGGTAATAACGGGGCCCCGTGGCGAATGCGAATGGCATAAGCGTACGTCATATTTTGGTTGTTTTCTGCAATGGTAGGATTAAATGATGGGACGCATTAAAAGAACTAATGCAAGAATATCACGCATTAAAAGAACTAATGCAAGAAAATAAACCAAGTTAAAGTCGTTGGAACACTTTCGAAAAACCACTCGGTTCTTTTCAAAACTAACTTTTAAATGCGGAGCTTGAGCCACTCCTTTTAAAAGCTATCTCGTTCCATCGATTATATCAAGTTCACTACGTTCACGGTTTAGCCAAAACCATTCGTAGCCCTCCGTCGTTTCACATGGATGGTCAATAGTATTCAAGCTATGTTTGTTGGCCAAAGTCAAGGCATAGTGATTGGTAGCTATTGGGTATTCATGTGCAGCATAGATAGATGCGTTGGTTTGGAACAGTCGTACTGCCTTGTTGGCCAAAGTCAAGGGTAGGTACGGGTGGATTCAAATTAACCTGGAGAACGACGGGAAGAACTTGACATGTGACTTATGATTTGTTGGCCAAAGTCAAGGTCATAAGAGCATGGGGCAAAAATCCACATCGGGAGTTTCAAAAGAACTGAAACTTGCTAGATTTGCATACCACTTGGAGTGTGATGATTCTGGTAGGATTCCTTCAGTTTCGTCACGCGATGATATTTGGATCCCGATCCTACTGTGAGTATATGCTACTCCTCGGGAAATTTCTCACTAAACGATCAATGCTATAAACCTAGTAGGTGCCTAGAAAGGTGTTAGCGGGGCTACGCCCCTAGGGAAAAGAGGTTCTTGAATTAAGGAACTTTGCGAAAGCGTTGGAAAACCTCCCTCGAAGTACCGACACTGGCCTGGCTGAACGGTTAAGCAAGTATTGTGCGGTGGAATTGATCCCGACTATTTCTTCCTTTTTGGTTTGAGGAGGGATTCGAGAAACAGTGGGAGCCATCCTATTTAGACAAACTAAAAACCACTCTAAAGTTGCAAGAGCATCATGCTGAGTGTTTCTTCTTTCTCTCCTAATTGCAGCGACCAATCGACATGACTGGACTTAAGTTACTTCTAGATAAAAACATACTGACAGGGCCAAACTACAAAGATTGGCTCAGGAATGTCAAGATGGCAATCACTTACGACAAGCTGGGGTATCTTCTTACCACCAAAGCTCCCCCTGTTCCTGGTCCCACTTCCAACGTCGCGGATAAGGAAATCCGTAAGACTTGGGAGATTGATAGCGCGAAGGCCAAGTGCCTCGTACTTGCCTCTATGGACAATGAACATCAGAGGAGGCACGAGAATATGGACTTGGAATCCATATTTCTTCATACAAAAGAACTGTATGGAGAGCAATCTCGTATCGCAAGATACGAAGCGTCGAAAAAGTTATTTTCGGCAAGGATGGCCGTCGGATCATCAGTAGCAGAGCACGTGCTGAAGATGATCGGCTACATTGAGGAGCTCGCGGACCTAGGGACCACATTGGAGAGTGAGCTCTATACGGACTTAGTTCTCCAGTCCCTTCCTTCCACTTACGCCCAGTTCATACTGAACTTCAACTTATAAGAAAAAGAAGTTGAACTTTCAGAGCTCCTCAACATGCTGAGGAGCGCAGAGGGCACCCTACAGAAAGGTAGGGAAACATCCACTTTGTTTGTAGGAGGATCATCTTCTTCTAGGTCCAAGGCAAAAGCCAAGGGAAAGAAGAAGAAAGCCCCCGCCAAACCAAGAGGCGGTGTTAGTAAAGTGGATACGAAGGGAAAAGCTAAAGCAACAAAGAAAGCGGGGAAGCTTGTGGATAAGGAAGAATGCTTCTATTGTCATAAGAAAGGACACTGGAAGAATGATTGCACGGCCTGGAAGGCCAGAACACAGGAATTGAAGCAGGTTGCAGCTTCAGCTTCAGGTGTGTATGTTATTGAAAACTGTCTTTTAATAAACTCTACTTCCTGGGTATTGGATACCGGATCAGGATCTCATATCTGTAATTCTTTGCAGGCGTTGAGAAACCGTAGGGTTTTGAAGGCAGGTGACATGACCCTCAGAGTTGCGAACGGAGCTAGCATGGATGCTAAAGCCGTGGGGGACTATCACCTGGGAATGTCAGATGGACATGTTTTGGTTTTGCGTAATTGCTTTTTTTGTACCCAACGCAACTTGTAATATCATTTCTGTATCTTTAGTTTCTAAAGAAGGTTATGAATTTGCGTTTGTAAGTAATGTTGTAAACATTCACCTTAATCAAGTTTTGATTGGGTCAGGTACATTGAGTAATGGTATATACGTATTAAACCAACCACAGATTTTCAACGTCCAGAATACACACAAAAGAAAGTCTCCGGAAATAAATCAGACTTTCTTATGGCATTGTAGACTGGGTCACATCAATGAGAGAAGGTTGACTAAGTTACATACTGAAGGATATTTGGATTCGTTCGAATATCAATCGTATGCCCCTTGTCAATCCTGTCTCAAAGGAAAGATGACAAAGACTCCGTTCACTGGACACGGAGTAAGAGCGAGCGAGCTCTTGGGACTCGTACACAGCGACGTGTGCGGTCCAATGTCTACACATGCGCGAAGCGGTTATTCTTACTTCATCACTTTTACGGATGACTTCTCAAGGTACGGTTATGTCTTCTTAATGAAACATAAGTCCGAAGCCTTTGGAAAGTTCCAGGAATATAAGAGTGAAGTAGAAAAACAGACCGGCAAAAGTATCAAGATTCTAAGATCGGATCGAGGTGGAGAATACTTAAGTGCCGAGTTCCTGGACTATTTAAAAGAGAACGGAATTCTCTCTCAGCTTACTCCTCTATACACTCCGCAACATAACGGTGTATCGGAAAGACGGAACCGAACCCTATTGGATATGGTACGGTCCATGATGAGTAACGCTGAGTTACCGCGATCATTCTGGGGGTATGCGCTAGAATCAGCTGCATACCTTTTGAACCGAGTTCCAACTAAAACTGTGCCTACTACACCATATGAGATGTGGTGTGGGAAGAGACCCTATCTTAAGCACATTAAGACATGGGGATGTCCAGCTTTTGTTAAAAAGCAGCATGCGGACAAGCTCGAGGCACGCTCAGTACAGTGTAAGTTCGTGGGATATCCAAAGAACTCCAAGGGATATTTCTTCTACTGCGAAGAGGAACAAAAAGTTCTTGTTTCTCATCATGCCTACTTCTTGGAAACTGAGTTTTTAGAAACCCAGATAAGTGGGAGCACAGTAGAACTGGAAGAAATTCCAGAACCTCGAGCTATTACTGAAAGCTTAGTGGAACCAGAGGGTTCAAAAGAACAGGACATTCCTACGCCGCTCCGCAGGAGTAGTAGGCAGTCTCATCCTCCCGAGAGATACTACGGTTTTCTCATAGACGGGGATAGAGAGGATTGCATCATAGATTATGATGAGCCTACTAGCTTCCAGCAGGCCGTTCAGAGCGTTGACTCAGTAAAATGGCTGGATGCAATGCGGACCGAAATGGAGTCCATGTACACCAACAAAGTATGGATGTTGGACATTGCTCCAGACGGGGTAAAACACGTAGGATGCAAGTGGATCTTCAAAAGGAAGATTGGTGTAGATGGACAGGTTGAGACCTATAAAGCTAGACTTGTTGCAAAGGGTTTCCGTCAAAGACCTGGCTTGGACTATGACGAAACCTTTTCTCCAGTGGCTATGCTGAAATCCATTCGGATCCTTCTTGCCATTGCTGCCTTCCACGATTATGAGATCTGGCAAATGGACGTAAAGACCGCTTTTCTAAATGGAAATTTAGAGGAGTGTGTCTATATGGACCAACCAGAGGGTTTCATTCAAAGTGGGAGCAGCGGAAAGGTGTGCAAGTTGCTTAAGTCCATCTATGGACTAAAGCAGGCATCGCGGAGTTGGAACATCTGTTTTGATGAGACGGTCAAGGAATTTGGCTTTATCAAAAATCCAGATGAACCATGCATCTATTGTAGATTTGTAGCGAGAACTGTAGTATTCCTCGTTTTATACGTGGATGACATTCTCTTAATAGGAAATGACATTCCTATGCTACAATCTGTCAAGGGGTTCTTGTCACACAGGTTCTCCATGAAAGACCTGGGTGATGCCTCATACATCCTGGGGATCCGGATCCAAGAGGATATTAGGACTTTCACAGTCCAGGTACATCGACACCATACTGAAGAGATTCAGTATGGAAGATTCCAAGCGCGCTAACCTACCGGCTTGTCACGGGATCACCCTCTCTAAAGAGATGTCTCCCAAGACTGATTTGGAGAGGGATCGCATGTCTATTATACCCTATGCTTCTGCGGTAGGCTCTATAATGTATGCGATGTTGTGTACCAGACCGGATGTAGCTTATGCACTGAGTGTGGTAAGCCGGTATCAGTCAAACCCTGGGGAGAAACACTGGATAGCAGTAAAGAACATTCTCAAGTACCTGAGAAGGACTAAGGAGATGTTCTTGGTGTATAGCGGAAAAGACCTCCAGATCGAGGCCTTTGCTGACTCCAGCTTCCAGAGTGACAAGGATGATTCCAAGTCCATGTCGGGTTTTGTCTTTACCCTCAATGGAGGGGCGGTGTGTTGGAAGAGTTCCAAACAGGAAACCGTTGCAGACTCGACGATGGAAGCGGAATACATCGCTGCATCTGATGCCGCAAAAGAAGTTGTCTGGATGAGGAAGTTCTTGAAAGAACTTCAGGTGGTTCCGTCCATTGTTGATCCAATACCTCTGTATTGCGACAACAACGGGACTATAGCTTTAGCGAAGGAACCCAGGTCCCATCAGAGATCCAGACACATCTTAAGGCGGTATCACCTGATCAGGGAGATCGTGGATCGCCAGGAGATCGAGGTTCGGAGAGTCGCTTCAGAAGATAACACTGCGGATCCATTCACCAAGGCCTTGCCCCAGACTCAGTTCGAGCGGCTGATCGAGATGATAGGTCTTCGATACGCCAGTACATGGCCTTAGTGCAAGTGGGAGATTGTTAGTGTATATGCCCTAGAGGCCATTACTGTATCATACTAGTTTGTATATTACTTAATGGAAGCTTGGGATATTCACCTTGTATATACAATCTTGCTCAAAATAGTAGTATGCTACTTGGTTTGTTTCTATTTCAATGTGTACATGTGTTTATTTTAGTATATCGCCTATACACATTAGTGGAGCCCTTAGGATCTTTGCTTGATTACCAGCGTTGTGATGGCAGTCACACTAGTGGGGCTGGGTAATCTATAAGCACATCCTTATGCAGGTCCCTGGTCGCAGGACTATCGAGACAGGGCATCGATACTCCGGAGTAGACTAGCGCATGCGCTTCTCATCCCAGTGTGGGAGACGGTCTGTCCCACAGCCGTCGGTACGTCGTACTTGAGATAGTATGCGGGTGCTCGTTGGGTTACGAGTACACTGGACAGGACTCGTCGGGAACTGACTAGTTGGTATTATGCCTATCGTCAGTTATCAGTTCCCAGGTGACATGAGTACAGCTTAGTCCGCTGACTTGACACTGTCACTTCGTCTCGAGTGTGTTCCAACTGTACTTTGATTACTACCCTACCACGGCTCAAAGGAGTCGTGCAAACAGGTGGTAGTTGGGTGCAGTCCCGAAGCACTTGGAGGCAGTGACGGTTAGACAGGATTCGTCTCTCCCGGTATTGGGGGTTGGCATCGCGCTGTGTCTAGGAGAGCCATTACACGAGTAGTCCCTGGCCAGGGCAAACGAGATATGCTGGTAGGCTTCCAGTGTTATCTCAGCGTGTTTTGGGCTTCACTCCGACACGACTTGTACCGCTATTGGGGGACTGACGTTTACCGCCCCCTAGGCCCGCCATACGATGTATCAGACGAACAGACCGGACTGTACGGAGAGTGTCACATTCAGGCTCAGTAGGAGTTCAGATGGGTTTCGCCTCGTCAGTCTTCTTGTCGGCATTACCTGGGGACCGTTACGCACAGCTAGTGCCGCTTGCGGTCTGTGGTTAAACCCACTGCCAGCGTAGTGTCGAGTCTTTAGAGTCCCACACAGAAAGCTATTCGCCTTTAGGCAAAAGAGTAGAGGTCGCATGGTTTTGCGACAGGTCGCATTGTTTTGCGACAGGGTTCGGTCACATCCGTGCACTTGTGCACGTACAGTGTCCGGACAGTTTACACTAGCGGGCTTTGGTTTAAGCCAGATCCTAGTGTACCTTTTGGGATTGGATTTATCCAGTATGTATTCGTGTTCCTCGGAACGCGGATGCGGGTGTGTATGCACAGCTGACGGAGAGACAGAAGCAGAGGATTCTCATTAGGGTTGTTGACCGTTGACCGTTGACTTTTTGCTCCACCTTAATGAGAATATGATATGTGATTAAAAATTATATTAATTAAGTATTATGGTGACATGGTTGTTGACTTGTTGACTTTGTTGACTTTTGTTGACTTGTTGACTTTGTTGACCGGTTGACTAGGCTTGACTAGTTGACCATCATGATAACCATAGCTATCATTTCATGGCAAAGACTTTTGCTTGCTTTCTCTTTTGTGCAAAATGAGTGCATGAAATGATATGGCTATGGTTGCTTAAACCATCACATAACACTTGATTGATATGATATGTTATCATTGTTTTGGATTATGAGAGGGTGAAAGAAAAAAGAAAGGCTCATTCTCACTTGCTCATTCTCTCTCTTGTTCTTGAGCTCTCATACTCTTGCTCTCACCCTCTTCCTCTTGCTCCCTCTCTTGACTCTATGGTTCACTTGTCTCATGAGTTGAGAATCAAGAACCATAGATAAAATCCCATACAAACTCTTCTCTACTCACCCTAGTTCACAAGGTTTAGCAAACCGAGTGAACTAGTTTCTTCAAAGTTCGAAGAAGGAGCCAAAGGTAGAAGCTTTCAGGTGGATCTATCTTCGGCGCAAGGAGACGACGGAGTGAAGCCGATCCGGACAACCATCGAGGCTTGAAGACGAAGGAGTTCAAGAAAGAAAGGTATAACCCCCTAACCAAGTAGTTAACAACTCCTAGTTAGGTTGTTAGTTAGATGTTTAACAAAGATCCGGTTTTGAGTCCATGTTACCACCTCTAAGAAAATCGTTTTTCGTCAAATTCCGCATGCCCGAAAGTACTGTGAGAGGTAGCATGGACTTACAGTATCAGAGCCTCGCTAAACAATAATTAACACATTAGCAAAGTCGTATGAATTTCGAACGCAAAACGAACCAGAAAAAGACATCGATATCACAAGTTTCTGTCGAATTTAAAACAGGCTCTAAAAATTTTTCAGGGAGCTGCAGAATAACCTACAGAGAATTGTAAGAACACTGGTGAAAAATGGGTTCCTGAATCGGCCATACATCCGCGGAACCGCGGCCGATCCCACCGATCCGCCGTGGATCCGCGGCCGAGTTGGGGCCGATTCAACCCAGTTTCCACCAGTAACTCTTCTGTGATATTTTTGTATTTTCTGGAATGTTTATTTTCTGCTCAAGTCTCAGGTGCACAGAGAAGTTTTGGGAGTAGAATCTGATATGTTTGCTCGATCGAAATTATATGAAGTTTGCTAATTTGATTATATCTGTGTTTGTATAATGTGTTCGTAAACCTCCCCTAACTGCTAGTATGTCGGTTGACAGGGGGTTGCACATTTCAGTAATGGTTTTTACTGTTTGTGGTTGTGAACTGTATTGGACTGTTGTGATGATTAGCCGGGGTTTGAGATGGGTTGTTATATTCATTCATTCATTTTAATTGTAATATGTTGTAATATTATTTTGCGGGGCGCATCTAGGTTGCGGTTGTAGCCACCGTTGTATTATTTCATTTTACTGTTTTTGCTCCTAGGATAGACCCAAGGTGAGGTTCACAAACTACCGGGTACTTAGAAGTGTTTAGTGGCCTACTCACTTTGTTGAGAGAGACCGCTTCACTTCGGGTATTTAACGGGTAGTTTGCCGTACCCGTAGGGGTCTAGGGTGGGGTAATGACTATTCATCACAACTGTGTAATCCGTCTTTTGTTGCAGGCTCTAAACAAACGCGGATTGCTTGCAAATCCAATAAAGTTCATATGAGATCTGGAATGCCTATTATTGCATCAGACGAATGTACAATATCTATATATGATAGCTATTTAGATGTCACTTATGTTTTACACCCGCGCTAGCCCAGCCCCCGCTCTGCCGTTAGTTAAGTAACCTAACGGGTGATGACGGGACCCAGTGGCGAATGCAGATGGCATAAGAGGACGTTGTATTTTCGTTGTTTTCTGCAATGATAGGTTAATGATGGGACGCATTATTTATAATGCAAAGAAAATAAACCAAAAGATGAATCGTTGGAACAGTTTAAAAGAAACCACTCGGTTATTTTAAAACAGATGATATTTTTAATTGCGGAGCTTTAACCACTCCTTTTAAAAGCTATCAGGTTCCTTCGGTCATATCAAGTTCACTACGTTCACGGTTTCGCCAAAACCATTCGTAGCCCTCCGTCATTTCATTTGGGTATTCACTAGTATTCAAGCTATGTATTTTGACCAACGCCAAGGCATAGTGTTTGGTAGCTGCTGGGTATTCATTTGTTGCATAGATAGATGAGTTAGTTTGGGACAGTCGTATTATCATATTGGCCAACGTCAAGGATATGTACGGATGGGTTCAAATTAACCAGATAATGATGGGTAGAACTTGACATGTGACTTATGACATTTTGACCAACGCCAAAGTCATACGAGCATGGGGCAAAAATATATATCGGGAATTTCTAAAGAAACTGAAATTTGCAAAGAGTTGCATACCATTTGGAGTTTGATTAATGTTGGTAGGATTCCTTCAACATTATCATACGAGGATATTTGGATTCCGATCCTACTGTGAGTATATGCTACTCATCAGGATATTCGTCACTTAACGATCAATGCTATAAACCAAGTAGGTGTCAAGAAAGGTGTCAGCGGGGTTACGCCCCCAGAAAAAAGAGGTTATTTAATTAAGGAACTTCGCGAAAACGTTGGAAAACCTCCCTCGAAGTACCGACACCAGCCTGGCTGAACGGTTAAGCAAGTATTGTACTGTGAGAATAGTCCTGGCTAATTCTTCTTTTATGGTTTGAGGAAGGATTCGAGAAACAGTGGGAGCCATCCAGTTTAGATAAATTAAAAACCACTCTAAACTTGCAAGAGCATCATGCTTAAGAGTTTTCTTCTCTCTCTCCTAATTGCAGCGACCCTGAAAATGACTGGACTTAAGTTACTTTTAGAGAAAAATATACTGACAGGGCCAAACTATAAAGATTGGCTGCGGAATGTCAAAATGGCTTTGACCTATGACAAATTGGGGTACGTCCTCACCGCTAAGGCACCTGTTGTCCCTGGTCCCAAATCCAGTAATGCGGATAAGGAAATCCGCAAAACCTGGGATTTCAATTGCGCGAAAGCCAAGTGCATCGTGCTTGCCTCGATGAACAATGAACATCAGAGGAGGCACGAGGATATGGAACTAGATGCCATATTTCTCCATACAAAAGAACTTTATGGAGAGCAATCTCGTATAGCAAGATATGAGACCTCTAAGAACTTGTTTCGAGTGAGGTTGGCTGTCGGATCATCGGTAGGAGAACATGTCCTAAAGATAATTGGCTACATAGAAGAGCTCGCAGACCTAGGGACGACTTTGGATAATGAGCTCTATACAGACCTTATTCTCCAGTCCCTTCCTTCCACCTACGCCCAGTTTATTCTGAACTTCAACATTCAAAGAAAAGAAGTTGAACTTTCGGAACTCCTTAACATGTTGAGGAGTGCAGAGGGCACCTTGCAGAAGGCAAGGGAAACACCCGCTATGTTTGTTAGCGGTGCTTCTTCTTCCGGGTCCAAGGCTAGGGCCAAAGGAAGGAAAAAGAAGGCCGCCACCAAACTTAGAGGAGGTGTAAGTAAGGTGGGAGGGAAGGGAAAGAAAAAGATTGCAGTGCAGGTAGTGGCCCAGGATGAGTGCTTCCATTGTCACAGGAAAGGGCACTGGAAAAAGGATTGCAAGGCGTGGAACGCCAAGAACCAGGAACCGAAGCAAGCTGTGGCTTCGACTTCAGGTGTGTTTGTAATTGAGAATTGTCTGTCAATCAACTTTACTTCCTGGGTATTGGATACCGGATCAGGATCTCATATTTCCAATTCATTGCAGGCACTAGAGTGCTGAAGGATGGTGATATGACCCTGATGGTTGCTAACGGAGCTAGTGTGGGAGCTGTGTCCGTAGGGGATTATCACCTGGGATTGACGAATGGACACATTTTGGTTTTACATAATTGTTTTTGTGTACCCAGCTTAACGTGTAATATCATATCTGTTTCCTTGTTATCAAATAAAGGTTATGATTTCAAGTTTGTAAGTGATGTTGTTAACATCCACCTTAATCATAGTTTGATTGGGTCCGGTACACTGGATAACGGTATATATGTCTTAAACCAAGTCCAAATTTTCAATGTCCAGAACATACTAAAAAGAAAGTCTCCAGATTTAAATAAAGCTTTCTTATGGTATTGTAGACTGGGTCACATCAATGAGAGAAGGTTGACTAAGTTACATAGACAAGGATATTTGGACTCGTTCGAATATCAAACTTATGCCACTTATCAATCTTGTCTCAAAGGAAAGATGACGAAGACTCCATTTACTGGACATGGAGTAAGAGCGAGCGAGCTCTTAGGACTCATACACAGCGATGCATGTGGTCCAATGTCTACACATGCAAGAGGTGGTTTTTCCTATTTCATTACTTTTACGGATGATTACTCAAGGTACGGATTCATTTATCTAATGAAACATAAATCCGAGGCTTTTGAGAAATTGCAAGAGTACAAGAATGAAGTAGAAAACCAAACCGGCAAAAGTATCAAGACATTAATATCTGATCGAGGTGGTGAATACTTGAGTGCCGAGTTCCTAGGTTACCTAAAAGAGAAAGGAATTCTCTCTCAGCTTACTCCACCATACACTCCACAGCATAACGGTGTATCGGAGAGACGGAATTGAACCCTATTGGATATGGTACGTTCCATGATGAGTAATGCTGAGTTACCGCGATCTTTTTGGGGTTATGCGCTAGAATCAGCGGCATATCTTTTGAACATGGTTCCTACCAAGACTGTGCCTACCACGCCATATCAGATGTGGAGTGGGAAGAAACCCTATCTTCAGTATCTGAAAATATGGGGATGTCCAGCTTTTGTTAAAAAGCAGCATGTGGACAAGCTCGAGGCACGATCAGTAAAGTGTAAGTTTGTGGGATATCCAAAGAACTCCAAGGGGTATCTATTCTATTACGCAGAGGAACAAAAGGTGTTTGTTTCTCGTAATGCCTATTATCTAGAATATAAGTTTTTAGAAAAGGAAATAAATGGGAGCGAAATAGAACTGGAAGAAATTCCAGAACCGCAAACTACTAGGAGTTGATCGATACTACGGTTTTCTTATAGATGATGATTGCATTCCCGCATGTAGAACAAGTAGTTCAAGAAGAACAGAACATTCCCGCACCCCTCCGCAGGAGTAGTAGGCCGTCTCATCCGCCTGAGAGATACTACGGTTTTCTTATAGATGGGGATAGAGAGGATTGCATCATAGATGATGATGAACCTACTAGCTTCCAGCAGGCCATCCAGAGCGGCGACTCGGTACGATGGCTAGATGCAATGCGGACCGAAATGGAGTCCATGTACACCAACAAAGTATGGACTTTGGACTTTGCTCCAGATGGGGTAAAACCCATAGGATGCAAATGGATATTCAAGAAAAAGATTGCTGTAGATGGACAAGTGGAAACCTATAAGGCTAGACTTGTTGCAAAGGGTTTTCGTCAAAGACCTGGCTTGGACTATGACGAAACTTTTTCTCCAGTGGCTATGCTCAAATCCATTCGGGTCCTTCTTGCTATTGCTGCCTTCCATGATTATGAAATCTGGCAGATGGACGTAAAGACGGCTTTTCTGAATGGAAATTTAGAAGAGTGCGTCTATATGGATCAGCCAGAGGGTTTCAATCAGAGTGGAAGCAGCGGGAAAGTATGCAAGTTGCTTAAGTCCATTTATGGACTAAAGCAGGCATCGCAGAGTTGGAACATCTGTTTTGATGAAACGGTCAAAGAATATGACTTTATCAAAAATCCAGATGAACCATGTATATATAGTAAAGTTGTAGCAAGAACTGTCGTATTCCACATCTTGTACGTGGATGACATTCTATTGATAGGAAATGAGATTCCTATGCTACAATCTGTCAAAGGATTCTTGTCACACAGGTTCTCCATGAAAGACCTTGGTGATGCCTTTTACATTCTGGGGATCCGAATCTATAGTGATAGATCCAAGAGGATGTTGGGACTTTCGTAGTCCAGGTATATTGACACTGTACTGAAAAGATTCAGTATGGAAGATTCTAAGCGCGGTAATCTACCGGCTTGTCACGGAATCACCCTATTCAAAGAGATGTCTCCCAAGACTGATTTGGAAAGGGAACGCATGTCTATTATACCCTACGCTTCTGTGGTAGGCTCTATAATATATACGATGTTGTGTACCAGACCAGATGTAGCTTACGCACTGAGCGTGGTAAGCTGTTATCAGTCTGACCCAGAGGAGAAGCACTGGATAGCAGTAAAGAACATTCTCAAGTACCTAAGGAGGACTACGGAGATGTTCTTGGTTTACGGCGGAAAAGACTTCAAGATGGAGGCCTATCCTGATTCCGGCTTCCAGAGTGATAAGGAAGATTCCAAGTCCATGTCAGGTTATGTCTTTACCCTCAATGGAGGGGCGATGTGCTGGAAGAGCCAAGCAGGACACCGTTGCTGACTTGACGATAGAAGCGGAGTATATAGCTGCTTGCGATGCCGTAAAAGAAGCGGTCTTGATGAAGAAGTTCCTAACAGAACTTCAGGTGGTTCCTACCATTGTTGATCCAATACCTCTGTATTGCGACAACAATGGAGCTATAGCTTTAGCGAAGGAACCAAGGTCCCATCAAAAGTCCAGACACATCTTAAGGCGGTATCACCTGATCAGAGAGATCATTGATCGTCGGGAGATCGAGGTTCGGAGAGTTGCTACTGAAGAGAACATTGCTGATCCATTCACGAAGGCCCTACCTCAGATTCAGTTTGAGAGGCTACTCGAGATCATCGGTCTTCGATATGCCAGTACATGGCCCTAGTGCAAGTGGGAGATTGTTAGTGTATATGCCCTAGGGGCCAGTATTGTATCATACTAGTTTGTATATTGCTTAATGGAAGCTTGGGATATTCACATGTATATAACAGTCTTGCTAAACATGGTAGTATGCTACTTGGTTTTTCTATCTTAATATGTGAGTGTACGTATTGATAGAGCTCTTAGGATCTTGCTTGACTACCAGCGTTGTGATGGCAATCACACTTGTGGGGGCTGGGTAGTCTACAAGCACATCCTTATTCAGGTCCCTAGTCGTAGGATTATCGAGACAGGGCATCGATGCTCTGGAGTAGACTAGTGTGCATGCTTCTCATCCCAGTTGAGGAGATGGTCTGTCCCACAGCCGTCAGTACGTCGTACTGGAGATAGTATGCAGGTGCTCGTTAGGTTACGGGTATACCGAACAGGACTCACAGGGAACTATTGGTTGGTTTTATACCAGTCGTCAGTTAACAGTTCCCAGGTGACATGAGTACAGCATAGTCCGCAGATATGACACTGCTACTTCGCCTCGAGTGTGTCCCACTGTTCTTAGATTGCTACCCTACCACGGCTCAAAAGAGTCGTGCAAACAGGTAGCAGTTGGGTGCAGTACCGAGCACTTGGAGGCAGTGGCGGTTAGACAGGATTCGTCTCTCCCGGTATTGGGAGTTGATATCGCGCTGTGTCAGAGAGCCATTACGCAAAGTCCCTGGCCAGGGCAAGCGAGATTTGCTGGTAGGTTCCAGTAGTTTCTCAGGGTGTAATGGGCTTCACTCCGACATGACTTATACCGCTATTAGGGGACTGACGCTTGCCGCCCCCTAGGCCCGATATGCGATAGTCTTAGACGAACAGACCGGACTGTACGGAGATTGTCACATCAGACTCAGTAGAAGTTCGGATGGGTTTCCTCATCGGCCTTCTTATCGACATGTACCTGGGGACCGTTACGTACAGCTAGTGCCGCTTGCGGTCTGTGGTTAAACCCACTGCCACTGTAGTAGTCGAGTCTCTAGAGTCCCACACAGAGAGTTTCCCTACTCCAGGCGAAACGATATAGAGGTCATATGGTTTTACGACAAGGGTTCGGACGCATACGTGTGTTTACGCACGTACGACATCCGGACAGTTTTTACTAGCCGGCTTTTGTTTAAGCCAGTTTCTTGTATCCGGTTATTGGATTTATATAGTCTAAAGTTTTTCCGTGTTTTCACGGATAGGAGGGGCGTTCTCGTAATTACGCGAGAAGCTTCTAGAAGATGGTGACTTGGGGGTTAAGGTGGCATATGCATTAAATGAGATTAGTAAGTCATTTGAGTGATTCATCCATGTCATTAATGCATCATAAATGCTTAATGACTCATGGAGATGAATCACCCATTTATATTTATGGAGCATGGTTCCTAAATCATTTATTTGATTTATCTTGATATTAAAAATGCTTCATATATATTATGATAGATCATTATCCCATCTCATTCTCTTGCTCACTTTCTCTCTCCTCAAGCTCTCTCTCTTCAAACCCTAATCCTCCCCTCTCGTGTGTTGAGACCAAGGATTAGAATAGACTACTTAATCCTTAACCATTCTCTATATCACCTAGGTTACTTAGATTAGCGATTTAAGAAACCTAGTTACCTCAAGTTAGAGGTGAAGCTTGTAGTAAAGCTCTCGGGTGGATCATCTACTACATAGAGAAGGCCGGAGAGGACGTGGAGAACGGAAAGACGAAGGACACGGTTCTTTAGGTATAATCACTTATCATAGTAGTTAACTCTTCTATGGTTTCTTGTTAGTTATAGTTTAGCAAAGATTCTCGGTTAGTCGATGTTTACGCCTAAAACAAGATCGTTTTTCATTATTCCGCCTCACCGCAAGTCGTGGGGTGTTGTACATCGACTTACAGATCCTTGGTTCTGGCCTTCCAAGCCCTGCAATCTTTCTTCCAGTGTCCACTCTTGTGACAGTAAAAGCACTCTTCCTTATTCACAAGCTTTCCCGCTACCTTTGTTGCTTTTGCATTTCCCTTCGTATCCACCTTACTAACACCGCCCCTTGGTTTGGCGGGGGTTTTCTTCTTCTTTCCCTTGGCTTTCGCCTTGGACCTAGAAGAGGAAGATCCTCCTACAAACAAAGTGGATTTTTCCCTACCTTTCTGTAGGGTGCCCTCTGCACTCTTCAGCATGTTGAGAAGCTCTGAAAGTTCAACCTCCTTTTCTTGCAAGTTGAAGTTCAGGATAAACTGGGCGTAAGTGGAAGGAAGGGACTGGAGAATTAAGTCCGTATAGAGCTCATTCTCCAACGTGGTCCCAAGGTCTGCGAGCTCCTCTATGTAGCCAATCATCTTAAGCACGTGTTCCGCTACCAATGATCCGACGGCCAATCTCGCCGAAAACAGCTTTTTCGACACTTCGTATCTGGCGATACGGGATTGATCTCCATACAGTTCTTTTGTATGGAGAAATATGGATTCGAGGTCCATATTCTCGTGCCTCCTCTGATGTTCATTGTCCATAGAGACAAGCACGAGGAACTTAGCCTTCGCGCAGTCGATTTCCCAGGTCTTACGGATTTCCCTATCCACGACGCTGGTTTTGGGACCTAGGACAGGGAGAGCTTTGGTGGTAAGGAGATACCCCAACTTGTCATAAGTGATTGCCATTTTGACATTCCTGAGCTAATCTTTGTAGTTTGGCCCTGTCAGTATGTTTTTATCTAGAAGTAACTTAAGTCCAGTCATGATAATTGGTCGCTGCAATTAGGAGAGAGAGAAGAAACACTTTAGCATGATGCTCTTGAAAGTTTAGAGTGGTTTTTAATTTGTCTAAACAGGATGGCTCCCACTGTCTCTTGAATCCCTCCTCAAACCATAAATGAAGAATTAGTCGGGATCAATCTCACCGTACAATTCTTGCTTAACCGTTCAGCCAGGCCAGTGTCGGTACTTCAAGGGTGGTTTTCCAACGCTTTCGCGAAGTTCCTTAATTAAGTAACCTCTTTTCCCTGTGGGCGTAGCCCCGCTAACACCTTTCTAGACACCTACTTGGTTTATAGCATTGATCGTTAAGTGAGAAAGTTCCGGAGGAGTAGCATATACTCACAGTAGGATCGGGATCCAAATATCATCGCGTGACAAAACTGAAGGAATCCTACCAGAATCATCACACTCCAAATGGTATGCAGCGCTAGAAAGTTTCAGTTTCTTTTGAAACTTCCGATGTGGATTTTTTTTTTTTGGCCCATGCTCTTATGACCTTGACTTCGGCCAACAAATCATAAGTCACATGTCAAGTTCTACCCGTCATTCTCTAGGTTAATTTGAACCCACCCACACATACCCTTGACTTTGGCCAACAAGGTAGAACGACTGTCCCAAACCAATACATCTATCTATACTGCACATGAATACCTAATAGCTACCAATCACTATGCCTTGACTTTGGCCAACAAACATAGCTTGAATACTTATTGACCATCCATGTGAAACGACGGAGGGCTACGAATGGTTTTGGCGAAACTGTGAACATAGTGAACTTGATATAATCGAAAGAACGAGATAGCTTTCAAAAGGAGTGGTTCAAGCTCCGCATTTAAAAGTTGGTTTTGAAAAGAACCGAGTGGTTTTGAAAGTGTTCCAACGACTTTTACTTGGTTTATTTTTCTTGCATTAATTTTAATGCGTCCCATCAATTAATCCTACCATTGCAGAAAAAAATGAAAATATGACGTACGCTTATGCCATCCGCATTCGCCACGGGGTCCCGTCATCACCCGTTAGGTTACTTAAGTAATGACAGAGCGGGGGTTGGACTAACGCGGATGCAAAACATAAGCAACGTCTAAATAGATATCATACATAGATATATACATTCGTCACATGCAATGATAACCATTCCAGATCATAGATGAACACATTGGATATACTAGAAATCCGCATTTCGTACGAGCCTGTAACGAAGAGCGGATTACACGGTCGCGATGAATAGCCAAACCCCACCCTAGACCCCTACGGGTGCGGCAAACTACCCGCCAAGTACCCGAAGCGAAGCAACCTCCCTCAACACCGTGAGTAGGCCACTCGGCACTTCGAGATACCTGGTAGTTTGTGCACCCCACCTTGGGTCTATCCTAGGAGCAAAAACAGTAAAAGAAATTATACAATGACGGCTACAACCCCAACCCGGTTGTGCAGCCATACAAATAATATTACATCAAATTACATATTACAAGAATTGAAAGAATAAGAAAACTCTCATCTCACAACCCCCCGGCTATTCATCCACGACAATCTAATGAATTCATATACACAAACCATCAACATTACAGATCATAGATATGTATAACCCCCACTAATCGACGTATAGCGATTAGCAGACGTTCAATACATATATCACATCACAGATATAACCCATTAGCCAAAGTGTAAAGAAGTTCGATCAAAAATACGGATTTGTGACCACCCCAAAAACTAACTTATTCTCTGAAAATTCTGGGCAGAAACAAACCATCTCAAAAATCACAAAACACCAGCAGAAGAAAACTGCAGGAGAAACGATCCACAGCCGAGTCAACTCGGTCGCGGATCCACGACAGGAGCAAGCTCTTGACGCGGAACCGCGGTGAGTTGGTCGACTCACTGGATCATTTTTCTTGCGTGTTCTAACAAAAGCCTGAGCCGATTTTTAGTACATGATTTATTATGTTTAGAGCAGAAATAAAAATCGGCAGAAACTAGGGTTTTACGGGGTGTTTTGTGTTTTTTTGTCCGATCGAAGTTCTAGATACTTTGCTAACTTGCTAGTTTGTGTTTAGCTAGTCTCTGATACCACTGTAAGTCCACGTTGCCCACCCCGGTGCTTACAGGGAGGCGGAAACGTTATGAAAAATTCGATTTTTACAACACTAGGCAACATGGACTAACCAAAGGAGGGATCTTTGCTAAACATAAACTAACAACCAAGCTAAAAGAGTTAGCTACTCGGAAAAGGGGTTATACCTAGGTCTTCAAGTCCTTCTCTTCTTGCTCCTTGGAGTGGAAAGAACGGGTTCTCCTCGTCGCCTTCTCTTGCCGAAGAAAGATCCATCCGAGGGCCTCTACTTTTGGCTCCAACCACAAACTAGAAGTAACTAAGGTGCTTGGTGTGCTAAACCTAGGACCTTAGAAAGAGTAGAGAGTATTTTTAAGGGATTTATCTCAAGCTCAATGGTTCTCAACTCATGAGAGGGGAGAGCTATGAGAGAGAGGAAGAGGATGAGAGTGAATGAGAATGATAGAATGAGAAGAATAATGCCCACCTTCTCACATATATGTGAATTATGATAAATAAATAGTTAGCTAAAGATAATTGTGATGGTTAATCTTGAAATGACCATTATCATTTCACATTAATTACTTTTGCAAGAATCAAAGAGCATCTTTCATATGAAATGATAATGGTCAACTTGTCAACCTAGGTCAACAAGTCAAGCATAGTCAAATGGTCAACAACCCTAACCATAACACAATTATAATTAACTAATATTAATAATCATAATTCACACAAAAACATTAGGGTTAAGAAAAAGACAACTGTCATTAACCCTGATGGTGTTGTGCCACGGCAGCGCCCCGACCGTCTACTCGAGGCCAAAATGCCGAATCAAAATTTTTCTTAACTTTAAACCGGCGCTACCGCGGACAATAAACCCGGATCGAAACCATTAACCCAATGCTAGCTAACAAGAGAATGGGGTAGAATGCTATACCGAGCGATCCGTGTTCTTCGGTCTTCGTCTCCACTCCGATCTCCCGCGGAATCTCCGTCCGTCACCTCCTCGTCGGAAAGGGCACCACGTAGCCGGATTCTTTTACGGGATCCCACCTCTGGACCGAGGCAACTCGGGCGCGAAGTTGGCAAGCCGACGCGTCCAAGGGATGCTGTAGACTAGTGTAGAAACTTTGTCTCTTGGGCTTGTGAAGTTGCCATGGATGTGGAGGAATGAAGAAAAGAAAAATGGTGCTTTCATTTTTCCTAGCAAGAAAATGAGATGGAGAAAAATGCCACACCACAAGAATGAACTTCTCTCTCTCTCTCCAATAGTGGTCGGCCCTTCATGTGATGGGGTGGGGAAAAAGAATGGATTATTATCAAGAGAAGAAAGGGAATAAATATATGAGAAAATGGTCACACCAATTTCAAGCTCACATCCTTTCACCAACCATCATAAAGAAAGCAATGGATGAGATAGAAAAAGAATCTCATGATGATAAGAAGGAACAAATGCAAGAAACCCCTCCATAAATAAGTTATTTGCAAACTGCAAATAACCCCCTCCATCAGAAACTCCGGCCGTGAAGGAACAAAGGAAAACCGGCCGGAACGGAATGCAAACTGGTAACTTCATAAAACTGATCCCGTAATAAATTACAGGAAAACCCCACTACTGCATATACATGCCCGCATTTGTATTCTCACTGAATACAAATATAAAGAGACAAAATCTACACGGTCTAATACTAGGATTCAGCTTAAACCAAAGCCGGCTAGTAAAATCCGTCCGATCACGATCCGTACAATACCGCACGTATCTGATCGAACCCTGCCATATCTCCATACGGCCTCTACAGCGTTTCGCCCGAAACTTGAGTAACTGTGTGTGGTGGACTCTAAAGACTCGTCAATACTACGGCTGTGGATTTAACCACTAGCACGTTAGAGGTATTAGCCATACGTGACGGGCTACCAGCTATTGACCAAAAGGGACGTTGATAAGCGAACTCATCCTGACACCCTACTGAGCCTGTCAGTGACAATATCCGTACAGTCCGGTCCGTTCGTCTATGAGTATCGCATGGCGGGCCTAGGGGGTTGGTAAAAGTCAGACCCCTAAAAGCGGTACAAGTCGTGTCGGAGTGTAGCCCAGAACACCCTGAGATACTACTGGAATACCTACCAGTAAATCTCCTCCCTCGGCCGAGAGCTTTGTGTAATGGCTCTCCTAGACACAGCTCAACCTCACCCCCAATACCGGGAGAGACGAACCCCTGCAGATCCGCTCACTGCCTCCATGTGGCTCGGGACTGTACCCAACTAAAACCTGTTTGCACGACTCCTTTGAGCCGTGGTAGGGTAGTAATCAAAGCACAGTGGGAACTCACACGAGACAAATGACGATCTCAGGTCGATGAACTACCCTGTACACATGTCACCTGGGAACTGCTATCTGACGTCTGGTATAATCCCAACTAGCAGGTTCCTGGCGAGTCCTGTCCGGTGTACTCATAACCCAATGAGCACCTGTATACATCTTAGGTGAACCAACTGACACCAGTGGCTTGTGAGACCGGCCACCGCTCCTCGTCGGGGTCTCGACTATATACACTAGTCTACTCTGGAGTATCGATGCCCTGTCTCGAAACTCCCACGACTAGGGACCTTTTAAGGATGTGCTTTTAGACTCCAGCTCTCACGTATATGATCGCCCTCATACCGCTGGTAGTCATGCAAGAATCCTAGGGGCTCTATCAACGTGTAATAGCGACTCGTAAGGTCACCTAAAGCAGTACAAGATGATAATGATAAACCAGATAGCATACCATCATCTCGAGTAAGACTGTCCTACCGGTATAGGTCCTCCCTCAATCATTGCAATCACGTGTCTGTGATCCAATAATTGACTCTGAGGGCACTATATCCAACAGATGGAAATCCTCTGCCTCTGCCTCAGTCAACTGTGCATACACACCCGTATCCGTGTTTCGAGGAACACGAATACAATGAGATAAAACCAATCCCAAAACATATACTAGGATCTGGCTTAAACCAAAGCCCGCTAGTATAAGCTGTCCGGACACCAAACGTGCACAAGTGCGCGTATGTGAACGACTCTGTCGCAAAACCATGCGACCTCTACTCATTTTGCCTAAAGGCGAATAACCCTCTGTGTAGGACTCTAAAGACTCGACACTACGCTGGCAGTGGGTTTAACCACAGACCGCAAGTGGCACTAGCTGTATGTAATGGTCCCCAGGTAGATGCCGATAAGAAGATTGATGAGGTAAACCCATCTGAACTCCTACTGAGCCTGAATGTGACAGTCTCCGTACAGTCCGGTCTGTTCGTCTAAGAGTACCGCATAGTGGGCCTAGGGGGCGGTAAACGGCAGTCCCCTAATAGCGGTACAAGTCGTGTCGGAGTGTAGCCCAGAACACCCTGAGATAACACTGGAAACCTACCAGTCTATCTCGCTTGCCCCTACCAGGGACTTTGTGTAATGGCTCTCCTAGACACAGCACGATATCAACCCCCAATACCGGGAGAGACGAATCCTGTCTAACCGTCACTGCCTCCAAGTGCTTCGAGACTGCACCCAAAAACTACCTTTTTGCACGACTCCTTTGAGCCGTGGTAGGGTAGTAATCAAAGAACAGTGGGAACACACTCGAGGCGAAGTGACAGTGTCAAGTCAACGGACTAAGCTGTACTCATGTCACCTGGGAACCGATAACTGATGATAGGTATAATACCAACCAACAGTTCCCGACGAGTCATGTCCAGTGTACTCGTAACCTAACGAGCACCCGCATACTATCTTAAGTACGACGTACCGACGGCTGTGGGACAGACCGTCTCCCAAGCTGGGTTGAGAAGCGCATATGCTAGTCTACTCCGGAGTATCGATGCCCTGTCTCGATAGTCCTACGACTAGGGACCTGCATAAGGATGTGCTTATGGATTACCCAGCCCCCACGAGTGTGACTGCCATCACAATGCTGGTAATCATGCAAAGATCATAAGGGCTCCACTAATGTGTAAAGGCGATATGCTAAAAGAAACACATGCACACATTAAAGTAGAAACACACCAAGTAGCATACTACTATTTTGAGCAAGATTGTTAATACAAGGTGAATATCCCAAGCTTCCATCAAGTAATATACAAACTAGTATGATACAGTAATGGCCTCTAGGGCATATACACTAACACCATCAGCATTCACCACTGGGTCCCGTCATCACCCGTTAGGTTACTTAACTAACGACAGAGCGGTGGCTGGACTAGCGCGGGTGAAAAACATACACAACATCTACTAGTATATATATAAGTGTATATAACATTCGTCCCAGGCATGATAATAAGCAATATTACATAATCATAGCCAACAATACATAATGGTGGATAATCTTGGAGCCTCGGGTTTCATTTAAGCCGCAAATAAAACCCGACGTTCCCGGTTGTATGGATAGCCTGTGCAATGAAAACCTGTACCCCGACGAGTGCGGCGGATAGCCCGCCAATTCTAGAATGAAGCCCCCTCTGTCTCAACACCATGAGATGCGGGCTTGTTGACTTCTAGAACCCGGCTATTCGTGCACTCCTCCGCGGGGTAATCCTAATACAGAAAAAGATAATAATATGTATAAACGGTGACAACGACCTCAACCCGGTCGTGCCCTAAAATAATATACAACCCGTAACATTTCAGAAAATATAAAATATTATTTTTGGAATTTAAGATTAAAATAATATATTTCCCGAAAACAGCCCGATTTGCGAAATTGGGGTTTTCGAAATAAGGTATAAATATATACCAATAATTGTGAAATAATTGGAAGTTAATTGGCATTTTTAAGATTTATTATATGCAGTTTAAATGAAAACCCGATTAGTGCACTGCCAATTGCGATTAGGCCAAATCCGTGTTTTTACAGTTTTCCATGGCTAGTGGACCATGTCATGTTGCATTTGGTTACATGTTGTCTCATTTGTGTTGTTTTATGTATATTATATGGTTTGGTTTTAAATAAATAAGAAAAGGTTAAAATGAAAAAGGGCGTAAGGGTAAATATTAAAAAGAGAGGGTTAGAATAAGTAAGAAGAGAGAGGGGGGCTGCCCATTATCCCTCCACCAATTTTTTTATTCTTCTCCTTCTTCTTCCTCACTTCCATCCATCTTAAACCCTAGGATCCATCTTAAAAACCTTGCCAAAACCCTATACTCCCTTCACAAAAGTTGATCCCCTCTTTCTCCTCTACACATTGGACCAAGTAAAGTGGGATTTTGACGACATTGGCAAACTAGGGTTTTTCTTGGGTTGCCCAAATAAGGTAATGTCATCACCATTAGCATAGTATTACTTTTACTTTAGTATCCTTGCATGATTAGAAGTGTTTAAGTTTGATTTAGTGAGGTTAGAAAATTCCTAGTTAGGGTTTGAGAGATTCTTGAGTTGGGATTGTGTAATTGAGTTTTATAGAGACCTTATAATCCCTATAGAGATTGTATATTGGACCAAAACCTGAGACCTAACCCCAATTGCGAACTTTGAGAATCTGTCGATATTGGAAATTGTGGGAATTTTGGTGTTGTATTGAGAACTACTATAACCCGGGGACCTGGAAAATTATTTAGCGAAGACAGAGAATTAAGCAGGCAACCTAGATGATAAGCCCAAGACCCCAGCGCCTACACCCTCTACTTGGCCGCAAAAATAACCTTTCTGGCCGCAATTTGCGGCCAGACCTGGACCTTTGGGCTTCGTATTAGGTCCATGGCTCCATTGTCTGTAATCTAGACCCTAGGCATATGCAAAATTGGCTAATTTCACTTATGGTAAAATCTGGAGCATGTTTTCTAAGTTTCTGAATTCGTTTTGCGGCTTTTAATGCATTTGGTTGTGGTTTTTGATATTGTGTTTCCATCGTGTGGCGTTTGAACGTCAACGGCTAGGGTTACTGATCGTGTTTTGCATGCGAGGCTATTGGTTTTGACCTATGAGCGGAACGTATGCCGTTTTGGTTTCGGACTTGATTTTAATACGCATTTGCGATGTGTTATGATATGTAGGTACCCCACGAGGATTTCGAGACAATGAAGAAGAGGATGGCGGCATCGACATTTGCAAGCAAGAGCAGGTGAGTAGATTTATATCTACGAAGAAAGTCGGGTGGATGGCGTATAGCACCCCCGCAATTTCATAAGATTTTGATGTGAAGTGGTATAGATATACATATATGGTTATTGTGGGATATGAACCTTAGCAAGAAAAGCATTAGGAGATCATGGGATAGTGTTAGCGAGATTTGAGGAAAGTGGTTTAGTTGGTTTCTTAGTCGCGAACCCTAGAGTGAGGCTGTTACCCATACACATGCACGCACGGGATATGGTTTTGGGTGTACATGTTATATGTATGTGGATAGATGTGGATGCGTGGGTTTATATATATACATATACGGGTACACGGATGATAGAGGATAGTATATGGTATTTGGAGATGAGTCGATGAGATTAGGCACGGTGCCATAAGATCGGTGATGTGGTTTGGTTCGTATTATGGGATACGACATGATATTAGCGGATTGATGGGCGATGTGTATTCACACACACACGTACATATATGTTGATGATATTAGTATTGTACTAGACTTAGATCAGTACCCTCCTGTTCACGATATGTGATGATAAAGATACCAGTTGAGTAATGAGATAAATATGATATTTGACCCGTACCCAGATTTGGGATACCGTACGATAGATTTACCGTACAAGATATAGTTATGATGTTAGATTCGAACTCTTGACTTGAGGATGTCATCACGTACGCTAATATATATATATATATATATATATATATTTTATCGTACGTGATACTATTGAGGCGAGATCACCGACTACTAGGTATATATATAGATCGACTCAGACTTAGGTGGATTTCCTTACCTGGGCTCGAGTCATACTAGTTTTCAAAAGTGGAGAATTGTGAGTAATTTAAATACCAAACTGTATGACTCGTATATTGGGTAGGTATATTTTTCAGTGTTGCCGTTACTACATCACTTTCTGTATACTCATGATGTTTCATCGCATTGCATGCTTGTACATATGTTATCTGTAATTATTATGAAACCCTGCTGTCAGGACACCAGCACCATTACCGATGATGCGTATGTTCCATGTACACGTGCTTGCCGGCTCACACACATCATCATCGGTAATTTCCATGTCACTTACACTTTAGAGAATACTATTCATTGACATAGTTTGCTAGTTGATAGTTGCAATATGTTATAGCTTTCATATGCTATTTTAACTATTGCATTTATTGCATGATATCAAATGCATTCATATATTCATTGGTCATGGAGTATTTTGGAGATTTATACCAGTATTCACTGTTTATTGATATCAGGATTTTGGTGATTTCGGATCTTTCTTGAGATTTCTGGATTTGGAAATCGCATGTGAAAGTTTTATAAACTGATGATTTGTTTTAAAGAGATAGATGCGTTTTTCCTCGATATGATGAGTATTGTCCACCATGATGTTTTCTCGGTTCTGAGATGGTTTTCGAGACCCGATTCGAGGAGATGGATGAACCGTTTGCGGGTACATGGTGGACCCGGTATGGTACCCCGGGGAAAGAAGCTCGAGTTGTAGACGATGAGCACGGTAGAAGAAGAATGCCTACCGGTGATTGTTTGGCACGGCGGATATCCGGAGGATACCGTTCGTGGTCGTGTGATTGATGATATGGGCCGATCCGGACTGACGGAGGCTAAGGTATTGGGATATTGAGATATTGAGATTTGAGACACGAAGATATTGAGATTTGATGATACAGGCCAGTCCGGATAGCCGGAGCCTGAGATATTAAGATATTGAGATTCATGTTTTGTGTCGATGCTTGACACTGATTTCTCTGTTGATTTCATTGATGATATTCGATTTATATACATACAGGAATCTCATTAAATAAAGAAAACAGTTGTCTCACTCATGATGTATTTTGTTTCCATTCGTAATGCATTCATACATCATATATCTGATATGTTGCTATCTGAGGCACTGACATGAGCACGTAGTATTGCACTTATATGTAGATGGATCAGGATATTATTTGAGGATATTACTTGATATGACCTAGGATGCGTCATACATGCGATTTCTGCTCTGTGATGTTTTCTACTCGCGAGTTAGGAACTCACCCCCGTTGTACCACAGTTCCTTGCAGGTTTTGCTGTACAGGTTTCGTTACGGCTTTGCTGGCACATTGTTCCTTCCGGGTGATTACTTTGGTAAGTGGGTTCACTTGCATCGTAACCACCATTGTATATTTGTTATTTCAGTTGTATTTAGTAAAACTCCATCAACCAGACTTGTTTATTTGATAGAACTAGAAGACCAGTGTATATTCTTTCGACCATAAAGTCGCGCTTGTATTATTATAGTTTTCTGCTGGATATGGGCTTTCTTTTAAGTTTTGATCCTCTCCTTTCGGCGTTGTATATTATATTGCTTGCGTGGTTATGACCGTCAATTGACGAAGAGCTAGCTCCCGCTTGGGGATGCCTTTATTCATTATATATGCTTTATCAGGTTTGTACCCGTTTGGGGTCAGTTTTTACAAAGGAAACTCTGCCAAAATTTTTAGAAAAGACTTGAGATTTTAAAAATGGATACTTCGGCTTATGATTGTTAAACTTCTTACTCTAAAATTGGTTTTTCCTTCACTCCATTGCTTTAATTGGTTTTGATTTCTGGGTTTTGGCTTACTTAGATTACGTACGCCTCAAGACGTTTCATAATTTAAGTGCCGATCATGTTCCGTATTTTTCGGGTCGTAACACAACCCGGCAAAGACGGCAGTCCACATGTCGGACGCTCGCCGCGCAATTACAAATGTACAAATGAATATAAATTGTTTTCTAACATTGTACCACATGCTATCCACCATGACAATCCAACCACAATCTCAGCACAATCACAGAAACATCAACGTGAATGTCACGTTCGCAAATTCGTCTAACAGATCATATAGCAATTATACTGATTTACCGATCAAATGACATTCACGGTCGCAGATGGTAAACTAAGTACTAATAACAAAATACGTATTTTAAAATCTCGATCGACTAAACTTTTCCAAGTGAGCCCCAAGTTCTAATCCAGTACTGAAACAAATTTAGGCCCGAAATATAAACATTCCAGAAACCATAATTCCAAACAAAAGAACCCCAGAAGAAATATTGAGCACAGAAGCCCCAATACCGCTGCGGAACCGCGGCCAATATGTGATTTGTGCGGCGGTTCCACGGTGTGTTAGAGGGATCATGGGCCTAAATTTCTTGAGGGTTCTTAAAAAAGCCTGCACGATTTTCTGAGACAATAAAATTGATTTTTTGACCACTTTTAAAATTCGACAGAAACTATAAAAAATGGAATTTTGGTTTCGAAAAATTCGGTCGATCGATATTCTAAACACGTTGAAACTAGCTAGTATAGGTTTTATGGCTTGGCTCTGATACCATGAAGGGTTACACTAGCGCCGTGGCCAAATGCGGAACAAAAATTTTATAGCGATACAAAGCATGGCGTTAGAATAAACCAAAACCAGATCGTCAACCATAAACCTGTTGGATATAGTGCCCTCAAAGTCAATTATTAGATCGCAGGCACGTGATTGCAATGATTGAGGAAGGACCTATGCCGGTAGGACAGACTTACTCAAGATGATAGTATGCTATCTGGTTTATCTTTATCATCATGTACAGCTTTAGGTGACCTTACAGATTACTATAACACATTGATAGAGCCCTTACGATTCTTGCTTAACTACCAGCAGCATGATGGCAATCATATACGTGAGAGTTGGATAGTCTATAAGCACATCCTTAAAGTGGTCCCTAGTCTGGGAGTTTTGAGACTGAGCATCGATACTCCATTAGTAGACTAGTGTATACAGTCGAGACCCCGACGAGGGGTGGTGGCCGGTCTCACAAGCTATTGGTGTCAGTTGGTTCACCTAAGATGTATACAGGTGCTCATTTGGTTATGAGTACACCACACAGGACTCGCCGGGAACATGCTAGTTGGTTTTATACCTAGCGTCAGATAGCAGTTCCCTGGTGACATGTGTACAGGTTAGTTCATCGACCTGAGATCGTCATTTGTCTCGTGTGAGTTCCCACTGTGCTTTTATTACTACCCTACCACAGCTCAAACGAGTCGTGCAAACAGATTTTTGTTGGGTACAGTCCCGAGCCATATGGAGGTAGTGAGCGGATCGGCAGAGGTTTTGTCTCTCCCGGTATTGGGGGTGAGATCGCGCTGTGTCTAGGAGAGCCATTACACGAAGTCCTTGGCCAAGGCATGAGATTTACTGGTAGGTATTCCAGTAGTATCTCAGGGTGTTCTGGGCTATACTCCGACACGACTTGTACCGCTTTTGGGGGTCTTACTTTTACCAACCTCCTAGGCCCGACATGCGATGCTCATAGACGAACGGACCGGACTGTACGGATATTGTCACTGACAGGCTCAATAGGGTGTCAGGATGAGTTCGCTCATCGACCTCCCTTTAGGTCAATACCTGGTAGCCCGTTACGTACAGCTAGTACCACTGACGTGCTAGTGGTTAAATCCATAGCCAAAGTATTGACGAGTCATTAGAGTCCCCCACAGATAGTTTCTCAAGCTTCGGGCGAAACGTTGTAGAGGCTGTATGATATATGGCAGGGTTCGATCATATACGTGCAGTCGTGCACGGATCATGATCGGACGGATCATACTAGTGGGCTTTGGTTTAAGCCGGATCCTAGTATTAGATTTGTTGGATTACTTTAGTCTCATCGCAATTGCATTCAGTCAGAATGCGGATGCAGGTATGTATATACAGGTGAGGGGTATCCTTGTGATCCGTCACGAGTTTACTTTAGTAGATGCCATTCTCTTTTTATTGATGCAAACATTTGGATTAATGTTTACAAATGGAAATAATGAGCTCAAAGTCATGATTAGGAGCATTAATTGTGACACATGCACAAGTGATGACTCATGGTCTCTTTATTTGTGCATATGTCACATTATTGTTTGATTTATGTGTTGAAATGATAAGAAGAGAGAAGGGGGCAGCCAAAGGTAAGGGGGTTAGCTCTTGTATTACTATTCTTGCTCTCATTTTATCATTCCAACACAAAAGAAACAGAAAGCTCTTCTTCTTCCTCTTCTTTCTTGAGCTCACTATCTCCATTAATGGCATCCACTTCAACCACCATCCATACACTCTCATGCGTTAAGAATCAATGGATGCTTGAGACAAAGTTATCACACACATTCTCTACCTCACCTTGGACATGTCGGCTAGCAAATTTCCTGTTCGAGTTGTTTCGGATGAAGCGGGAGCCCGTAAAAAGACTCATTGATGTGGTGCCCTTCCGACGAGGTGATCGAAGATCGGTATAGCCACTCTCACTTCTTAGTAGTTAGCTAGTTTAGTGTTAATGGTTCGATCCGGGTTTAAAGTCAGCGTTAGCGCCAGTTTCAAGTTTATGAAAAGTTTTTGTTTCCGCATTTTGGCCTCGGATCGACGGCCAGGGCGCTGCCGTAGACTTACATGGTATTAGAGCCACGCCATTAACCTTTACTAGCTTGTTCTAACGCGTTTAAAATATCGATCTATCGAAATTTCCGAATCGTATTTTCATTTCAGTGTGCTTGCTGTCGATTTTCAAAGTTGGTCAAAAAATTATTTTAGGCATCTTAAAAATACATGAAGGCATAACTAAAGCTACAGAAAAAGTTTGGAGACCTAACTCCAAAATTACACCGCAGAACCGCCGTGAAATGTCGTATTTGGCGGCCCTTCCACGGCCCTTTTTGGGCAACAGTAACCCAAATTTTTTATGAGGGTTTAGTTCATGGAAATATGATTTTTGTGATATATAGTTTTGGCCCAGATTATTTTGAGTGCTGAAATTGTACTTGGGGCCCACTTCGGGAAGTTTTGTCGATCGGAATTTTAAATACGTTAGTTTACAGTACTTACATTATATCTGCGACCGTGAATGTCATTCGAGCGGTAAATCTTGTCTAGTTGCTATAGCTCTTTTAGACGGATTTGCGAACGTGACATTCACGTTGATGTTCTGTGTTGTGCTGTGATGTTGCGGATTTGTCGTGGTGGATAGCTTGGTGCAATGTTAGTACAGTTTGGTATTATTTGTATATTTGATATTGCGGGGCGAGCGTCCGACATGTGGACTGCCGTCATTGCTTGTTTGTATATTATTCTTTTGGGGCACGACCGGGTTAAGGTCGATGTACCCGTTGTACATATTTTATTTTCTGTACTAGGATTACCCCACGGTGGAGTGCACGGATAACCGGGTTCTAGAGGGCAACGAGCCCGCATCTAATTGCTTTGAGACGGAGGGGGCTTTACTCTAGAATTGGCGGGCTATTCACCGCACTCGTAGGGGGTATAGGTTGACCCAAGGAGGGTGCTCAAGTTACCGGATTCCGTGAAGTGCTGGGTGGTCCATTCACTTTGTTGAAGGGGGCTGCCTCGCTTCAGGTTTTGGCGGGTAACTTGCCACCCCCATAGGGGTCTAGGATTTCATTGCACATGCTATCCACACGACCAGGGGAACGTCGGGTTTCACATGCAGCTCAAAGGAAACCCGGGGATCCCAGATTATCTGTATTGTTCTGTGATGCTTATTACTTTTCTGTGATGTTGCATTTTATCACGCCTTGAGCGATTATTATATATTGATATATAAACTAGTAGATGTTGTATATGTTTTACTTCCGCGCTAGTCCAGTCTCCGCTCTGTCGTTAGTTAAGTAACCTAACGGGTGATGACGGGACCCAGTGGCGAATGTGTATGGCATATACGTACATCATATTTTTGTTCTTTATTGGTGTGATCAATTGATGGGACTGCATTGATTCGGATCAATGCAAGCTAAACAAACCTGTTTGATGTTGTTGGATTAATTTTTCAAAAAGCTGTTATTACAAGGATGTTCTCTTTTGTTTTGCACAGTGGTATTCGGTTATGAATATCCAGGACCTCAGTCGACGAGGCAAGGGCCAAGATCCCTTCACCGGGAGTGACCCCTTGGACAAAAGTTTGCGTCAGGGTAATAACTTCACTATAGTCGATTACTTTTTGCTTTGCATCACGGTATTCAGTTGGAATATCCTGCACCTCATTCTACGGGGAAAGAGCCGAGATCCCTTCACCGGGAGTGACCTCTTTAGCAATGGTTTTCGCCACTATATTTATAAAAAGCTATCTGGTTCCTTCAACGATATCAAGTTCATTACTTTAAAGGTTTTTCGCCAAAAAACCATTCGTAGCCCTCCGACATTTCCAACAAGTGGTACTTAGTATTCGTGCTGCGTTTGTTGACTCCGTCAAGGCGTAGTGTACGGTAACTAAGTGGTGCTTGTTTGTAGCATGGATATACGATTGGTTAGGACAGTCGTGCGGCCTTGTTGACTCCGTAAAGGGCATGTACGGGTGGGTTTAATGCAATCAAGATAATGACGAGTTGAACTTGACTAGGACTCTTTGATTTGTTGACTCCGTCAAGGTCACTTGGGTCCAAGAGGTAAAAACACACATCGGGAGTTTCTAAAGAAATAGAAACTTGCCAAGTATGCGCAAACCTTCTGGAGTGTGATAACGTGAGTGGATTCCATCACGTTATCATGCAATGATAGTTGGATCCCGATTCCCACTGATGAGTTGGTTTACTCCTCGGGTGATCCCAACTAATTCTCCTTTCAGGTTTGGAGGAGAATTTGAGGATACAGTGGGAGGTTTCCTGATTAGATAAATTGATAACCATTCTGATCTAGGTTAGAGTGCACGCAGAGTGTTTCTTTTCTCTCTCTCTCTCTCTCTCTCTCTCTCTCTCTCTCTCTTTGGCTGCGACCATGGCCCGGCCCTAGACTATGACTCGGTGACCAAGTTGACCGAACCTTCTTAAAACACTGGCTTTTGGATTGTCAGAGTTGCATACCTCATTGCCACTCCTACTTTTACCCTTTTCTCCAGAACACCCCGTATTACTACGAACATCCACTTCCATTGGATAAAACCATCGTATGGTTATATACGAACTCGAAGGAACTTGTTCCAGATTCGAGGATGGTTCCGGTTCTGGAGAAAATGAATAGGACTATTCAGTTGTCTTTTTCCTTTTACCTTCTCTCAGGTTGCGAGTGCTCTTTGGATTAGGACGGTACACCTATTACGCTAATTGGATAGTCTTCATCCATACCATAGGCAGGTGCCGAATGGTAGGGAATGAAGAAAACTATTTAGCCTAAAAGGTGTACAGAAGGTATTAAGTAAAGACAAATAAAGGGATTAGAAAGAGGCCAAAGTAAATTGCGACAGCTATCATTCACGACCAAACCAAGTATTTCATCGACATTCCTACTTCACCTTTGTATTTCTCCAGAGCACCCCGTATCACTACGAAGATCTACAGTTATTTGGATAATCCATCGTATGGTTATATACGAACTCGAAGGAACTTGTTCCAGTTCGGGGATGGAATCTGGTTCAGAAGAAATAAGAATAAGGTTTATTCAATTGTCTTTTATCTTTACCTTCTCTCGCGTTGTGAGTGCTCCTAGAATTAGGAAAGTACACCCATTATTCTTATTGGATAGTCTTCTTCCAAACCATAGGCTGGTGCCGAACGGTAGGGAAGGAAGAAAACCATTTGGCCTAAAGGTAGTGTACAGAAGATAATGACTAAAGACATATAAATGGATTTGGAGAGATGGAAAAGAAATATACGGTTACAGTTGTGAATCTGATAATGGAAGAGGCATTGCTAGGAATACCCGGATACCCCTTCGAAACATTTACATGTTTCAGTTTCACTATGTATTGTTGAAAGAAAACCGATTTCCCTATTAGACCCTTGCTCCAGAGTATGTATTTACCAGGTATGATTCTCACATCTTTATGGTTTTACAGATGATGAGTAGGAGTAAGTTATTGGGAATTAGGTGATCATCCTCATTATATCGGGATTCATTGTAATTGGTGATATTTGAGGATATCGCCTGGGTTTTTGCCGGACGGCAAATATTTGGTTTTGAATATCCGTTGTTATGCACCAATTTCAAACTGATATATATATACGTTTATTTTTATAAAGTGAGATATAACTTTTTGAAATTACGTCCATGACATTTACCTATATCAGTTGATGGTTAGGTAAGGAGCATTGAACAGCGGTGTAATTCTTCATAACCATAGTACAGTTTTCAACCTACGACGCATAGGGTTTGAGTTATTCAACTCAGCGGACTTATACAAAGTATTGTATGTTGTCCAGTGTCCATTAGGATAGAGGGGTTGGTCCTCGTACTATATTTTGTTTACTTGTGACTTCTCTAGTTTTTAGACAAGCGTTTTGTAGAAATGCAAGGTTTAAGTTTTGAGAAGTTATAGGTATAAGAATAAAGTAGAGAACCAGGTGTTGCAAGTATCAGGATTCTTAAAGATGATTGAAGATGTAGATACTTGTATTCGTTATTCAGTTGATAGTAATGGTTTTTAGAAACTTGTTTCTCTTTCAGGTTACTCATATCTGGATGCATTCCTAAGTTGAGTAACGCTGATCGGCCTCCTTCCATTTAGTTTACATGCACTGGAGACAGCTGCATGATTTGAATCTGGTTCCGATTAAATCAGTGCCTCTGTTTCTATATTGGATATAGAACGGTTCATATCTTAACGATGTTAAGGTATGGGGAGTTGTCCGGCTTATGCTTAAAACCAGACTCTGGATAACTCAAGGCACGTTTCTGTAATGGCTGTTTGTGGGTTGACCCGGGCTATGAAGAGGGTTAACTTTCTACCATCTAGAAGATCAATGGTGATATTGTTCTTGACTCGCCACAGTTTTAGTAAAATGGACTTTTTTCAGAAAACAGTTAGTGGGAGTATGGTAGAACTGGAAGTGATTCTAGAACCGCAAACGATTACTGAAAATTTAATAGGACCTAAAGATTCAATCTGGATTGACATTCCATTGGCCACTCCGTAGATATGGTGGGTAACCTCAAGCACTCGAGAGGTACTTCGATATGCTTAAAGACAGTGACAGGGAGGTTCTTGTTTACACAGACTTGACACTACTGTTGTTCCAGACTATGAGACCCGGCAAGAGGATGAGTATAGCGTCGTTCTGAACTGGCTTTAGAAGTGCACGTGTATATTATTCTGCCAAAGGGTTGTCGTAGTCAGTGGGAGCAGCGGAAGCATAGTGGACAAGTGGCTTATGTCTATTTATAGAATAAAGCAGATATAGCAGAGATAGATCATCTATGTCTGATGTGATAGTCATAGGTTTGACTTCATCAGAATAGGGGATGGATCTGTTAAGAAGGTAGTAGGGTGTGATGTCCTGATATTTGGATGACATACACAGAGTAGGAAGTGATATTCCTATATTACGATCGGTTATACTTTGGTTGTCACACAGTGGTTTCTCCACAAAGGACTTGGATATAATATCAGACATTCTAGTTACTAGATCTATGGTTTTAGATCTAGATTTGGGTTGTTTCCCAATCTAGGTACTTAGACAGCATTCTACAGGTGTTTTAGAATGGATGACTCCTGGCACGGCAGTATACCTGCAGGTGATGGAGTCACCCTCTCTAAAGGTGTCTAACAGACTAAAGGGGAGAGAGATGTGCATGATTGACATATCACTCGCTTAGGCAATTGAGTCAATCACGAGATGTCAAGTACCACACCAGGTGTTGTTTTTGCACTAGCTGCAATAAGTTGATATTAATCCAATCCTGGAGAAACATTCGGAAGCAGTTTTAGAACATAAGTGGATGTTCTAGGGATATGATAACGACAGCCTCCTTCGGGAGACGGTTATCATTCCAGGCTTCCAAGGTGACCTGGATGATAGTATGACTGTAAGAGTTATATGTTTCCCTCTGACGAGGGGCAGTAGTTTGGACAGGTGGTCCAAGCGGATACTGAGGGAGGCATGGCGCAAGATACTGATTAGATTCAATTGACGATACAGTCTAAGAAGTTTGGATTTGGAGTTCATTTATGAACTAGGTCCCATCAGATATCCAGACATATTCCAAGATAAGTATTTCTCATTTCGGGAGATGGCTTTCTCCGCGAACTTGAGATTAAGAGAGACATAGAAAGAAACATTAGAGCGGATCCACTCACTGAGGTTATTCCTCGAACACAATAGTTTCACAAACGGGCTTTGTAAGACTGATCAGTAGAGGAGTTGGGTGTTCAATATTACACGGGCTGTGAGTATGCGACATCGCAATAATTAGCCTTGAGTGCAAGTGGGAGATTGTTGGATATAGTGCCCTCAAACTCAATTATTAGATCGCAGGCACGTGATTGCAATGATTGAGGGAGGACCTATGCCGGTTGGACAGTCTTACTCAAGATGATAGTATGCTATCTGGTTTATCTTTATCATCGTGTACAGCTTTAGGTGATCTTACAGATCACTATTACACATTGATAGAGCCCTTAGGATTCTTGCTTGACTACCAGTAGTATGATGGCGATCATATACGTAAGAGTTGGATAGTCTATAAGCACATCCTTAAAGTGGTCCCTAATCATGGGAGTTTCGAGACTGGGCATCGATACTCCATTAGTAGACTAGTGTATACAGTCGAGACCCCGACGAGGGGCGGTGGCCGGTCTCACAAGCCATTGGTGTCAGTTGGTTCACCTAAGATGTATACAGGTGCTCATTTGGTTATGAGTACACCGGACAGGACTCGCCGGGAACATGCTTGTTGGTTTTATACCTAGCGTCAGATAGCAGTATCCTGGTGACATGTGTACAGGTAAGTTCATCGACCTGAGATCGTCATTTGTCTCGTGTGAGTTCCCACTGTGCTTTGATTACTACCCTACCACGGCTCAAAGGAGTCCTGCAAACAGGTTTTAGTTGGGTACGGTCCGGAGCCACATGGAGGCAGTGAGCGGATCGGCAGGGGTTTCGTCTCTCCCGGTATTGGGGGTGAGATCACGCTGTATCTAGGAGAGCCATTACACGAAGTCCTTGGCCAAGGCACGAGATTTACTGGTAGGTATTCCAGTAGTATCTCAGGGTGTTCTGAGCAATACTCTGACACGACTTGTACCGCTTTTGGGGGTCTGACTTTTACCAACCCCTAGGCCCGACATGCGATGCTCATAGACGAACGGACCGGACTGTACGGATATTGTCACTGACAGGCTCAGTAGGGTGTCAGGATGAGTTCGCTCGTCGACCCCCCTTTTGGTCAATACCTGGTAGCCCGTTACATACAGCTAGTACCACTGACGTGCTAGTGGTTAAATCCACAGCCAAAGTATTGACGAGTCTTTAGAGTCCCCCACAGACAGTTTCTCAAGCTTCGGGCGAAACGTTGTAGAGGCCGTATGATATATGGCAGGATTCGATCATTTACGTGCAGTCGTGCATGGATCATGATCGGACGGATCATACTAGTGGGCTTTGGTTTAAGCCGGATGCTAGTATTGGATTTGTTGGATTACTTTAGTCTCATCGCATTTGCATTCAGTCGGAATGCGGATGCAGGTATGTATATACAGGTGAGGGGTATCCTTATGATCCGTCACGAGTTTACTTTAGTAGATGCCATTCTCTTTTTATTGTTGCAAACATTTGGATTAATGTTTACAAATGGAAATAATGAGCTCAAAGTCATGATTAGAAGCTTTAATTGTGGCACATGCACAAGTGATGACTCATGGTTTCTTTATTTGTGCATATGTCACATTATTGTTTGATTTATGTGTTTAAATGATAAGAGGAGAGAGGGAGGGAAGCCAAAGGTAGGGGGGTTAGCTCTTGTATTACTATTCTTGCTCTCATTTTATCATTCCAACACAAAAGAAAAAGAAAGCTCTTCTTCTTCCTCTTCTTTCTTGAGCTCACTATCTCCATTAATGGCATCCACTTCAACCTCCATCCATACACTCTCATGCGTTGAGAATCAATGGATGCTTGAGACAAAGTTATCACACACATTCTCTACCTCACCTTAGACATAGAAAACTTCACGTTCGAGTTGCTTCGGATGAAGCGGGAGCCCGTAAAAAGACTCATTGATGTGGTGCCCTTCCGACGAGGAGACCGGAGATCGGTATAGCCACTCTCACTTCTTAGTAGTTAGATAGTTTAGCTTTAATGGTTTGATCCGGGTTTAAAGTCTGCGTTAGCGCCAGTTTCAAGTTTATGAAAAGTTTTTGTTTCCGCATTTTGGCCTCGGATCGACGGCCGAGGCGCTACCATAGACTTACAAAATCTAACTAGCAAATGAAGGTTCTATCTACTATGATAGAATATATACCTAAAGAAAACAAGTCCTTCAGGTCTTCGATCCTCTCCTTAAGCTCCTCGATGGATGTATGGATCGTGCTTGAATTTCGCCCTCCTTATGTCAATGATGATCCACCTCGAGAGATCCAACCTAGAGCTTAACCTCCAAGATGAGGCAACTAGAACACTTTGGTTATTAGACTAAGTGATCTAGAGTGAGAAGAGAGTGGTTTTGGTGGCTTGGTTTTAATGGCCCTTGATTTTCAACTCATGAAACACTAGGGCTTGAGAGAGAGGAAGAAAGAGAGAAAGCTATGAGAGAGAGTGTCACCTTGATCATATGAAGAGTGAGCTCTCATATGAGAGGAAAAAGAATAATAATTTTAATTAGGATAATTGTGATGGTTCATTTGATTTGACCATTATCATGTCATAATTAATGCTAAGAAAAATATCTCATGCTCAACAAAAATATCTAAGTCAACTATAGTTAACAAGTCAAATGGTCAAACCAATTAACCATGACATAATTAACACTAATAAAATTAGTAAACAATTTCCTCCATCTCATTATGGTTTTAATCAAGTCAATAGTCAAAACCCTAATGAGGTGTCTCCTTCTCTGCCTCTGTCAACTGTATATACATACCTGCATCCGTGTTCCGAGGAACACGAATACAATGAGACTTAACCAATCCAAAATCAAATACTAGGATCCGGATTAAACCAAAGCCCGCTAGTATCAACTGCCCGAACACTAAACGCGCACTAGTGCGCGTATGTGATCGAACCCTGTCGTAAAACCATACGACCTCTACTCGTTTCGCCCAAAGCTGGGAAACCCTCTGTGTGGGACTCTAAAGACTCGACAGTACTATGGCAGTGGGTTTAAACACAAGCACGTCTGCGGCACTAGCTGTACATAACGGCTACCCAGGTACCTGTCGAAAAGGAAGGCCGACGAGCAAACTCGTCCGAACTCCTTCTGAGCCTATCCGTGACAATATCCGTACAATCCGGTCTCTTCATCAAAGAGTATCACATAAAGGGTCTAGGGGTGGTGAACGTCAGACCCTAATAACCTGATAAGTCGTGCCGATGTGGCTCAAGACCAATCCGGGAGACTACTGATCAACCTATCAGTAAATCCCAACTGCCTTGGACAAGGTCTTATGGTCCTGACCAATCGATCATTGTGCGATATCAACTCCCAATACCAGGAGAGACGAATCCCCAAAAATTGCTCACTACCTCCATGTGGCTCGAGACTGAACCCAACAAAAACCTGTTTGCACGACTCAGTAGAGCCGTGGTAGGGTAGTGATCAAAGCTCAGTGGGAACTCACAAGAGACAAATGCCGATCTCAGGTCCAAAGACTAACCTGTACACATGTCACCTGAGAACTTCCATCTGACGATAGGTATAGTACCATCTGGAAGTTCTCGGCGAGTCCATCCAGTGTACTCACACCCAGTGAACACCTGTATACGACCTTGGGTGCATCAGACCAATAGCTACGGGACCAACCATTCCCCGACGAGGCTAGAAACGTATACACTAGTCTACTCTGGAGTATCAATGCCCAGTCTCGATACTCACGCGACTATGGACCATTTAAGGATGTGCGTATGAACTACCCTGCTCCCACAAGTATGATCGCCATCACAACGCAGGTAGTCAAGCAAGATCCTATGGGCTTTATCAACATGTAACCGCAATATGTAATAACGAGTATGACTTATGCCATGTTAAGATAAAGACAAACCATAATAGTATAGTACCTATCAAGTCTTTATCAATATGTGCAAGCTAGATATAACAACAATAGAAATAAATACACATATCCTGACAAAAACAAGTCAAATAATATACTATAAAACTGAGCAAGATTGTCCTGTACATACATATCCCTATCATCCATATGTATACATATACAATACTGGCCTCTAGGGCATATATATCCAACATAGAGTACATGATTGTATATTACATATGGATACTTGGGATATATATGTACAGGACAGTCTTTGCTTGATATGATAGTATGCTATCTGGTTTGTCTTTGCCTCTACATGTGTATATGTTCTATTTATATTACGTATCTCGAATACAAGTTGGTAAAGCCTGTAGGATCTTTGCTTGACTACTAAAGTTTTGATGTTGATCACACTCGTGGGGTCTAGATAGTCTACAAGTATATCCTTAAATTGTCCCTAGTCGTTGAAGTTTCGAGACAGGACATCAATACTCCGGAGTTGTTACGACCCGAAAAGTACGGAATATGACGGCACTTAAATTACGAAACGTCTCGAGGCGTACGTAATCTAAGTAAGCCAAAACCCAGAAATCAAAACCAATTAAAGCGGTAGAGTGAAGGAAAAACCAATTTTAAAGCAAGAAGTTTAATCAACAAAAGCCGAAGTATGCATGTTTAAAATCTTAAGTCTTTTCTGAAAATTTCGGCAGAGTTTCCTTTGTAATTACTGGCCCCAAACGGGATACAACATGAATAGTATACGAAATGAAAAAGAAGGCATCCCCAAGCGGGAGCTAGCTCTTTGTCAATCGACAGTCACAACCACGCAAGCAATATAATATACAACGCCGAAGGGCGAGAATCCGAACTCAAAAGAAACTCAAAATCAACCTGAAAACCATAATAATACAACGCGCGACTCTAAAGTCGAAATAACAACAACTGGTTTTCTAAAAATAATATACAAGTCTGGTTGATGGAGTTTTACTAGATACAACTGAAATAACAAATACACAATGGTAGTCCTGATGCAAAAGAAACCACCTACCAAGGCAATCACCCAGAAGGAACAATGTGCCAGCAAAGCCGCAACGAAACCTGTACGGCAAAACCTGCAAGGAACTGTGGCACAACGGGGGTGAGTTGCCAAGAGTTGCCAACTCATGAGTAGAAACATCTACGAGTAGAAATCGCATGCAAGACGCTATACTAGGTCATATCAAATAATATCCTCAATAAATATCCTGATACATCTACATATAAGTGCGATACCACGTGCTCGTGTCCGTGCCTCAGATAGCCACATATCAGATATATGATGTATGAATGGATTACTAATGGAAACTGAATACATCATGAATAAGACAACTGTTTTCTTTATTTATGAGATTTCTATATGTATATCAATCGAGTAACATAAATGAAATCAACAGAGAATCAGTGTCAAGCATCGACACAAAACATAAATCTCAGTATCTCAATATCAAATCTCAATATCTCTGTATCTCAAATCTCAATGTCTCAATATCTCAAACTCAATATCTCAATATCTCAGGCTCCCTCTATCTGGATCGGCCCATATCATCTAATCACACGACCACGGTCGGTATCCTCCGGATATCCGCCGCGCCAAACAATCACCGGTAGGCAGTCTGCCCCTGCCGGGTTCATCGTCTACAACTCGAGCTTCTTGCCCCAGGGTACCTTACCGGGTCCACCATGTACCCGAGACGGTTCATCCGGCTCCTCGAATCGGGTCTCGAAATCCAACAGCAATCATGAAACTCATGGTGCACGACTCATACATCACGAGAAAACCGCAACTTGCATTTTAAAAAGAGGGAGAGAGAGAGAGAAGTTTATATATATTCTTGCGGTTTTCCCCCAAATCCCGAAATCTCATGAAAATCCGAAATCCAAAATCATGTGTAAGTAACAGTGAATATCGGCAAAAAATCCCAAAATACTGCATAACCAATGAATAATAAATATGCAAGAAGTGTCAAAATAATGAATACAATGTCTAAACTAGCACAGTAATGATAAGTCGAGACTATCAGCTAACAGGCGATATCAATCAATTAATATTCTCTAAAGTGTACGTGACATGGCAATTACCGATGATGATGTGTGTGAGCCGGCAGGTAAGTGTATGTGGAACATACGCATCATCGATAATGGTGTTGGTGTCTTGACAACGTAATTTCAATATTAACATATGAAAACACAATATAAACATGCGATGCGATGCGAACAGTAATAATGTGCGGGAGCTGTGTATACAACATAACAATAAATAATGTGCATTTAAATAAACGAGTCAACAGGTAACTACAGGTCTAAACTAACAAAATAATCAACAGGTAAGGAAACCACCTAAATCTGAGTCGATACATATAGTATATAATAGTCGGTGATCCCGCCTCAATAGTATCCCAAACGATACCCTATATAATATGACATCCTCGAGTTAAGAGTGCGGATCTATCATCAATATATAGCTAGTACGGTAAATCCTTCGTACGGCCTCCAAATTCTGGGTACGGGTCAAATATCACCTTTATCTCATTATTCGTCTAGTATCCTTCTCATCATATATCATGATCGGGGGGGTACTGATCTAAGTCTAGTACATACTGATACCATCAATAAATGTATATGCGTGTGTCTGAAACACATCGCCTAAAGATCCACTATAACATCATGTCGTACCTCCTAATACGAACCAAATCACATCACCGATCTCATGGCACCATGCCAAATCTCATCGACTCATCTCCAAATACCATATACTATCCTCAATCATCCGCGTATACGTATATGTATTTATATATATATATATATATATATAAACCCACACATCCACATCTATCTATATACATATAACATATACACCCAAACCCATATCCCGTGCGTGCATGTGTATGTGTAACAACCTTACTCTAGGTTTCGTGACTATGAAACTATCTAAATCATTTTCCTCAAATCTAGCTAACACTAACTCATAATCTTCTAACCTTTTCTTGCTAAGTGTTCAATCTCTCTATAACATATAAATGCATATCTATATCATATCACATCATTACTTACGACTTTGCAAGGGTGCTATACGCCATCCACCCGACTTCCCCCGTAGATATATATCTACTCACCTGATCTTCGTTTGCCAATGCCGACGTCGCCACGCGCTTGCTCGTTGTCTCGAAGTCCTCGTGGGGGTACCTACATATCATATATAGCATCGTAAACAAAATCACGCACGAAAACCAAAATGTCGCACGAATCACCCATAGGTCAAAACCTATGGTCTACTCATGCAAAAAGACCAAATAACCCTCGATATCGGCGTACAAATGTCGATTGATCGAGAAAAACCCAAACGTACCATTCATGGTCTCAACACACACTAAATATATATATATGAAATAGGGTTTAAATCATCAAAACTTCAAATTCGCTTTAAAAGCTATTATTCCGAAACTCTAGTAAGCAACAATTGCCAATTTAGTTCAAATCTAGTTGTTTTAACAATTCTAGCGGCTACAATGCTCACTAAATATCTTGATTAGGTCACATAAACATTTACTAGATTTTATCACACAAATTTGTATCAAACCAACATTTTTAGTTCGCAAATTAATCCAATTTTAACCATTACGAATCAACAATACATAAATCCACAACTAGACTAAGTTTTGCCTAACCTAAAGCATTAAACTACACATTATATTGTTAATGATGTGTTAAAAACCCTAACCATATTTTAATCTCACCTATATATGTATTTCATAAAAACCTAGTTTGCATAAAATCTCAATTTGGACTTTTTAGATGCAACAATTTACAAATAAGCAACAAGATTAAGTTTTCTATGTCTTAGCATGTTAACTACACCATGTAATCATAAACATTTTATAAAAACCCTAATTTTATTTAAAAACCCTAAATCTTGAATTTCCAAATTAACAACTAGCACCAAATTAACACTTAAATATGCTAGATTGAAGCAATTTAAACAACAATTTAAACATGGGTTGGGATTTATACCTCACAACCATGAGATCAACATGCAAACTAAGCCTCCAAAATTCCAACTTTTCTCCAAGATCCATACTAGATAGGCCAATGAGAAATGGGTAAAGGTTTAATTAAAGAGTTATTGAGGTTTTTGAGTGGATTTTGATGGATTTCTTAATGGAAAATGAAGTGGAGAAACATGGGGAGGGCTGCTGAAATTTCTGGCCGAGTAAGGGAGGATGGGGCTGCTGCTAGTGAGGAAAGGGAGAGAGAAAAAGTGTGAGTCCAAGTCAAGAGTCAACCCATACTTCACATTAGCACCCATACATCATTCTTTATTAAATCCCCTTTTTACCTTTTCTTTTATCAATGAAGTGGGGGGACATTTTGTGGATGGCTTCTGTGCTCGACCAGCACCAAGGGAGGGGGGAGGAAAGAGGTTGTGGGTGAGTATGGGTGAGGAAAAAAGATAAATACTATACCCCAATTTCCATTTAATTTATTTTCACCATTTAAGCCTTTTTCTTTGATATTTTCTAAAACCGTTTGATCATTTCATTTCATTTCAAAAACATTATTCTACATGGTAGTTTAATGTGTCGTGATGCACAAAACTTTTATCAACCCATTCCAATTCGTCATTATCCCTAATTAAATGTATTAGTGACGGCTTAAAATAATATTAAAATAATTAATTTCGGAAAAATTCAATAAACTATAAATTTTATAAGTGGCTCAATAAACACTAAATACTAGCAATTACATAGATAGAATATGTATATTTAATTTTATATTAAAAGTTATTTATATCTTGGTTTTTACGGAAAACACTCACTATTTTACCGATTCTCCGAAATTTCACCAAAACGATTTTCAAAACGTTACAATCTTCCCCCCTTAAAGAAATTCGGTCCCCGAATTTAAATTAAAAATCTCCCAAATACTAAAACATTTCAGCAAAACCATCAAGTCGTCGGGGCTCCGAAATCATAAAAACATAAAACATATCGTAGCGTATTGCATGCGCATGAAAAACAGATATATAAACCAAAATCAAAACTCTGTCAAGCATCCCGCAATCATCGGAGTTATGGTGAAGATACAATGTCTAGATCCAATACGAAAACCAACATGAGATACCTCAACTAGACATGTAAACATCTTTAAAACATCTGAAAGAAATGCATGCCAAACCCTTTTTAAGTTGTTGTGAGATGCGCATATCGCAGCATAAGTAGCGGACGTTTATTGTAAGAAAATAACCATATATATATATCCTTTGTTTAACATACACGTCCCGCCGTTTTGAAAACAATTTAGAAGGGTTTCCTTCGTAAAGGTTTCGTGTCGTCTCGGACACGTAGGTAAATACTGAGACTATAGCTCTTTTTTGGAAATCCCTTCGATAACTATCAATGCATGCAAAATATATTCAGGTACTGTCCTCTGACTAGTCCTACTCAGTCACTATGTCAAATAGTAAATATCATAAAAACATGCTGCTCAAATCAATCCCCAAAATATATAAGAATGCGCTCAAAATCAATCCCCAAAATATATATAAGAATGCCACGTGCGTCTGGTGCGCACGGAAATCGAAATCCATAAATGTGCCATACATGTGCACAGAACAAAATCTAAGTGCAACAGGTGTGCACGAAACACCTGTCGTAGGCAAAGGGTGTGCCTGACAGCAATATCAGGTGCATCTGACATGAACGAAGAATCTCGATTTAGTGCATCTGGTGTGCGCCCAAATCGCATCAAGCGCCTCAAGCATGCGCAAAATACAAATTTCGTGCATCCATCATGCACGAAATCAAATATCAAGCGCCGAACATGCGCAAAATCCAAATCAAATGCACAAAGTGCACGAAAACAGTATCGAATATCACAATCGAAATCGACGGTATACAACACATCTCAAATCCAAATCCAGTATACCGTGTTATATAATCTCATAACCCTATGCAACCGCGTGCACTAAATACGTATCAATGCACTGCATGCATATGTGAACTATACCGAGTGTGAAAACCAAATCGTGTGCATACCATATGCACAAAATCAACCCAACTGTATGAAATCTATGAAATCATAAACATATGCAGCCAAGGCACAAAACGATATCAAATGCGATAACTGTGCGCAAATCATAAATCAACACAATGGTGTATAAAGCATATCTCAAGTGTAATAACTTTGCACAAAAACAAATATCATGAAACTCAGTCATCAAAACTCAATCATGCGAATAGATCGCCCAAAATGCTGAAATCAAGTATGGCGGAATAGTCCCGCTCAAGCACATCCTCTAAAGATCTTTGGCCGACTTTCATGGTCACTCATAACATATCTCGTTGACGATGCCGAGCTTTGGCCTACTGGGTGTGCGTCATATGACCGTTCCTGGGTCCAGGTCTTCTCGTTTAGTATTTCCAGAAAGATCTTGTCGGGGTCTCTCCCAATCTCGTTTCTGCCGAGCTGCCCGGAAGTTATCATCTCTTACTAAATCTGTATCTTGTTCCGGAACGGCTGCATACTCGTCGCGACTCCTCCTGGAAGATATATTCATGTAAAACGCCTCTGCATGCGTATCACATCTCTGATGTCAGCCGAGTTGAACGTCATCTCGTCACGATCTCATACGAATCTCTTACTCCACTTTTCACTAATGTCGACTGATTCGGACTCGTCTCCTTATGGCTGCATGGACTGCGCTCCAAAGGCTATACTCGTATCTAGAGTCTCCCAAGCAATGTATCCCATCACATGATATCTGAATGATGTCAAACTTTTCGATCGATTCTTCGAGGTTCCATAATCTCCCAAGTGCTCAACATCTTGGGTACAGTTTAATAGTATCGAATATATGCCACAGCACCTATGGACCAACCGTAGAAGGGCAAACCCAAGCCTCACTAATGGCACCGCTAAACTGCCGCAAATCCTAAAGTTCACCGGCGTTCCATGGTCATTAAGTCGAGTTAGGATTTCATTCTTCTAGAGGGTCCGTAGAATTACTTACATTGTTTTCCGAATACTTTAAAATTGGACAATGGATTCCTGACATTCGATCGTCTATATCGACTCCAACGTATCAGCGTGAAGTCGTCTCTAGCTGGAATCAATCAACCTGATGACCTCGCATCGGGGTAGGCAATGAATCACAAGTCCAAGTCTTTCATCTTTGGTGACTAGCGATTCTTCTATCATATCTCGAAGTATAACTCGTGCGGCATTAGCTTCAAATACCTGGGGCGATATCTTTTCATTCGCCGAAATCACTGGCTCATTCGTCCGCACGCTGAACAGTGCCTCAATCATCAATAATAATCGGTGCATCTACGGTCATCACAATCTGGCTGGCCTCTATCAGTGGGTCAATCCTCATATGCTAATCTGCACGTCCGAGAAATCTCATAACAGCAATCCATCAAACGCGCATGGCCCAAAAACACAATAAAAAGACGCCTCTATGCAAACGTATGTCCCTGGAATCACGCCCTCGTCAGTCCTCATCCGTGACGAGCTTGTGCTGACCGCAACTCTAGCCGTAGCTCTCTCTGCCCGTGTAACCGTGGTAACAAAACAATAACTGGTACTGATGAGGATAGATCATAGGAATGAATATAATACTGTGCAAAGAAATGTACTGTAAGTCCACGGTAGCGCCCCGGCCGTCTACAGACGCCAAATGCGGAACAAAAACTTTTTAACTGGCGCTATCGTATACTTTCACCCGGATCTGCCATTATTGCTAAACTAACGAACTGTAAAGAGAGTAGAAAGGTTATAGCGAACGATCCGAGTCCTTCGTTCGTTAACCATCATCCCATGCACCGTTGCGGCTGCTCCGATCTCGTCGATCTCCGATCTGCTCGTCCAGGTGGCACCACGTCAACGATTCTTTAAACGGTCTCCCGCCTCTGACTCGAGGCAACTCGGTCGTCAAGTTTTCTAATAGAGACGACCCAGAATGATGTAGAGAATGAGTAGATTACTTTGTCTCACTTCGTCCAAAACCGTGGACGATCGGTTAATGAAGTTGCCAATCGAAATGAAATGAAATGAGAAATGAACTATGAAATTTCTATATATCCAAAACTTTAATATTTGCTTTCAACAACAATAATCTCTTCTCTCAAGTGAAGTGAGGAGGAGGAGAGAGGGCCGGCCGCATATAAGGAGGTGGGGGGGTAAGTGTAGGAGGAGGGAGGTGATCACAAGAACAAATATCATGTGTGAACACAAAGTGTGAACACAATAAATGCAACCAATGAAACATCAACACCATTCTAACCTAGTCACCTCTTCTAGAAACTTCTAGAACCTTCCACACTCATCTCAAGAAAAGATAAATCCGTCTTTAACCGAATGTTAAAAGACGGCTGATAGAAAACTGGAAACTGGCAACTTCCAAAAGTGATCCCGAAATGAATTTCAGGATAACCCCGTAACTGTATAAATATACCCGCATTTGTATTACGACCGAATATAAATGCAACTAAGACAAAGATATTATATCTACTCAATATAATACTCGGATCCGGCTTAAACCAAAGCCGACCAGTATCATCTGCCCGAAATCTGACACGTGCGTAAACGCACGTGCATTTTCCGAACCCTGCCATAAAACCATACGGCCTCAACAACGTTTCGCCCGAACTTGGGAAACTGTCTGTGGGGGAATCTAATGACTCATCAGTACCCTGGCAGTAGGTTTAACCACAAACCGTCAGCGGTACTAGCTATACATAACGGCTGCCCATGGACTGACCTCAAGGGAGGCCGATGAGAGAACTCATCCGGAAACCCTACTGAGCCTAACTGTGACAATGTATATACAGTCCGGTCCGTTCGTCTATGAGTATCGCATATCTGCCTAGGGGGCTAGTAACGTCAGACCCCCAATAGCAGTATAAGTCGTGTCGGAGTGTAGCCCAATAACACCCTGAGATACTACTGGAGTACCTACCAGTAAATCTCATGCCACGGCCGTGGGCTTTGTGTAATGGCTCTCCTAGACAAAGCACGATCTCACCCACAATACCGGGAGAGACGAATCCCCTGCCGATCCGCTCACGTGCATCCATATAGCTCGGGACTGTACCCAAAAGCTACATGTTTGCACGACTCCTTTGAGCCGTGGTAGGGTAGAAATCAAAGCACAGTGGGAACTCACACGAGACAAATGAGGACCTCAGGTCGATGAACTAACATGTACACATGTCACCAGGGAACTGCTATCTGACGATATGTATAATACCAACTAGCAGATTCCCGGCGAGTCCTGTCCGGTGTACTCATAACCCAATGAGCACCTGTATACATCTTATTTGATCCAACTGACACCAGTGGCTTGTGAGACCGGCCACCGCCCCTCGTCGGGGTCTCGACTATATACACTAGTCTACTCCGGAGTATCGATGCCCTGTCTCGAAACTCCCACGACTAGTGACCACAATTAAGGATATGCATATAAACTACCCAACTCTCACGTATATGATCGCCATCATACTGTTGGTAGTAAAGCAAGATCCTAAGGGCTCTATCAAAGTGTAATATGTAATCAGTCACCTGAACATGTACACGACTGATAAAGGCAAACCAGATAGCAAACTATCATCTCGAGTAAGAATGTCCTACCGGTATAGGTCCTCCGCAATCATTGGAATCACGTACCTGCGATCCAATAATTGACTTTGAGGGCACTATTGTAGGGTCCCTAGGCACCCTAGTGAGGTCTCACAAGGCATCGAACATGCCAATTTCAAAAATTCTAGGTGCCGAGAGACCCGACTACGGATCGTTTGCTAGAAAACTAGGCGAAAAAGCTAACTAGTTAACACTTAACTAAGAGATACGGAAATACAACCTTTGTAGATCCGGTCCTCCACCTCCACGGCTCCAATATGAGGTCCTCTCCGCTGTCCAAATCAAATCCGGGCTCTAGCGTCGGCTTCATCGGAGAACGAGCGGGCAAGGTCGTCGGCTTTGTGCCGAAGATGATCTACGTCGAGGCATCGCTAGATCAAGCTCCACCTTCACCAAACCATGATAACTTGTGAAGGAAACACACTCTACTACTTGGCAGGAGGTAGAGGATGAAGAAATAGAAAGTGGGTAGACTTTAGAATTGGATTTCTCACTCATATGCTCAATATGCCATTGATGAAGACAAGCTTCTTCATGAAGAAGAAGAAGAGCAAGAAGAAGATCAAAATTATGATAAGAATTAAAGAATAAATAAAAATCCATTCTTATCATAATTCTCACCATGGTTAGGTGTAGAGAATTAACTTGAGTTAATTGAATTGGTTAGGGTTAAGCATGAGACAAAATGGTGACTAAGTCAAAAGTTCATGAAGCTTCATGAAAGAAGACAAAAGAAAGCCACCATTCTATTTTATGCAATTTATTTTCCAAAAATAAAAACAAATGAATAAATGAATAATCAAATAAAGACCCTAACCATTTCTTTAACCAAGGTTTAATTCTTTACACAAAACCTAATTTGCATGTATCATCAAATATGATACAAACAAGTGCACAAAATCATATCGCATATGCAATGCGCACAACCGAGCGAGAAAATCCATTTAAAGTGAACCGATACTAGTTAATGCAAAGTAATATATCAAATATATAATTATGCATTAAATCATTAAATCAACACTTGATTTAACGATCCGGTCATGACGCACATAACCGACTGGTATCATTAGTAACATCTTATCGAATCAACACTTGATCCGATAACCCGGCTATATCGCATATAACCGATCAATGTCACATCGCGAGAATCGAATACAGTATCACATACTCGTATTATTCTCGGTCCCGCACATATCTCATATGCGCTCCTATTTCGTTTCGCTTGAGCCAGGAAACCTCTGTGTAGGACTCTAAAGACTCGTCAATACGCCGGTAGCAGGTGATGATCATATCAAACACCTACAAGCCGCAAGCGGTCTGCTAAACGTAACGGCCTCCCGGGTATTGAGCGATCTGAAGATCGACGAGCAAGCCCGCTCACACTCCAGTGAATCCAACCAGTAACACTACCGTACAGTCCGGTCTGATCGTCTGATATGTCGCATATCTTGCCTAGGGGTGGTAAACGTCAGACCCCAATAGCTCGATAAGTCATGTCGATATGAGGTCTATAACACTTCGAGAAACTACTGGTAACACTTACCAGTAAATCTCAGCAACCCTGGCCAGGGATTTCCTGTTATAGCCAATCGAACACAGCGCAACAGCAACTCCCTATACCGGGAGAGACGAATCCCCTCCTATCGCTCATTGCCTCCATGTGACTCGGGACTGTACCCAAAAACCACCGTTTTGCACGCCCTCTTGGACGTGGTAAGATGGAAATCAAAGCACAGTGGGAACCACACAAGACTCTATGACTATCTCGGGTCAACAGACTACTCTGTACCAGTGTCACCAGAGAACTGCCATCTGACGTGAGGTATAATACCATCTGGGAGTTCTCGGCGAGTCCGTCAAGTGTACCCAGTCTCTACTGAGCACCCGTATATCTCCTCTGATGTCAAACACCAATGGATATGGGATCATCCATCGCCCATCTGTATGGGTCGAGAAGGTATACGCTAGTCTACTCTGGTATATCGATGCCCCGTCTCGATATACCCATGACTAGGGACTGTGAAGGATGTACTTATGGACTACCATGTCCCCACTAGTATGATCCGCATCATAGTCCAGGTAGTCAAGCACACATCCTAAGGGCTTTACCAACAAGTAACAGAGAGACAATCAGTATACATGTTAAGGTAAAGTTCAACCAGATAGCATACTATCATGTCTAGCAAGAAAGTCCTCCCTATATACGTCCCAGCATCCACTACAATATACATCCTATGTACAGTAATGGCCTCTAGGGCATACATATAACTAACAATCTCCCACTTTCACTAGGGCCATCTGTAGCAGTGGTTGTAGTATCTCATACTCAACCATCCCATAAAAGTCTCTCTCTGGGAACGGGCCTTTGTGAGTGGATCCGCTGTGTTGTCCTCTGAGTCTACTCTCCTAACCTCGATCTCCCTGGAGATCAACCATCTCCATGATCAAGTGATACTGCCTTAGAATATGTCTGGATCACTGATGGGACCGGCGTTCCTTGGCATAAGCCACAACTCCATTGTCTCACAATGGTAGGAACGTAGTTCATCTCATGAACCAATATACACCCAAACAGCCTCTTCGGTAGTATCTTAAGTAGCGATGTATCCTGCCTTTATCGTCTAGTATGCCACGGTATCTAGCTTGGAACTCTTCCAACATACCGTCCCTTTACTGAGGGTAAAGACAATGCCTGCGACTGACATTCAGTCGTCTTTATCACCCTGGAACCCTTCCAGTGATTCTCCCCAGGATCGGTTGATACCATCTCACTACAACTAGTGAGTATCTAACATCCATTTAGATCTATCTCATAGATCCAAAATCCAGGATTTAGGAGGTATCACTTTGATCCTATATGGAGAATCATTGTGATAAGCGGAGATTGACCGAGCGTAGCATAGGAAACTCCTTCCCTATCAAGAGCATGACATCCACGTACTCTACGAGGATCACCACCATACTCCCTACTACCTTTTTGTATATACAAGGTTCATCTACCATTTTGATGATGTCAAACTCTTTGACTAATTCATCAAAACAGACGTTCCAACTCCGCGATGCCTGCTTTATCCTATAAAGCATCTTGTACACGTTTCCGCTGCTCCCACTGTTTACGAAGCCCTCTGGCTGTGTACTTACAGACGCTCTCTTCTAAAACATCATTTAGAAAAGCTGTCATGACACCCAACCGCCAGATATCGTAGTCATGGTATGTAGCCGTGGCAAGTAGGATCTGGATGGACTTAAGCATAGGCACTTGAAAAGGTTTCATCATAATCCACGCCTGGTCGATGACGAAAACCTTTAACAAGTCTAGCTTTGAAAGTCTCAACTTTTCCATGTACACCAAGTAATCTTCTCAAGATATACTTGCTCCTGATGGGGATTTAACCCTTCAGATATAGCAACCAAAGTCCATACTTTGTTGGTGTATAAGGATTCCATCTCAGATCGCTAAGCATCCAGCCATTCTTATAGAGTCTTACTCCTGATGGCCAGCTCGAAACTAGTTTGGGTCATCATCTCATGATGCATTCCTCGCTCCCACTGTCATAGAGAAACCGAAGTATCTCTCAGGTGGGTGAGGAACCCTACTAGATCGGCGGAGTGGCTGAGGTTCGTTGGCATCTACTGAATCCTTTGGTTGTACCAAATCATCTGCTGTATTTTGTATAGCTGGAACCTTTCCAGTTCTACATTACAGACTTTGCCTCGAGCTTGTCCGGATCATGCTTTTAGACATAGGCCGGACAACTCCAAATCTTAACTAACTTAAGACATGGGCTCTTCCCATTCCATATCACATATGAAGCGGTAGGCAACTGATTTGATTGAAACCCTATTCAATAGGTATGCAACTTCTCAAGTGCATAACCCCCTTAAGGAAAAAGGTAATTCAGTAGTACTCATCATAGAGCATACCATATCAAATAGGGTGTATCTGCTCCGCCCCGACATACCATCGTGCAATGGTGTATACAGAGGAGTAATGCTGAGAGAGAATCTCATTCTCCTTTAGAATAGTCTAGGAATTCCATGCACAAGTATTCTCCTCCCTGATCTCATCATAGGACATAATACTTATACCCGTATTCTGGTTCTCTACTTCTCGCTTATATTCTGTGAATATCTCAAAAGGTTCGGACTTGTGTTTCAACAGGAACATAGGTCTGAATCTAAAGAGATCATCAGAGAACGTAATGAAGTATAAAGAACCAGTCTTGGCATGTGTAGACAGGGGACCTACATACATCAACATGTATCATCCCAAGAGTTTACTAACTCTTTCTCTGTTACCAATAAACAGAGCTGTGGTCATCTTATCTTTGTGACATGACTGGCGAGTTTCACAAGATGTAAATTCAAACTGATTTAAATATGCATCTACATGTAACTTCAGCTAGTCGGGTCGCATTGATATGACGTAGTCTACAATGCCTCAAGAAGGATTCGTTCATTTCTGAACTCTTCCTCTTGTGTGTGTTCCATATACTAAGAACTGTAGTTTGATTTAGAACATCAATGCTTTTAGATAACGTGCCTGATCCGATCAACTTTTGATATAGGAAATGTTCAAAACATTATCCAACAATACAAAATTTTATCATTTCTTTACTAATAAAGAGATAGATACGATTTTGTATATCAAGTTCGGTATCTAATAACATTCGTTCAGAATCAATGTATTTGTAATACAGGGTGACAGTGACCAACAGACTTGGCTGCAACATTTGCCCCGTTTTCTGCCTCATGAAACTTATCACCCGTTCTCAGTTCTCTACCTATCTGTAGCCCTATGTAACAGATTACATATCTGGGATCCTGATCTGGTATCACATACCCAGGACGTAGAGGATACAGAGAAACAGTTCTTTGTAATGAACACACCCGAAGATGATGCATCAGCATGCACTCTCTTCGTTTGGGCGGCACGGGAATTCTGGTATTCCCCAATTTCCTGCTCGGTCTTATAACAATTATAAGTTGGAGCGGGACCAACGTTCCTCAGCTCAGTATAACAAGCGGGTTCGGTCAATACATCCGTATTATTATCTTGATTAAGGCGTGATATGGTCGCTACCTGGAGAGAGAGAGAGAAGAAAACACTCAGCGTGCGCTCTGTCAAGAATAGATTGGTTATTATTTTATCTAATCAGGATGGCTCCCACTGCTTTTTATCAAATCTTCCTTCAAACCCTAAAAGGAAAGACTAGCCGGGATTAATTACACACTACAAGTTCGCCAATCTTTCAGCCAGGCCAGTGTCGGTACTTTGAGGGAGGTGCCCCGTGCTTTCGCACGGACCTAATTAATGTAAACCTCGTTTTCCCAGAGGCGTAACCTCGTTAACACCTTTCTAGACACCTACTTGATCGGCTAATTATAATGAATAAAACTCTCCCAGGAGTAACTCTTACTCGCAGCGGGTATCGGGATCCAACTATCTCATAGAAGGTATGCAATCTTATTGTAAATCTCAACACTTGAAATTCCCGATAATATTTTGCCCCTAGCGTCCTATGACCTTGACGGAGGTCAATAAACCATAGGCTACTAGTCAAGTTCAACCCGTCATTTCTTAATCGAATTAAACCCACCCGCACGACCCTTGACGGAGGTCAACAAGGCCGCACGACTACCCTAACTCAATCTGCATCATATGCATAAACAGATAAATACTAGTTAGCTACCGCACACTACGCCTTGACGGAGGTCAACAAACGTAGCACGAATACTAAATAGGACTTATCTGAAATGACGGAGGGCTACGACAGGTTTTTCTAAAAACCTATTGCGTAATGAACTTGATATCGTTGTAGAATCAAATGATTTTAAAATGGAGTGTTTTTTAGGCTTTTCTAGTTTTGCTAAAGGAGTCACTCCCGGTGAAGGGATCGTCGGTCCTTTCCTCGTCGAATGAGGTGCGGGATATATCATATATATCACTGTGCAAAGAAAAAAAACTCTTAAAAGCAATCAAAAGACAAACCGAGTGTGTAGCATCTGCCAGTTATTTCTAAAGGAGTCACTCCCGGTGAAGGGATCTCGGACCTTTCCTTATCGAATAAGGTGCAGGATATATCATATATACCGCTGTGCAAAGCAAGAACTGTAGCTACCTGTTTTATTTTGAAATTCGATTCTACAACATCTTAGGTTTCTTTTATTTCATTAATCATATTAATGAAGTCCCATCATTTAAGTACCTAAACATCACAGATAAATACGACGTACACTTATGCCATCCGCATTCGCCTCGATGTCCCCTCGCGCACCGTTAGGTTAGGTAACTAACGGCAGAGCGGGGCAGGCCTAGCGCGGGTGTAAAACATAAGTAACGTCTATATAATATATCATATATACTATATGCTGTATCTATCACAGAACATCACATGATCACATCACAGATATCGCAGCAGAAGAAACATATGAAATATTGGATATACTAGGACGTCCGTGTTTTCAATACGAGCCAGTATAAAACACGGATTCCACGGTCGTGATGAATAGCCAAACCCACACCCCTAGACCCCTACGAGAGCGGCAAGCAACCCTACCAATTCTGGAGTTAGGAGACCCGGACTCGACTCCTCGAGTTGGTCTCCCACTGGACTCCAGAACCCGGTTACTTGTGCCCTCCTCCTTGGGTCTATCCTAGTGCGGAAAAGTAAATAATATACAAGAGGTGACAGCTTCCGCAACCTGGAAGTGCCCCAATAAAAGAATATTACATACAAGTTTTTACATGAATGAAAATGAAAAACACTCATCTCACATAAAAACCCCCGGTTCAAAGGGCAGTTCAAGACGGTCACATAATCGAGTTAAGGTTTGTTGTCTTCTAGAGGGACCATCGCGTTACTTGCACTACTTAGAACGTCGTTAAACTACGGAAAAATCCAACACTTGGAAATTTCCCGACAGGGGAAAAATTGGGTATTTATATCCGGGCGAACTTTTTAACATATTCTAATATTTATCCGGAAAGCCACACAGACAAAATTTGATAATCCGAGCGAATATACGAAGTCCCAACACTACCCCAGAAAACTCAACTGTAGAGTAAATTCTAAAAATTTCCAGAAGACTCAGCAGTACAAGACATGAATTACTGTGCATGCCACGTGGTGTAACTCAACACAGTGGCCGCGGAACCGCCGCGAATCCCATGGTGGGGCCGCGGTTCCGCGCCTCTGTAGTCGAGTTACCATCACGTGCTTCACAGTAACTCATGAAATTCCCTGCTGAATTTTATAGCAATTTTTAATTCACAAAAATCCAGATATTTCAAAAATGTCCAGAGAGCATTCTCGGGTGTGGGTTTCGGGTTCGTTCGGGTTTCAAATTCCGTCTGGACTTCGCTTAAGGCTCTAGCTAGGCTCTGATACCACTGTAGGGTCCTTAGGCACCCTAGTGAGGTCTCACAAGGCATCGAACATGCCAATTTCAAAAATTCTAGGTGCCGAGAGACCCGACTACGGATCGTTTGCTAGAAAACTAGGCGAAAAAGCTAACTAGTTAACACTTAACTAAGAGATACGGAAATACAACCTTTGTAGATCCGGTCCTCCACCTCCACGGCTCCGAGATGAGGTCCTCTCTGCTGTCCAAATCAAATCCGGGCTCTAGCGTCGGCTTCATCGGAGAACGAGCGGGCAAGGTCGTCGGCTTCGTGCCGAAGATGATCTACGTCGAGGCATCGCTAGATCAAGCTCCACCTTCACCAAACCATGATAACTTGTGAAGGAAACACACTCTACTACTTGGCAAGAGGTAGAGGATGAAGAAATAGGAAGTGGGTAGACTTTAGAATTGGATTTCTCACTCATATGCTCAATATGCCATTGATGAAGACAAGCTTCTTCAAGAAGAAGAAGAAGAGCAAGAAGAAGATCAAAATTATGATAAGAATTAAAGAATAAATAAAAATCCATTCTTATCATAATTCTCACCATGGTTAGGTGTAGAGAATTAACTTGAGTTAATTGAATTGGTTAGGGTTAAGCATGAGACAAAATGGTGACTAAGTCAAAAGTTCATGAAGCTTCATGAAAGAAGACAAAAGAAAGCCACCATTCTATTTTATGCAATTTATTTTCCAAAAATAAAAACAAATGAATAAATGAATAATCAAATAAAAACCCTAACCATTTCTTTAACCAAGGTTTAATTCTTTACACAAAACCTAATTTGCATGTATCATCAAATATGATACAAACAAGTGCACAAAATCATATCGTATATGCAATGCGCACAACCGAGCGAGAAAATCCATTTAAAGTGAACCGATACTAGTTAATGCAAAGTAATATATCAAATATATAATTATGCATTAAATCATTAAATCAACACTTGATTTAACGATCCGGTCATGACGCACATAACCGACTGGTATCATTAGTAACATCTTATCGAATCAACACTTGATCCGATAACCCGGCTATATCGCATATAACCGATCAATGTCACATCGCGAGAATCGAATACAGTATCACATACTCGTATTATTCTCGGTCCCGCACATATCTCATATGCGCTCCTATTTCGTTTCGCTTGAGCCAGGAAACCTCTGTGTAGGACTCTAAAGACTCGTCAATACGCCGGCAGCAGGTGATGATCATATCAAACACCCACAAGCCGCAAGCGGTCTGCTAAACGTAACGGCCACCCGGGTATTGAGCGATCTGAAGATCGACGAGCAAGCCCGCTCACACTCCAGTGAATCCAACCAGTAACACTACCGTACAGTCCGGTCTGATCGTCTGATATGTCGCATATCTTGCCTAGGGGTGGTAAACGTCAGACCCCAATAGCTCGATAAGTCGTGTCGATATGAGGTCTATAACACTTCGAGAAACTACTGGTAACACTTACCAGTAAATCTCAGCAACCCTGGCCAGGGATTTCCTGTTATAGCCAATCGAACACAGCGCAACATCAACTCCCTATACCGGGAGAGACGAATCCCCTCCTATCGCTCATTGCCTCCATGTGACTCGGGACTGTACCCAAAAACCACCGTTTTGCACGCCCTCTTGGACGTGGTAAGATGGAAATCAAAGCACAGTGGGAACCACACAAGACTCTATAACGATCTCGGGTCAACAGACTACTCTGTACCAGTGTCACCAGAGAACTGCCATCTGACGTGAGGTATAATACCATCTGGGAGTTCTCGGCGAGTCCGTCAAGTGTACCCAGTCTCTACTGAGCACCCGTATATCTCCTCTGATGTCAAACACCAATGGATATGGGATCATCCATCGCCCATCTGTATGGGTCGAGAAGGTATACGCTAGTCTACTCTGGTATATCGATGCCCCCTCTCGATATACCCACGACTAGGGACTGTGAAGGATGTACTTATGGACTACCATGTCCCCACTAGTATGATCCGCATCATAGTCCAGGTAGTCAAGCACACATCCTAAGGGCTTTACCAACATGTAACAGAGAGACAATCAGTATACACGTTAAGGTAAAGTTCAACCAGATAGCATACTATCATGTCGAGCAAGTAAGTCCTCCCTATATACGTTCCAGCATCCACTACAATATACATCCTATGTACAGTAATGGCCTCTAGGGCATACATATAACTAACAACTATCTCCAACAATCTCCCACTTGCACTTAAGGCTAATTATTGCGATGTCGACTACTCACAGCCCTTGTGAAACCGAACATCCAACTCCTCTACTAATCAGTTTCACAAAGCCCGTTTGTAAAACTATTGTGTTCGAGAAATAGCCTCAGTGAGTGGATCCGCCTAGATGTTTCTTTCTATATCTCTCTTAATCTCAAGTTCGCGGAGAAAGCCATCTCCCGAATCGAGTAATACCTGTCTTAGAATATATCTTGATATCTGATGGGACCTAGTTCATAAATGAACTCCAAATCCAAACTTCTTAGACTGTATCGATCACTGAACCTAATCAGTATCCTGCACCAAGCCTCCCACAGTATCCTCTTGGACCACCTGTCCATAATACTGTTCCTCATCAGAGGGAAAAACTATAACTCTGACAATCACTCTGCAACCATGTCACCTTTGAAGCCTAGAATGATAACTGTCTCCCGAAGGAGGCTGACGTCATCAAATCCGTAGAACATGTACTTATGTTCTAAAAATGCTTCCTTATGTTTCTCCAGTATTGGATTAATACCAACTTATTGCATCTAGTGCAAAAACAACATCTGGTGTGGTACTTGACATCTCATGATTGACTCAATTGCCTAAGCAAGTGATCTGCCAATCATGCACATCCCTCTCCCCTTTAGTCTGTAAGACACCTTTAGAGAGGGTGACTCCATTACCTGCAGGTACACCACCATGCCAGGAGTCATCTATTCTAAAAACCATTAGAATACTGTCAAAGTACCCACATTGGGAAACTACCCAAATCCAAATCTAAAACCATAGATCTAGAAACCAGAATGTCTGATATTATATCCATATCCTGTCTGGAGAAACAACTGTGTGACGACCACAGTACAACCGATCATAGTATAGGAATTTTACTTCCTACTCTGTGTATGTCATCCAAATACCATGACATCACACCCTACTACCTTCTTAACAGATCCATCCCCTATTCTGATGAAGTCAAACCCATGACTGTCACATCAAAAATAGATGATCTATCTCCGCTATAACTGCTCTAGTCTAAAAATAGACGTAAGCTACTTGCCCACTATGCTTCCGCTGCTCCCACTGACTACGACAACCCTCTGGCAGAATAATATACACGTGCACTTCTAAAACTATTTTAGAACGACGCTATACTTATCCTCCTGCCTGGTCTCATAGTCTGGAACAACAGTAGTGTCAAGTCTGGGTAAACAAGAACCTCCCTGTCACCGTCCTTGAGGCTACCGAAGTACCTCTCGGGTGTCTGAGGTTACCCACCATATCTGCGGAGTGGCTATTGGAATGTCAAACCTGATTGAATATATAGGTCCTATTAAATTTTCCGTAATCGTTCGCGATTCTGGAATCACTTCCAGTTCTACCATACTCCCACTAGTGTTTTCTGAAAAAATCCATTTTACTAAAACTGTGGCGAGTCAAGAACAATATCACAATTGATCTTCCAAATGGTAGAATATCAACCCTCATCATAGCCAGGGTCAACCCACAAACAGCCATTACAGAAACGTGCCCTGAGTTATCCAGAGTCTGGTTTTAAGCATAAGCTGGACAACTCCCCGTACCTTAACATCTTTTAAGGTACGAACTATTCTATATCCAATATAGAAACTTTGGCACTTATTTAATTGGAACCATATTCAATCATGCATCTGTCTCAAGTGCATATCATCTAAATGGAAAGAGGCTAATCAGCATTACTCAACTTAGGAATCCTTCCAATTATGAGTAACCTGAAAGAGAAACAAGTTTCTCAAAATCATTACTATCATCTGAATACCAATCACAAGAATCTACATCTTCGATCTCTTTGAAGAATCCCGATACTTGTGACATCTGGTTCTCTACTTTATTCTTATACCCACAAATTCTCAAAACTTAGATCTTGTATTTCTACGAAACACTTGTCTAAAACTAGAGAAGTCATAAGTAAACAGAACATAGTACGAGGACCTACCCCTTTGTCCTGATGGACACTTGGACAACATACAATACTCTGTATAAGTCCGCTGAGTTTGAACAACTCAAAACCTGTGCGTCGTAGGTGGAAAACTGTACCCTGGCGATTTCCTCAAATATCACCAATTACAACGAATTCCGATATAATGAGGATAATCACCTAATTCCCAATAACTTACTCCCACTCATCATCTGTAAAACCATACGGATATGAGAATGAAACCTGGTAAATACATACCCTTGGAATAAGTATCTAATCGGGAAAACAGTTTTCCTTTAACAATGCACTGAAACATGAAAATGTTTCGTAGGGGTATCCTGGTATTCATAGCAATGCCTCTTCCATAATCCAATTCATGACTTCAATCGTATATTTTATTGCCATCTCTCCAAATCCCTTTATTTGTCTTTAGTCGTTACCTTCTTTACACCATCGTTAGACTGAATGGTTTTCTTCCTTCCCTACCGTTCGGCACCAGCCTATGGTTTGGAAGAAGACTATCCAGTAAGCATAATAGGTGTACCCTCCTAAACCAAGGAGTACTCGCATCTCGAGAGAAGGTGATGATAAAAGACAACTGAATAATACCTTATTCCTTTAAAGGTGAAATAGGAGTGGCGATGAAGTACGCGGTTTTGGTCGTGAATGATAACAGTCGCAATTTACTTTGCCCTCTTTCTAATCCCTTTATTTTGTCTTTACATATTACCTTCTGTACACCCTACTTAGGCTAATTGGTTTTCTTCATTCCCTACCTTTCGGCACCTGCCTATGGTTTGGAATAAGACTATCCAATAAGCGTAATAGGTGTACTCTCCTAAACCAAGGAGCCCTCGCAACCTGAGAGAAGGAGATAATAAAAGACAACTGAATAAACCAATTCTATTTCTCCTGAACCTTGATCCATCCTCGAAGAAATCCCTTCGAGTTCGTATATAACCATACGATGGATCTATCCAATGGAAGTGGATGTCCGTAGTAATACGGGGTGTTCTGAGAAATGCAAAGGGTAAAAGAATGAGTGGCAATGACTTATGCAACTCAGACAATCCAAAGCCAGTATTTTAAGAAGGTTCGGTCAACTTGGTCACTGAGTCATAGTCTAGGGTTAGTCAAAGGTCGCTGCCAAAGAGAGAGAGAAAAGAAACACTCTGCGTGCACTCTAACCTAGATCAGAATGGTTATCACTTTATCTAATCCGGAAACCTCCCACTATCCTGTCAAATTCTCCTCCAAACCTGAAAGAAGAATCAATCGGGATCACCCGAAGAGTAAACCAACTCATCAGTGGGAATCGGGATCCAACTCTCATCGCATGATAACGTGACGGAATGCATCCACATTACTCATACTCCAGAAGGTATGCGCATGCCTGGCAAGTTTCAGTTTCTTTAGAAACTCCCGATATGATTTTTACCCCATGTTCTTATGACCTTGACGAAAGCCAACAAATCATAAGTCACATGTCATGTTCTGCCCGTCATTATCTTCTTAATTCGAACCCACCCGTACATACCCTTGACGAAAGCCAACAAGGTAATACGACTGTCCCAAACCAACTCATCTATCTATGCAACAAATGAATACCCCAGCAACTACCAAACACTATGCCTTGATGAAAGCCAACAAACATAGCTTGAATATTACTGACCATCCATAAGAAACGACGGAGGGCTACGACTGGTTTTTGGCGAAAAACCTTTAACGTAATGAACTTGATCTCGTTGAAGGAACCTGATAGCTTTTTATAAAAATATAGTGGCGAAAACCTTTGCTAAAGAGGTCACTCCCGGTGAAGGGATCTCGGCTCTTTCCTCGTGGAATGAGGTGCGGGATATTCTACTGAATACCGCGATGCAAAGCAACATGTAATCGACTATAGTGAAGTTATTACCCTGACGCAAACTTCTGCCTAAGGGGTCAGTCCGGGTGATGGGATATCGGTCCTTGCCCCGTCGAATGAGGTACAGGATATTCTAACCGAATACCACTGTGCAAAAAAAAAGGAAACATCTTTGTAATAACGCTTTTTAAATTGTTCCAACAACATCCAAACAGGTTTGTTTTCCTTTGCATTGATCAGAATCAACGCAGTCCTATCTTTAATCACACCAGAAAAGAATGAAAATAAAATGTACGTATATGCCATCCGCATTCGTCACTGGGTCCCGTCATCACCCGTTAGGTTACTTAACTAACAACAGAACAGGGACTGGACTAGCGCGGGTGTAAAACATATACAACATCTAATAGTATATAAACCAATATACAATAATCGCTCCAGGCGTGAAAATATGCAACATTACAGAAAAGTAATAAGCATCACAGAACAATACAGATAATCTGGGATCCCCAGGTTTCACAGAGCCACTGCTGAAACCCGACGTTCCCCTGGTCGTGTGGATAGCCTGTGCAATGAAACCTAGACCCCTACGGGTGCGGCAAGTTACCCGCCAAAACCTGAAGCGAGGCAGCCCCTTACAGCAAAGTGAATGGACCACCCTGCACTTCACGGAATCCGGTAGCTTGAGCACCCCTCCTTGGGTCAACCTGCACCCCTACGAGTGCGGCGAATAGTCTGCCAATTTTAGAGTAAGGCCCCTCTGCCTCTCAAAGCCATGAGATGCGGACCCGTTGCCCTCCAAAACCCGGCTATCCGTGCACTCCGTCGCGGGGTAAAACCTAGTACAAAAATGGAAAAATAGTACAACAGGTATATCGACCGCAACCTGGTCGTGCCCCAAAAGAATATTATACAACAGGCAGTGACGGCGGTCCACAAGTTGGACGCTCGCCCCGCAATATCAAAAGTACAAATAAATCCAAACTGCACTACCATTGCACACTGCTATCCACCACGACAAATCCGCAACATCAATGCACAACACAGAACATCATCGCGAATGTCACGTTCGCAAACCCGTCTAAAAGAACTATAGCAATCAGATGCGGTTTACCGATCAAATGACATTCCCGGTCGGAGATATAATGTAAGTACAGTAAACTAACATGTTTAAATTTCGATCGACTAAATATCACGAAGTGGGCCCCACGAACATCTGTTGAACAGTAACAAAATCTGGGCCCAAAAGATATATACCAAAAACCTCAAATTCCAACATAGAAGCTACTGTGCAAATTTGGGGCCATGATCTCACAGAATGGACGCAGATGCGCGGTCAAACCATAGGTTTGACCGCGATTTCGCGGCGATCTTGTCGAATCACGTGCCCAAATTTGTACGGTGTGCTTATAAAACCCTGCACAGATTTCTGTGATATGTAAAATAATTTTTGGAACACTTTAAAAATCAACAGAAACTGTGAACTTGAAATTTTGCAGTTTTCGATATTCGGTCCGATCGAAATTTTAAACGCGTTAGCATAAGTTAGTAAAGCAAAATGGTGAGGCTCTGATACCACTGTAAGTCCACGGTAGCGCCCCGGCCGTCTACAGACGCCAAATGCGGAACAAAATCTTTTTAACTGGCGCTATCGTATACTTTCACCCGGATCTGCCATTATTGCAAAACTAACGAACTGTAAAGAGAGTAGAAAGGTTATACCGAACGATCCGAGTCCTTCGTTCTTTAACCATCATCCCACGCTCCGTTGCGGCTGCTCCGATCTCGTCGATCTCCGATCTGCTCGTCCAGGTGGCACCACGTCAACGATTCTTTAAACAGGCTCCCGCCTCTGACTCGAGGCAACTCGGTCGTCAAGTTTGCTAAAAGAGACGACCAAGAATGATGTAGAGAATGAGTAGATTAGTTTGTCTTACTTCGTCCAAAGCCGTGGACGATCGGTTAATGAAGTTGCCAATCGAAATGAAATGGAATGAGAAATGAACTATGAAATTTCCAAGTATCCAAAACTTTAATCTTTTCTTTCAACAACCATAATCTTTTCTCTCAAGTGAAGTGAGGAGGAGGAGAGGGGGCCGGCCACATATAAGGAGATGGGGGTGAGTGTAGGAGGAGGGAGGTGACCACAAGAACAAATATCATGTGTGAACACAAAGTGTGAACACATAGTGTGAACACAAAGTGTGAACACAATAAATGCAACCAATGAAACATCAACACCATTCTAACCTAGTCACCTCTTCTAGAAACTTCTAGAACCTTCCACACTCATCTCAAGAAAAGATAAATCCGTCTTTAACCGAATGTTAAAAGACGACTGATAGAAAACTGGAAACTGGCAACTTCCAAAAGTGATCCCGAAACGAATTTCAGGATAACCCAGTAACTGTATAAATATACCCGCATTTGTGTTACGACCGAATACAAATGCAACTAAGACAAAGATATTATATCTACTCAATATAATACTCGGATCCGGCTTAAACCAAAGCCGACCAGTATCATCTGCCTGAAATCTGACACGTGCGTAAACGCACGTGCATTTTCCGAACCCTGCCATAAAACCATACGGCCTCTACAACGTTTCGCTCGAACTTGGGAAACTGTCTGTGGGGGACTCTAATGACTCGTCAGTACCCTGGCAGTGGGTTTAACCACAAACCGTCAGCGGCACTAGCTATGCATAACGGCTGCCCATGGACTGACCTCAAGGGAGGCCGATGAGAGAACTCATCCGGAAACCCTACTGAGCCTAATAGTGACTATGTATATACAGTCCGGTCCGTTCGTCTATGAGTATCGCATATCTGCCTAGGGGGCTAGTAACGTCAGACCCCCAATAGCAGTATAAGTCGTGTCGGAGTGTAGTCCAATAACACCCTGAGATACTACTGGAGTACCTACCAGTAAATCTCCTGCCACGGCCGTGGGCTTTGTGTAATGGCTCTCCTAGAAACAGCACGATCTAACCCCCAATACCGGGAGAGACGAATCCCCTGTCGGTCCGCTCACGTGCCTCTATATGGCTCGGGACTGTACCCAAAAGCTATCTGTTTGCACGACTCGTTTGAGCCGTGGTAGGGTAGAAATCAAAGCACAGTGGGAACTCACACGAGACAAATGACGACCTCAGGTCGATGAACTAACCTGTACACATGTCACCAGGGAACTGCTATCTGACGATATGTATAATACCAACTAGCAGATTCCCGGCGAGTCCTATCCGGTGTACTCATAACCCAATGAGCACCTGTATACATCTTAGGTGATCCAACTGACACCAGTGGCTTGTGAGACCGGCCACCTCCCCTCGTCGGGGTCTCGACTGTATACACTAGTCTAATCCGGAGTATCGATGCCCTGTCTCGAAACTCCCACGATTAGGGACCACAATTAAGGATATGCATATAAACTACCCAACTCTCACGTATATGATCGCCATCATTCTGTTGGTAGTAAAGCAAGATCCTAAGGGCTCTATCAAAGTGTAACATGTAATCAGTCACCTGAACATGTACACGACTGATAAAGGCAAACCAGATAGCAAACTATCATCTCGAGTAAGACTGTCCTACCGGTATAGGTCCTCCGCAATCATTGCAATCACGTACCTGCGATCCAATAATTGACTCTGAGGGCACTATCTCCAACATGTACATCCTAAGGCTTCTTAAGCGGAGTATCGTATTGCAAGTATGCCGCGGAACATACACACGGTGCGTCACTCTACTAAAGTCACCTACTCCATCAACCAAGGGTCATCCTACACTCCGAAGGTAAAACCTAACGCTCTGATACCAACTTTGTCACGACCCAAAAAATACGGAACATGACGGCACTTAAATTACGAAATGTCTCGAGGCGTACGTAATCTAAGTAAGCCAAAACCCAGAAATAAAAACCAATTAAAGCAGTAGAGTGAAGGAAAAACCAATTTTAAAGTAACAAGTTTAATCAACATAAGACGAAGTATGCATCTTTAAAATCTTAAGTCTTTTCTGAAAATTTCGGCAGAGTTTCCTTTGTAATTACTGGCCCCAAACGGGGTACAACATGAATAGTATATGAAATGAAAAAAAAAGCATCCCCAAGCGGGAGCTAGCTCTTCGTCAATCGACGGTCACAACCACGCAAGCAATATAATATACAACGCTGAAGGGCGAGGATCCAAACTCAAAATCAACCTGAAAGCCATAATAAAACAACGCGCGACTCTAAGGTCGAAATAGCAACAACTGGTTTTCTAAGTCTGAAAATAATATACAAGTCTGGTTGATGGAGTTTTACTAGATACAATTGAAATAACAAATACACAATGGTGGTCCTGATGCAAAAGAAATCACCCACCAAGGCAATCACCCAGAAGAAACAATGTGCCAGCAAAGCCGCAACGAATCCTGTACGGCAAAACCTGCAAGAAACTGTGACACAACGGGGGTGAGTTGCCAACTCGTGAGTAGAAAACATCTACGAGTAGAAATCGCATGCAAGACGCTATCCTAGGTCATATCAAATAATATCCTCAATAAATATCCTGATACATCTACATATATGTGCGATACCACGTGCTCGTGTCCGTGCCTCAGATAGCCACATATCAAATATATGATGTATGAATGCATTACTAATGGAAACCAAATACATCATGAATAAGACAACTATTTTCTTTATTTATGAGATTTCTATATGTATATCAATCGAGTAGCATCAATGAAATCAACAGAGAATCAGTGTCAAGCATCGACACAAAATATAAATCTCGGTATCTCAATATCAAATCTCAATATCTCTGTATCTCAAATCTCAATATCTCAAATCTCAATATCCCAAATCTCAATATCTCAATATCTCAAATCTCAATATCTCAATATCTCGGGCTCCGTCTATCCGGATCTGCCCATATCATCTAATCACACGACCACGGTCGGTATCCTCCGGATATCCGCCGCGCCAAACAATCAATGGTAGGCAGTCTACCCCTGCTGGGCTCATCATCTACAACTCGAGCTTCTTGCCCCGGGGTAGCTTACCGGGTCCACCATGTACCCGAGACGGTTCATCCGGCTCCTCGAATCGGGTCTCGAAATCCAACAGCAATCATGAAACTCATGGTGGACGACTCATACATCACGAGAAAACCGCAACTTGCATTTTAAAAAGAGGGGGATAGAGAGAGAAGTTTATATATATTCTTGCGGTTTTCCCCCAAATCCCGAAATCTCATGAAAATCCTAAATCCAAAATCATGAGTAAGTAATAGTGAATATCGGCAAAAAACCCTAAAATACTGCATAACCAATGAATAATAAATATGCAAGAAGTGTCACAATAATGAATACATTGTCTAAACTAGCACAGTAATGATAAGTCGAGACTATCGGCTAACAGGCGATATCAATCAATTAATATTCTCTAAAGTGTACGTGACATGGCAATTACCGATGATGATGTGTGTGAGCCGGCAGGTAAGTGTTTGTGGAACATACGCATCATCGGTAATGGCGTTGGTGTCCTGACAGCGTAATTTCAATATTAACATATGAAAACGCAATATAAACATGCGATGCGAACAGTAATAATGTGCGGGAGCTGAGTATACAACATACCAATAAATAATGTGCATTTAAATAAACGAGTCAACAGGTAACTACAGGTCTAAACCAACAGAATAATCAACAGGTAAGGAAACCACCTAAATCTGAGTCGATACATATAGTATATAATAGTCGGTGATCCCTCCTCAATAGTATCCCAAACAATACCCTATATAATATGACATCCTCGAGTCAAGAGTGCGGATCTATCATCAATATATAGCTCGTACGGTAAATCCGTCGTACGGTCTCCCAAATCTGGGTATGGGTCAAATATCACCGTTATCTCATTATTCGTCTGGTATCCTTCTCATCATATATCATGATCGGGGGATACTGATCTAAGTCTAGTACATACTGATACCATCAATAAATGTATATGCGTGTGTCTGAAACACATCGCCTAAAGATCCACTATAACATCATGTCATATCTCCTAATACGAACCAAATCACATCACCGATCTCATGGCACCATGCCAAATCTCATCGACTCATCTCCAAATACCATATACTATCCTCAATCATCCGCGTATATGTCTATGTGTATATATATATATATATATATATATATATATATATATATAAACCCACGCATCCACATCTATCTATATACATATAACATATACACCCAAACCCATATCCCGTGTGTGCATGTGTATATGTAACAAGCATACTCTAGGTTTCGCGACTATGAAACCATCTAAATCATTTTCCTCAAATATAGCTAACACTAACTCAAAATCTCCTAACCTTTTCTTGCTAAGTGTTCAATCTCTCCATAACATATAAATGCATATCTATATCATATCACATCATTTCTTACGACTTTGCGGGGGTGCTATACGCCATCTACCCGACTTCCCTTGTAGATATATATCTACTCACCTGATCTTCATTTGCCGATGCCGACGTCGCCACGTGCTTGCTCGTCATCTCGAAGTTCTCATGGGGGTACCTACATATCATATATAGCATCGTAAACGAAATCACGCACGAAAACCAAAATGTCACACGAATCACCCATAGGTCAAAACCTATGGTCTACTCATGCAAAAAGACCAAATAACCCTCGACATCGGCGTAAAAACACCGATTGATCGAGAAAAACCCAAACGTACCATTCATGGTCTCAACACTCACTAAATATATATATGAAATAGGGTTTAAATAATCAAAACTTCAAATTCGCTTTAAAAGCTATTTTTCCGAAACTCTAGTAAACAACAATTGCCAATTTAGTTCAAATCTAGTTGTTTTAACAATTCTAGCTGCTACAATGCTCACTAAATATCTTGATTAGGTCACATAAACATTTACTAGATTTTATCACACTAATTTGTATCAAACCAACATTTTTAGTTTGCAAATTAATCCAATTTTATCCATTACGAATCAACAATACACAAATCCACAACTAGACTAGGTTTTGCATTACCTAAAGCGTTAAACTACACATTATATTATTAATGATGTGATAAAAACCCTAACCATATTTTAATCTCACCTATATATGTATTTCATAAAAACCTAGTTTTCATAAAATCTTAATTTGGACTTTTTAGATGCAACAATTTACAAATAAGCAACAAGATTAAGTTTTCTATGTCTTAGCATGTTAACTACACCATGCAATCATAAACATTTTATAAAAACCCTAATTTGATTTAAAAACCCTAAATCTTGAATTTCCAAATTAACAACTAGCACCAAATTAACACTTAAATATACTAGATTGAAGCAATTTAAACAACAATTTAAAAATGGGTTGGGATTTATACCTCACAATCATGAGATCAACATGCAAACTAAGCCTCCAAAATTCCAACTTTTCTCCAAGATCCATACTAGATAGGCCAATGAGAAATGGATAAAGGTTTAATTGAAGAGTTATTGAAGTTTTTGAGTGGATTTTGATGGATTTCTTAATGGAAAATGAAGTGGAGAAACATGGGGAGGGCTGCTGAAATTTCTGGCCGAGCAAGGGAGGATGGGGCTGCTGCTAGTGAGGAAAGGGAGAGAGAAAAAGTGTGAGTCCAAGTCAAGGGTCAACCCATACTTCACATTAGCACCTATACCTCATTCTTTATTAAAATCCCCTTTTCCCCTTTTCTTTTATCAATGAAGTGGGGGGACATTTTGTGGATGGCTGCTATGCTCGACCCGCACCAAGGGAGAGGGGAGGAAAGAGGTTGTGGGTGAGTATGGGTGAGGAAAAAAGATAAATACTATACACCAATTTCCACTTAATTTATTTTCACCATTTAAGCCTTTTTCTTTGATATTTTCTAAAACCGTTTGACAATTTCATTTCATTTCAAAAACATTATTTTATATGTTAGTTTAATGTGTCATGTTGCACAAAACTTGTATCAACCCATTCCAATTCGTAATTATCCCTAATTAAATGTATTAGTGACGGCTTAAAATAATATTAAAATAATTAATTTCGAAAAAAAAATTAGTAAACTAGATATTTTACAAGTGGCTCAATAAACTCTAAATACTAGCAATTACATAGCTAGAATATGTATATTTAATTTTATATTAAAAGTTATTTATATCTTGGTTTTTACGGAAAACACCCATTATTTTACCGATTCTCCGAAATTTCACCTAAACGATTTTCAAAACGTTACAGGAGTAGACTAGTGTATACGTTTTTTTTATTTCTGTCACGACCCGCAGGGTACGGAACGTGACTGGCACTTAAGTTTACGAAACGTCTGAAGACGTCCGTAAAATAAGTAAGCCAAAGCCCAGAAACCAAAACCAAATAAGCAAAAGAGTGAAGGAAAACCAATCAATTGAAAGCGAGTTTATCAAATAAGTCATATCAACCCTTTTTAAAAACAATATCAATTTTTCTGAAAATTTCGGCAGAGTCTCCTTTGTAAATACTGGCCCCCAAAATGGGTACAACAAGAATATATATCAATACAACAAATAAAGCATCCCCAAGCGGGAGCTAGCTCTTCGCCACAAGGCGGTCACAAATCCCACGCAATATAAAACAACAACTTGCAAAATAAACATAAAGAAGCATAAGAAAAACCGCATGTCGACTCAAGTGAGCTCGACCCCAAAATACAGCATAAAAAGTCCACAAATCTCACAGTCTCATCTCTAGGTCAATATACAACAATACTGGTAGATACAGTAGATGGAGTACTCTAGATACAAAGAATATACAAGATGGTACAAAAATAATAATACAACCCACCTACGAGCAAAAACCTCGAGTCCTGGCAAGAGAGGCAAAAGAAGCGGTGCGCCCGCCGCTACTGTGCGGACGGAGCGGACCTGCAAAAGACTGTGGCACAACGGGGGTGAGTTACCAACTCATGAGTAATAAATAACATCTATAGAGGCTATCGCAAGTATGCACACAAGCATCCTAGCATCTATAATACAGGTATAGCAGGACATAATAGCAGGTATGTTTGCAATATGAATATACTAGCAGGTATGAATGCAATGTGAATCAACTCGTGATCTGAATTTGTAAGTATAAGAAATCATGTTTTTCCTTTAGGAATCTCTTTTGAAATACCAGCACAATACCGATAGAATCAACAAGAACCTGTGTCCAGCAACGACACCTCAAAACTATCACAAATCTCATATATCCATGTCATAGTATCTCTGGCCTCAGCCATCCGGCTGACCCATCTCAATATCAATATCTCATCATCTCACGGCCACGGTCGGTATCCTCTGGATATCCGCCGTGCCAAACAGTCACCGGTAGGTAATCCGTCCCCTGCCAGGCTCATCGTCAGCAACACAAGCTTCTTGCCCCGGGGTACCTTACCGGGCCCACCATGTACCCGAGACGGTTCATCCAACTCCTCGAAACGGGTCTCGAAAACCACAGCAAACTCATGGTGGACGACACTTACATCACTAGAAAACCGCAATTTACATATTTTTAAAAAAAGTAATAAGTTTAGGAATTTTTGCGGCTTTCCCCCGAAATCCAGAAATATCATAAAATCTCAAGAAATCCTCATAAGTGCATATGTCAATGATAATGAATGCATAAGGTGTCAATAATCAAGTTGCGATGTATGGTTACTAGACTAGGCATGAACAAATAATATGATGAGGTACATGCACATGAATAGCAATCCTACGATTTCATTTTAAGGAATTAAAGGCAATAGCATAGGTTTAAGCATCAATTATAGTAAAAGGTTTCAAATTGTAGGTTATCTAGTGTGGTGGCATGGCAATTACCAGGGCGTGTGTGTAAGCATGAATAGTTCTCGTGCTGCATATAAAAACCCTGGCAATGGTGCAGGTGTCCTATAGAATGGGTTTGCATATGTATGTCAAATAAAGCACGGATGAAATTACTAATACTACTAGAAATCTTTAACTACTTAAACTATCGGGCGACCTGCGCCATCCAACGATAGTCCCCCGTAGATGTTAAATCTACTCACCGGAATCCCTAGCTAGCCACGTCCAATCACCACTTTCCCCTTTCGTGCCGCGTCTGACGTCTCCGCGACCGAACCTGGAATTTACATCATTACCAAACATAGGGTTACATATCAAGAACGATGCAAATCCCAAACGAAAATACTAACGTTCACAAGCTAGGTACAACGTGCACAAGGTGCGCGGAACACACACGCGAAAATCGCAAAAACTAACTAAAATCGTCGATTTGGTTGCCCGGCAAAGCTAAAACCCGCTCACTCAAAAAAAACCGCACTCACACATCCTAAATGTCATAGGATATGCCAAAAATATCATCAAGATATCACAAATAATTCATCACAATATTTTTATAAAAACCTAGTAAGCATTAAAAATTCCAAATCCGTGCAAACATCGCGTATTTGCGATAAAGTGCTCACATCATCGCACAATCCTACAATCCACACAACTAGCTAGCCACAACACTCAATTTAACCCATTTACCATGCTTCAAAACACATTTTCCATAAACAAACCCTTTCTAGAATTTCATAACTAGCAATCTTAATCCAAACTATACATGAAAAACCCTAAATTAACACTAGTTTATAGCCCAATTAGCAAGTAAACCTCTTAGATTAGGTTAGCAAAACAACTAGATAACAAAATAGATTTAATTAACCTACTAAAGATTTCTAAAACCCTAGTTTAATTTCAAACCATGAACTAAAAAAAACTAGATTAGAATTTAGCTATAATTTTAACACTAACACAACTTGCAAGTTCTAATTAGCACACTTTAACTACAAATTAACCTTAGATTAGAAATTATACCTCACACTAGAGATCTAGCAAGAACAAGATACCTCCAAAGATGGCTTCATAGCACCATGACCCAAGCAAGAAAGGCTAAGGAGAATGGGATATAGGATGGGGGTTAATTTGTGAGGTTTAAATTGGAATTTTTGGAGCAATATGATGGAATTTTGAAGGAAATGAAAAGAAAAAAAATGAAGAGGGAGGGCTGCTGCATTCGGCTAGAGGAGGGAGGGAGATTGGTGTGGATGATGATGGAAAAGTCATGGTCAACCCATACCAATCAACTAAAGACCCATACCCATATTAAAAAAATCAAAACCCTTTTCAAAACACCTCATTTCAACACCTAATTAAAAGTCAAAGGAGGCAAGGAAATTTCCTTGTGCTGCTGAAGGTGGGCCGGCCTAGGGGTGAGGGAAGAGTGAGAGGGGTTTTACAAAAAAAATTCTATGCAAAAAGACCCCCTACAAGTCCAAAATTGCAAGTTTTAGCTTAAATTCAATAAATTTCGTTTTCCATAATAAAAATTAGTTAAAACTTAAAATAAAATACTAAAAATTTATATTACAACTAGATTTTAATTAACATGATTTTAAAGATTAAAATTAGCCCAAATAAATTTATATTTATCGCTAATTTAATGTATTTTCTTACCGGCTTAAAATAATATAAAAATTTGAAAAATAGGGAAATTTTTTTAAATGACCACAAATTAATAAGTAACTCATTAGATACTAAAAACTAGCAATTACCTATCCAAATTAGGTATAATTAGTCCTAAACTGCAGAATAACAAAAAAGACGGTTTACGGAAAAATACCGAATTTTCACCGATTTTCGGAAAACACCAAAACGACTTTTCAAGGTGCTACAATTTCCATGAGGGAAGGTGGATTGTCCTCTTCCATTGGTGTACGACACCAAAGATAGTATACATGTGCTTATTAGGTTATGAGTTACACTGGACGGACTTACCGAGAACTTCTAGATGGTAATATACTTATCGTCAGATTGCAGTTCTCTGGTGACATAGGTACAGATTAGTATTTAGACCTAACATTGTCATTCGTCTTAAGTGTGTTCCCATTGTACTTAGATTACTACCCTACCACGGATTTAATGTAACGTTTTAGAAATCGTTTAGGCGAATTTTCCGTTATTAAGTTAAATAATTTGTGTTTTCCGTTAAAACCTAGAAGCGATCATTTATCTGTATAAAATTCATTGCACCTAGTTTAACTAAGAAATTGCTAGTTTGCGGGTTTTTGTAAGTCACTTGTAATTTTAGTGCATTTTAATATTTTTTCTTAATTAAAATATTATTATAAGCTTTTAATTATGCACTTAATTAGTGGTAATTACAAATTTGATTGGGTTAATTATGCTAAAGGGAATCTATGCTAATTAAGACACAAGATTAACCATTTTGTTTTGTTCCAAAACATCTAGGATAAATATCTAGATATTTGTGGAAAATAAAGGAAATTTAAAATAAAAGAATAAAAGGTGGAATAAGAGTTTTGTTTTATTAAACCTTTAATAATTGTTTTAGACTAGATTTTTCCACACAATTACACAAAACCCCTCTTTTTCCTCCCTTGGCCGACCACTCCCCCTTGCTGCCCCTTCTCTCTTCTCACCTCATTTCAACTTCTTCAAGCTTCAATAAATCATCTAAAATCATCATTTAATCCCACAAACTCAAATATAAATCCATAACCATCATTCTTCACCACTAAACAAGCTTGGATCTTCAATCAAGTTAGTATTTTGGAGGCTAAAATTTGGATTTATAGTTGCAAATTGTGATTCTAGTGTGAGGTATAAATCCTAACCCTAAACTCTATTTATTGTTTTAATACTTTAAATTAGCTTATTGGATGTTAATTTAAGCTTTCATTTGCATGGTGAGAAATTTCTTGAAATGGTTTTTGATAATCAAGTTAGGGTTTTGTTTAGTGAAATGGTTAAGTGTGAAGTTTAGATAAAAGAAAACTTAACCTAGTGTAAGATTGTAAAATGATGTTTTTCCTAATTATCTAATTAGCTTAATTGCAAACTAAACTTAAATCTCTTTTGGGTGAGACTAAAATTCTAGTAAAGGTTTATGAGGTTTAATCAAGCTATTATGAGATGATTGTGATTACTAGTTTTGGTTAAACTTGTAGATTTGGCTAATTGATTTAAAAGTTGCTTACTAGATTTTCGAATAATTTAGGCATGGGTTTCTTTTGACGTTGTGACGTTATATATATTAGATTCCACGATATATATTGTGTTGTGAATGCGCGATCGGTACGATCGGGGTCTAGGCTTGGTGGTTGTGTCATCCTAGCTAGGGTTATGCCGATGTCGTACGTGTTTGGTGCACTAGGTGCACAGTGTGTTTATCCGGTGGGCGTTATCCTTGCGTTTCATTGTCTATGTGTCGGCGCGAGATATTTTACTTTATGTGTTTTGTTTGTGAAATTTTAGGATCGCAGACGAGGACTTCGGACGCTGCGAAGAAGGGAAAGTAAGTGGTTGGCTTTACTTAGCCAGGATCGTTGATGAGTAAATTTAACATCTACTGGGGAATCCACTGCATGGCGTTATGCATCTGGGATGGATTATATGACTTGATTATTAGTTACAAATATTGCACATATAGAGATTGTACATGAACTTCATTTTCTATTATTACTTGTTGAGCTGGGACTTGTACCCATTGGACATTGCACTATTATTGACGGTTCATGTTGTACGAGCACAAATTGTATGCTACACCCACACCGTCGATAATTGCCATGACATGCACAACACCTATATATATGTGATATTGTATTGGTTAGGGACATTGAGACATGATCCTTATTTCGTTTGTGCGTATGAGATATAGCATACCTGTATATCTACATGCTTATGCATATACCCGGACGGCATTGCATCATTATTGACATACTTACACATATACCTTGCTATACCTACATGTTTACATATATATCTGGCTATAGATACATGTTCACTTGTATATGAGGTTGCATTTGATTTCGGAGAAATTAGGAACTGCATGATATATTTAATAACGTGTTGTAAATAAATAGCGGTTTTTCCTTTATATGCTCATATTACTGTTACATGTTGCATATATTATATTTCATGGATTTCGCATTGATATATGTATTTCTTATGATGTTTTCTGGATGTTTTACTCCTGGGTATATATATCAGTGGTATGGGACGCTGATATATATACATGTATATATATATCAGTGGTATAGGACGTTGTTATATATGTACACCTATTTAATATATATCATCATAATGACCTATGTAAATATTCTTATTCATTACTTGATGTTTTCTGGATTTGAGGACCGTGGTAGTTTCATTAAATTATGCATTATTTGAAAAACCCGGTTTCTCTTGATATGATATTTCGATGCGTCCACCATGAGAGTTCTCGGTTTTGAGATTTGTGATATATACCCGATGCGAGGAGTGGAGTGGGCCGTGTGTGGGTACATGGTGGATCTCGGTATGTTTCCCCGGGGCAAGAAAGGTATGTCGACGGTTTTAGCCGATGAGCCTGGCAGGCGGGCAAGTACCTACCGGTGATAGTATTTTAGACTCGGCGGTTATCGTGGGGAAACCGACTGGAGTCATGTACGTATGGATACGTGGAATTTCGAGTGTCGAAGATGGGCACTCGGGTTTCGATAGCGTATGATACGTACCTATCAGGGCCAGTCATGATGACAGCACCAGATAGAGGAGTATTTATGTGTCGATGCTAGACACTAGTTTTCATGATGTTTTTGGATGTCGATGTTAGACACTCAGGTTTCATGAAACTTACAGGATGTGTTTTATTCCGTACTCCGTATTTATTTGATATGCATTTCTTCATGTATTAGTAGTACCTTACAGAGTATCTTTCATGACTGTTGCATATACAAATTGCCAGTTATTGCTATCATCTTGCATGTGTTAGATGTCGCAGTACGTGCATATTTGCGATTACCTGCATACGTTATTTACTATTCACGAGTTGGCAACTCACCCCCGTTGTGCCACAGGGTTTTGCAGGTTGTCCCTCAGAGCAGTCATTGGCAGGGCTTTTCTTCCTATCGCATCATCTTTTGCAGCGGATACCGCTTCGGCTGACTGTGTGCAGTTTTGCTATAGGTGGGTTTTGCGGTTATCCGTTTATGTACATTGTATATCTTGTTGTATCTAGTACTCTCCATCTACCACTTTCATGTATTGACTTAGAGACGAGTTGTGAGGACGATATTGTATATTATTTTGTGACTATGGATGTCTTTTATGCTGTTTTATTTATATCGTCCATTTTTCTTCGCTACGGCGTCGTATTTCTGTTGTGGTGGTTGTTTCTGTCTTTGGGCGTGGATTTTGCTCCCGTTGGGGATGCTTTACTTATTTATTTGCATGTACCCATTTTTGCGGCTAGTTTTTACAAAGGAGGTGCTGCCAAACTTTTTAAGAAGGTAAATTTGGACTTTAAAGTATTTGTACTTAAGATTTTCAAAAGTTTTAACAATGTTCTTATCACTTATTAATTTTGATGGTTTAGATTGCTGGGTTTTCGTCTTACTTGAATTGCGTTACGCCTGTAGACGTTAAGTAGTGTAAGGGCCGTCACGTACCAAATTTCGGGTCGTGACAAAGTTGGTATCAAAGCGCTAGGTTTTACCTTTCGGAGTGTATGATGACCTTGGTATGATGGAGTAGGTAGCTTAAGCAGAGTGACGTAGCGTGTGTATGTCCGTGGCATATTTACGACACGGTACTCCGCCTAAGTGACCTAAGTACTAATTGCTTGAAATTCTTTCCGTGAGTATACATATCCTTGTGATTTGATTTCCGTGTTCTTATCGAATCCTTCTTCCATTTATAGCCTTATGCTGCCGATGACTATGAGGACTCAGAGAGATGCAGCGAAAGCTGAGGTCAGAGTTGACTCGTTTAGGACGAGGATTGACTAGGATGGTACGCTCGCTGTACAAGAGCAGATTGATCCGCCTTCGATAGATCGCATCGCTATGCTTGAAGCAGAAATGCAGGACTTGCGCCAGATGATGAGGTCATTGGTTGAGGCCAGTCGAACGCAGCGACAGGAGGTTGCCACCCCTGTTACCCAATTATTCCTTGCTATCAGCACACAACATTGTGTCACGTATACAGCAGCAGTGGATGCAGCCCGTTTAGCTGAGGAGCGTCTTCCCGAGACCTTGGGAGTTCCGAGACCGAGGAGGACTCGTGAAGGTGTATCAGCCTGGAGATAGAGGTTAAGATGCCGCGACAGATATCGTTTAGGTCGTGGGAGTAGCAGAGGCTTAGGACGAGGACAGTTGTTTAGCTCATATCCCCAGGAGGATCAGCAGCCATCGTATGGATGTTTTCGATGTGGGAGCCTTCAACACTTCGTCACACATTGTTCCTTGGCACCGCGTCAGACTTATGTTCAGAGAGGTCATGGTCGCGGAGGGTTCGTTCAGAGGGGACAGGATGGTAGAGGAGGAGTTCAGCCAGTTGCGGGTAGAGAGCAGGCACGAGCGTTTGCTTCTACTCATCGGGACGCGCGAGAGCCCAATGCAGAGTTTTCAGGTATTCTATTCGTATGTTCTTTTGATTCATATGTTTGTTTAATTCGGGATCTATGCACTCGTTGTTCTACACACTTCGTGCCGTGGTTGGGCCGAGGGTCGTGTTAGCTAGATCAGTTGTTTGTTGTGTTAACTTCTGTCAGCGATTCTTTTGTTGCGCGACACGTGTTTCGGTCGTGTGCCAATCGGATAGGAGATAGAGATTCATCCTTCGATTTGGTCCTTCTAGAGATGCTGGACTTGACGTTCTCCTAGGAACGGACTGGTTAGTTACGTTCTATGCGTCTGTGGAATGCCGCGAGTAAACAGTCATGATTTGTTTTCCCGGCAAGTCAGTTCTTGTTGTGCAGGAGGACAGTGGTGCCGCCTCTCATAGCTTGAATTCAGCATTTTCGCAAGTCGGCTTTTAAGGAGAGGATGTGGAGGATTCATGGCTTCTATTCATGATACCGGAGCCACAGTGGGTTGTTGGATCGGGTTCCTATCGTGCGAGAGTTTTCTGACGTTGTTCCAGATGAGCCGGCAGAGCTTAGGGAGCTTAAGGATCTGTTGCAGAGTTGCTAGATAGGGGGACTTATACGTCCGAGTGTTTCGCTTTGGGAAGCTCCTAGTCTGTTCGTCAAGGAGAAGGACGGCAGTTTGAGGTTGTGTACTGATTGATAGTCAATTGAACCGAGTTACGGTGCGGATAGGTATCCTTTACTTCGCGTTGACGATTTATTCGATCAGCTCCACAGTGCGAGATATTTTTTAAGTTGGTTTGAGATCGGGTCATCATTGGTGTAACGTTTTAAAAATAATTAAATAATTAAATAAAATCCTTTAGGTGAATTTTATGATAATCGGTAAAACAAACCGTATTTTCCGTAAAACTTAACTATAATTATTTTTCAATATAGATTTAAATACGCCTATTTTAACTATGTAATTGCTAGTATTTGGTATTTATTTAGTCACTTATAAATTATTAGTTTACTTAAATATTTTTCCTTAATTAATTAAATTCAAATATTAACATTAGCTTTAATTATACATTAAATTAGTGCAAAATACAAATTTGAATGGTTTAATTTGACAAAAGTGAACCATGACAAATTAAAACAAGTTTTTGGCATGCTCACTCTTTTCTTAATATGTCTTCATTATTCTAGTAGATTCTAGCATGAAACAATTAAGAAAATAAATAAAATTAATTAAATTAGTGAAAAGACTTAAAGGAGATGTTTAATTAAAGAACTTTCTACACCATTCTACACTTTTTTCTCTCTCTCTTTTCCTCCCTAGGGTTTGGCCAAGCCTCACCTTTGGCTGCCCTCATTTTCCCCCCTCTCATTTTCTCTCAAAAATTCATCATTTTTGCCTCAAAAATCCATATAAAAACTTCATTAATCTCCTAATCTAAATCCTACCCATTATTCCTTGAACAATATAGCTTGGATTCATGAAGCAAGAAGCCATTTTGGAGGCCAAGATTTTCATGCTAGATCTTTAATTTTGTGAGGTATAAATCTTAAACTTATAGTGAAATTGCTGTATAAATTGCTTAACTCTAAGATATTTAAGTGTTAATTTTGTGCTAGTTGTTAATTTGAAAAATTCAAGAAAGGGTTTTTGAATGCAAATTAGGGTTCTTATCATGTAATCATGGTTTGAAAGTGTAGTGTAATATCTTAGGGTATGCAAAATGAAATTTAGTTGTCAAATTACTAATTGTTACATTTTAATTGTTCAAATTAAGCTATTCGCAAATTAGATTTTTATAAATCTGGTATATTGGTGAGATAAAATTATGATGAGGGTTTCTATCATTAGAGTATGGTTTTAATAAGGAGATTAACATGTTAATTGAATACAAAACCTAATTTGGTTACTAGTTGCTATTTGTTAGTCTAAAAATTGTGATAATTATGCTATTTTGCTAACTAGGTTTTTAGAAATTAGTTAAATAATGGGGATTAAAATCTAATTAGGGTTTCATGACATTATTAACATTATAAATCGTAGTTTAATATTTTAGTTCATGCAAAACCAAGCTTAGTTGTTGAATTGTGAATTTTGCTTTAAAAAGTGTTAAAATTTGATATTTTTGCAAACTAGAATTTACGATTTAATACAAATTAATAAAATTAAATTATGGTGATGTTTGTATGACTTAGTTATAATATTTTGTGAATATTATGGCCATTAGTTTTGTTAAAACACCAAGTTTCGAATTAAAACGAAAATTTAGTGCTTTCTAGGTTTTTTGGATGATTTAAACCCTATTTATATTATAATTAGTAAGTTTTGGAACTACGATTTGTACGTTTGTGTTTTATCTCGATCAATCGGCGTTTGCACGCCGATATCGAGGGTTATATGGTTCTTTTGCATGAGCGGGTCATAGGTTTTAACCTATGCGCGTTTCGTGCGCCGTTTTAGTTTTGTCCGCAATTTCGATTTACGATATTATATATGTTTGCGTATAGGTACCCCTCACGTGGACTTCAGACGATGAACAAGAGGATGGCGGCATCGACTTCGGCAGACTGGGACCAGGTGAGTAGATGTATATCTACGGGGGAAGTCGGGTGGATGGCGTATAACACCCCCGCAAACGTAGGATAAGGATATTACGTACTGTTATTAGGAAGTCAAACGTGACCTTAGATTCTTGACGAGTAAGGTCCTATTGAAGACTTTAGGTTGGACTAAACTGATTTAGAAAGACTTAACCAGAGGATGACTGCCTTGGAGGAAATTCATAGGTTTCATGTAGACACACACACGCACACACATAAACTTGACTTGGTGTATATGTGTGTGTGTGTATATATATATATATAGGAATGTGTGTGTGTGTGTGTACACACACACACACACAACATATACATGTGATATGAGGAGCTTATATGATGCATGGGGATGAGTCGATATGACTAGGCTTGATGCCGTGAATTATTGGATATATGATCGAGTTATAACATGAGGTTTGTTATGATAGTAGCGGATCGTTGGACAATGTGATTATATAAAATATATTTATATAAACGTTAATATGTATAGATGACATTGGAGTGAACGAGACCCTAGAATAGAACCCAGATTGTAATATGTGACTTAATCACGATCTGACATATGACATGATATTTTAGTGGAGCATTTGACAATGTATATTTACACAGACGATGATATATGTTTGATGATATTGGGATGTATGCGATTGTAGTATAGTACCCTTGATCATGATATTGTTTGATGATGATACTATACGAACGATGATGTATATATGTGATGATTGATCCGCACTCTTGACTTGAGAAAGTCGTACTATGTACGTGACGCTATTGAGGCTGGAACGCCGACTACTAGAGGTATCGACTCAGACTTTAGGAGGATTTTTCTTACCTTTCGACTAGTGTCTTTAGTTAGTTCCTTAGTTGGTTAGGTAGATTTTAGTTTAGGCTCGAGTTATACTTATTTTCAAAACTAACGAATCGTGCGCAATTTTAAAGACAGCCTGACGGATACTACGGATTTTTCAAAGGACATATCTTTTCTTAAAACCCGGTAGCCCCTAATTTTCTAAAAACCACGATTCGTGCTTTTTCAAAAAACAAACTGTAGGACTCGTAATTAGTATGCATTCTCAAGTTGTGCGTTTACTACACATTCACCGTTATATTCATATTGTATTCATCGGATTACATGCTAATACATATGTTCTTTAGCTAATATGAAACTCTGCCTGTTAGGACACCAACACCATTACCGATGATGTGCATGTTCCACGTAAACTTATTTGCCGGCTCACACACATCATCATCGGTAATTGCCATATCACGTACACTTTAGAACATATTATCTTTTATTGATATAATCAGCTAAATGCTAGTCTAATATAACATTGTATGATTACTCTCATGTGCTGGTTTAGACATTGCATTTATTACTTCGACACTTCATGCATTCACATATTCATATTATCATGCAGTATTTTGGGGCTTATGCCGATACTTATTTATCTACTTATGATTTTGAGATTTTCTATGATATTTCTGGATTTTGGGGAAAACCGCAAGAATTTTGTAAGTCCACGTTGCCCACCCCGGTGCTTGTGGGGAGGCGGAAAAGTTATGAAATATCGGATTTTTACAACACTAGGCAACATGGACTATTCAAAAGGAGGGATCTTTGCTAAACAAAACTAACTACCAAGCTAAAAGAGTTAGCTACTCGGAAAAGGGGTTATACCTAGGTCTTCAAGTCCTTCTCATCTTGCTCCTTAGAGTGAAAGAACGGGTTCTCCTTGTCGCCTTCTCTTGCCGAAGAGAGATCCACCCGAGGGCCTCTACCTTTGGCTCCAATCTCAAACTAGAAGTAACTAAAGTGCTTGGTGTGCTAGACCTAGAACCTTAGAAAGAGTAGAGAGTATTTTTAAGGGATTTTTCTCAAGCTCAAATGGTTCTCAACTCATGAGAGGGGAGAGCTAGAGAGAGGAAGAGGAGGAGAGAGAATGAGAATGATAAAGTGAGAAGAATAATCCAACCTTCTCACATATATGTGAATTATGATAGATAAATAATTAGCTAAAGATAATTGTGATGGTTAATCAAGAAATGACCATTATCATTTCACATTAAATGCTTTTGCAAGGATCAAAGAGCATCTTCCATATGAAATGATGATGGTCAACTTGTCAACCTAGGTCAACAAGTCAAGCAAAGTCAAATGGTCAACAACCATAACCATAACACAATTATAATTAACTAATATTAATAAATCATATTTCACACATAAACATTAGGGTTAAGAAAACGACAATGGTCATCAACCATAATGAAAGTCCTCTGCCTCTGCCTCAGTCAACTGTGCATACACACCCGTATCCGCGTTCCGAGGAACTCGAATACAATGAGATAAAACCAATCCCAAATCATATACTAGGATCTGACTTAAACCAAAGCCCGCGAGTATAAGCTGTCCGGACACCAAACGTACACAAGTGCGCGGATGTGAACGAACCCCGTCGCAAAACCATGTGACCTCTACTCATTTTGCCTAAAGGCGAATAACCCTCTGTGTGGGACTCTAAAGACTAGACACTACGCTGGCAGTGGGTTTAACCACAGACCACAAGCGGCACTAGCTGTACGTAACGGTCCCTAGGTAGATGCCGATAAGAAAACTGACGAAGTAAACCCATCTGAACTCCTACTGAGCCTGAATGTGACAGTCTCCGTACAGTCCGGTCTGTTCGTCTAAGAACATCGCATGGCGGGCCTAGGGGCGGCAAACGTCAGTCCCCTACTAGCGATACAAGTCATGTCGGAGTGTAGCCCAGAACACCCTGAGATAACACTGGAAACCCACCAGTCTATATCGCTTGCCCTGACCAGGGACTTTGTGTAATGGCTCTCCTAGACACAGCGCGATATCAACCCCCAATACCGGGAGAGACGAATCCTGTCTAACCGTCACTGCCTCCAAGTGCTTCGGGACTACACCCAAAAACTACCTGTTTGCACGACTCCTTTGAGCCGTGGTAGGGTACTAATCAAAGTACAGTGGGAACACACTCGAGGCGAAGTGACAGTGTCAAGTCAACGGACTAAGCTGTACTCATGTCACCTGGGAACTGATAACTGGCGATAGGTATAATACCAACCAACAATTCCCGACGAGTCCTGTCCAGTGTACTCGTAACCTAACGAGCACCCGCATACTATCTTAAGTACGACGTACTGACGGCTGTGGGACAGATCGTCTCCCAAGCTGGGATGAGAAGCGCATACGCTAGTTTACTCCGGAGTATCGATGCCCTGTCTCGATAGTCCTACGACTAGGGATCTGCATAAGGATGTGCTTGTAGATTACCCAGCCCCTACGAGTGTGACCGCCATCACAACGCTGGTAATCAAGCAAAGATCCTAAAGGCTCCACTAATGTGTAAAGGCGATATGCTAAAAGAAACACATGCACACATTAAAGCAGAAACAAACCAAGTAGCATACTACTATATTGAGCAAGATTGTCAATACAAGGTGAATATCCCAAGCTTCCATCAAGTAATATACAAACTAGTATGATACAGTAATGGCCTCTAGGGTATATACACTAACAATCTCCCACTTGCACTATGGCCATGTACTGGCGTATCAAAGACCTATCATCTCGATCAGCCGCTCGAACTAAGTCTGAGGTAAGGCCTTCGTGAATGGATCAGCATTGTTATCTTCCGTAGCAACTCTCCGAACCTCGATCTCCTGGCGACCCACGATCTCCCTGATCAGGTGATACCGCCTCAAGATGTGCCTGGACTTCTGATGGGACCTGGGTTCCTTCGCTAAAGTTATAGCCCCGTTGTTGTCGCAATACAGAGGTACTGGATCAACAATGGACGGAACCACCTGAAGTTCTGTTAGGAACTTCTTTATCCAGACGGCTTGTTTTGCGGCATCTGCAGCAGCGATATATTCCGCTTCCATCGTCGAGTCAGCAACGGTTTCCTGTTTGGAACTCTTCTAACACACCGCCCCTCCATAGAGGGTAAAGACATAACCCGACATGGATTTGAATCATCCTTGTCACTCTGGAAGCTGGAGTCAGCAAAGGCCTCGATCTGGAGGTCTTTTCCGCCATACACCAAGAACATCTCCTTAGTCCTTCTCAGGTACTTGAGAATGTTCTTTACCGCTATCCAGTGTTTCTCCCCAAGGTTTGACTGATACCGGCTTACCACACTCAGTGCATAAGCTACATCTAGTCTGGTACACAACATCGCATACATTATAGAGCCTACCGCAGAAGCGTAGGGTATAATAGACATGCGATCCCTTTCCAAATCAGTCTTGGGAGACATCTCTTTGGAGAGGGTGATCCCGTGACAAGCCGGTAGATTACTGCACTTTGAATCTTCCATACTGAATCTTTTCAGTATGGTGTCGATGTACCTGGACTGTGAGAGTCCTAATATCCTCTTGGATCTGTCACGATAGATCCGGATCCCCAGAATGTATGAGGCATCACCGAGGTCTTTCATGGAGAACCTGTGTGACAAGAACCCTTTGACAGATTGTAGCATAGGAATGTCATTTCCTATCAAGAGAATGTCATCCACGTATAATACGAGGAATACAACAGTTCTTGCTACAAATCTACTATAGATGCATGGTTCATCTGGATTTTTGATAAAGCCAAATTCTTTGACCGTCTCATCAAAACAGATGTTCCAACTCCGCGATGCCTGCTTTAGTCCATAAATGGACTTAAGCATCTTGCACACCTTTCCGCTGCTCCCACTCTGAATGAAACCCTCTGGCTGGTCCATATAGACACACTCCTCTAAATTTCCATTTAGAAAAGCGGTCTTTACGTCCATCTGCCAGATCTCATAATCGTGGAAGGCAGCAATGGCAAGAAAGATCCGAATGGATTTCAGCATAGCCACTGGAGAAAAGGTTTCGTCATAGTCCAAGCCAGGTCTTTGACGGAAACCCTTTGCAACAAGTTTAGCTTTATAGGTCTCAACCTGTCCATCTACACCAATCTTCCTTTTGAAGATCCACTTGCATCCTACGGGTTTTACCCCATCTGGAGCAATGTCCAACGTCCATACTTTGTTGGTGTACATGGACTCAATTTCGGTCCACATTGCATCCAGCCATTTTACCGAGTCAACGCTCTGAATGGCCTGCTGGAAGCTAGTCGGCTCATCACTATCAATGATGCAATCCTCTCTATCCCCGTCTATGAGAAAACCGTAGTATCTCTCGGGCGGATGAGACTGCATACTACTTCTGCGGAGCGGCGCAGGAATGTCCTGATCTTTCGAACCCTCTGGTTCTACTAAGCTTTCAGTAATAGCTCATGGTTCTGGAATTTCTTCCAGTTCTATTGCGCTCCCACTTATCTGTTTTTCCAAAAACTGAGTTTCCAAGAAGTGGGCATGACGAGAAACAAAAATCTTTTGTTCCTCTTCGCAATAGAAGAAATATCCCTTTGAGTTCTTTGGATATCCCACAAACTTGCACTGTACTGAGCGTGCCTCGAGTTTGTCCTCATGCTGCTTTTTGACAAAAGCTGGACATCCACATGTCTTAATGTGATTAAGATAGGGTCCCTTCCCACACCACATCTGATATGGTGTAGTAGGCACGGTCTTAGTTGGAACTCGGTTCAAAAGGTATGCAGCTGATTCTAGTGCATATCCCCAGAATGATCGCGGTAACTCAGCGTTACTCATCATGGACCGTACCATATCCAATAGGGTTCGATTCCGTCTCTCCGATACACCGTTATGTTGCGGAGTGTATGGAGGAGTAAGCTGAGAGAGAATTCCATTCTCTTTTAAGTAATCCAGGAACTCGGCACTCAAGTATTCACCACCTCGATTAGATCTTAGTGTCTTGATACTTTTGCCTGTTTGTTTTTCTACTTCATTCTTATATTCCTGGAATTTTCCAAAGGCTTCGGATTTATGTTTCATTAAGAAGATATATCCGTACCTTGAAAAGTCATCCGTAAAAGTAATGAAGTAAGAATAACCGCTTCGTGCATACGTAGACATTGGACCGCACACGTCGCTGTGTACGAGTCCCAAGAGCTCGCTCGCTCTTACTCCGTGTCCAGTGAACGGAGTCTTTGTCATCTTTCCTTTGAGACAGGATTGACAAGTTGCATATGATTGATATTCGAACGGATCCAAATATCCTTCTGTATGTAACTTCGTCAACCTTCTCTCATTGATGTGACCCAGTCTACAATGCCATAAGAAAGCCTGATTTGTTTCAGGAGACTTTCTTTTGTGTGTATTCTGGACATTGAAAATCTGTGGTTGGTTTAATACGTATATACCATTGCTCAATGTACCTGACCCAATCAGAACATGATTAAGGTGATTGTTTACAACATTACTTACAAACGCAAATTCATAACCTTCTTTAGAAATTAAAGATACAGAAATGATATTACAAGTTGCATTGGGTACAAAAAAGCAATTACGTAAAACCAAAACATGTCCATCTGACATTCCCAGGTTATAGTCCCCCACGGCCTCAGCATCCATGCTAGCTCCGTTTGCAACTTTGAGGGTCATGTCACCTGCCTTCAAAAACCTACGCTTTCTCAATGCCTGCAAAGAATTACAGATATGAGATCCTGATCCGGTATCCAATACCCAGGAAGTAGAGTTTATTGATATACAGTTTTCAATAACATACACACCTGAAGCTGAAGCCGCAACTTGCTTCAAATCCTGTGTTCTGGCCTTCCAAGCCCTGCAATCTTTCTTCCAGTGTCCACTCTTGTGACAGTAAAAGCACTCTTCCTTCCCCCACAAGCTTCCCGGGTACCTTTGTTGCTTTTGCCTTTCCCTTCGTATCCACCTTACTAACACCGCCCCTTGGTTTGGCAGGGGTTTTCTTCTTCTTTCCCTTGGCTTTCGCCTTGGACCTAGAAGAGGAAAATCCTCCTATAAATAAAGTGGATGTTTCCCTACCTTTCTGGGGTGCCCTCTGCACTCCTCAGCATGTTGAGGAGTTCTGAAAGTTCAACTTCCTTTTCTTGCAAGTTGAAATTCAGGATGAACTGGGCGTAAGTAGAAGGAAGGGACTGAAGAATCAAGTCCGTATAGAGCTCATTCTCCAACGTGGTCCCAAGGTCCGCGAGCTCCTCTATGTAGCCAATCATCTTAAGCACGTGTTCCGCTACCGATGATCCGATGACAAATCTCGCCGAAAACAGCTTCTTCGACACTTCGTATCTGGAGATACGGGATTGCTCTCCATACAGTTCTTTTGTATGGAGAAATATGGATTCGAGGTCCATATTCTCGTGCCTCCTCTGATGTTCATTGTCCATAGAGGCAAGCACGAGGCACTTGGCCTTCGCGCAGTCGATTTCCCAGGTCTTGCGGATTTCCCTATCCATGACACTGGTTTTGGGACCTGGGACAGGGGGAGCTTTGGTGGTAAGAAGATACCCCAACTTGTCATAAGTGATTGCCATTTTGACATTCCTGAGCCAATCTTTGTAGTTTGGCCCTGTCAGTATGTTTTTATCTAGAAGTAACTTAAGTCCTGTCATGATAATTGGTCGCTGCAATTAGGAGAGAGAGAAGAAACACTTTAGCATGATGCTCTTGAAAGTTTTGAGTGGCTTTTAATTTGTCTAAACAGGATGGCTCCCACTGTCTCTCGAATCCCTCCTCAAACCATAAAGGAAGAACTAGTCGAGATCAATCTCACCGTACAATACTTGCTTAACCGTTCAGCCAGGCCAGTGTCGGTACTTCGAGGGAGGTTTTCCAATGCTTACGCGAAGTTCCTTAATTAAGTAACCTCTTTTCCCTGTGGGCGTAGCCCCGCTAACACCTTTCTAGACACCTACTTGGTTTATAGCATTGATCGTTAAGTGAGAAAGTTCCGGAGGAGTAGCATATACTCACAGTAGGATCGGGATCCAAATATCATCGCGTGACAAAACTGAAGGAATCCTACCAGAATCATCACACTCCAAATGGTATGCAGCGCTAGCAAGTTTCAGTTTCTTTAGAAACTCCCGATGTGGATTTTTGCCCCATGCTCTTATGACCTTGACTTTGGCCAAAATATCATAAGTCACATGTTAAGTTCTACCCATCATTCTCCAGGTTAATTTGAGCCCACCCGCTCATACCCTTGACTTTGGCCAACATGGTAGAACGACTACCCCAAACCAACACATCTATCTATGCTGCACATGAATACCCAATAGCTACCAATCACTATGCCTTGACTTTGGCCAACATACATAGCTTGAATACTTATTGACCATTCATGTGAAACGACGGAGGGCTACGAATGGTTTTGGCGAAACCGTGAACGTAGTGAACTTGATATAATCGAAGGAACGAGATAGCTTTCAAAAGGAGTGGTTCAAGCTCCGCATTTAAAAGTTGGTTTTGAAAAGAACCGAGTGGTTTTGAAAGTGTTCCAACGACTTTTACTTGGTTTATTTTTCTTGCATTAATTCCAATGCGTCCCATCATTTAATCCTACCATTGCAGAAAACAACGAAAATATGACGTACGCTTATGCCATCCGCATTCGCCACGGGGTCCCGTCATCATCCGTTAGGTTACTTAACTAACGACAGAGCGAGGGCTGGACTAGCGCGGATGCAAAACATAAGCAACGCCTAAATAGATATAATAAACATTCGTCACATGCAATGATAGCCATTCCAGATCACAGATGAACACATTGGATATACTAGGAATCCGCATTTCGTACGAGCCTGTAACGAAGAGCGGATTACACGGTCGCGATGAATAGCCAAACCCCACCCTAGACCCCTACGGGTGCGGCAAACTACCCGCCAAGTATCCGAAGTGAAGCAACCTCCCTCAACAACGTAAGTAGGCCACTCGGCACTTCGAGGTACCCGGTAGTTTGTGCACCCCACCTTGGGTCTATCCTAGGAGCAAAAACAGTAAAAGAAATTATACAACGACGGCTACAACCCCGACCCGGTTGTGCGGCCATACAAATAATATTACATCAATTTACATATTACAAGAATTGAAAGAATAAGAAAACTCTCATCTCACAACCCCCCCAGCTATTCATCCACGACAATCCAACAAATTCATATACACAAACCATCAACATTACAGATCACAGATATGTATAACCCCCACTAATCGACGTATAGCGATTAGCAGACGTTCAATACATATATCACATCACAGATATAACCCATTAGCCAAAGTGTAAAGAAGTTCGATTAAAAATACGGATTTTTGACCACCCCAAAAACTAACTTGTTCTCTGGAAAATCTGGGCAGAAACAAACCATCTTAAAAATCCCAAAACAGCAACAGAAGAACACTGCAGGAAAAACGACCCACGGCCGAGTCAACTCGGCCGCGGTTCCGCGGTGAGTTGGTCGACTCGCTAGTTCGTTTTTCTTGGGTGTTCTGTAAAAACCCTGAGCCGATTTTTAGTGTATCATTTATTATTTTTAGAGCAGGTTTAAAAATCGGCAGAAACTTAGGGTTTTTGAAAAATGTTTTGCGATTTTTTCCGATCGAAGTTCTAGATACTTTGCTAACTAGTTAGTTTATGTTTAGCTAGGCTCTGAGACCACTGTAAGTCCACGTTGCCCACCGCGATGCTTGCGGGGAGGCAGAAAAGTTATAAAAAAATCGGATTTTTACAACACTAGGCAACATGGACTATGAAAAAGGAGGGATCTTTGCTAAACAAAACTAACTACCAAGCTAAAAGAGTTAGCTACTCGGAAAAGGGATTATACCTAGGTCTTCAAGTCCTTCTCTTCTTGCTCCTTAGAGTTAAAGAACGTGTTCTCCTTGTCGCCTTCTCTTGCCGAAGAAATATCCACCCGAGGGCCTCTACCTTTGGCTCCAACCTCAAACTAGAAATAACTAAGGTGCTTGGTGTGCTAGACCTAGAACCTTAGAAAGAGTAGAGAGTATTTTTAAAGGATTTTTCTCAAGCTCAAATGGTTCTCAACTCATGAGAGGGGAGAGCTAGAGAGAGAGTAAGAGGAGGAGAGAGAATGAGAATGATAAAGTGAGAAGAATAATCCAACCTTCTCACATATATGTGAATTATGATAAATAAATAATTAGCTAAAGATAATTGTGATGGTTAATCAAGAAATGACCATTATCATTTCACATTAAATGCTTTTGCAAGGATCAAAGAGCATCTTCCATATGAAATGATGATGGTCAGCTTGTCAACCTAGGTCAACAAGTTAAGCAAAGTCAAATGGTCAACAACCATAACCATAACACAATTATAATTAACTAATATTAATAAATCATATTTCACACATAAACATTAGGGTTAAGAAAACGACAATGGTCATCAACCCTATTGAAAGTCATCTGCCTCTGCCTCAGTCAACTGTGCATACACACCCGTATCCGCGTTCCGAGAAACACGAATACAATGAGATAAAACCAGTCCCAAATCATATACTAGGATCCGGCTTAAACCAAAGCCCGCTAGTATAAGCTGTCCGGACACCAAACGTGCACAAGTGCGTGGATGTGAACGAACCCCGTCGCAAAACCATGCGACCTTTACTCATTTTGCCTAAAGGCGAATAACCCTCTGTGTGGGACTCTAAAGACTCGACACTACGCTGGCAGTGGGTTTAACCACAGACCGCAAGCGGCACTAGCTGTACGTAACGGTCCCCAGGTAGATGCCGATAAGAAGACTGACGAGGTAAACCCATCTGAACTCCTACTGAGCCTGAATGTGACAGTCTCCGTACAGTCCGGTCTATTCGTCTAAGAACATCGCATGGCGGGCCTAGAGGGCGGTAAACATCAGTCTCCTACTAGCGGTACAAGTCGTGTCGGAGTGTAGCCCAGAACACCCTGAGATAACACTGGAAACTCACCAGTCTATCTCGCTTGCCTTGGCCAGGGACTTTGTGTAATGGCTCTCTTAGATACAGCGGGATATCAACCCCCAATACCGGGAGAGACGAATCCTATCTAACCGTCACTGCCTCCAAGTGCTTCGCGACTGCACCCAAAAACTACCTGTTTGCACGACCCCTTTGAGCCGTGGTAGGATAGTAATCAAAGTACAGTGGGAACACACTCGAGGCGAAGTGACAGTGTCAAGTCAACGGACTAAGCTGTACTCATGTCACCTGGGAACTGATAACTGACGATAGGTATAATACCAACCAACAGTTCCCGACGAGTCCTGTCCAGTGTACTCGTTACCTAACAAGCACCCGCATACTATCTCAAGTACGACGTACTGACGGCTGTGGGACAGACCGTCCCCTAAGCTGGGATGAGAAGCGCATACGCTAGTCTACTCCGGAGTATCGATGCCCTGTCTCGATAGTCCTACAACTAGGGACCTGCATAAGGATGTGCTTGTAGATTACCCAGCCCCCACGAGTGTGACCGCCATCACAACGCTGGTAATCAAGCAAAGATCCTAAGGGCTCCACTAATGTGTAAATGCGATATGCTAAAAGAAACACATGCAAACATTAAAGCAGAAACAAACCAAGTAGCATACTACTATATTGAGCAAGTTTGTCAATACAAGGTGAATATCCCAAGCTTCCATCAAGTAATATACAAACTAGTATGATACAGTAATGGCCTCTAGGGCATATACACTAACAAATTTAATAAAAGCTTATTATTATCATTTTTAAAATGTAAGTTGCGGTTTTCTCGTGATGTATGGGTCGTCCACCATGAGTTTTCAGGTTTTCTGTTGGATTTCGAGACCCGATTCGAGGAGTAGAGGAACCGTCTCGGGTACATGGTGGGCCCGGTACGGTACACCGGGGCAAGAGTGTTTTGTGTGGATGACGGTGAGCCTGGCTGGGGAAGACTACCTACCGGTGATGTCTGACGTGGCGGATATCTGGAGGATACCGACCGTTGTCGTGAAATTTGATGATATGGGCCGATCCGGACTGACGGAGCCCGACATATTGAGACTCTGAGGTATTGAGACTTTGAGATTTACATGTTTTATGTCGATGCTTGACACGGATTTCCATGGATTTCATTGATGATGTTTCAGATTACCATACAAATTTTACTATGATAAAAGTAAAGATCTCTTATACAGATATATCCAGATTTCATGGTTGATTGTTTTACATTCATGATGCATGCATACTCATACACATGACATGTTACTACTTGAGGCACTGACACAAGCACTGAGCATTTCACTTACGCATAGATTATTACCCTGTCACTACTAGATGACTAGTGTTATGTAAGTATATTATATGACCTAGGAGATCGTCGTGCATACGATTTCTACTCGCAGATGTCTTCTACTCACGAGTTAGCAAGTCACCCCCGTTGTGCCAAATTTTCTTACGGGTTTTGATGTACAGGTTTCCTTGGTAGCTTGCTGGCACATCATTTCATTCAGGGTGATTTGCTTAGTAGGTTGGTTCATTGTATCGGGACCGCAGTTGTACTTTTATTATTCCATTTGTATCTAGTAAGCTCCATCAACCAGACTTGTATTGCTGATAGATTTAGAAGATCAGTTGTTTTATTTCGATCTTAGAGTCGTGCTTGTATTATTATGGTTTCTGGTGGACTTGGTTTTCTTTTGAGTATTGAGCCTCGCCCTTCGGCGTTGTATATTATAGTGCATTGTGTGGTTGTTTCCGCCATTTGGCGTAGAGCTAGCTCCTGCTTGGGGATGCCTTTTTATTGTTACTTATGTATATATTCTTATTTGTATCCGTTGGGGGCCAGTTTTTACGAAGGAGACTCTGCCAAATTTTTTGAGAAATGTGATGTTGCTTTTAAACATGTTTTTCTTTACTTCTTCTTTTAATGGTTTAGATTTCTGGGCTTCGGCTTGCTTAGATTACGTTACGCCTCTAGACGTTTCGTAATTTAATTGCCGGTCACGTTCCGTACCTTCGGATCGTGATAAAGTTGGTATCAGAGCGCTAGGTTTAACCCTTGTCTAAGTCAAGGTTGACCTTGGTTGATGGAGTAGGTGACTTAGGTAAAGTGACGTACCGTGGGAATGATCCGCGGCATACTTACGATACACTACTCTGCTTAAGAAACCTTAGGATGTATATTCTTTGCATCGTATTCTATTCGTTCCTATGATCTAACTTCGTCAATGTCGGATGGTTTTTTCTGTTACCACGGTCGCACGGGCAGAGAGAGCTGCGGCTCGAATGCGATGACCGTTAGAGTATCGTCTATTCTTGAGGATTGAGGCATCATTTAGCGTGCGGACGAAGAGTTTTCACATGTCGTCTAGGCGAAGTTAAAAGGTTCGAACGAATGTCAGAAACCCATTTTTCCAAGTTTAAGGTATTAGGAAGAACATGCAGGTATTTCTATAGACCCTCTAGAAGAATGAAACCCTAACTCGACATAATGACCATGAGAACGCTTTTGAACCTTAGGATTTGCGGAAGTTCCACGGTGCCATTAGTGAGGCTTGGGTTTGCCCTTCTACGGCTAGTCCGCAGATGCTGGGGCATGTACTGGATATTTTTAAAATGTACTTGAGTGTTGAGCTCTCGGGGAATTATGGGACTTTGATGAATCGATCGAAAAGTTTAACGTAGTCCGGATATCATGTGATGGGATACATTACTCGGGAGACTCTAGATATGAGTATATCTATTTGTAGCACAGTTCATACATCTACGAAGAGACGAGTTCGAATCGGTCGACACCAGAGGGAAGAGGAGCACATCAACATCAGTGTTACGATTTACGATCTGGTGATTCGAGTATCACATTTCCGTTGTTTGGATTTTGGTATTTTGATGATTTCATTTTATGATTGGTATTTCCTATATGTACATTCATTACACTCTATTCGTGTTTCATATATCAGTTGTATTGATGTTGTTTTGTGCATACCCAGTGCACTCGATTTGGTTTTATACATTTTGACATATTGATTTGATTTCGTGCATATGGGTTGCACATGATTTTGGACTTCTGCTTTCAGTATAGTTTTCATGCACTTTTCATGCTTTTAATTAGTTTTGTGCACACTGATGCAGGTGGTTGTAAATTTATCTATCACGGTATACTTGATTTTGAGTCGGTGTATGTCGTATACCGCTGATTTCGATTTTGATATACGATATATGTTTTCGTGCACCATGTGCACTTGATTGAGATTTTTGCGCACGCTTGGCATGCTTGATGCGATTTTTTGCACACCAGATGCACTAAATCGGGATTTGTGCAAATTAGATGCACCTGATATTGTTGTCGTGCACCCGCGTTGCACTTGACAGATGTTTTTGGTGCACACTCGTTGCACTCAATTTCGTTTCTGTGCATAGTCATAGCATCCGTATTTGATTTCGATTTCGTGCGCACCGGACGCACGTGGTGTTTTCGAATGCTGTATTTAAGGCTGATTTCATCTTGAGCAGTATGTTTTTATGATATTTATTATTTGGTTTAGTAGCCGAGCAGGACTGTTCTGAGAACAGTACCTAGGATTTCGTTGTATATCATGCTGGTTTTCGTATGGGACTTTGACATTGTGTTTTCACCATAACTCCGATGATTGCGTTATGCTTGACGGAGTTTTGATTTTGAGTTATGTACTTGTTTTTCATGCGCATGCATTGCGCTAAGATGTGTTTTAATAATTGATGATTTCAGAGCCCCGACAATTTGAGTGTTTTGATTAAATGTTTTAGTATCTGGGGGAGTTTTGATTTAAATTCGGGGACCGAATTTCTTTAAGAGGGGAATATTGTAACGTTTTAAAAATAAATAAATAAATGAAATTCTTTAGGTGAATTTTCTGATAATCGGTAAAATAAACCGTATTTTCCGTAAAACATAACTATAATTATTTTTCAATATAGATTTAAATACGCCTATTTTAATTATGTAATTGCTAGTATTTGGTATTTATTTAGTCACTTATAAATTATTAATTTACTTAAATATTTTTCCTTAATTAATTAAATTCAAATATTAACATAAGCTTTAATTATACATTAAATTAGTGCAAAATACAAATTTGAATGGCTTAATTTGACAAAAGTGAACCATGACAAATTAAAATAATTTTTTAGCATGCTCACTCTTTTCTTAATATGTCTTCATTATTCTAGTAGATTCTAGCATGAAACAATTAAGAAAATAAATAAAATTAATTAAATTAGTGAAAAGACTTAAAGGTGATGTTTAATTAAAGAACTTTCTACACCATTCTACACTTTTTTCTCTCTCTCCTTTCCTCCCTAGGGTTTGGCCGAGCCTCACCTTTGGCTGCCCTCATTTTTCCCCCTCTCATTTTCTCTCAAAAATTCATCATTTTTGCCTCAAAAATCCATATAAAAACTTCATTAATCTCCTAATCTAAATCTTACCCATTATTCCTTGACCAATATAGCTTGGATTCATGAAGCAAGAAGCCATTTTGGAGGCCAAGATTTTCATGCTAGATCTTTAATTTTGTGAGGTATAAACCTTAAACTTATAGTGAAATTGTTGTATAAATTGCTTAAATCTAGGATATTTTAGTGTTAATTTTGTGCTAGTTGTTAATTTGAAAATTTCAAGAAAGGGTTTTTGAATGCAAATTAGGGTTCTTATCATGTAATCATGGTTTGAAAGTGTAGTGTAATATTTTAGGGTATGCAAAATGAAATTTAGTTGTCAAATTACTAATTGTTACATTTTAATTTTTCAAATTAAGCTATTCGCAAACTAGATTTTTATAAATAATGTATATTGGTGAGATAAAATTATGATGAGAGTTTCTATCATTAGAGTATGGTTTTAATAAGGATATTAACATGTAATTGAATGCAAAACCTAATTTGGTTACTAGTTGCTATTTGTTAGGCTAAAAATTGTGATAATTATGCTATTTTGCTAACTAGGTTTTTAGAAATTGGTTAAATAATTGGGATTAAAATCTAATTAGGGTTTCATGAAATTATTAACATTATAAATTGTAGTTCAATACTTTAGTTCATGCAAAACCAAGCTTAGTTGTTGAATTGTAAATTTTGCTTTAAAAAGTGTTAAAATTTGATATTTTTGCAAACTAGAATTTAGGATTTAATACAAATTGATGAAATTAAATTATGGTGATGGTTTGTATGAGTTAGTTATAATATTTAGTGAATATTATAGCCATTAGTTTTGTTAAAACACCAAGGTTCGAATTAAAACGAAAATTTAGTGCTTTCTAGGTTTTTACGAAATAAAACGATTCGATTAATTTTAAGGTTTTGGATGATTTAAACCCTATTTATATTATAATTAGTGAGTTTTGGAATTACGATTTGTACGTTTGTGTTTTATCTCGATCAATCGGTGTTTGTACGCCGATATCGAGGGTTATTTGGTTCTTTTGCATCAGCGGGTCATAGGTTTTAAACTATGCGTGTTTCGTGCGCCATTTTAGTTTTGTCCGCGATTTCGGTTTACGATATTATATATGTTTGCGTATAGGTACCCCTCACGTGGACTTCGGACGATGAAGAAGAGGATGGCGGCATCGACTTCGGCAGACTGGGACCAGGTGAATAGATGTATATATACGGGGGAAGTCGGGTGGATGGCGTATAGCACCCCCACAAACGTAGGATAAGGATATTACGTACTGTTATTAGGAAGTCGGATGTGATCTTAGATTCGTAGCGAGTAGGGTCCTATTGAAGACTTTAGGTTGGACTAGACTGATTTAGAAAGACTTAACCGGAGGATAACTGCCTTGGAGGAAATTCGTAGGTTTCATATAGACACACACACGCACACACATAAACTTGACTTGGTGTATATGTGTGTAGGTATATATATATATACATAATATATACATGTGATATGAGGAGGTTATATGATGCATGGGGATGAGTCGATATGACTAGGCTTGATGCCGTGAATTATTGGATATATGATCGAGTATGACATGTGGTTTGTTATGATAGTAGCAGATCGTTGGGTAATGAGATTATATGAAATATATTTATATAAACTATAATATGTGTTGATGACATTGGAATGAACGAGACTCTAGAATAGAACCTAGATTGTAATATGTGACTTAATCATGATATGACATATGACATGATATTTTAGTGGAGCATTTGACAATGTATATTTACACAGGCGATGATATATGTTTGATGATATTGGGATATATGCGATTGTAGTATAGTATCCTTGATCATGATATTGTTTGATGATGATACTATACGAATGATGATATATATATATATGTGTGTGTGTGTGTGTGTGTGTGTGTGATGATTGATCCGCACTCTTGACTTGAAGAAGTCGTACATGTACGTGACGCTATTGAGGCTGAATCGCCGACTACTAGATGCATCGACTCAGACTTTAGGAGGATTCTTCTTACCTTTCGACTAGTGTCTTTAGTTAGTTCCTTAGTTGGTTAGGTAGATCTTAGTTTAGGCTCGAGTCATACTTATTTTCAAAACTAACGAATCGTGCGCAATTTTAAAGACAGCTTGAGGGATACTATGGATTTTTCAAAGGACATATCTTTTCTTAAAACCCCATAGCCCCTAATTTTCTAAAAACCACGATTCGTGCTTTTTCAAACAACAAACTGTATGAGGCGTAATTAATATGTGTTCTCTAGTTGTGCGTTTACTACACATTCACCGTTATATTCATGTTGTATTCATCGCATTGCATGTTCATATATATGTTCTTTAGCTAATATGAAACTCTGCCTGTTAGGACACCAGCACCATTACCGATGATGCGCATGTTCCACGTACACTTATTTGCCGGCTCACATACATCATCATCGGTAATTGCCATGTCACGTACACTTTAGAACATATTATATTTTATTGATATAATCAGCTAAATGCTAGTCTAATATAACATTGTGTGATTACTCTCATGTGCTGGTTTAGACATTGCATTTATTACTTAGACACTTCATGCATTCACATATTCATATTATCATGCAGTATTGTGGGGCTTATGACGATACTTATTTATTTACTTATGATTTTGAGATTTTGGATTTTCTATGATATTTCTGGATTTTGGGGAAAACCGCAAGAATTTAATAAAAGCTTATTATTATCATTTTTAAAATGTAAGTTGCGGTTTTCTCGTGATGTATGGGTCGTCCACCATGAGTTTTCATGTTTTCTGTTGGATTTCGAGACCCGATTCGAGGAGTAGAGGAACCATCTCGGGTACATGGTGGGCCCGGTACGGTACCCCGGGGCGAGTGTGTTTTTGTGGGGATGACGGTGAGCCTGGCTGGGGAAGACTACCTACCGGTGATGTCTGGCGCGGCGAATATCCGGAGGATACCGACCGTTGTTATGAAATTTGATGATATGGGCCGATCCGGACTGACGGAGCCCCAGATATTGAGACTATGAGATATTGAGACTATGAGGTATTGAGACTTTGAGATTTACATGTTTTGTGTCGATGCTTGACACGGATTTCCATGGATTTCATTGATGATGTTTCAGATTACCATACAAATTTTACTATGATAAAAGTAAAGATCTCTTATACAGATATATCCAGATTTCATGGTTGATTGTTTTACATTCATGATGCATGCATACTCATACACATGACATGTTACTACTTGAGGTACTGACACGAGCACTGAGCATTTCACTTACGCATAGATTATTACCCTGTCACTACTAGATGACTAGTGTTATGTAAGTATATTATATGACCTAGGAGATCGTCGTGCATGCGATTTCTACTCACATATGTCTTCTACTCACGAGTTGTCAACTCACCCCCGTTGTGCAAAATTTTCTTGCAGGTTTCGATGTACAGGTTTCCTTGGTAGCTTGCTGGCACATCATATCATTCAGGGTGATTTGCTTGGTAGGTTGGTTCATTGTATCGGAACAGCCGTTGTACTTTTATTATTCCATTTGTATCTAGTAAGCACCATCAACTAGACTTGTATTACTGATAGATTTAGAAGAACACTTGTTTTATTTCGACCTTAGAGTCGCGCTTGTATTATTATGGTTTCTGGTGGATTTGGTTTTCTTTTGAGTATTGAGCCCCGCCCTTCGGCGTTGTATATTATAGTGCATTGTGTGGTTGTTTCCGCCATTTGGCGTAGAGCTAGCTTCCGCTTGGGATGCCTTTTTATTGTTGCTTATGTATATATTCTTATTTGTACCCATTGGGGGCCGATTTTTAAAAGGAGACTCTGCCGAAATTTTTGAGAAATGTGATGTTGCTTTTAAACATGTTTTTCTTTACTTCTTCTTTTAATGGTTTAGATTTCTGGGCTTCGGCTTACTTAGATTACGTTACGCATCTAGACGTTTCGTAATTTAAGTGCCGGCCACATTCCGTACCTTCGGATCATGACAATTGGTTGCGGGTTCGTAGTGATGACATTCCGAAGACTGCTTTTGTGCGCGCTACGGGCTTTATGAGTTTTTGATGGTGTCGTTGGACTCACCAATGCCCTAGAAGCATTCGTGATGTGATGAACGAGATTCTTCAGGCCGTTCCTCGACCAGTTTATTGTTGTGTCATTGATGACATTCTGGTCTATTCCAAGAGTCATGAGGAACATGAGCAGCACTTGAGGATTTTCTTTGCAGACTTTGGGAGAGTACCAGCTGTTTGCTAAATTCTTGAAGGGTTCCTTCAGGCTTGATCGACGACTTTGTCGTTTACTGTGATGTTTCACGAGTGGGGCGCGATTTTGTACTGATGTAGCATGATGGAGTTATCGCTTATGCTTCCTGACAGTTGAAGGAGCACGAGCAGATTTATCCTACTCATGATCTGGAGATGGCTGCGGTGGTCTTGCGCTGAGGATTTGGAGACACTACTTGTACGGAGAGTCGTGTCAGATTTTCACAGACCACCAAAGCTTAATCTTCCTGCAGCGAGTTTTGATTGTTGAAACAACGCCGTTGGGTGGAGCTTGTGAAGGATTGTGATTTTGAGATCCTTTTGTAGGGATCCTAGGCACTCTAACAAGGTTCAACAAGGCATCAACCATGCCAAAATCAAAATTTTTATATGCCGAACAACCCTATGCAAGATCGTATACTAGAGATTAGACGAAATTAAAAGCAAGCAAACAACTTTACTACTAAGTGAAAGGAATTACAACCTTTGTAGGTCCGGTCCTTCACTTCTAAAGCTCCGTGTTGACGTCCCTTCGCTGCGATCATCGCGATCCCGGACTCTTGTGACGATTTCCTCGGAGAAATGAACGGGCTAGGTCGTTGACTTCGAGGCCGAAGATGATCTATGTTGAGGAGACACAAACTCAAGCTCCATCTTCACTAGGTCAAGAACTTTGTGAAGAGAATACCCTAAACCAAATGGCAAGTAGTAGAGGATGATGAAATAGGAAGTGGGTTCACTTTGGATTTGGATTTCTCACTCTAAATCTTCACTTGAAAATTTTCTAGAAAGCTTTCTTCTTCTTGAAGAAGAAGAAGAAGAAGAAAGAAAAGAATGAATTATCAAATTACTAAAATGAATAATCAAGTGAAGTATATCATAATGCAACCATGGGTGAGTTAACCTTTGTAGAGACTAAACCCTAGTTTGAGATAATGGTTAGGTTAATGAAAATCTCATGCAAAACAAAATGGTTGGACTTTGTCAAAGATGCTTGAAAGCTTCATGAAGCTTCAAGCAAAGACAAAGAAAGCCACCATTTTGTTTTACCAAAATAATTAAAAACCTAAACAATTAACTTAAATATGGTGTAAGTCATACACACATCCAAGTTTGCATGTATCATCAATCATGATACAAACTAGTGCACAAACATATATCATATATAAAACTTGTGCACATCAAGTGAGAAAATCAATCATAAGTGAACCAATACTAGTTAATGTAAAGTAATATATCAAATATATAATTATACATTAAATCATTAAATCAATACTTGATTTAATGATCCGGTCATATCGCATATAACCGACTAATATCTAGTGTATCAATATATCGAATCAACACTTGACTCGGTAACCCGGCTATATCACATATAACTAAGCGATGAAACAAATCGCGAGAATAGAACACAGTATCACATAATGGGATTATTCTCGGTCCCGTACATATCTCATATGCGCTCCTATTTCGTTTCGCTTGAGCCAAGAAACCACTGTGTAGGACTCTAAAGACTCGTCAATACGCCGGCAGTAGGTGGTGATCATATCAATCACCCACAATCCGCAAGCGGTCTGTTAAACGTAACGGCCACCCGGGTATTGAGCGATCAGAAGATCAACGAGCAAGCCCGCTCACACTCCTGCGAATCCAATCAGTAACACTTAGCACAGTCCGGTCTGTTCGTCTGATATGTCGCATATCTCGTCTAGGGGTGGTAAACGTCAGACCCCAGTAGCTTGATTAGTCATGCCGATGTAAGGTCCACAACAAGCATGAAACTACTGATAGCACTTACCAGTAAATCAGTGCAACCCTGGCCAGGGATTTCCAGTTATGTCCAGTCGAGCATAGTGCAACATCAACCCCCAATACCGGGAGAGACGATTCCCCTCCTATCGCTCATTGCCTCCATGTGAATCAGGACTGTACCCAAAAACCACCTGTTTGCACGACTCAGTAAAGCCATGGTAGGGTGGAAATCAAAGCACAGTGGGAGACACACAAGACTCTATGACGATCTCGGGTCAACAGACTAAGCTGTACCAGTGTCACCAGAGAACTGCCATCTGACGTAAGGTATAATACCATCTGAGAGTTCTCGGCGAGTCCGTTCAGTGTACCCAGTCTCCACTGAGCACCCGCATACCATCTCTGATGTCAAACACCAATGGATATGGGATCATCCATCGCCCATCACATGGGTCGAGAAGATATACGCTAGTCTACTCTGGAATATCGATGCCCCGTCTCGATATTCCCACGACTAGGAACATTGAAGGATGTACTCATGGACTACCCAGGCCCCACTAGTATGATCTACATCATAGTCCTGGAAGTCGAGTATACATCCTAAGGGCTTTATCAACATGTAATAGAGAGACAGTAAGTATACATGTTAAGATAAAGAGGAACCAGATAGCGTACTATCATGTCGAGCAAGAAAGTCCTACCTATATATGTCCCAGCATCCACTACAATATACATCTCATGTACAGTAATGGCCTCTAGGGCATACATATAACTAACAATCTCCCACTTGCACTAGGGCCATCTGTAGCAGTGGTTGTAGTATCTCATACTCAACCATCCCATAAAAGTCTCTCTCTGGAAAATGGCCTTTGTGAGTGGATCCGCCGTGTTGTCCTCTGAGTCTACTCTCCAAACCTCGATCACCCTGGAGATCAACTATCTCCATGATCAGGTGATACTGTCTTGGAATATGTCTGGGTCATTGATAGGACCGGGGTTCCTGGGCCAAAGCCACACTTCCATTGTCACACAATGGTAGGAACCTAGTTGATCTCATGAACTAACATACACCCAAACTTTCTCTTTGGTTGTATCTTTGATAGCGATGTCACCTGCCTTTATCGTCTAGTTTGCCACGGTATCTCGCTTGGAACTCTTCCAACATACCGTCCATCCACTGAGGGTAAAGACAATGCCTGCGACCGACTTTCAGTCGTCCTTATCACCCTGGAACTTTTCCAGTGATTCTCCCCAGGATCGATTGATACCATCTCACTACAACTAATGAGAATCGTAACATCCAATTAGATCTATCTCATAGATCCAAAAACCAAGATTTAGGAGGTATTACTTTGATCCTATATGGAGAATCAATGTGATAAGAGGAGATTGACCGAGCGTAGCATAGGAAACTCTTTTCCTATCGAGAGCATGTTGTCCACGTACAATACGAGGATGACCACCTTACTCTCTACTACCTTTTTGTATATACAAGGTTCATCTACCATTTTGATGAAGTCAAACTCTTTGACTACCACATCAAAACAGATGTTCCAACTCCGCGATGCCTGCTTTATTATATAAAAAATCTTGCACACATTTCCGCTGCTCCCGCTGTTTATGAAGCCCTCTGGCTGTGTACTTATAGATGTTCTCTATTAAATCAGTATTTAGAAAAATAATCATGACACCCAACCACCATATATCGTAGTCATGGTATGTAGCAACGGCAAGTAGAATCCGGATGGACTTAAGCATAGCCACTGGAAAAGGTTTCATCATTATCCACGCCTGGTCGATGACGAAAACCATTAACAAGTCTAGCTTTGAAAGTCTCAACTTTTCCATCTACACCAAGTAATCTTCTCAAGATATACTTGCTCCTGATGGGGATTTAACCCTTCAGATATAGCATCCAAAGTCCATACTTTGTTGGTGTACATGGATTCCATCTCAGATTGCTAAGCATCCAGCCATTCTTACAGAGTCCTCACTCTTGATGGCATGCTCGAAACTAGTTGGGTCATCATCTCATAATACAATCCTCGCTCCCACTGTCATCGAGAAATCGAAGTATCTCTCAGGCGGAAGAGGAACCCTGCTAGATCGGCGAAGAGGCTGAGGTTCGTCGGAAACTATTGAATCCTTTGGTTCTACCAAATCATCAGATGTAGTTTGTATAGCTGGAACTCCTTTCAGTTCTACCTCATGACCACTAATTTCTTCATAAGAAATTCCCTTTCACAAAGGTGGTATGTTGAGAAACAAAACACATTTTGTTCCTCTGTTAGGTAGAAAATATTCCCTTGCGAATGCTTGGGATATCCAACAAACTTCTACAGAACTAACTTTGTCTCGAGCTTGTCCGGATTTTTCTTTTAGACATAGGCCGGACAACCCCAAATCTTAACAAACTTAAGATATGGGCTCTTCCCATTCCATATCACATATGAAGTGGTAGGCAATGGATTTGATTAGAACCCTATTCAATAGGTATGCAGCTTCTCAAGTGCATAACTCCCAAAAGGAAATAGGAAACTCAGTAGTACTCATCATAGAGTGCACCATATCACATAGGGTGTGATTGCTCCGCCCCGATACACCGACGTGCTGTGGTGTATATGGAGGAGTAATGCTAAGAGAGAATCTCATTCTCCTTTAGAATAGTCCAGGAATCCCGTGCTCAAGTATTCTCCTCCCTGATCACATCAAAGGACATAATACTTATACCCATTTTTGGTTCTCTACTTCTAACTTATATTCGGTGATTATCTCAAAAGTTTCGGACTTGTGTTTCAACAGGAACATGTGTCCGAATCTTGAGAGATCATCAGTGAATGTAAGGAAGTACAAAGAATCAGTCCTGGCATATGTAGACTGGGGACCTTCATACATCAGCATGTATCAATCCCAAGAGTTCACTAACTCTTTCTCTGTTTCCAGTAAACGGAGCTATAGTCATCTTATTTTTGTGACATGACTGGCAAGTTTCATAAGATGTAAATTTAAACTGATTTAAATATGCATCTAAATGTAACTTAGCTAGTCGGGTCGTATTGATATGACCTAGTCTACAATGCCTCAAGAAGAATTCGTTCATTTCTGAACTCTTCCTCTCGTGTGTGTTCTATATACTAAGAACTGTAGTTTGATTTAGAACGTCAATGCTTTTAGATAACGTGCATGAACCGATCAACTCTTGATATAGGAAATGTTCAAAACATTATCCAACAATACAAATTTATATCCTTTCTTTACTAGTAAAGAGACTGATATGATGTTGTATATCAGGTTCGGTATCTAATAACATTCGTTCAGAATCAATGTATTCTGGTAATACAGGGTGATAGTGACCAACAGACTTGGCTGCAACACTTGCACCGTTTTCTGTCTCATGAAACTTATCACCCGTTCTCAGTTCTCTACCTTTCTTTAGCCCATGTAACAGATTACATATGCGGGATCCTGATCTGGTATCTAATACCCAGGACGTAGAGGATACCGAGAAACAGTTCTTTGTAATGAACACACCCGAAGAAGATGCATCATCATGCACTTTCTTCGTTTGGGCGGCATGGGAATCCTGGTATTCCCCTAATTCCTGCTCGGTCTTATAACAATTATAAGTTGGAGCGGGACCAACGTTCCCCATCTCAGTATAACAAGCGGGTTCGGTTAATACATCCATATTATTATCTTGATTAAGGCGTGACATGGTCGCTACCTAGAGAGAGAGAAGAAAACACTCTGTGTGCGCTCTTGCAAGATTAGATTGGTTATATATTTTATCTAATCAGGATGGCTCCCACTGTTTCTATCAAATCTTCCTTCAAACCCTAAAAGGAAAGACTAACCGGCATTAATTACACTCTACAAGTTCGCCAATCTTTCAGCCAGTCCAGTGTCGGTACTTTGAGGGAGGTTCCCCGTGCTTTCGCACGGACCTAATTAAAATAAACCTCGTTTTCCCACGGGCGTAACCCCGTTGACACCTTTCTAGACACCTACTTGATCGGCTAATTGTAAAGTGCAAAACTCTCCTAGGAGTAACAATTACTCGCAGTGGGTATCGGGATCCAACTATCATATAGAAGGTATGCAATCTCATTGCAAATTTCAACACTTAAAATTCCCGATAAAGGTTTTTACCCCTAGCACTTATGACCTTAACTATGGTCAACAAATCATAAGCACTAGTCAAGTTCTACCCGTCATTTCGTGATTAATTAGACCCACCCACATGACTCTTAACTAAGGTCAACAAAGTCATGCGACTGTCCTAACTAATCGCATCATATGCGGTGTAGGAAGACATCACTTAGCTACCGTACACTGTGCCTTGACTATGGTCAACAAACACAGCACGAATACTAAGTACTCTACTTCCTAAAATGACGGAGGGTTGCGGATGGTTTTTAAGAAAACCTTTAACGCTTTGAACTTGATCTCGTTGCAGAATCAAATGGTTTTTAAATGGAGTGTTTTTTAGGCTTTTGCTAGTTTCTCTAAAGAGGTCACTCCCGGTGAAGGGATCTCGGTTCTTTCCTCGTCGAATGAGGTGCAGGATATACACAATACCACTATGCAAAGCAAGAACTAGAAAAGCAATCAAAAGACAAACCGAAGGTTGTAGCATCTGCTAATTATTGCTAAAGAGGTCACTCCCGGTGAAGGGATCTCGGCTCTTTCCTTATCAAATAAGGTGCTGGATGTTCTACAAGGAACACCGCTATGCAAAGCAACAACTAGAGCTACCTAATTTTTTCTTTGAAATTCGATTCCACAACATCTTTTAGGTTTATTTTCTTTCATTAATCTCATTAATGAATGTCCTATCATTTAAGTCCACCTAAACATCACAGATAAATACAACGTACGCTTATACCATCCGCATTCGCCTCGATGTCCCGTCTGCACCGTTAGGTTAGGTAACTAACGGCAGAGCGGGGCAGGGCTAGCACGGGTGTAAAACATAAGCAACGTTTATATAATATATCATATATACTATATACAATATCTATCTGAACATATCACATGATCACATCACAGATAACGCAGCAGAAAATATCATATGAAATATTGGATATACTAGGACGTCCGTGTTTTATTTTGAGCCTATATAAAACACGGATTCCATGGTCGTGATGAATAGCCAATCCCACACCCGCAGACCCCTACGAGAGCGGCAAGCAACCCTACCAATTTTAGAGTTAGGAGACCCGAACTCGACTCCTCGAGATGGTCTCCCACTGGACCCTAGAACCCGGTTACTTGTGCTTCCCTCCTTGGGTCTATCCTAATGCGGAAAAGTAAATAATATACAATGGTGACATCATCCTCAACCCGGAAGTGCCCCAATAAAAGAATATTACATACAAGTTTTTACATGAATGAAAAAGAAAAACACTCATCTCACATAAAAAAACCCGGCTATTCAAACACGACGATCCAATATAAAATATCCAGTGATTGATGTGAAAAATCGTGTTTTTAGTTTAACCGCAATCAATAACGGTGTCGCACGTAGCTAGACCGAGATGAGTACGGGTCGTCCTCTGGGAAACGTGGAACCTTTTAATTTTACTTTAGATGTGTTGAAAAGGAGAAAGAAATAAGAATGGTTGTAGGATGGTTTCTAGATCTACGTTTAATAAGAATGTAAATATAGATCTAGAATAGTTTAAAGATGTGATTAATTATAATAAGAAGGGCTTGTAGGGTTCGTTAGGATTTAGTAGTTATGGAAGATTAATTAAAAGTTACCCTTTTTATCCATTAATAGATTTAGAACTAGAACGACGGTGATGCGTGTAGATTAGGGTTTCTGGAGGGAAAAGGAATCCCACTCGTAACCCTTATCTCGACACGGAACTCCGTTCATTATCTAGCCTTTACCAAAACAATCATTAATCTAATCTCTAATCGTGGTCGGAACTAGCAAAGAATTGCTAGCGCGCCCGATTAGGATGTTAATGATTATTTTGATAAAGTTCCTAAACTTTATAGGACTTAAAAAGGGTTTAATTATTTTCATCGTCCATTAACCTACCCTAATCCTACGAACCCTAACAAGCGGAGAATTACTCGCGCATGTTGGGAGAAGAAGATGAAAAGAAAGAGATGGGAAACATAATGTAAAAGAAAACAAACAATTAAAAAAAACTACCTTTATTAATCAACTCCTTCAACTACACTTTTCAATCCATAGAAAATGATTACAAAACTTGATTTGCTTCTCGATCTTTCCTAAGGAGGTAGTCGAACAGTCGATGATCAGCCTGGATGCGTGAGCGTCGGGAGCTTCGTGATCTCTGCGGCTTGATAGCTTTTCCAAGAGGCCCTCGGTACCCTTTTATAGTGCAAACCCAGAATCTTTTTGTTGAAAAGTTGGTAAAATATTGCATAGATCAATCTCCCAAAATATTTCCTTCTGACCTCTTCAAACTGCGGCGGATCCGCGGCCCCAGGTGGGTTTGGCCGCGGATCCGCGCTCAATGGTACGGATCTCTTTGTCGTTTTTCTTGGGCTCTCTGATGGTGACATTTGTCAATCCAAGGCATCTTCAGAATCTGAAAATATTTTCTCGGTTGCTTCCAGACTTAGTCTCCAAGTTTGCTCTTTAATTTGGAAAGTATTCTTCAACAAATTGATTTGTTTGTTAAATCCTTCATAACAACTTGGAAATAATCTGCACAACAACTCATATAAGATTTTAGTAGACTTTGTTCTACTAGGATTAGACCAATAATATTATTTGCATACATTTTCCTACCAAATGATAATTAAATATATTAACACATGGAAAATAATGTTTTTACACATAAACCCTCATATGTATAATATATTATAATAAAGTCCTTTTTTAATATAAAAATGGTAGGAAAAATGTACTACAAATGTGCAGTTTTATCGACTGAACAAATACCCCCAAACTTATCTTTGATCGTCCCGAGCAAACTAGTTTATTTAAGAGGAGAAAAAGAAAGGAGAAAACTAAGCACACTTTCGTAGGCAGACACGATTGCACTGAGCACGTGCAACAAGCCGTTAAACCTCTAGGTGTCCCTAGTAGGAGGAGTGTTGTCTCCTGAGGGTTTTCAGCGGATTACACCCACAAAATCCAATAACAAAAGAAAGATGGTGAAATTTACATATAAAGACAAGAACCATAAAAGAAATACTTTGAAAAGAAGAGTTTCCAACTATGCCAGCTTTTCAGTTGTCATGAGCCCTATCTTAATAGTCATGAAAAAATGTTAGAAATCACATCATCCCTCAATAAAACATCGTCTTTATTCTTCATTCCTACCTTTTGTCCAAACATTGATCATATAACCCCACGTGTGTGTAAAGAACATCCCTACACTCAGAGAATTCAATTCAAGCTATCATACTCTTGTCCATCTACCTTAGTACTTTTTACTTTGATGAATACTTAGAATTGCTTACACATTTTCATGCGACCGTTAATACTTCTTGAGGTACTAACCGACCGATTACTCGTGTGCTTGCAGATTCGGTGATAATATTTTCCTCGTCTTGCACCACCTAAGGCTTAGCAGTGACTCCCAGACCAGTTGGCCTTAGGGCACTAGGTGAAGAGGCACCCTCGCTATATTTTTTTATTGCTGCCTTGGCGATAACAAAACCAGTGTTCATTTTTTTCTTTTCACCATTTTTATATTTTCTTCAATTTTTTATTTCCTTCATACTTTGGCTTTTAGACAAGAGCATTTCAAGGTATCCTCTACTATCCCGAGTTTCAAGACGTGTGTATGTGCATATAGTAGGGTATCAACATTCAAATGTTTGGCTTCAAGAATAGAAACTATTTTTCAGACTTATTTTTATCCTCAGATTAGTGACTTCCTTCATCTTACTAACCCTTGGGACAACAGCTCATAACTACTTATTACTAGTTCGTATAAGAAAACTTATAATTTTCTTGGTTTTCTTAAACTATTCCTATCTTTTGGATGTAATGTTTCACTTTCTATTCTTTTGTTAAAAAAAAAATTTTTTTTTTTTAATGCCCGGTGTCAAAGATAATTCAGTGAATACAAACCTCCCCCCCAAACCTGTTTTCAGCAGTGTCCTCACTGATGTAGCCTTTTGAGAACATGGACCTGTATACTAAGGGAGAGATACAAGGGGTAAAATAATAGTTAAATGAAAAATTCCCCCCAAACTTATTCTTTGACACGCACAGATATGCAATCAAATCCATTTTTTACTCACCTCCATTTTTAAAATGAGAAAATGATATAAAAACATGGAGGTGAGGCGGAGGAAATTTTAGTTTTGATAAAGCGGCTCCTGTAAAAACAGGAGCTCCTCCGCGGGGTCAGCAGAAAAATACGGTTTTAATCTATGCCCATTTACTTTAAAAATCGAACCGTTTTTCAAATTTTCGACTTCAACCGCCCCGTGCGGGTGTACATACCGCACCACAAAAGGTCCTTTCCAACGAGATTTAAGCTTACCCGGATGAAGATGGAGACGGGAATCGTAAAGAAGGACTTGTTGCCCCGATGTGAAGGTTTTTCTAGAAAGATTTTTATCGTGGAACACTTTAGTTCTATTCTTTACTATCACCGCATTATCGTAGGCTTCATCGCGGAGTTCGCTTAGCTCATTCAATTGCAGCTTCCGATAGCTGCCTGCATGATCAAGATCAAAATTAAGCTCTTTAATAGCCCACATTGCCTTATGTTCAATCTCGACAGGGAGGTGACATGCCTTTCCAAACACAAGGCGGTATGGAGACATACCAAGATCGGTCTTATAAGCGGTGCGGAATGCCCAAAGAGCATCCGTCAATTTGGTTGACCAATCTTTACGGTTTTTCGAAACCGTCTTCTCCAAAATCTGTTTGATCTGCCTATTTGAGATCTCAGCCTGCCCGCTTGTTTGGGGATGATAGGGCGTAGAAAGCTTGTGAGTGATTGAATATTTCCTCATTAAGGCCTCGAAAGACCTATTGCAGAAATGTGTCCCGTTGTCGCTAATGATAGCGCGAGGGTGTCCGAATCGCGAAAAGATATTTTCTTTAAGGAACTTAATGACAACTTTGTTGTCATTAGTGCGACACGGTATAGCTTCCACCCACTTCGAGACATAATCAACCGCTAACAAGATATATAGATTCCCAAAGGAGTTGGGAAAAGGGCCCATAAAATCAATACCCCAAACATCAAATATTTCCACAACCAATATAGGTTGGAGCGGCATCTCGTTCCTTCGTGAAATCCGACCCAAATGCTGACATCGCGGACAACTTTTGCAATGTTCAAATGCATCTTTAAATAATGTTGGCCAATAAAAGCCACATTGCAAAACTTTCTCCGCTGTTTTTCGAGGTCCAAAGTGACCGCCGCATGCCTGATCATGACAAAATGATAACACGCTCTTAAATTCATCGTTAGGGACACACCTGCGAATGATTTGATCGGAACAATACTTGAATAGATATGGTTCATCCCAGTAAAAATATTTTACTTGGGATAAAAACCGAAGTTTGTCTTGTTTCGACCAATCGCTAGGTATAAGTCCTGTTGCAAGATAATTCACGATATCCACGAACCAAGGTTCGTAGGATACATTCAAGAGCTGTTCGTCGGGAAATGAGTCATTTATTGGCACGGCCACAGTTGGCGAAGAAGTGATGCGTGAAAGATGGTCGGCTACTACGTTTTCACATCCACTCTTGTCTTTGATAACAAGATCAAATTCTTGTAACAATAGGATCCAACGTATTAGCCTGGCCTTTGCATCCTTCTTCGTTAAAAGATGTCGTAGGGCGGAGTGATCTGTGTAAACCACAATAGGCGAGCCAATCAAGTAGGGCCTGAATTTCTCTAATGCAAATACAACTGCCAAGAGTTCTTTCTCGGTAGTTGTGTAATTTATTTGTGCATCATTCAAGGTCCTACTTGCATAGTAAATTACATGTGGCATCTTATCAATATGCTGTCCCAAGACAGCACCAATAGCAAAATCTGATGCGTCACACATAAGCTCGAACGGGTGGTTCCAATCCGGAGATGATAGAACGGGGGCTGTAGTGAGTGATTCTTTAAGTGATTCAAAAGCAGCCTCACAATCCGAATCGAAGTGAAATGTAGTGTCCTTGGCCAATAGAAGGGTTAAGGGTCTAGCAATTTTGCTAAAGTCCTTAATAAATCTCCTATAAAATCCTGCATGACCAAGAAAGGATCGTATATCTTTGACGCAATTGGGACGAGGGAGGTTTTGAATGACATCTATTTTAGCTCTGTCGACCTCAATGCCTTTATGTGAAATTATATGTCCAAGTACAATACCTTCTTGAACCATAAAATGGCATTTTTCCCAATTCAAAGTCAAGTTCTTATCCTTACAGCGGGTAAGAACAGCGTCAAGATTACGAAGGCAGTCCTCAAAGGAGTCCCCAAAAATGGAGAAATCGTCCATAAAAATTTCTAGAAAATTTTCCACCATATCTGAAAATATCCCCATCATGCACCGCTGAAATGTAGCGGGAGCGTTGCATAACCCAAAGGGCATGCGTCTATAAGCAAAAGTTCCGAAAGGACAAGTAAAAGTGGTTTTATCTTGATCCTTTTCGGCGATGGGGACCTGGTTGTAACCAGAGTATCCGTCCAAGAAACAGTAGTATTCGTGTCCCGCTAATCGTTCTAACATCTGGTCAATGAAGGGTAGAGGGAAGTGATCTTTCCTCGTCGCGGCATTGAGTTTCCTGTAATCGATACATACGCGCCACCCAGTTTGGGTGCGTGTTTGGATTAACTCATTAGCCTCGTTAGTGATGACCGTGATGCCAGACTTTTTAGGGACCACATGAATTGGACTTACCCATTGACTATCAGATATAGGGTAAATTATTCCACTATCAAGACACTTGACGATTTCTTTCTTTACCGCCTCCTTCATAACGGGATTTAACCGTCTTTGTGGGTCTCGGGTTGGTTTGGCTTCATCCATCAGATGTATGTGATGTTCAACAATTAAGGGACTAATCCCTTTGATGTCGGCCATTGTCCAACCAAATGCTTCCCGATTCGATCTCAACACCGCCAAAAGTGCATTCTCTTGCTCTAAGGCTAGAGAAGCGGAAATAATCACTGGCAAAGTCTCATTCTCTCCTAAATATGCATATTTAAGATGAGAAGGTAGTGGTTTGAGATCAAGAATTGGCGGAGAGACAATAGAAGGAGGGGTAACGGAATGATATTCGGACTCTTTAAGAGGTTCAAAACTTGCATAAGATATTGACTCGGAAAGTGCTGCTGACTTTTGCAACGAGTCAACGGGTTCAATCTCAAGGTCTGACTCATTGAACATATCCTCACTGTAAAGTGGTGCAAGATCAAACGATGTCTCATTAGTGTTGTCGAGAACATCAAAGCAAAGTTCCTCATCCATACAGCTTTCGGGAGCTATCTCGTGGATGGAACAAACATCCAGCAAATGAGCAGAAGGTTCTGATGGCTGACTTCCTAGCTTGTAAATATTAAGCTCAATTGTCATTTTCCCGAAGGATAAGTTCATAGAACCGTTACGACAATTAATCACAGCGTTAGAAGTTGCTAGGAAGGGTCGACCAAGTATCACCGGGATTTGATTGCGTGGGTTTGCCACAGGTTGTGTATCTAAAACAATAAAGTCCACGGGAAATATGAATTCCCCGACTTTAATTAACACATCCTCTAGTTCGCCCCGAGGTTTGGTGATAGATCGATCAGCCATTTGGAGAGTACAATGGGCGGGTTTTAATTCTCCAATTCCTAACTGCTCGTATACTGAATAAGGAAGCAAGTTGACGCTAGCGCCTAGATCGAGTAAAGCACGATTTATATTTTTACCCCTAATAGAAATAGAGATTGTAGGACAGCCGGGGTCCTTACGTTTCTTTGGTATTTGTTGGGTAAAAGCTGTGCTAACATTACTCGTCATGAAAACCTTTTTAGGCACTTGAGTTTTTCTCTTCCTAGTGCACAAGTCTTTAAGGATTCTTGCATAAGATGGGACTTGTTGAATAGCATCTAGAAGAGGAATATTCACGCTAACTTGCTTAAACATTTCCACAATCTTCTCCATTTGCGGGTTAGGTCGGTTGGCCCTTAATCGGTTTGGAAATGGAGCTCGATCAATAAGTTTTGGGTCCAACGTTTGTGGAGAAGACTGTGGCGACGGATTCGATCCCAAAATTGGAGTGGGAATCGACTTAGATAGATTTGGTGAAATGTTTGAGCCTTGGGGAAAACGGAGAATAGGCTCGGATGAAGGTGGGAGACTAGACGAATTAGGGGAAGAAGAAGAAGAAGGGGTATCAAATGTGTCACTATCATCAACTTGCTCACCCACTTGGTTGTTCAGCACTCTCCCCGATCTCAACGTAGTGACGGCATTCACATTATGACTTTGTGAATGGCCGGGATTCGGTAGGGGTTGAGATGGGAGTTTCCCTTTCTCTCTCGCACTCATTGCGGCATTTAACTGTGCGATTTGGTTTTCTATTGATTTAATACTCTCACCATGGGAGGAGGAGTTTTTCGTTAGGGCATCAATAGAAGACCTCATATCAGCCGAATTTTGCATGGATTGTTTCATGAACATATCCAAAGTTTGTGCAAGTGAGTTGTCAATACCGGCCACCTGTGGTGTAGAAATGTTGGCCGGATTTTGGAAATTTTGTGACTGAAAGGGGGGCTGATTCTGTGGTTGTGGTTGCTGTGGAGGAGGTCTTTGATAATTGCTTTGTTGGTTTTGATTCCAAGCAAAGTTAGGATGATTCCTCCATCCTTGATTGTACGTAGAAGAATAAGGGTCGTTTCTAGGTCGCTGCTGAAAAGCAGCATTAGCTTGAAACGATGCATTCATAGGACATTCTTCCGTTAAGTGTGAAGGATCCGAACAGCAACCACAGACAGTCTTAGGAAGCGTAACCTGATTTAGGGAGAATGATGAGAATTTATTCTCCATAGCATCGAGTTTCTTCTGCATCGCTGCCATTTCGGCTTTTACTGCGATGGAAACATCGAGTTGGTGAATACCTCCCTTAGTTGAAGGTGGTCTTACGCTTTCCCACTGCAAAGTGCTTTCTGCGAGGTCTTCCAGATATTTCCAAGCTTCACCGTCATCTTTAGACATGAAATTGCATTGACACATTGTTTCAAGCATCTGCTTTGTCGCTGGATTAATGCCCTCATATATAATCCGACATAAATCCCATCTTTGTATTCCGTGATGGGGGCATTGGACAAGCAGATCTTTGAAACGTTCAAAGCACTTCCAAAATGGTTCATTGGGAAGCTGGGTGAACTGGTTAATCTCGCTCCTAACATGTGCAGTCTTATGATTTGGGTAAAACTTCTTAAGAAATGCTACGACGAATTCATCCCAATTAGCGATAGAGTGTGCGGCAGTATTATAAAGCCATTTTTCTGCCAAGTCGCACAGTGTGAATGGGAGAAGACGTAAGCGCATAGCATCTAAAGTCAATTGTGAAGTACCCATCATTGCGCATACGTTTTCGAATTTGGTGATGAAAACGTACGCGTCTTCCGACTCAAGCCCATGAAATTTGGGCAGCAGGTTGATGTAGTGGGGTTTAATTTCGAAATTATCCCCGTTAGGTGGTGGAAGAGATAGACAAGTAGGAAGGGGACCACGAATAGGATAGCATCTTTCTTGGAGAGAGATGCGCGGTGGATTCTGTGCACCTGCGGGCGGTGGCAGCGTGGTGTTATAATTAGATGGAGTGTCGTCCATCACGGTCGTTGTAGTATAGTGGTGAGTATTCCCGCCTGTCACGCGGGTGACCCGGGTTCGATCCCCGGCAACGGCGCCATTTGATTGATGTGAAAAATCGTGTTTTTAGTTTAACCGCAATCAATAACGGTGTCGCACGTAGCTAGACCGAGATGAGTACGGGTCGTCCTCTGGGAAACGTGGAACCTTTTAATTTTACTTTAGATGTGTTGAAAAGGAGAAAGAAATAAGAATGGTTGTAGGATGGTTTCTAGATCTACGTTTAATAAGAATGTAAATATAGATCTAGAATAGTTTAAAGATGTGATTAATTATAATAAGAAGGGCTTGTAGGGTTCGTTAGGATTTAGTAGTTATGGAAGATTAATTAAAAGTTACCCTTTTTATCCATTAATAGATTTAGAACTAGAACGACGGTGATGCGTGTAGATTAGGGTTTCTGGAGGGAAAAGGAATCCCACTCGTAACCCTTATCTCGACACGGAACTCCGTTCATTATCTAGCCTTTACCAAAACAATCATTAATCTAATCTCTAATCGTGGTCGGAACTAGCAAAGAATTGCTAGCGCGCCCGATTAGGATGTTAATGATTATTTTGATAAAGTTCCTAAACTTTATAGGACTTAAAAAGGGTTTAATTATTTTCATCGTCCATTAACCTACCCTAATCCTACGAACCCTAACAAGCGGAGAATTACTCGCGCATGTTGGGAGAAGAAGATGAAAAGAAAGAGATGGGAAACATAATGTAAAAGAAAACAAACAATTAAAAAAAACTACCTTTATTAATCAACTCCTTCAACTACACTTTTCAATCCATAGAAAATGATTACAAAACTTGATTTGCTTCTCGATCTTTCCTAAGGAGGTAGTCGAACAGTCGATGATCAGCCTGGATGCGTGAGCGTCGGGAGCTTCGTGATCTCTGCGGCTTGATAGCTTTTCCAAGAGGCCCTCGGTACCCTTTTATAGTGCAAACCCAGAATCTTTTTGTTGAAAAGTTGGTAAAATATTGCATAGATCAATCTCCCAAAATATTTCCTTCTGACCTCTTCAAACTGCGGCGGATCCGCGGCCCCAGGTGGGTTTGGCCGCGGATCCGCGCTCAATGGTACGGATCTCTTTGTCGTTTTTCTTGGGCTCTCTGATGGTGACATTTGTCAATCCAAGGCATCTTCAGAATCTGAAAATATTTTCTCGGTTGCTTCCAGACTTAGTCTCCAAGTTTGCTCTTTAATTTGGAAAGTATTCTTCAACAAATTGATTTGTTTGTTAAATCCTTCATAACAACTTGGAAATAATCTGCACAACAACTCATATAAGATTTTAGTAGACTTTGTTCTACTAGGATTAGACCAATAATATTATTTGCATACATTTTCCTACCAAATGATAATTAAATATATTAACACATGGAAAATAATGTTTTTACACATAAACCCTCATATGTATAATATATTATAATAAAGTCCTTTTTTAATATAAAAATGGTAGGAAAAATGTACTACAAATGTGCAGTTTTATCGACTGAACATCCAGCAACACATAACATTACATGTCATCAACGTAAGTAAATATGCCCATCCCAATTGTCGTTGACATATAGCAACGAAACCGGCGATATCACATATTACACTTACGGTCGCAGAAAAGAATGTGTAAAACTACAACAGTTGGAATCCGCAAACTCTTTAGACATCGCATGCCTAACCAAATGAATTCTTTAGACTTCGCATGACTAACAATTATAAACCCCGCATTTTAGTCTCATTATCGAAAACTTTTTTCAATATCAAGTCAGGCAATTCAACAAGATTCCCGACATCCTGATCGAATGCTCGTCGCAAACTTTAGTAGACGGCCGCACCCCCGGATGCCGTCGACGAAGTGCACTAAGGCGGAACACCGCTGCCGCGAGCACCCGAACGGATGCTTTTGGCTACAGGGCTCTCCTACAGTCACTTGGTCGGGGCTATGGGGCATGGCTATCTATTAAGTTTACCCGGCGAGTATCCGCGTATGCTACGTGATTGCGACGGACTTTTGATCACATCAAAATCTCGTGGCAACCGATCAAATGAGACTAAAGTGCTAGATTTATAACATTCAAATTAGTTATCTCATAACAACTTGTGGATTCCAAATATTGTATCACATTCCAGATAAATAGACAATGTTAAACTTTCCGATCGAATAATCAAACACCCAAGTTTTCCCAAATAGCTCAACACTTGAGGGGAGTTTAAAAACATCCATTTCATACCACAGTACCAACGGTCCAGCCGTAGAAGGGTCAAGCCAACGCCTCACATGTGGCACGCCGTACCGTCCCAAACCATAAGGTTCAAAAGGCAGTTCAAGACGGTCACATAATCGAGTTAAGGTTTGTTGTCTTCTAGAGGGTCCATCGCGTTACTTGCACGACTTAGAACGTTCTTAAACTACGGAAAAATCCAACACATGGAAATTTTCCGGCAGGGGAAAAAGTGAGTTATTGATATCCGGCCGAACTTTCTAACACTTTCTAAAATTACCCGGAAAAAACACATAGACGAAGTTAAACTTTCTGATCGAATCAACGAACTCTCAATACAACCCAAAAAACTCAACTCTTGAGTATAAATTAAAAATACCCAGAAAACACAGGAATTACATAAGGACATTACTGTGCAAACAGTGAAGCAAGTGGGTACAGTATGGTCGCGGAACCGCCGCGCAACCTAGGGTACGGCCGCGGTTCCACGGCGCCTTGATTGAATTGGGGGCACGTGCTGCACAGTAATTCGTAGAAAACCCTGCTGATATTTTTGAGTATTTTTAATTAGCAAAAATCCACGGTTTTAAAAAATGTACAGAGAAGGGTATAGATTAGGGTTTCGGGGTTCGATCAGATTTCTAACTTCATCTACACTTCGCCTAAAGCTCTAGCTAGGCTCTGATACCACTGTAGGGATCCTAGGCACTCTAACAAGGTTCAACAAGGCATCAACCATGCCAAAATCAAAAATTTTATGTGCCGAACAACCCTATGCAAGATCGTATACTAGAGATTAGACGAAACTAAAAGCAAGCAAACAACTTTACTACTAAGTGAAAGGGATTACAACCTTTGTAGGTCCGGTCCTTCACTTCTAAAGCTCCGTGTTGACGTCCCTTCGCTGCGATCATCGCGATCCCGGACTCTTGTGACGATTTCCTCGGAGAAATGAACGGGCTAGGTCGTTGACTTCGAGGCCGAAGATGATCTACGTTGAGGAGACTCAAACTCAAGCTTCATCTTCACTAGGTCAAGATCTCTGTGAAGAGAACACCCTAAACTAAATGGCAAGTAGTAGAGGATGATGAAATAGGAAGTGGGTTCACTTTGGATTTGGATTTCTCACTCTAAATCTTCACTTGAAAATTTTCTAGAAAGCTTTCTTCTTCTTGAAGAAGAAGAAGAAGAAGAAAGAAAAGAATGAATTATCAAATTACTAAAATGAATAATCAAGTGAAGTATATCATAATGCAACCATGGGTAAGTTAACCTTTGTAGAGACTAAACCCTAGTTTGAGTTAATGGTTAGGTTAATGAAAATCTCATGCAAAACAAAATGGTTGGACTTTGTCAAAGATGCTTGAAAGCTTCATGAAGCTTCAAGCAAAGACAAAGAAAGCCACCATTTTGTTTTACCAAAATAATTAAAAACCTAAACCATTAACTTAAATATGGTGTAAGTCATACACACACCCAAGTTTGCATGTATCATCAATCATGATACAAACTAGTGCACAAACATATATCATATATACAACTTGTGCACATCAAGTGAGAAAATCAATTTTAAGTGAACCAATACTAGTTAATGTAAAGTAATATATCAAATATATAATTATACATTAAATCGTTAAATCAATACTTGATTTAATGATCCGGTCATATCGCATATAACCGACTAATATCTAGTGTATCAATATATCGAATCAACACTTGACTCGGTAACCCGGCTATATCACATATAACCGAGCGATGATACAAATCGCGAGAATAGAACACAGTATCACATACTGGGATTATTCTCGGTCCCGCACATATCTCATATGCGCTCCTATTTCGTTTCGCTTGAGCCAGGAAACCTCTGTGTAGGACTCTAAAGACTCGTCAATACGCCGGCAGTAGGTGGTGATCATATCAATCACCCACAAGCCGCAAACGGTCTGCTAAACGTAACGGCCACACGGGTATTGAGCGATCAGAAGATCAACGAGCAAGCCCGCTCACACTCCTGCGAATCCAATCCGTAACACTTACCGCACAGTCCGGTCTGTTCGTCTGATATGTCGCATATCTCGCCTAGGGGTGGTAAACGTCAGACCCCAGTAGCTTGATAAGTCATGCCGATGTAAGGTCCACAACAAGCATGAAACTACTGATAGCACTTACCAGTAAATCAGTGCAACCTTGGCCAGGGATTTCCAGTTATGGCCAGTCGAGCATAGCGCAACATCAACCCCCAATACCGGAAGAGACGAATCCCTTCCTATCGCTCATTGCCTCCATGTGAATCGTGACTGTACCCAAAAACCACCCGTTTGCACGACTCAGTAGAGTCGTGGTAGGGTGGAAATCAAAGCACAGTGGGAGACACACAAGACTCTATGACGATCTCGGGTCAACAGACTAAGCTGTACCAGTGTCACCAGAGAACTGCCATCTTGCGTAAAGTATAATACCATCTGGGAGTTCTCGGCGAGTCCGTTCAGTGTACCCAGTCTCCACTGAGCACCCGCATACCATCTCTGATGTCAAACACCAATGGATATGGGATCATCCATCGCCCATCACATGGGTCGAGAAGATATACGCTAGTCTACTCTGGAATATCGATGCCCCGTCTCGATATTCCCACGACTAGGAACATTGAAGGATATACTCATGGACTACCCAGGCCCCACTAGTATAATCTACATCATAGTCCTGGAAGTCGAGTATACATCCTAAGGGCTTTATCAACATGTAATAGAGAGACAGTAATTATACATGTTAAGATAAAGAGCAACCAGATAGCGTACTATCATGTCGAGCAAGAAAGTCCTACCTATATATGTCCCAGCATCCACTACAATATACATCTCATGTACAGTAATGGCCTATATGGCATACATATAACTAACACCTTTATTGCCCGAGGAAAGACGATTGTGGTAGCTGTTGCTTTGAGTCGTAGGCCCGGGGGTTAGCTTGTTCCAGTTATGCGCAGTTCAGAGACAGCCTTATGCAGATTTACAGTTCTTGTGCGACCGTTGAATACAGTTTAACTTCGCCTCTACTGAGGGGACAGCTTGCTCATGTCCGCGCCCGTCCATTTTTACTTAAGCGTTTTCGTGAGGCACAGCCCGCCGATGCTCATTTGTTTGAGATTCTGAGCATGTTCGGTAAAGTAAAGATTCGGAGTTCTAGATTTATGATCAGGGTGTGCTACGTTTACGGAATCGTTGGTGTATACCTAATATTGATAGGTTAAGGCATGAGGTCCTAGAGCAGGCACATCAGTCAGCTTTCTGTGTTCACCCCAAGTGCCACCAAGATGTAGTGTGACTTGAGAGTTAGTTACGGGTGGGCAGGTATGAAGAGAGAAGTTTCAGATTTCGTTTCAAAGTGCTTGGCTTGTCAGAGAGCTAAGGTTGAGCATTTGAGACCAGCTGGAGAGTTGCAACCTTTTTAACCGTTCCGGAGTGGGAATGGGAGCAGATCTCCATGAATTTCGTTGTGGGTCTACCCAGGTCTAGTCGAGGGTATGACTCTATTTGGGTGATTGTTGTCCAGTTATGCTCAGTATGCTCAGGTTTCTCGTTGTTCTTCAGTAAGTTTGTGCGTTTGCACGGAGTTCCTTCATGCGTTGTATCCAATAGAGGCACCCAGTACGCTAGCTGTCTTTGGCAGAACCTTCAGGAAGCCTTGGGTACTGGTTGAGCTTTAGCTCCGCTTTCCTTCCGTAAGCCGATAGTCAGACAGAGCGGACTATACAGACTCTGGAGGATATGCTCGTGCGTGCGTACTAATTGTTTGTTGGCTGTGGGATTGTCACTTGCCATTGATGGAGTTCTTCTACGATAACAGTTATCAGGAGACATTTCAAATGGCAGCTTTTTGGCCTTATGTGGTAGGTAGTGTCGATCTCCAGTCTGTTATTCTAACTCCGCAAGAGCATGATTTTTGGACCCCAGCTAGTCATGAGACTACGGAGAAGATCCAGTTGATTCAGGTCAAGATGAGAAAAGCCCAGTGCAGACAGAAGTCTTATGCCTGCCGTCGTTGTCGCAGACTTAAGTTCGCAGTGGGAGATCATGTATACCTACGGATTTTTCCGATAAAATGGCGTGTTGAGTTTTGGGAAGCATAGTCCCAAAATCGTAGGTCCTTTTGGGATCCTTGAAGCGAGTTAGTACCGTTGCGTATAATTTGGCACTTCCGCCCTGATTTTTTGAGTATTCATCCCGTATTCCTTGTGTCGATACTTCGCAAATATCTTCATGCCCTTTCTCACATGATTTAGCACCAGACCATTTTTTTAGGACGCGATCTTTCGTTCACCAGCAGTCGATAGTTATAGTGGATCGGCAGGTGGAGAAATTTCGGTCAAATGTCTTGCCATCTATGAAGGTTCTTTGGCTTAGCCATCTAGTGAGGTGATCACTTGATAGGCTGCGAGCGAGATGCGGAAGATTTTCCCTCATCTCTTCGAAGATACGCGTAGATAAATTTTAAATTCAGGGTCCGAATTTCTTTAAGAGTGGAAGATTGTAACGTCTAAGAAATCGTTTAGGCGAATTTTCCGTTATTAGGTAAAATAATTTGTGTTTTTCATTAAAATATAGAAGCGATCATTTATCTGTATAAAATTCACTGCACCAAGTTTAACTAGGAAATTGCTAGTTTGCGGGTTTTAAGTCACTTGTAATTTTAGTGCATTTTAATATTTTTCCTTAATTAAAATATTATTATAAGATTTTAATTATGCACTTAATTAGTGGTAATTACAAATTTGATTGGGTTAATTATGCTAAAGGGAATCTATGCTAATTAAGTCACAAGATTAACCATTTTGTTTTGCTCCAAAATATCTAGGATAAATATCTAGATATTTGTGGAAAATAAAGGAAATTTAAAATAAAGGAATAAAAGGTGGCATAAGAGTTTTGTTTTATTAAAGCTTTAATAATTGTTTTAGACTAGATTTTTCCACACAATTACACAAAACCCTTCTTTATCCTCCCTTGGCCGACCGCTCCCCATTGCATCCCCTTCTCTCTTCTCACCTCATTTCAACTTCTTCAAGCTTCAATAAATCATCTAAAATCATCATTTAATCCCACAAACTCAAATATAAATCCATAACCATCATTCTTCACCACTAAACAAGCTTGGATCTTCAATCAAGTTAGTATTTTGGAGGCTAAAATTTGGATTTCTAGTTGCAAATTGTGATTCTAGTGTGAGGTATAAATCCTAACCCTAAACTCTATTTATTGTTTTAATACTTTAAATTAGCTTATTGGATGTTAATTTAAGCTTTCATTTGCATGGTGAGAAATTTCTTGAAATGGTTTTTGATAATCAAGTTAGGGTTTTGTTTAGTGAAATGGTTAAGTGTGAAGTTTAGATAAAAGAAAACTTAACCTAGTGTAAGATTGTAAAATGATGTTTTTCCTAATTATCTAATTATCTTAATTGCAAACTAAACTTAAATCTGTTTTGGGTGAGACTAAAATTCTAGTAAAGGTTTATGAGGTTTAATCAAGCTATTATGAGATGATTGTGATTACTAGTTTTGGTTAAACTTGTAGATTTGGGCTAATTGATTTAAAAGTTGCTTACTAGATTTTCGAATAATTTAGGCATGGGTTTCTTTTGACGTTGCGACGTTATATATATTAGATTCCACGATATATATTGTGTTGTGAATGCGCGATCGGTACGATCGGGGTCTAGGCTTGGTGGTTGTGTCATCCTAGTTAGGGTTATGCCGATGCCATACTGTAGGGTTAGTATAGCACCTTGTGAAGGTTTAGCAAGGCATCACACATGCCATATTGAAATTTTTGGGGTGCTAAACAAACCCTAACCAAGATCTTAACTAGAGAATTAAGCAAACAAAGCATGTAAACAACTTTACATCTAAGAGTTAGGGATTACAACCTTTTGTAGGGTGTTTTTCGTCACCCCATTGAGATAGGAATACGCGCGCGCTCGTCAGGCGCATTATAGATTCCCCCCACCTAGGGTAGGCCGGGGTTTAATGATTGTGGGGATCCGAATCTCCGGCAGCCGCAGACTAAGCTGCCGTTAATTACCCCTCGCTTTTGGAGCGAGGAAACCTCCGATTAACGGGTTAAACTGGTCATGCGAACTCAATGTGCAGTGTTGTGTTTTAAAGGGGTTTTGGATATATCGTGGGGCCCATAGAGTTTTTACGGGGGTCCCGCTACCCGGATAGCGGGCTGGGGCTCAAGGGGGCTAGCAGCCCCCTTGTGTAGTGCGGGACAGCGCCCCGGCCCGAAATAATTTTGAGGGGAACAGTGTTGGGGAATGTGTGTGTACATATGTATACATGTGTGTGTGTGTGTGCGCGCGCATATATATAAAAAGAGGGGGGAAAGGCATCCAAAGGAAGCGTGGGGCCAGCGCCTCGAGCGCTGTGCGCTTAGGTGCTGTGCGCTTAGGCGCAAGCGCACCACGTGTGGGCACGTAGACGCTTTGCGCTTGAGCGCTGGGCGTTTGGGCGCTACGCGCCACATGGGCGCTTTGCGCTTGAGCGCAGGGTGCTGGAGCGCAAGTGCGCCATGTGTCGGCATGTGGGCGCTTTGCGCTTGAGCATTAGGCGCTTGAGCGCAAGCGCGCCACGTGTCGGCACGTGGGCGTTTTGTGCTTAAGCGCAGGGCGCTGGAGCGCAGGGCGCTGGAGCGCAAGCGCGCCACATGTCGGCTTGTGGGCGCTTTGCGCTTGCGCTGGGCGCTTGAGCGCAAGCGCGCCACATGTCGGGACGTAGGCGCTTTGCGCTTGAGCGCTGGGCGCTGGAGCGCAAGCGTGCCACGTGTCGGCACGTGGGCGCTTGGCGCTTGGGCGCCAGCGAGAAAAAAGGGCTTTTAGTCCCAGAACCAGAAGCTATGCTTCAGAAAGGAAATATTTATTATGTATATATATATATATATGGAGTTAGACTCCTAGGATGTTTTGGGGTTGATGAAAAGGGCTCTTCTTCTCCTCTAGTTGCTGGATCTTGAAGATCAAAAGATGTGGGATTTTAAAAATCTCTTCTTTTTGAGATCTGATGGTAGATCCAAGTTCCCCTTTGTGGGTTTTATGGTGAAAAACTATTTAGTTTTGGAAAAGGAAGAGTAAAACTCTTGATTTTATTTCAAAGGAAAGAAGAGGGTTTGGAACCTTCAGAAAGGGGAAAGAGGCACAAACCCTAGGTTTTTGAGAGAATGAAAAGTGTATACTATATTCATCATCATGTTGCCTTTTATAGGCTTACATATTTACATATAGCCCCTTGGGCTTTACAAAAATGGCATTTTTCCCATCACATGGCTCATGTGCCATTTCATTTTTGCACATAAGCCATGGGCTTACAAAATATTGGCTTTATGCCCATTTTGCAAGCATTCATGTATAAAAAATTACATAAAAAATTATTTATTACATGATTTTGTTGTTGGCATGGGGAGGCTGGCCGCGGGCTCGACTTGGGCATGGGCCCGCTTGACCTGGGCTTGGGCCCACCTAGCTTGGGGGTTGACCTTGACTTTGACTCGGTCAACCGGGGTGCAAATTTTGACCCCAACATCTTTGTAGTCCGTTCCTTCACTTCTAAAGCTCCGTGTTGAGGTCCCTTCGCTGCGATCATCGAGTATCCGGACTCAAGAGAGGCTCCATGAAGTGAAAGATGCAATCTTGCTTCCAATCTTCAATAACAAAGATGATCTACCTTAAAGAAACTCAAGCCCAAGCTCTTGCTTTACTAATCAAGTATTAGCAAAACAAACACTCTAATCTAAGTGGCTAGAATAGATGAGGATGATGAAGTAGGAATTTAGCTCTCATTTGTTTTCAATTTCTCACTCAAAATCATCACATAAGAAAAAGCTAGAAAGCTTTTCTCAAAGGAAGAAGAAGAAAAAATTACTTTGTGATGAATAATGAATTATTATTCTATGGTTACAATTGCAACCCATGGTTAAGCATGAAGACTTAATCCATGTAGAGAGTTAACTAGGGTAAAGGGTTTGGGTTGGATTAATAAAATATCTACACAAAAATATCTTTGCTTAAAACAAAAATAAAGCTTCTGGAAGCTTCATGAAAAAGCTAACCCAAATCAAACCCTAACTATGTTTAATCTCCACAAAACATGTTGCATTTGTAATCATAACTTGTTACAATATTATATATCATATATATAATATATTTTGTAACAAAATAAAATAATACAATTAACATATATCACATATATATCAATGTATTATCCAAGTGAGAAAAAGAATCTTTAAGTGAGCTTATATTAGTTAATGTAATATAATATATCAAATATATAATTATACATCAAATTATCGAATCAACACTTGATCCGATAATCCGGCTATTTCACAAATAACCGACTAATATAATATGTATCAGTTCATCGAATCAACACTTGAACCGATGACCCGACTATATCACATATACCCGGCCGATATCTCATATCGCGAGAATCTAATACGGTATCACATACACGTATTATTCCCGGTCCCGCACATATCACATATGTGCACCTACTCCGTTTTGCCTGAGCCAGGAAACCTCTGTGTAGTACTCTAAAGAATCGTCAATACGCCGGCAGTAGGTGATGATCATATCAAATACCCATAAGCTGCAAGCGGTCAGCTAAACGTAACAGCCACCCAGGTATTGAGCAATCAGAAGATCAACAAGCAAGCCTGTACATTCTCCTGTGAATCCAACCAGTAACACTCCCGTACAGTCCGGTCTCTTCGTCTGATATATCGTATATCTCGCCTAGGGGTGGTAAACGTCAGACCCCGGTATCTTGATAAGTCGAGTCGATATGAGCTCCATAATAGTTCGAGAAACTACTGATAACACTTACCAGTAAATCTCAGCAACCCTGGCCAGGGATTTCCAGTTATAGCCAATCGAACACAGCGCAACATCAACTCCCTATACCGGGAGAGACGAAACCCCTCCTATCGCTCATTGCTTCTATGTGATTCGGGACTGTACCCAAAAGCCACTTTTTTGCACGCCCTCTTGGACGTGGTATGATAGAAATCAAAGCACAGTGGGATTCACTCAAGACTCTATGACGATCTCGGGTTTACAGACTAACCTGTACCAGTGTCACCAGAGAACTGCCATCTGACGTGAGGTATAATACCATCTGGGAGTTCTCGGCGAGTCCGTCCAGTGTACCCAGTCTCCACTGAGCACCCATATACCTTCTCTGATGTCAAACACCAATGGATATAGGATCATCCATCGCCCATCATATGGGTCAAGAAGCGCATACGCTAGTCTACTCTGGAGTATCGATGCCCTGTCTCGGTACTCCCACGACTAGGAACATTTGAAGGATGTACTTGGTGACTGCACAGTCCCCACCAGTATGATCTGCATCATAGTCCTGGTAGTCAAGTACTCATCCTAAGGGCTTTATCAACATGTAATATAGAGACAATCAGAGCGCATGTTAAGATAAAGAGCAACCAGATAGCATACTATCATGTCGAGCAAGAAAGTCCTCCCTATATATGTCCAAGCATCCGCTACAATATACATCGTATGTGCAATAATGGCCTCTAGGGCATACATATCACCAATAATCTCCCACTTGCACTAGGGCCATCTGTTGTGGTATCGCATACCCAACAATCAGTGGTGGTTGAAGTATCCCATACTCAACCATCCCATAAAAGTCTCTACTGGGAAATAGGCCTTTGTGAGTGGATCCGCGCTGTTGTCCTCTGTGTCTACTCTCCTAACCTAGATCTCCCTGGTGATCTACCATTTCCATGATCAGGTGATACTGCCTAAGAATATGTCTGGATCTCAGATGGGACGGGGGTTCCTAGGCTTAAGCCACAACTCCATTGTCATACAATGGTAGGAACGAAGTTCATCTCATGAACTAAAATATATCCAGACTGCCTCTTTGGTAGCATCCTTGGTAACGATGTATCTAGCCTTTAATCGTCTAGTAAGTCACGGTATCTAGCTTGGAACTCTTCCAACATACCGTCCCTCCACTGAGGGTAAAGACAATGCCTGTGACTGACATTCAGTCGTCCTTATCACCCTGGAACCTTTCCAGTGATTCTCCCCAGGATCGATTGATACCATCACACTACAACTAGTAAGAATCCTAACATCCAATCAGATCTATCTCATATATCCACAACCCAGGATTTAGGAGGTATCACCTTGATCCTATATGGAGAATCTTTGTGATAAGAGGACATTGACCGAGCGTAGCATAGGAAACTCCTTCCCTATCAAGAGTATGTCATCCACGTACTATACAAGGATCACCACCATACTCCCTACTACCTTTTTGTATATACTGTTGGAGATAGTGCCCTCAGAGTCAATTATTGGATCACAGGCATGTGATTGCAATAATTGAAGAAGGACCTATCCTGGTAGGACAGTCTTACTCGAGATGATAGTATGCTATCTGGTTTATCTTTATCATCGTGTACTGCTTTAGGTGACCAGACAGGTCGCTATTACACGTTGATAGAGCCCCTAGGATTCTTTCTTGACTGCCAGCAGTATGAGGGCGATCATATACGTGGGAGCTGGTGGTCTATAAGCACATCCTTAAATGGTCCCTAGTCGTGGGAGTTTCGAGACAGGGCATCGATACTCCAGAGTAGACTAGTGTATACAGTCGAGACCCCGACGAGGGGTGGTGGCCGGTCTCACAAGCCACTGGTGTCAGTTGGTTCACCTAAGATGTATACAGGTGCTCATTGGGTTATGAGTACACCGGACAGGACTCGCCGGGAACATGCTAGTTGGTCTTATACCTGACGTCAGATAGCAGTTCCCTGGTGACATGTGTACAGGTTAGTTCATCGACCTGGGGATCGTCATTTGTCTCGTGTGAGTTCCCACTGTACTTTGATTACTACCCTACCACGCTCAAAGAAGACGTGCAAACAGGTTTTAGTTGGGTACAGTCCCGAGCCACATGGAGGCAGTGAGCGGATCTTCGGGGGTTCGTCTCTCCCGGTATTGGGGGTGAGGTTGCGCTGTGTCTAGGAGAGCCAGAACATGAAAAGTCCTTGGCCAAGGCAGGAGATTTACTGGTAGGTATTCCAGTAGTATCTCAGGGTGTTCTGGGCTGATCTCTGACACGACTTGTACCGCTTTTGGGGGTCTGACTTTTACCAACCCCCTAGGCCCGCCATGCGATGCTCATAGACGAACGGACCGGACTGTACGGATATTGTCACTGACAGGCTCAGTAGGGTATCAGGATGAGTTCGCTCATCGACGTCCCTTTTGGTCAATACCTGGTAGCCCGTTACGTATTGGCTTATACCTCTGACGTTCTAGTGGTTAAATCCACAACCAAGGTGTTGACGAGTCTTTAGAGTCCCCCACATTCAGTTGCTCAAGTTTTCGGGCGAAACGCTGTAGAGGCCGTATGGAGATATGGCAGGGTTCGATCAGATACGTGCGGTATTGCACGGATCAGGATCGGACGGATAATACTAGCCGGCTTTGGTTTAAGCTGGATCCTAGTATAGTACAGTGTAGATTTTGTCTCATTGTATTTGTATTTCGGTCGGAATACAGATGAGGGTGTGTATGCACAGTATCGGGGTTTTCCTGTAATTTATTACGGGATCAGTTTTCTGGAGTTGCCAGTTTGCTTTCCGTTTCGGCCAATTTCCTTTGTATCGTTCATTGGACGAAGTTTGGTGGAGGAGGGCTTATTTGCATTTGTGCAAATAAGCAATATGGAAGGTGTTCTTTGCATACTTTTGTGTCATGATGGTTTCATGATGGAGCCCCATCCCTTGACCTTCCATGGTTTATGATTGCTTGACTTTTTGTAGCAATCATGGTTGTTGATTTGTTGATGGAGTGTGGTTTTGCTAGTGATGATGATTCTTGCTTGATGACCATTCCTCTCACTTGCATTATTCTTGTGGCTATCTCTTTTTCACTCACTCCCTCTCTCATTCTCTCCATTCCACATGCATGGCCGGCCAAGCATGATAGGGGCTGTCCAAATTTCATGTATAGAGTTTTGTGTGCTTTTGCTTTGGTAAAAATCCAACAAGATCAATCTCCAAAAGCTTCTATCATTTCCTCCACCAAATGGCAACCTCCACTACCCCAAAATAAGACATGAGTTCTACACACATTCTACAGCAAATCTTGGGCACGTCGACTCGCCAGCTTCGTGCCCGAGTTACCTCGGTATAGAGACGGGAGCCCGTAAAAGAAGCAGGCGACGTGGTGCCCTTCCGGCGACGAGATGGAGACCAGAGCTTCCGCGGGAGATCGGGACGACGACGAGAAGACCGGAGGACACGGATCACTCGGTATATCTCTCTTCCCCATCTTGTAGTTAGCTAGGACTAGTTTAATGGTACGATCCGGGTTTTAGTGCGCGGTGGTGCCGGTTTGAAAAATTAAAGTTAACCATCGCTTCCGCATTTGGCCTCGGGATGGCGGCCGGGGCGCCGCCGTGCACTTACATATACTTGGTTCATCTACCATTTTGATGAAGTCAAACTCTTTGACTACTACATCAAAACAGACGTTCCAACTCCGCGATGCCTGATTTATCACATAAAACATCTTGCACATGTTTCCGCTGCTCCCACTTTCTACAAAGCCCTCTGGCTGTATACTTATAGACGCTCTCTTCCAAATCATCATTTAGAAAAGCAGTCATGACACCCAACCGCCAGATATCGTAGTCATGGTATGTAGCAGTGGCAAGTAGGATCAGGATGGACTTAAGTATAGCTTTGAAAGTCTCAACTTTTTGATGTACACCAAATAATTTTCTCAAGATATACTTGCTCCTGATGGGGGTTTAACCCTTCAGATAAAGCAACCAAAGTCCATACTTTGTTGGTGTATAAGGATTCCATCTCAGATCGCTAAGCATCCAGCAATTCTCACAGAGTCCCCACTCCTGATGGCCTGCTCAAAACTAGTTGGGTTATCATCTCATGATGCAATCCTCGCTCCCACTGTCATAGAGAAACCGAAGTATCTCTCAGATGGATGAGGAACCCTACCAGATCGGCGGAGAGGCTGAGGTTCGTTGGAAACTATTGAATCCTCCGGTTCTACCAAATCATCAGCTGCAGTTTGTTTTAGCTGGAACTTCTTCCAGTTCTACCTTATGACCACTAATTTCTTCACAAGAAATTCCCTTTCCAAAAGGTGGCATGCCGAGAATCAAAACATCTTTTATTCCTCAGTTTGGTAGAAGATATCCCCTTGCGAATGCTTGGGATATCCAACAAACATCCACAGAACTGACCTTGCCTCGAACTTGTCCGGTTTTTGCTTTTGACATAGGCCGGACAACCCCAAATCTTAACTTCCTTAAGAGATGGGCTCTTCCTATACCATATCACATATGGAACGGTAGGCATCTGATTTGGTTGGAACCCTATTCAATAGGTATGCAACTTCTCAAGTGCATAGCCCTAAAAGAAAACAGGCAACTCAGTATTACTCATCATAGAGCACACCATATCATATAGGGTGCGATTGCTTTGCCCTGATACACCGACGTGCTGTGGTGTATACGGAGGAGTAATGCTGAGAGAGAATCTCATTCTCCATTAGAATAGTCCAGGAATCCCGTGCTCAAGTATTCTCCTCCTTGATCTCATCAAAGGACATAATACTTATACCCATTTTTGGTTCTCTACTTCTAACTTATATTCTGTGATTATCTCAAAAGCTTTGGACTTGTGTTTCAACAGGAATATATGTCTGAATCTTGAGAGATCATCAATGAATGTAATGAAGTACAAAGAACCGGTCCTGGCATATATAGACAGGGGACTTTCATACATCAGCATGTATCAATACCAAGAGTTCAGTAACTCTTTCTCTATTTCCAATAAACGGAGCTATGGTCATCTTATCTTTGTGACATGACCGGCAAGTTTCACAAGATGTAAATTCAAACTGATTTAAATATGCATCTTTATGTAACTTTAGCTAGTCGGATCGCATCGATATGACCTAGTCTACAACGCCTCAAGAAGGATTTGTTCATTTCTGAACTCTTCCTCTTGTGTGTGTTTTGTACGTTAAGAACCGTGGTTTGATTTAGAACGTCTATGCTTTTAGATAACGTGCCTGAACCAATCAACTCTTGATATAGGAAATGTTCAAAATATTATCCAACAATACAAAATTATATCCTTCTTTACTAATAATGAGACTGATATGATGTTGTATATCAGGTTCGGTATCTAATAACATTCGTTCAGAATCAATGTATTCTGGTAATACTGTAGGGTTCCTAGGCACACTAAGGAGGTTCCACAAGGCATCAACCATACCAAACAAAAATTTTCCGGTGCCGAGAAACCCTAATATAGATCGTTAACTAGAAGTTAAGGCGAAAAGTAAACAAGCAAACGACTTTGCTACTAAGTGAAAGGGATTACAACCTTTGTAGATCCGGTCCACCACTTCTTTAGCTCCGTGTTGACGTCCCTCCGCTGCGATCATCGAATCCCGGACACTAGAAATGGTTTCGTCGGAGAAATGATCGGGCTAGGTCATTGACTTCAAGGCCGAAGATGATCTACGTCGGGGAGACTCAAACTCAAGCTATTCCTTCACTTGGTCGAAAACTTTATGAAGAGAACACCCTATACTACATGGCAAGTGGTAGAGGATGAAGAAATAGGAAGTGGGTTCACTTTAGAATTGGATTTCTCACTCTTTTTCTCATGATGCTATTGGAGCTAGCAAGCTTTTTCGAGCTTGATGAAGATGAAGAAGAAGAAAAATCATATGAATAATATCCAAAGTGAAACTTATCCAAATGAATGATGGCACCATGGTTGAGTTAAGCCCTCATGCTTAACTCATGTAGAGATTTAACCATAGCATAGGGTTAAGGGTTGGGTTAGCTAATATCTTAAGCAAATGACAAAAGAGTTGACTTTGTCAATGTTCATCAAGCTTCATGAAGCTTGATAACTTTGACCAAAGTCACACTCTTTTGTTATATGCTAATGAAAATAGTAAACCCTAATTTAACCTTGATATGGTTCAAGTCTCATACACACAACTTGTTTGTATCATCAAGCATGACACAAACATGTACACTTGCATATATCACATATAAACAATGTACACTTTCAAGTGAGAAAACAAATCTTAAGTGAACCAATACTAGTTAATATAAAGTAATATATCAAATATATAATTATACATTAAATCATTAAATCAACACTTGATTTAACGATCCGGTCATATCTCATATAACCGACTAATATCAATAGTAACAACTTATCGAATCAACACTTGATCCGATAACCCGGCTATATCACATATAAGCGATCAATGTCACAAATCGTGAGAATAGAATACAGTATCACATACTTGTATTATTCTCGGTCCCGCACATATCTCATATGCGCTCCTATTTCGTTTCGCTTGAGCCAGGAAACCCCTGTGTAGGACTCTAAAGACTCGTCAATACGCCGGCAGCAGGTGATGATCATATCAAACACCCACAAGCCGCAAGCGGTCTGCCAAACGTAACGGCCACCCGGGTATTGAGCGATCAGAAGATCAATGAGCAAGCCCACTCACACTCCTGTGAATCCAACCAGTAACACTACCGTACAGTCCGGTCTGTTCGTCTGATATGTCGCATATCTCGTCTAGGGGTGGTAAACGTCAGACCCCAATAACTCGATAAGTCGTGTGGATATAAGGCTCATAACGGGTCGAGAAACTACTGGTAACACTTACCAGTAAATCCCTAAAGCAGCCTTGGCCAAGGACTTCCTGTTATAGCCAATCGGACACTGCGCAACATCAACTCCCTATACCGGGAGAGACGAAATCCCTCCTATCGCTCATTGCCTCTATGTGACTCGGGACTGTACCCAAAAGCCACCTTTTTGCACGCCCTCTTGGACGTGGTATGATGGAAATCAAAGCACGGTGGGAATCACACAAGACTCTATGACGATCTCAGGTCTACAGACTAACCTGTACCAGTGTCACCAGAGAACTGCCATCTGACGTAAGGTATAATACCATCTGGGAGTTCTCGGCGAGTCCGTCCAGTGTACCCAGTCTCTACTGAGCACCCGTATATCATCTCTTATGTCAAACACCAATGGATATGGGATCATCCATCGCCCATTTATATGGGTCGAGAAGCTACACGCTAGTCTACTCTGGTATATCGATGCCCCGTCTCGATACACCCACGACCAGGGACTTTGAAGGATGTACTTATGGACTACCACGTCCCCACTAGTATGATCCGCATCATAGTCCAGGTAGTCAAGTACACATCCTAAGGGCTTTACCAACATGTAACAGAGAGACAATCAGTGTACACGTTAAGGTAAAAGAGTAACCAGATAGCATACTATCATATCGAGCAAGAAAGTCATCCCCATATATGTCCAAGCATCCACTACAATATACATCCTATGTATAGTAATGGCCTCTACGGCATACATATAACTAACAATCTCCCACTTGCACTAGGGCCATTTGATAGCAGTGGTTGTAGTATCTCATACACAACCATCCCATAAATGTCTCTCTCTGGGAAAAGGCCTTTCATGAGTGGATCCGTCGTGTCGTCCTCTTAGTCTACTCTCCAAATCTCGATCCCCTGGAGATCAACCATCTCCACGATCAGGTGATACTGCCTAAGAATATGTCTGGATCACTGATGGGACGGGCGTTCCTTGGCATAAGCCACAACTCCATTGTCACACAATGGGAGGAACGAAGTTCATCTCATGAACTAATATACACCTAGACTGCCTCTTTGGTAGCATCTTTGGTAACGATGTATCTCGCCTTTAATCGTCTAGTATGCCACGGTATCTAGCTTGGAACTCTTCCAACATAACGTCCCTCCACTGAGGGTAAAGACAATGCCTGTGACTAACATTCAGTCGTCCTTATCACCCTGGAACCTTTCCAGTGATTCTCCCCAGGATCGATTGATAGCTTCTTACTACAACTAGTGAGTATCCTAACATCCAATTAGATCTATCTCATAGATCCAAAACCCAGGATTTAGTAGGTATTCACTTTAATCCTATATGGAGAATCCTTGTGATAAGCGGAGATTGACCGAGCGTAGCATAGGAAACTCCTTCCCTATCAAGATTATGTCATCCACGTACTCTACGAGGATCACCTGCATACTCCCTACTACCTTTTTGTTTACACAAGGTTCATCTACCATTTTGATGAAGTCAAACTCTTTGACTACCACATCAAAACAGACGTTCCAACTCCGCGATGCCTGCTTTATCACATAAAATATCTTGCATACGTTTCCGCTGCTCCCACTGCCTACGAAGTCCTCTGACTGTGTACTTATAGACTCTGTCATCTAAATCATTATTTAGAAAAGCAGTCATGACACCCAACCACCAGATATCGTAGTCATGGTATGTAGCCGTAGCAAGTAAGATCTGGATGGACTTATGCATAAGCCCCAGAAAAGGTTTCATCATTAGCCACAACTGGTCTATGATGCAAACCTTTAACGAGTCTAGTTTTGAAAGTCTCAACTTTTTCATGTACACCAAGTAATCTTCTCAAGATATACTTGCTCCTGATGGGGATTTAACCCTTCAGATAAAGCAACCAAATTCCATACTTTGTTGGTGTATAAGGATTCCATCTCAGATCGATAAACATCCAGCCATTCTTACAGAGTCTCACTCCTGATGGCCAGCTCGAAACTAGTTGGGTCATCATCTCATGATGCAATCCTCGCTCCCACTGTCATAGAGAAACCAAAGTATCTCTCAGGTGGGTGAGGAACCCTACTAGATCGGCGGAGAGGCTAGGTTCGTTGGTTGCTATTGAATCCATTGGTTCTACCAAATCAGCAGCTGCAGTTTGAATAGCTGGAACTCTTTCCAGTTCTACCTCATGTCCACTAATTTCTTCATAAGAAATTCCCTTTCACAAAGGTGGCATGCTGAGAAACAAAACATCTTTTGTTGCTCGGTTAGGTAGAAGATATTCCCTTGCGTATGCTTGGGATATCCAACAAACTTCCACAGAACTGACTTTGCCTCGAGCTTGTCCGGATTTTGCTTTTAGACATAGGCCGAACAACCCCAAATCTTAACAAACTTAAGATATGGGCTCTTCCCTTTTCGTATCACATATGAAGTGGTAGGCAACTGATTTGATTTGAACCCTATTCAATAGGTATGCAGCTTCTCAAGTGCATAACTCCCAAAAGGAAATAGGAAACTCAGTAGTACTCATCATAGAGCACACCATATCACATAGGGTGCTATTGCTCCGCCCCGATACACCGACGTGCTGTGGTGTATGCGGAGGAGTAATGCTGAGAGAGAATCTCATTCTGCTTTAGAATAATCCAGGAATTCCGTGCTCAAGTATTCTCCTCCTTGATCACATCAAAGGACATAATACTTATACCCTCATTTTGGTTCTCTACTTCTATCTTATATTCCGTGAATACCTCAAAAGGTTCGGACTTGTGTTTCAACATGAACATATGTCTGAATCTTGAGAGATCATCAGAGAATATAATGAAGTACAAAGAACCGGTCTTGGCATGTGTAGACAGGGGACCTTTATACATCAACATGTATCATCCCAAGAGTTCACTAACTCTTTCTCTGTTTCCAATAAACAGAGCTGGTGTCATTATATCTTTGTGAGATGACTGGCAAGTTTCACAAGATGTAAATTCAAACTAATTTAAATATGCATCTTAATGTAACTTGAGCTAATCGGGTCGCATTGATATGACCTAGTCTACAATACCTCAAGAAGGATCCGTTCATTTCTGAACTCTTCCTCTTGTGTGTGTTCCGTATACTAAGAACTGTATTTTGATTTAGAACGTCAATGCTTTTAGATAACGTGCCTGAACCGATCAACTTTTGATATAGGAAATGTACAATAACATTATCCAATCAATACAAAATTATATCCTTCTTTATCTAAATAAAGAGACTAATATGATTTTGTATATCAGGTTCGGTATCTAATAACATTTGTTCAGAATCAATGTATTCTGGTAATACAGGGTGACAGTGACCAACAGACCTGGCTGCAACACTTGCACCGTTTTCTGCCTCAAGAAACTTATCACCCGTTCTCAGTTCTCTACCTTTCTGTAGCCCATGTAACAAATTACATATGCGGGATCCTTATCTGGCATCACATACTCAGGACGTAAAGGATACTGAGAAACAGTTCTGTGTAATGAACACACCCGAAGATGATGCATCAGCATGCACTCTCTTTGTTTGGGCGGCATGGGAATTCTGGTATTCCCCAATTTCCTGCTCTGTCTTATACCATTTATAAGTTAGAGCGGGACCAACGTTCCCCAGCTTAGTATAACAAGCGGGTTCGGTCAATATATCCATTTTATTATCTTGATTAAGGCGTGACATGGTCGCTACCTGGAGAGAGAGAGAAGAAAACACTATGCGTGCGCTCTTGCAAGATCAGATTGGTTATTATTTTATCTAATCAGGATGGCTCCCACTGTTTTTTATCAAATCTTCCTTCAAACCCTAAAAGGAAAGACTAGCCGGGATTAATTACACGCTACAAGTTCGCCAATCTTTCAGCCAGGCCAGTGTCGGTACTTTGAGGGAGGTTCCCCGTGCTTTTGCACGAACCTAATTAATGTAAACCTCGTTTTCCCAGAGGCGTAACCCCGTTGACACCTTTCTAGACACCTACTTGATCGGCTAATTGTAAATTGCAAAACTCTCCCAGAAGTAACAATTACTCGCAGTGGGTATCAGGATCCAACTATCTCATAGAAGGTATGCAATCTCATTGCAAATTTCAACACTTGAAATTCCCGATAATATTTTGCCCCTAGCGTCCTATGACCTTGACAGAGGTCAACAAACCATAGGCTGCTAGTCAAGTTCAACCCGTCATTTCCCAATTGAAGTAAACCCACCCGCACGACCCTTGACAGAGGTCAACAAAGTCGCACGACTACCCTAAATCAATCACATCATATGCTTATACAGATAAGCACTAATCAGCTACCGCACACTACGCCTTGACAGAGGTCAACAAACGCAGCACGAATACTAACCAGTACATATCTAAAATGACGGAGGGCTACGACAGGTTTTTCTAAAAACCTATTGCGTAATGAACTTGATATCGTTGTAGAATCAAATGATTTTAAAATGGAGTGCTTTTGAGGCTTTTCTAGTTTTGCTAAAGGGGTCACTCCCGAATAAGGGATCGTCGGCCATTTCCTCGTCGAATGAGGTGCAGGATATATCATATACATCACTGTGCAAAGCAAAAACTATAGAAGCAATCAAGAGACAAACCGAGGGTTGTAGCATCCGCCAGTTATTGCTAAAGGAGTCACTCCCGGTGAAGGGATTGTTGGAGATAGTGCCCTCAGAGTCAATTATTGGATCACAGGCACGTGATTGCAATGATTGAGGGAGGACCTGTCCCAGTAGGACAGTCTTACTCGAGATGATAGTATGCTATCTGGTTTATCTTTATCATCGTGTACTGCTTTAGGTGACCTGACAGGTCGCTATTACACGTTGATAGAGCCCCTAGGATTCTTGCTTGACTGCCAGCAGTATGAGGGCGATCATATACGTGGGAGCTGGTGGTCTATAAGCACATCCTTAAAAGGTCCCTAGTCGTGGGAGTTTCGAGACAGGGCATCGATACTCCAGAGTAGAATAGTGTATACAGTCGAGACCCCGACGAGGGGCGGTGGCCGGTCTCACAAGCCACTGGTGTCAGTTGGTTCACCTAAGATGTATACAGGTGCTCATTAGGTTATGAGTACACTGGACAGGACTCGCCGGGAACATGCTAGTTGGTCTTATACCAGACGTCAGATAGCAGTTCCCAGCTGACATGTGTACAGGTTAGTTCATCGACCTGGGGATCGTCATTTGTCTCGTATGAGTTCCCACTGTACTTTGATTACTACCCTACCACGCTCAAAGGAGACATGCAAACAGGTTTTAGTTAGGTACAGTCCCGAGCCACATGGAGGCAGTGAGCGGACCTTCAGGGGTTCGTCTCTCCCGGTATTAGGGGTGAGGTCGCGCTGTGTCTAGGAGAGCCATTACACGAAGCCCTCGGCCGAGGCAGGAGATTTACTGGTAGGTATTCCAGTAGTATCTCAGGGTGTTCTGGGCTACACTCCGACACGACTTGTACCGCTTTTGGGGGTCTGACTTTTACCAACCCCCTAGGCCCGCCATGCGATGCTCATTGACGAACGGACCGGACTGTATGGATATTGTCACTGACAGGCTCAGTAGGGTGTCAGGATGAGTTCGCTCATCGACGTCCTTTTTGTTCAATACCTGGTAGCCCGTTACGTATTGGCTTATACCTCTGACGTGCTAGTGGTTAAATCCACAACCAAGGTGTTGAGGAGTCTTTAGAGTCCCCCACATTCAGTTGCTCAAGTTTTCGGGCGAAACGCTGTAGAGGCCGTATGGAGATATGGCAGGGTCCGATCAGATACGTGCGGTATTGCACGGATCAGGATCGGACGGTTAGTACTAGAGGCCGTATGGATATATGGCAGCGTTCGATCAGATACGTGCGGTATTGCACGGATCAGGATTGAACGGATTATACTAGCGGGTTTTGGTTTAAGCCGGATCCTAGTATAGTACAGTGTAGACTTTGTCTCTTTACATTTGTATTTCGGTCGGAATACAAATGCGGGTGTGTATGCACAGTATCGGGGTTTTCCTGTAATTTATTACGGGACCAGTTTTCTGGAGTTGCCAGTTTGCTTTCCGTTTCGGCCATTTTCATTTGTATCCTTCTTTGGCCGAAGATTGGTGGAGGAGGGCTTATTTGCATTTATGCAAATAAGTATTTGTGGAGGATGTTCTTTGCATTTTGTTGGATCATGATGGCTCACCATCACTTGACTTTCCTTCTTCATGATGGCTTGACTTTTTGAAGTCATCATGCTTGATGATGATGGCTTGACCTTTTGGAATGATTGGTTGGTTGAGTGTTGGTTATTCCTTGTGATGATTTCTTCTCATCATCTTGTTTTTCTCTCTCTTGGATTATGAGAGACCTTCATTGTTTTGTTACACTCTCCCTCATTCTCTCCTATCTTCAACATAAGATGGCCGGCCAAGCTCTAGGTGGGCTGTCCCAATTTTTGGTGTAGGGATTTACACTCATTTGGCTTGGCAAAAATCATATTAGCTCCTCCTCGAAAAGCTTGTATCATTTTCCTCCACCTTATGGCAATTCCTACAACCCCAAAATGAGACATGGTTCTACACCATTCTGCAGCAAACCTTGGGCACATCGACTCGCCAGCTTCGTGCCCGAGTTGCCTCGGTATAGAGGCGGGATCCCGTAAAAGAAGCCGGTGACGTGGTGCCCTTCCGGCGACGAGGTGGAGACTGGACATTCCGCGGGAGATCGGGACGACGGCGAGAAGACCGGAGGACACGGATCAGTCGGTATATCTCTCTTCCCCATCTTGTAGTTAGCTAGGACTAGTTAATGGTACGATCCGGGTTTTAGTGCGCGGTGGTGCCGGTTCAAGAAAATTTAAAGTTAACCATCGCTTCCGCATTTGGCCTCGGGATGGAGGCCGGGGCGCCGCCGTGCACTTACAGTGGTATCAGAGACACGCCATTAACATAGTCTAGCTTTGTCTAATGTGTTTTACATTTCCGATCGAGCAAAAATTCCAAAATCCGCATTTTCAATAGCAACAGTTTTTTGTCGAAATTTTTTTGTCTCGAAATTTTTTTCAGGTTGTATAAAATTGGTGTACTGGAAGTCCTAAGAGTTCTGGGGAAATTCGAGACATTGATCTTTCAGGAAGAGCGCAGAACCGCGGCCAAACCCCACTTGGCGCCGCGGTTCCGCCGCAGTATGGAGGGACCAATGCTTCAAATTTTTCTAGTGGGCTTCTGGGGTGAAAATAGGGTTTCTGGAATATTATTTTTGGGCCCAGATTTCTTGATGTGCTACAGTAGTACTTGGGGGCCCACTTGTTAAAATTTGATCGATCGGATATTTTAAACACATTAGTTCATAGTATTTACATTATATCTGCGACCGTGAATGTCACTTGATCGGTAAATCCTGTCTAACTGCTATAGCTCGGTTAGACGGATTTGCGAACGTGACTTTCACGTTGATGTTCTGTGTATTGCTGTGATGTTGCGGATCGGTCGTGGGGGATAGCCTGGATGCAATGCTAGTACAGTTTTTGTTGTATTATGTACATTTGATATTGCGGGGTGAGCGTCCGACATGTGGACTGCCGTCACTGCCTGTTTGTATTATTATTTTGGGGCACGACCAGGTTGCGGTCGATGTACCCGGTGTATGTATATTTTACTTTCTGTACTAGGATTGCCCCACGGAGGGGTGCACGGATAGCCGGGTTCTAGAGGGCAACAAGCCCGCATCTCATGGTATTGAGACGGAGGGGGCTTCACTCTAGAATTGGCGGGCTATTCGCCGCACTCGTAGGGGGTACAGGTTAACCCAGGAGGGGTGCCCAAGTTACCGGATTCCGTGAAGTGCTGGGTGGTCCATTCACGTTGCTGAAGGGGGCTGCCTCGCTTCAGGTTTTGGTGGGTAACTTGCTGCGCCCGTAGGGGTCTAGGATTTTCATTGCACAGGCTATCCACACGACCAGGGGAACGTCGGGTTTCAGCGGCTCTGTGAAACCCGGGGATCCCAGATATCTGTATTATTCTGTGATGCTGTACATTTCTGTGATGTTGCATTTTATCACGCCTTGAGCGAATATAATATATTGGTATATATATTAGTAGATGTTGTATATGTTTTGCATCCGCGCTAGTCCAGTCCCCGCTCTGTCGTTAGTTAGCTAACCTAACGGGTAATGACGGGACCCAGTGGCGAATGCGGATGGCATATACGTACGTCATATTATTTTCGTTCTTTGTGGTGTGATCAATTGATGGGACTGTGTTGATTCGGATCAATGCAAGTTAAAAACAAACCTAATCTGATGTTGTTGGAACACTTTTCAAAAAGCTGTTATTTGCAAGGACGTTCACTTTTGTTTTGCATCGTGGTATTCAGTTGGAATATCCTGCTCCTCAGTCGACGAGGCAAGGGCCGAGATCCCTTCACCGGGAGTGACCCCTTGGACAAAAGTTTGCGTCAGGGCAATAACTTCACTATAGCCGATTACTTTTTCTTTGTACCATGGTATTCAGTTGGAATATCCTGCACCTCATTCTACGGGGAAAGAGCCGAGATCCCTTCACCGGGAGTGACCTCTTTAGCAAAGGTTTTCGTTACTATATTTTTATAAAAGCTATCCGTTCCTTCAACGATATCAAGTTCACTACGTTAAAGGTTTTCGCCAGAAACCATTCGTAGCCCTCCATCATTTCAGTTAAATATTCGGTAGTATTCAAGCTATATATTTTGACCTCACGCCAAGGCATAGTGTTTGGTAGCTGCCGGGTATTTATCTGTTGCATAGATAGATGCGTTGGTTTGGGACAGTCGTACTACTATTTTGGCCTACGTCAAGGGTATGTACGGGTAGGTTCAAATTAACCTGGACAATGATGGGTAGAACTTGACATGTGACTTATGATATTTTGACCTCACGCCAAGGTCATAAGAGCATGGGGCAAAAATCTCATCGGGATTTTCAGAAGGACTGAAACTTGCCAGATATGTGCATACCTTCTGGAGTGTGATGACGTGAGCGGATTCCGTCACGTTATCATGCGGTGATAGTTGGATCCCGATTCCCACTGATGAGTTAGTTTACTCCTCGGGTGACCCCGACTAATTCTTCTTTCAGGTTTGGAGGAGAATTTGAGGTGACAGTGGGAGGTTTCCAGATTAGATAAATTGGTAACCATTCTGATCTAGGTTAGAGTGCACGCTGAGTGTTTCTTTTCTCTCTCTCTTTGGCAGCGCCTATTGACCCGACCCTAGACTATGACTCAGAGACCAAGTTGACCGAACCTTCTAAAACACTGGCTTTTGGATTGTCAGAGTTGCAAACCTCATTGCCACTCCTACTTTTACCCTTTTCTCCAGGACACCCCGTATTACTACGAACGTCCACTTCCATTAGACAAAACCATCGTATGGTTAGATACGAACTCGAAAGAATTTATTCGAGGATGGTTTCAGGTTCTGGAGGAAACGGATAGGACTATTCAGTTGTCTTTTCCTTATACCTTCTCTCAGGTTGCGAGTACTCCTTGGTTTAGGAGTAGTACACCTATTAGGCAAATTGGATAGTCTTCTTCCAAACCTTAGGCTGGTGCCGAACGGTGGGAATGAAGAAAACCAATTAGCATAACGATGGTGTGCAGAAGGTATTAAGTTAAGACAAAGAAAGGGATTAGAAAGAGGCAAAGTAAATTGCGACTGCTATTCACGACCAAACCAAGCATTTCATTACCACTCCCACTTCACCTTTGTATTTCTCCAAGACACTCCGTATCACTACGAAGATCCACAGTTTATTGGATACTCCATCGTATGGTTATATACGAACTCGAAGGAACTTGTTCCAGTTCGGGGATGGATTCTGGTTCAGGAGAAATAGGAATAAGGTTTATTCAGGTGTCTTTTATCTTCACCTTCTCTCTCATTGTGAGTGTTCCTAGGATCGGGACAGTACACCCATTATGCTTATTGGATAGTCTTCTTCCAAACCATAGGCTGGTGCTGAACGGTAGGGAAGGAAGAAAACCATTTGGCCTAAAGGGGTGTACAGAAGGTAATGACTAAAGACATATGAAGGGATTTGGAGAGATGGCAAAGAATTATACGGTTACAGTCGTGAATCTGGAAGAGGCATTATTAGGAATACCGGGATACCCCATCGAAACATTTCAATGTTTCAGTTTCACTGTGTACTGTTAAAACTGATTTCCCAGTTAGACACTTGCTCCAGGGTATGTATTTACCAGGTATGATTCTCACATCTGTATGGTCTTACAGATGATGAGTGGGAGTAAGTTATTGGGAATTGGGTGATCATCCTCATTATATCGGGATTCGTTGTAATCGGTGATATTTGAGGAAATCACCTGGGCTGTTTGCCGGTCGGCGAATATTTGGTTTTGAATATCCGCTGTTGTGCACCAATTTCAAATTGATATATCTGTACGTCTATTTTTATAGAGTGAGATATACCGTTTTGAAATTATGTCCGTGACATTTACCTATATCAGTGGATGGTTAGGTAAGGAGCATTAAACAGCGGTGTAATTCTTCATAACCATAAGTACAGTTTTCAACCTACGACACACAGTGAATGAGTTATCAGACTCAAGGGACTTATACAGAGTATTGTATGTTGTCCAGGGTCCATCAGGACAGAGGGGTTGGTCCTCGTACTATATTCGGTTTACTTATGACTTCTCCAAGTTTTAGACAGGTGTTTCGTGGAAACACAGGGTCCGAATTTTGAGAAGTTATAGGTATTTGAATAAAGTAGAGAACCAGGTATTGCAAGTATCGGGATTCTTCAAAGTGATCGAAGATGTAGATACTTGTGTATGGTATTCAGTTGATAGTAATGATTAAGAGATCTTGCTTCTCTTTCAGGTTATTCATAATTGGAAGCATTCCTAAGTTGAGTAACGCTGATCGGCCTCTTTCCATTTAGTTGACATGCACTGGAGACAGTTGCATGATTTGAATCTGGTTCAATTAAATCAGTGTCTCTGGTTATATATTGGATATAGAACAGTTCATATCTTAACGATGTTAAGGTACGGGGAGTTGTCCGGTTTATGATTAAAACCAGACTCTGGATAACTCAAGGCACATTTTCTGTAATGGCTGTTTGTGGGTTGACCCAGGCTATGACGAGGGTTGATTTTCTACCATCTGGATGAACAATAGCGATATTGTTCTAGACTCGCCACAGTTTTAATAAAAATGTTTTTTTTTCAGGAAACAGCAGTGGGAGTATGGTAGAACTGGAAGTGATTCCAGAACCACAAACGATTACTGAAGATTTCATAGGAACCTAAAGATTTAATTTGGTTTGACATTCCATTGGCCACTCCGCAGATAAGGTGGGTAATTTTAGGCACCCGAGAGGTACTTCGGTAGCCTCAAGGACGGTGACAGGGAAGTTCTTGTTTACCCACACTTGCCATTGCTGTTGTTCCAGGCTGCGAGACCCGGCAGGAGGATGAGTATAGCGTCGTTCTGAACTGGCTTCAGAAGTGTACGTGTATATGACTCTGCCAGAGGGTTGTCGTAGTCAGTGGGAGCAGCGGAAGTATTGGTGGACAAGTGGCTTATGTCTATTTATAGACTAAAGCAGATATAGCGGAGATAGATCATCAATTTCTGATGTGACAGTCATAGGCTTGACTTCATCAGAACAGGGGATGGATCTGTTAAGAAGGTAGTAGGGTGTGATGTCCTGGTATTTGGATGACATACACAGAGTAGGAAGTGATATTCCTATACTACGATCGGTTATACTTTGGTCGTCACACAGTGGTTTCTCCACATGGGACTTGGACATTATATCAAACATACTGGTTACTAGATCTATGGTTTTAGATCTAGATTTGGGTGGTTTCCTAATTAAGGGTACTTAGACAGCATTGTAAGAGTATTTAGAATGGACGACTCCTGGCACGGTAGTGTACCTGCAGGTGATGGAGTCACCCTTTCTAAAGGTGTCTTGCAGACTAAAGGGGAGAGGGATGTGCATGGTTGGCAGATCACTTGCTCAGGCAATTGAGCCAATCATGAGATGTCAAGTACCACACCAGATGTTGTTCTTGCACCAGATGCAATAAGTTGACATTGATCCAATCCTGGAGAAACAGTCGGAAGCAGTTTTAGAACATAAGTGGATGTTCTAGGGATATGATAACGACAGCCTCATTCGGGAGACAGTTATCATTCCAGGCTTCCAAGGTGACCTGGACGACAAGGAGGTTGTCAGAGTTATAGTTTTTCCTTCTAATGAGGGGCAGTATTTTGGACAGGTGGTCCAAGGCAATACTGAGGGAGGCATGGCGCAGCATACTGATTAAGTTCAGTTGACGATACAGTCTAAGAAGTTTGGATTTGGAGTTCATTTATGAGCTAGGTCCCATCAGACATCCAGACACATTCTAAGACAGGTATTGCTCATTTCGGGAGATGGCTTTCTCCGCGAACTTGAGATATAGAGAGACATAGAAAGAAACATCCAGGCGGATCCACTCACCGAGGCTATTCCTCGAACGCAATAGTTTCGCAAGCGAGCTTTGTGAGACTGACTAGTAGAGGAGTTGGGTATTCGGTATCACACGGGCTGTGAGTATGCGACATCGCAATAATTAGCGTTGAGTGCAAGTGGGAGATTGTTGGAGATAGTGCCCTCAGAGTCAATTATTGGATCACAGGCACGTGATTGCAATGATTGAGGGAGGACCTGTCCCAGTAGGACAGTCTTACTCGAGATGATAGTATGCTATCTGGTTTATCTTTATCATCGTTTACTGCTTTAGGTGACCTGACAGGTCGCTATTACACGTTGATAGAGCCCCTAGGATTCTTGCTTGACTGCCAGCAGTATGAGGGCGATCATATACGTGGGAGCTGGTGGTCTATAAGCACATCCTTAAAAGGTCCCTAGTCGTGGGAGTTTCGAGACAGGGCATCGATATTCCAGAGTAGACTAGTGTATACAGTCGAGACCCCGACGAGGGGCGGTGGCCGGTCTCACAAGCCACTGGTGTCAGTTGGTTCACCTAAGATGTATACAGGTGCTCATTAGGTTATGAGTACACCGGACAGGACTCGCCGGGAACATGCTAGTTGGTCTTATACCAGACGTCAGATAGCAGTTCCCAGGTAACATGTGTACAGGTTAGTTCATCGACCTGGGGATCATCATTGGTCTCGTATGAGTTCCCACTGTACTTTGATTACTACTCTACCACGCTCAAAGGAGACGTGCAAACAGGTTTTAATTAGGTACAGTCCCGAGCCACATGGAGGCAGTGAGCGGATCTTCAGGGGTTCGTCTCTCCCGGTATTGGGGGTGAGGTCGCGCTGTGTCTAGAAGAGCCATTACACGAAGCCCTCGGCCGAGGCAGGAGATTTACTGGTAGGTATTCCAGTAGTATCTCAGGGTGTTCTGGGCTACACTCCGACACGACTTGTACCGCTTTTAGGGGTCTGACTTTTACCAACCCCCTAGGCCCGCCATGCGATGCTTATAGACGAACGGACCGGACTGTATGGATATTATCACTGACAGGCTCAGTAGGGTGTCAGGATGAGTTCGCTCATCGACGTCCTTTTTGGTCAATACCTGGTAGCCCGTTACGTATTGGCTTATACCTCTGACGTGCTAGTGGTTAAATCCACAACCAAGGTGTTGACGAGTCTTTAGAGTCCCCCACATTCAGTTGCTCAAGTTTTCGGGCGAAACGCTGTAGAGGCCGTATGGAGATAAGGCAGGGTCCGATCAGATACCTGCGGTATTGCACGGATCAGGATCGGACGGTTAGTACTAGAGGCCGTATGGATATATGGCAGCGTTCGATCGGATACGTGCGGTATTGCACGGATCAGGATCGAACGGATTATACTAGCCGGCTTTGGTTTAAGCCGGATCCTAGTATAGTACAGTGTAGACTTTGTCTCTTTACATTTGTATTTCGGTCGGAATACAAATGCGGGTGTGTATGCACAGTATCGGGGTTTTCCTGTAATTTATTACGGGACCAGTTTTCTGGAGTTGCCAGTTTGCTTTCCGTTTCGGCCATTTTCATTTGTATCCTTCTTTGGCCGAAGATTGGTGGAGGATGGCTTATTTGCATTTGTGCAAATAAGTATTTGTGGAGGGTGTTCTTTGCATTTTGTTGGATCATGATGGCTCACCATCACTTGACTTTCCTTCTTCATGATGGCTTGACTTTTTAAAGTCATCATGCTTGATGATGATGGCTTGACCTTTTGGAATGATTGGTTGGTTGAGTGTTGGTTATTCCTTGTGATGATTTCTTCTCATCATCTTGTTTTTCTCTCTCTTGGATTATGAGAGACCCTCATTGTTTTGTTACACTCTCCCTCATTCTCTCCTCTCTTCAACACAAGATGGCCGGCCAAGCTCTAGGTGGGCTGTCCTAATTTTTGGTGTAGGGATTTACACTCATTTGGCTTGGCAAAAATCATATTAGCTCCTCCTCCAAAAGCTTGTATCATTTTCCTCCACCTTATGGCAATTCCTACAACCCCAAAATGAGACATGGTTCTACACCATTCTGCAGCAAACCTTGGGCACGTCGACTCGCCAGCTTCGTGCCCGAGTTGCCTCGGTATAGATGCGGGAGCCCGTAAAAGAAGCCGGCGACGTGGTGCCCTTCCGGCGACGAGGTGGAGACTGGACATTCCGCGGGAGATCGGGACGACGGCGAGAAGACCGGAGGACACGGATCAGTCGGTATATCTCTCTTCTCCATCTTGTAGTTAGCTAGGACTAGTTAATGGTACGATCCGGGTTTTAGTGCGCGGTGGTGCCGGTTCAAAAAAATTTAAAGTTAACCATCGCTTCCGCATTTGGCCTCGAGATGAAGACCGGGGCGCCGCCGTGCACTTACAGGGATCTCGGTCCTTTCCTTATCAAATAAGGTGCAGGATGTTCTACAAGGAAACACCGCGATGCAAAGCAAGAACTGTAGCTACCTGTTTTTGAAAATTCGATTCCATAATATCTTTAGGTTTATTTTCTTTCATCAATCACATTAATGAAGTCCCATCATTTAAGTACCTAAACATCACAGATAAATACGACGTACACTTATACCATCCGCATTCGCCTCGATGTCCCCTCGTGCACCGTTAGGTTAGGTAACTAACGACAGAGCGGGGCAGGGCTAGCGCGAGTGCAAAACATAAGTAACGTCTATATAATATATCATATATACTATATACAGTATTTATCACAGAACATCACATGATCACATCACAGATATCGCAGCAGAAGAAATATATGAAATATTGGATATACTAGGACGTCCGTGTTTTCAAAACGAGCCAGTATAAAACACGGATTCCACGGTCGCGATGAATAGCGAAACCCACACCCCTAGACCCCTACGAGAGCGGCAAGCAACCCTACCAATTCTAGAGTTAGGAGACCCGGACTCGACTCCTCGAGTTGGTCTCCCACTGGACTCCAGAATCCGGTTACTTGTGCCCTCCTCCTTGGGTCTATCCTAGTGCGGAAAAGTAAATAATATACATCAACGGTGACATCTTCCGCAACCAGGAAGTGCCCCAATAAAAAAATATTACATACAAGTTTTTACATGAATGAAAATGAAAAACACTTATCTCACATAAAAACTCCCGGCTATTCAAACGCGACGATCCAATATAACATATCCAGCAACACATAACATCGCATGTCATCAACGTAAGTAAATGTGCGCATCCCAATTGTCGTTGACATATAGCAACGAAACCGGCGATATCACATATTACACTTACGGTCACAGAAAAGAAAGTGTAAAACTACAACAGTTGGAATCCGCAACCTCCTCAGACATCGCATGCCTGACCAAATGAATTCCTTAGACATCACATGCCTAACAATTATAAATCCCGCATTTTAGTCTCATTTATCGAAAACTCTTTTCAATATCTAGTCGGGCAATTCAACAAGATTCCCGGCCTCCTGACCGAATGCTCGTCGCAAACTTTAGTAGACAGCCGCACCCCCGATACCGTCGATGAAGTGCACTAAGGCAGAACACTGCTACCGCGAGCACCCGAACGGATGCTTTCGGCGACGGGGTTCTCCTACAGTCACTTGGTCGGGGCTATGGGGTGTAGATGTCTATTAAGTTTATCGGCGAGTATCCGCGTACGCTACGTGATTGCGACTGACTTTTGATCACATCAAAATTCCATGGCAACCAATCATTCGAGACTAAAGTGCTATGTTTATAACATTCATATTAGTTATCTCATAACTACTTGTGAATTCCAAATATTGTATCACATTCCAGATAAATAGAAAATGTTAAACTTTCCGATCGAACAATCGAACACCCAAGTTTTCCCGAAACAGCTCAACACATGAAACAAGTTTAAAAACATCCAGTTCATGCCTCAGTACCAACGGTCCAGCCGTAGAAGGGTCAAGCCAACGCCTCACATATGGCACGCCGTACTGCCCCAAACCCGAAGGTTCAAAGGGCAGTTCAAGACGGTCACATAATCGAGTTAAGGTTTGTTGTCTTCTAGAGGGACCATTGCGTTACTTGCACTACTTAGAACGTTATTGAACCACGGAAAGATCCAACATTTGGAAATTTCCCGACAGGGGAAAAGGTGGGTATTTATATCCGGTCGAACTTTTTAACATATTCAATAATTATCCGGAAAAACACAAACAAAGTTAAAGATTCTGATCGAATCATCGAACTCCCAATACAACCCAGAAAACTCAACTCTTGAGCAAACTTTAAAAATTCCCAGAAAATACAGTAATCAATATAGGACATTACTGTGCAAAGCACGTGCCAAGAACCAACTTTTTGGCCGCGGAACCGCCGCACAAGCTAGGGTGGGGCCGCGGTTCCGCGGCGCTTTAGTTGAATTACGCTCACGTGCTTCAGAGTAACTCTTATAATACCCTGCTGTATTTTTTGAATATTTTTAATCTGGAAAAATCCACATTTTCAGAAAATGTCCAGAGAGGGTTAAAAGTTAGGGTTTCGGGGTTCGATCGGATTTCTAACATCGTCTACAATTCGCCTAAGGCTCTAGTTAGGCTCTGATACCACTGTAGGGTTCCTAGGCACACTAAGGAGGTTCCACAAGGCATCAACCATGCCAAACAAAATTTTTCCGGTGCTGAGAAATCCTAATATAGATCGTTAACTAGAAGTTAAGGCGAAAAGTAAACAAGCAAATGACTTTGCTACTAAGTGAAAAGGATTACAACCTTTGTAGATCCGGGCCACCACTTCTTTAGCTCCGTGTTGACGTCCCTCCGCTGCGATCATCGGATCCCGAACTCTAGAAATGGTTTCGTCGGAGAAATGATCGGGCTAGGTCATTGACTTCGAGGCCGAAGATGATCTACGTCGGGGAGACTCAAACTCAAGCTATTCCTTCACTTGGTCGAAAACTTTGTGAAGAGAACACCCTATACTACATGGCAAGTGGTAGAGGATGAAGAAATAGGAAGTGGGTTCACTTTAGAATTGGATTTCTCACTCTTTTTCTCATGATGCCATTGGAGCTAGCAAGCTTTTTCAAGCTTGATGAAGATGAAGAAGAAGAAAAATCATATGAATAATATCCAAAGTGAAACTTATCCAAATGAATGATGGCACCATGGTTGAGTTAAGCCCTCATGCTAAACTCTTGTAGAGATTTAACCATAGCATAAGGTTAAGGGTTGGGTTAGCTAATATCTTAAGCAAATGACAAAAGAGTTGACTTTGTCAGCTAATATCTTAAGCAAATGACAAAAGAGTTGACTTTGTCAATGTTCATCAAGCTTCATGAAGCTTGATAACTTTGACCAAAGTCACACTCTTTTGTTATATGCTAATGAAAATAGTAAACCCTAATTTAACCTTGATATGGTTCAAGTCTCATACACACAACTTGTTTGTATCATCAAGCATGATACAAACATGTACACTTGCATCTATCACATATAAACAATATACACTTTCAAGTGAGAAAAAAAATCTTAAGTGAACCAATACTATTTAATGTAAAGTAATATATCAAATATATAATTATACATTAAATCATTAAATCATTAAATCTTTAAATCAACACTTGATTTAACGATCCGGTCATATCTCATATAACCGACTAATATCAATAGTAACAACTTATCGAATCAACACTTGATCCGATAACCCGGCTATATCGCATATAACCGATCAATGTCACAAATCGCGAGAATAGAATACAGTATCACATACTGGTATTATTCTCGGTCCCGCACATATCTCATATGCGCTCCTATTTCGTTTCGCTTGAGCCAGGAAACCCCTGTGTAGGACTCTAAAGACTCGTCAATACGCCGGCAGCAGGTGATGATCATATCAAACACCCACAAGCCGCAAGCGGTCTGCTAAACGTAACGGCCACCCGGGTATTGAGCGATCAGAAGATCAATGAGCAAGCCCACTCACACTCCTGTGAATCCAACCAGTAACACTACCGTACAGTCCGGTCTGTTCGTCTGATATGTCGCATATCTCGTCTAGGGGTGGTAAACGTCAGACCCCAATAACTCGATAAGTCGTGTCGATATAAGGCTCATAACGGGTCGAGAAACTACTGGTAACACTTACCAGTAAATCCCTAAAGCAGCCTTGGCCAAGGACTTCCTGTTATAGCCAATCGAACACTGCGCAACATCAACTCCCTATACCGGGAGAGACGAAACCCCTCCTATCGCTCATTGCCTCCATGTGACTCGGGACTGTACCCAAAAGCCACCTTTTTGCACGCCTTCTTGGACGTGGTATGATGGAAATCAAAGCACAGTGGGAATCACACAAGACTCTATGATGATCTCGGGTCTACAGACTAACCTGTACCAGTGTCACCAGAGAACTGCCATCTGACGTAAGGTATAATACCATCAGGGAGTTCTCGGCGAGTCCGTCCAGTGTACCCAGTCTCTACTGAGCACCCGTATATCATCTCTGATGTCAAACACCAATGGATATGGGATCATCCATCGCCCATCTATATGGGTCGAGAAGCTACATGCTAGTCTACTCTGGTATATCGATGCCCCGTCTTGATACACCCACAATTAGGGACTTTGAAGGATGTACTTATGGACTACCACGTCCCCACTAGTATGATCCGCATCATAGTCCAGGTAGTCAAGTACACATCCTAAAGGCTTTACCAACATGTAACAGAGAGACAATCAGTGTACACGTTAAGGTAAAAGAGTAACCAGATAGCATACTATCATATCGAGCAAGAAGGTCATCCCCATATATGTCCAAGCATCCACTACAATATACATCCTATGTATAGTAATGGCCTCTAGAGCATATATATAACTAATAAATACAGGGTGATAACTGCCAACAGACTTGGATGCAACACTTGCATCATTTCCAACTCTTGAAACTTACCACCCGTTCTCAGTTCTTTACCTATCTATAGCCCATGTAACAAATTACATTTGTGGGATCCTAATCCGGTATCGCATACCCAGGACATAAAGGATACTGAGAAACAGTTCTCGGTAATGAACACACCCGAAGAAGATGCATCAGCATGCACTTTCTTCGTTTGGGCGGCACGGGAATTCTGGTAATCCCCTATTTCCTGCTTGGTCTTATAACAATTATAAGTTGGAGCGGGACCAACGTTCCCTAGCACAGTATAATAAGCGGGTTCGGTCAATACATCCGTATTATTATCTTGATTAAGGTGTGACATGGTCGCTATCTGGAAAGAGAGAGAGAAGAAAACACTCAGCGTATGCTCTTGCAAGATTAGATTGGTTATTAATATATCTAATCAGGATGTCTCCCACAGTTTTAGTCAAATCTTCCTTCAAACCCTAAAAGGAAAGACTAGCCGGGATTAATTACACTCTACAAGTTCGCCAATCTTTCAGCCAGGCCAGTGTCGGTACTTTGAGAGAAGTTCCCCATGCTTTCGTACGGACCTAATTGAAGTAAACCTCATTTTCCCAGAGGCTTAACCCCGTTGACACCTTTCTAGACACCTACTTGATCGGCTAATTGTAATGTGTAATACTTTTCCGGGAGTAACTCTTACTCGCAGCGGGTATCGGGATCCAACTATCTCATAGAAGGTATGCAATCTCATTGCAAATTTCAACTATTGAAATTCCCAATAATATTTTACCCCTAACATCCTATGACCTTGACGAAAGCCAACAAACCATAGGCTGCTAGTCAAGTTCAACCCGTCATTTCCTGATTGAATTAAACCTACCCGCACGACCCTTGACGAAAGCCAACAAAGTCGCACGACTACCCTAACTCAATCGCATCATATGGTTATGCAGATAAGCATAAATAGCTACCGAACACTACGCCTTGACGAAAGCCAACAAATGCAGCACGAATATTATGAAGTACTTATCTGAAATGACGGAGGGCTACGACAGATTTTTAAGAAAACCCTTAGCGTAATGAACTTGATATCGTTGTAGAATCGAGTGATTTTAAATGGAGTATTTTTGAGTCCTTTAGTAGTTTCGCTAAAGAGGTCACTCCCGGTGAAGGGATCTCGGCTCTTTCCTTATCGAATAAGGTGCAGGATATTTCACAAATACCGCTGTGCAAAGAAAAACTTTAGAAGCAATCAAAAGACAAACCGAGTGTGTAGCATCTGCTAGTTTCGCTAAAGAGGTCACTCCCGGTGAAGGGATCTCGGCTCTTTCCTTATCGAATAAGGTGCTGGATATTCTACAAGGAATACCGCTATGCAAAGCAAGAACTAGAGCTACCAGTTTTTAAACAAGTTTCTACAACATCTTTAGGTTTCTTTTATTTCATTAATCTCATTAACGAAGTCCCATTTTATTATGCTTCACAAGCATCACATTTGAAACGAAATCAGCAATATAACATATATCTCATATATATAATATAAACATTCATCTCAGGCAGTAATATGATCTCATCACAGAACATTGCAGCAGAAGAACATATATGAAATATTGGATATACTAGGAGGTCCGTGTTTTATTGCGAGCCTGTATTAAAGACGGATTCCACGGTCGTGATGAATAGTCAAACCCACATCCCTAGACCCCTACGAGAGTGGCAAGTAACCCTACCAATTCTAGAGTTAGGACACCCAGTCTTGACTCCTCGAGATGGTCTCCCACTGGACCTTAGAACCCGGTTACTTGTGCTCCCCGTCTTGGGTCTATCCTAATGCGGAAAAGTAAATAATATACAATGGTGACATCATCCTCAGCCCGGAAGTGCCCCAATAAAAGAATATTACATACAAATGAATTTTACATGAATGAAAATGAAAAACTCTCATCTCACATAAAACCCCCGGCTATTCAAAACGCGACGATCCAATATAACATATCACAGCAACACATAACATCATATGTCATCAACGTAAGTAAATATGCGTATCCCAATTGTCGTTGATGTATAGCAACGAAACCGGTGATACACTACATATTACACTTACGGTCGCAGAAAAGAAAGTGTAAAACTACAACGGTTGGAATCCGCAACCTCCTTAGACATCGCATGCCTAACCAAATGAATTCCTTAGACATCGCATGCCTAACAATTATAAACCCCACATTTTAGTCTCAATATCGAAAACACTTTTCAATATCTAGTCGGGCAATTCAACAAGATTCCCGACAACCTGATCGAATGCTCATCGAAAACTTTAGTAGACGGCCGCACCCCCGATGCCGTCGATGAAGTGCACTAAGGCGGAACACCGCTGCCGCGAGCACCCGAACGGATGCTTTGGGCGATGGGGTTCTCCTACAGTCACTTGGTCGGGGCTATGGGGAGTGGCTGTCTATTAAGTTTACCCGACGAGTATCCGCGCATGCTACGTGATTGCAACGGACTTTTGATCGCATCAAAATCCCTTGGCAACCGATCAACTGAGACCAAAGTGCTAGATTTATGACATTCAAATTAGTTATCTCATAACTACTTGTGGATTCCAAATATTGTATCACATTCCAGATAAATAGACAATGTTAAACTTTCCGATCGAATAAGCAAACACCCAAGATTTCCCTTTAGTTCTCAACACTTGAAATTAGTTTAAAAGCATCCATCACATGCCACAGTACCAATGGTCCAGCCGTAGAAGGGTCAAACCAACGCCTCACGTGTGGCAACGCCGTACTACCACAAACCCTAAAGTTTAGAGGCGGTTCTGACGGTCACATAATCGAGTTAAGATTACGTTCTTCTAGAGGGTCCACCGCGTTACTTGCACGACTGTGAATGTTCTTGAACTAAGGAAAAAATCCAACACTTGGAAATTTTCCGGCAGGGGAAAAAGTGAGTTATTGATATCCGTTCGAACTTTTTAACACGTTCTAAATTACCCGGAAAATCTTAAACGAAGTTAAACTTTCCGATCGAATCAACGAGTTCCCAATATTTCCCAGAAAGCTCAACACTTGAGTAGAATTAAAAATTCCCAGAAGCATGAAAAAGTACCCAAGAATAAACCCCTGAAGTATTAGCCCCTAACTCCCAAAGATGGCCGCGGAACCGCCGCCAAACGCATGGTTTGGCCGCGGTTCCGCGGTCTCTTAAGGGAGTTAGGTCTTCGTTCTTCACAGTAATTCTTAGAATTCCCTGGAGGATTTTCTGAGTATTTTTAATATGAAAAATTTCAACTTTTGAAAAAAATTCCAGAGAAGGGGTTTGTATCAGGGTTTCGGGGTTCGATCGGACTTCAAACTTCGTCCAGACAACGCCTAAAGCTCTAGCTTGGCTTTGATACCACTGTAGGGTTAGTATAGCTCCTTGTGAAGGTTTAGCAAGGCATCACACATGCCATATTGAAATTTTTAGGGTGCTAAGCAAACCCTAACCAAAATCTTAACTAGAGAATTAAGCAAACAAAGCATGTAAACAACTTTACATCTAAGAGTTAGGGATTACAACCTTTGTAGTCTGTTCCTTCACTTCTAAAGCTCCATGTTGAGGTCCTTTCACTGCGATCATCGAGTACCCGGACTCAAGAGAGGCTCCATGAAGAGAAAGATGCAAGCTTGCTTCCAATCTTCAACAACAAAAATGATCTACCTTGAAGAAACTCAAGCCCAAGCTCTTGCTTTACTAATCAAGTATTAGCAAAGTAAACACCCTAATCTAAGTGGCTAGAATAGATGAGGATGATGAAGTAGGAATTTAGCTCTAATTTGTTTTCAATTTCTCACTCAAAATCATCACATAAGAAAAAGCTAGAAAGCTTTTCTCAAAGAAGAAGAAGAAGAAATTACTTTGTGATGAATACTGAATTATTATTCTATGGTTACAATTGCAACCCATGATTAAGCATGAAAAATAAACCCATGTAGAGAGTTAACTAGGGTAAAGGGTTTGGGTTGGGTTAATAAAATATCTACACAAAAATATCTTTGCTTAAAACAAAAATAAAGCTTCTAGAAGCTTCATAAAAAAGCTAACACAAATCAAACCCCAACTATATTTAATCTCCACAGAACATGTTGCATTTGTAATCATAACTTGTTACAATATTATATATCACATATATAATATATTTTGTAACAAAATAAAATAATACAATTAACATATATTAATGTATTATCCAAGTGAGAAAAAGAATATTTAAGTGAGATTATATTAGTTAATGTAATATAATATATCAAATATATAATTATACATCAAATTATCGCATCAACACTTGATCCGATAATCCGGCTATTTCACAAATAACCGACTAATATAATCTGTATCAGTTCATCGAATCAACACTCGATCTGATGACCCGGCTATATCACATATACCCGGCCGATATCTCATATCGCGAGAATCTAATACGGTGTCGCATACACGTATTATTCCCGGTCCCGCACATATCACATATGTGCTCCTACTCCGTTTTGCCTGAGCCAGGAAACCTCTGTGTAGGACTCTAAAGAATCGTCAATACGCCGGCAGTAGGTGATGATCATATCAAACACCCACAAGCTGCAAGCGGTCAGGTAAACGTAACAGCCACCCAGGTATTGAGCAATCAGAAGATCAACAAGCAAGCCTGTACATTCTCCTGTGAATCCAACCAGTAACACTCCCGTACAGTCCGGTCTCTTCGTCTGATATGTCGCATATCTCTCCTAGGGGTGGTAAACGTCAGACCCCAGTAGCATGATAAGTCGTGTCGATATGAGGTCCATAACAGTTCGAGAAACTACTGATAACACTTACCAGTAAATCTCAGCAACCCTGGACAGGGATTTCCAGTTATAGCCAATCAAACACAGCGCAATATCAACTCCCTATACTGGGAGAGACGAAACCCCTCCTATCGCTCATTGCCTCCATGTGATTCGGGACTGTACCCCAAAGCCACCTTTTTGCACGCCCTCTTGGACGTGGTATGATGGAAATCAAAGCACGGTGGGAATCACACAAGACTCTATGACAATCTCGGGTCTACAAACTAACATGTACCAGTGTCACCAGAGAACTACCATCTGACATGAGGTATAATACCATCTGGGAGTTCTCGGCGAGTCCTTCCAGTGTACCCAGTCTCTACTGAGCACCCGTATACCTTCTCTGATGTCAAACACCAATGGATATGGGATCATCCATCGCCCATCATATAGGTCAAGAAGCGCATACGCTAGTCTACTCTGGAGTATCGATGCCCTGTCTCGGTACTCCCACGACTAGGAGCATTTGAAGGATGTACTTGACGACTACACTGTCCCCACCAGTATGATCTGCATCTTAGTCCTGGTAGTCAAGTACTCATCCTAAGGGCTTTATCAACATGTAACATAGAGACAATCAGAGCGCATGTTAAGATAAAGAGCAACCAGATAGCATACTATCATGTCGAGCAAGAAAGTCCTCCCTATATATGTCCAAGCATCCACTACAATATACATCGTATGTACAGTAATGGCCTCTAGGGCATACATTGTTAGGTCCACGTTACCCACTCCGATTCTTTCGGGGAGGCGGAATAGGTAAAAATCAAAATTTTCTCACAAGGTGACATGGACCATCCATGATGGATCTTTGCTAAACAAAAACTAACACATAAACTACAAGTTCTAGCTACTATGTAGAATGGTTGTACCTAGATCTTGAACTCATTCTCATCTTGTTGTGGTTCTCCTTCTTGCTTGCTCCTTGTAGTGGTTTGAACGACTCCTCCTCGTCGTCTTCTCTTTGCCGAAAATAGATCCACCCGAGGGCCTCGAACTTGAGCTCCTACCTCAACCAAGAGGTAACTAGAGTGCTTGGTTTGCTAGACAAAGAACCCTAGAAAGAGTAGAGTGATGCTTTGATGGTTTAGTTTCAAAAGCTTATGATTTCCAACACATGGAACACTTAAGCTTTGAGAGAGGAAGAGGGAAAGCTTTTTCAAAAGAGAGAAAGAGTATGATAGAATGAACTCTCATTTTGCAACCATGCTCACAAAATAGGAATAATGATAATAATAATAATAATAATAATAATTATAATTAAGGAAAGTGTGATGGTTAGTTTGGAATGACCATTATCATTTCATAATAAATGCAATTTGCAAGAATCAAGAAGCATCTTGCAAATGAAATGATGATGGTCAAAAGGTCAACATGGGTCAAATGGTCAACCAAAGTCAAACTGTCAACCATAATCAAATGGTCAACCAAACCATAGCACAATAATCCTTAATTAATATCATTAATCATATCTCTCATTCTCATTAGGGTATGGAAAAAGTCAACGGTCAATAACCCTAATGAGAATCCTCTGCCTCTGTCAACTGTGCATACACACCCGCATCCGTGTTCCGAGGAACACGAATACAATAAGACAAAACCAATCTCAAAACAAATACTAGGATATGGACTAAACCAAAGCCCGCAAGTAATAACTGCCCGGACACCAAACGTGCACAAGTGCGCGGATGTGAACGAGCCCTGTCGCAAAACCATGTGACCTCTACTCTGTTTTGCCCAAAGGCGAGTAACCCTCTGTGTGGGACTCTAAAGGATCGACACTACGCTGGCAGTGGGTTTAACCACAGGCCGCAAGCGGTACTAGCTGTACGTAACGGTCCCCAGGTAGATGCCGATAAGAAGACTGATGAGGTGAACCCATCCGAACTCCTACTGAGCCTGAATGTGACAATCTCCGTACAGTCCCATCTGTTCATCTGAGAGTATCGCATGTCGGGCCTAGGGGTGGCAAACGTCAGACCTCTAATAGCGGTACAAGTCGTGTCGGAGTGTAGCCCAGAACACCCTGAGAAACTACTGGAAATACTACCAGTAAATCTCGCTTGCCCTGGCCAGGGACGACTATGTGTAATGGCTCTCCTAGACACAGCACGATATCAACTCCCAATACTGGGAGAGACGAATCCTGTCTAACCGTCACTGCCTCTAAGTGCTTCGGGACTGCACCCAACTACTACATGTTTGCACGACTCAATAGAGCCGTGGTAGGGTAGTAATCTAAGAACAGTGGGAACACACTCGAGGCGAAGTGACAGTGTCAAGTCAACGGACTAAGCTGTACTCATGTAACCTGGGAACTGTTAACTGACGATAGATATATACCAACCAACAGTTCCCAATGAGTCCTGTCCAATATACTCGTAACCTAACGAGCACCTGCATACTATCTCTAGTACGACGTACTGATGGCTGTGGGACAGACCATCTCCCCTGCTGGGATGAGTATTCAGTTGATAAAACTGCACATTTGTATTACATTTTTCCTACCATTTTCACATTAAAAAAAGGGACTTTATTATAATATATTATACATATGAGGGTTTATGTGTAAAAACACTATTTTCCATGTGTATTTGGTAGAAAAATGTATGCAAATAAATTCATTGACCTAATCCTAGTAGAACTAAGTCTACTAAATATTATTTGAGTTGTTATGCAGATTTTTTCTAAGATGTTGTGCAGAATTTATCAAGGAAATCAAGTTGTTAAAGAAAACTTGCCTAATTAAGAGAACAAAACTTGGAGATCAAGTCTGGTAGTGATTATGAGAAGATTTCAGAAATACAAAGGTTCCAGAGAAGTCCACATGTCCCAAAGACAGAGCCCCAGAAAATTGATGGAGGGATGAGATCAAATGGCCGCGGATCCGCGGCCGTACCCCCCCTTTGGCCGCGGATCCGCGGTAGGATTATGGAGTTAGGGGCTGAGATTTTGTGGCATAAATCTTTTCTATATTTTACCAAATATTGAAGCAAATGATTTGGGCTTTGCATTATAAAAAGGCACCGAGAGCCTCTTGGAAAATTTATCAAGCCGAAGAGATCACGAAGCCCCAGACGCTCACGCATCCAGGCTGATCATCGACTGTTCGACTACCTCCTTAGGAAAGATCGAGAAGCAATTAGTTTTGTAATCATTTTCTACGGAATAAAAGTGTAGATTGTTCAAGTTGATTAATAAAGGTAGTTATTTTATTTAATTCTTTTTGCATTTTACATTATGTTTCCCCTCTCTGTCTTTTCATCTTCTTCTCCCAACATGCGCGAGTAATTCTCCGCTTGTTAGGGTTCGTAGGATTAGGGTAGGCTAATGGATGATGAAAATAACTAAACCCTTTTTAAGTCCTATAAAGTTTAGGAACTTTATCAAAAGAATCATTAACATCCTAATCGGGCGCGCTAACAATTCTTTGTTAGTTCCGACCGCGATTAGAGATTAGATTAATGATTGTTTTGGTAAAGGCTAGATATGAACGGAGTTCCGTGTCGAGATAACGGTTAAGAGTGGGATTCCTTTTCCCTCCAGAAACCCTAATCTACACGCATCACCGTCGTTCTAGTTTTAAATCTACTATGGATAAAAAAAGTAACTTTTAATTAATCGTCCATAACTACTAAATCCTAACGAACCCTACAAGCCCTCTTATTATATTATCTACATCTCTAAAATAATCTAGATCTATATTTTACATTCTTGTTTAATGTAGATCTAGAAACCATTCTATAAAAATTCTTTATCCCTCCTCTCTTTCTCAACACATCTAAAGTAAAAGTAAAAGGTTCCACGTTTCCCAGAGGACGACCCGTACTCATCTCGGTCTAGCTACACGCGACACCGTTATTGATTGTGGTTAACTACAAAACACAACTCTTTCGTGACAATCAACGAGAAGCGTATGCACCAATCTACTCTGGAGTATCGATGTCCTGTCTCGATAATCCTACGACTAGGGACCAAAATAAGGATATTCTTGTAGACTACCTAGCCCCCACTAGTGTGATCGCCATCACAACGCCGGTAGTCAAGCAAAGATCCTAAGGGCTCCATCAATATGTATTAGCGATATGTTAAAAGAAACATATACACATATTAAGATAGAAACAAACCAAGTAGCATACTACTATATCGAGCAAGACTGTCGTAAACCCGTGTATATATCCCAAGCTTCCAAAATGTATTATACAAACTAGTACTATACAATAATGGCCTCTAGGGCATACATATCCAACAATCTCCCACTTGCACTAAAGGCCAGTAATTGGTGTACCGCATACCCAACGTCTGCACTAAGCCCAGCTGCTGGCGTACCACATACCCAATAGCTCAAAAAGTCGCTCGAACTGTGTTTGAGGGAGGGCCTTTGTGAATGGATCCGCCGTGTTGTCTTTTGTGTCCACTCTCCGTACCTCGATCTCCCGGCGATCAATGATCTCCCTGATCAGGTGATACCGCCTTATGATGTGTCTGGATTTATGATGGGACCTTGGTTCCTTCGCTAAAGCTATAGCCCCATTGTTATCGCAATACAAAGGTATTGGGTCAACAATGGACGGAACCACCTGAAGTTCACTAATGAACTTCTTCATCCAGACCGCCTCTTTTGCGGCATCGCTTGCAGCAATGTATTCAGCCTCCATCGTCGAGTCTGCGATGGTATCCTGTTTGGAACTCCTCCAACACACTGCCCCTCCGTTGAGGGTAAACACAAAACCCGAGACAGACTTGCTGTCATCTTTGTCACTCTGGATGCTTGAATCGGTAAAGGACTCGACCCTGAGGTCTCCATTACCGTAAACCAGGAACATCTCCTTAGTCCTTCTCAGGTACTTGAGAATGTTCTTCACTGCCGTCCAGTGGTTCTCACCTGGTTCTGACTGATACAGGCTCACCACGCTTAGTGCGTAAGCTACATCTGGTCTTGTACATAGCATCGCATACATTATAGATCCTACCGCTGAAGCGTAGGGTATAGTGCTCATGCGAACCCTCTCCTCGTCAGTCTTAGGAGGCATCTTCTTAGAGAGGGTGATTCCGTGCAATGATGGTATATTACCGCGCTTGGAATCTTCCATACTAAATCTCTTTAGTACGGTCTCTATGTACCTGGACTGCGAAAGTCCCAGTAGTCTCTTGGATCTATCTCTGTAGATCTTGATCCCCAGAATGTACGAGGCATCACCCAGGTCCTTCATAGAGAACCGTTGTGACAAGAATAGCTTGACCGATTGTAGCATAGGAATGTCATTTCCTATCAAAAAAATGTCGTCCACGTATAAGACTAGGAACACGACAGTTCGTCCTACATTCTTTTTATAGATACAAGGTTCATCTTTGTTCTTGATGAAATCAAATTCCTTGATTGCCTCATCAAAATAGATGTTCCAGCTCCGCGATGCCTGCTTTAATCCATAAATGGATTTAAGAAACTTTCACACCTTCCCGCTGCTCCCACTGTCTACAAAACCCTCTGGCCGATCTATGTAAACGCACTCTTCCAAACAGCCGTTTAGAAAAGCCGTTTTAACCTCCATCTGCCAGATTTCATAGTCATGGAAGGCAGCAATGGCAAGTAGGATTCAAATGGATTTGAGCATAGCCATTGGAGAAAAAGTTTCGTCATAGTCCACACCAGGTCTTTGACGAAAACCTTTTGCAACGAGTCTAGCCTTATAGGTTTCCACCTGCCCATCTACACCAAGTTTCCTTTTGTAGATCCATTTGCATCCAACGGGTTTTACCCCAGGTGGAGCAATATCCAAGGTCCACACTTTATTGGGTGTACATGGACTCCATTTCGGATTGCATAGCATCCAGCCACTTATCAGAGTCCCTACTGATAATGGCTTGCCTTAAACTGGTAGAGTCATGTTCTTCAAAGATGCAATCCTCTCGATCCCCGTCTATGAGAAAACCGCAGTATCTCTCGGGCGGATGAGAAATCTTACCAGATCTGCAGAGTGGTTGAGGTTCGTCTGGGGTTATTGAATCCTGAGGTTCTGTCAATTCTTCAGTTTCATTTTGTGGTCGCTGAATTTCTTCCAGTTCTACCATGCTCCCACTAATTTCTTTTGCAAGAAACTCTGTTTCTAAGAAAACGGCATGCTGAGCAATAAACATCTTTTGTTTCTCGGTGTGGTAGAACAGATATCCATAACCATTCTTTGGATATCCCACAAACTTACATAAAACTGACCGTGCCTCTAGTTTATCTGGTTTATGCGTTTTAACATAAGCCGGACAACCCCATATCTTAAATCTTTTAAGATATGGCCTTTTTCCATTCCATATCTCGAATGGAGTCTTAGGCACAGATTTAGACGGAACATCATTCAATAGATATGCTGCTTTCAAAAGCGCATGTCCCCAAAATGAAAGAGGTAACTCAGCATTACTCATCATGGAGCGAACCATATCCAATAGGGTATGATTCCTCCGCTCCGATACACCGTTGTGTTGTGGTGTATAAGAGGGAGTAAGCTGAGAGAGAATACCATTCTCTTTTAAGTAATCTAGGAATTCCGTGCTTAAGTACTCCCCTCCCCTATCCGATCGGAGGATCTTGATACTTTTGCCAGTCTGGTTCTTTACTTCGTTTCTGAATTCCTTGAATTTCTCAAAAGGTTTAGATTTGTGTTTCATCATATACACATATCCGAACCTAGAGAGATCGTCAGTGAATGTGATGAAGTACGAGAACCCACCCCTTGCATGTATAGACATCGGACCACATATATCACTGTGTATGAGTCCCAAGAGCTCTGTTGCTCTTTCTCCATGTCCGGTGAACGGAGATTTGGTCAACTTTCCTTTGAGACAAGACTGACAAGTTTCATAAGATGAAAACTGGAACGTATTCAAGAGTCCATCTTTATGCAACTTACTTAGTCTTTTCTCTCCGATATGACCAAGTCTACAATGCCACAAGTAGGATTCATTCGTAGCTGAATTCTTCCTCTTACGTGTGCTTTGTACATTGAGAACTGTATTCTGATTTAGAACGTAGATACCATTACACAGTGTACCTTCTGCAACCAGTACCTTATAAAGGTAAATGTTCATGATATTTCTATCAAGAACAAAGTTATATCCATCTTTATCGAGTAAAGAAACTGATATGATGTTGCAAACCATGGAAGGTACATAGTAGCAATCGTTCAAAATCATAGTATTGCCATTTGGCAACACTAGGTGATATTCACCGACGGCTGCAGCATTAACTTGTGCTCCGTTCGCTACCCTGAGTGACATATCACCAGGTGCAACTCTCCTACTTTTTCTCAGTCTCTGCAATATATTACAGATATGAGATCCTGATCCGGTATCAAGTACCCAGGAGGTAGGGATGACCGTAAAGTAGTTCTCAATTACAAGAACACCTGAAGTAGATGCAAAACTATGCTTGTTCTTCAACTGGGTATCCTTGGAATCCATACAATCCTCTTTCCCTTGCTCATACTTATGACTGTTGTCGTAAGTTAGAGCCGAACCGACGTTTCCCAGCCCCGAATAAGAATTCGGATCGGTCAAGCAATTCATTTTATTATCTTGATTAGGGCGTGAAATGGTTGCTACCTGGAGAGAGAGAAAAGAAACACTCAGCGTGCGCTCTTGCAAGATTAGATTGGTTTATTAATTTATCTAATCAGGATGGCTCCCACTGTTTCCTTAAATTCTTTTTCAAACCCTAAAAGAAGAACTAGTCAGGATTAATCGCACGTCACAATACTAGCTTAACCTTTCAGTCAGGCTAGTGTTGGTACTTCGAGGGAGGTTTTCCAACGCTTTCGCGAAGTTCCTTAATTAAATAACCTCTTTTCCGTGGAAGCGTAGCCTCGCTAACACCGTTCTAGACACCTACTTGGTTTATAGCATTGATTGTTAAGTGAAATAATCTCCCGAGAGTAATCCAACTCATCAGTGGGTTCGGAATTCAACTATCATTGTGTCATGACCTGTTAGTGTTTATGCCCTAGAAGGCCATTACTGTATCATACTAGCTTGTATATTACTTAATGGAAGCTTGGGATATTCACATGTATATAACAGTCTTGCTAAACATGGTAGTATGCTACTTGGTTTTTCTATCTTAATATGTGAGTGTACGTATTGATAGAGCTCTTAGGATCTTGCTTGTCTACCAGCGTTGTGATGGCAGTCACACTAGTGGGGGCTGGGTAGTCTACAAGCACATCCTTATTCAGGTCCCTGGTCGTTGGATTATCGAGACAGAGCATCGATACTCCGGAGTAAACTGGTGTGTACGCTTCTCATCCCAGTTGGGGAGATGGTCTGTCCCACAGCCGTCAGTATGTCGTACTGGAGATAGTATGCAGGTGCTCGTTAGGTTACGGGTACACCGGACAGGACTCACGGGGAACTGTTGGTTGGTTTGATACCAGTCGTCAGTGAGCAGTTACCAGGTGACATGAGTACAGCATAGTCCGCAGACTTGACACTGCTACTTCGCCTCGAGTGTGTCCCACTGTTCTTAGATTGCTACCCTACCACGGCTCAAAGGTGTCGTGCAAACAGGTAGCAGTTGGGTGCAGTCCCGAGCACTTGGAGGCAGTGGCGGTTAGACAGGATTCGTCCCTCCCGGTATTGGGAGTAGATATCGTGCTGTGTCAGAGAGCCATTACGCAAAGTCCCTGGCCAGGGTAAGCGAGATTTGCTGGTAGGTTCCAGTAGTTTCTCAGGGTGTAATGGGCTTCCCTCCGACACGACTTATACCGCTATTAGGGACTGACGCTTGCCGCCCCCCTAGGCCCGATATGCGATAGTCTTGGACGAACGGACCGGACTGTATGGAGATTGTCACATCAGACTCAGTAGGAGTTCGGATGGGTATCCTCATCGGCCTTCTTATCGACAACTACCTGGGGACCGTTACGTACAGCTAGTGCCGCTTGCGGTCTGTGGTTAAACCCACTGCCAGCGTAGAAGTCGAGTCTCTAGAGTCCCACACAGAGAGTTTCCTATTCCAGGCGAAACGATATAGAGGTTGCATGGTTTTGCGACAAAGGGTTCGGACGCATACGTGCGTTTACGCACGTACGACTTTCGGACAGTTTTTACCAGTCGGCTTTGGTTTAAGCCAGTTACTGGTATCCGGTTATTGGATTTTTACAGTCTAAAGTTTTTCCGTATTTTTGCGGATCGGAGGGGCGTTCTCGTAATTGTGCGAGAAGCTTCTAGAAGATATGACTAAGGAGGTTACTTTGGATAAGATTGTGAGTCATGAGGGTGATTCATCATTATCATTATTGCACCATAAATGATAATGACACATGCTTAATGAATCACCACTTAGCATTTATGAAGCATGCTTATTCATCACATTTATTCATTTATTCTTTAAATGAGAATGCTTCATAATATATTATGATACTCACAATCTCATCTCATTATTATTATCATCTTCTCTCTCCTCAAGCTCTCATCTTCAAACCCTAATCCTTACACCTCATGAGTTGAGATCAAAGGATTAGAAAGACTAATCAATCCATAACCATCACTCTATTTCATTCTAGCTTCTTTGATTAGCAATCCAAGAAGGTTAGTTGCCTCAAGTTTAGAGGCTAAGCTTGGAGTTTTGCTCTCGGGTGGATCGTCTACTACCTAGAGAAGGCCGAGGAGAACAAGGAGATCGTAAAGACGAAGGACTAGTTTCCATAGGTATAATCCCTAAGCATAGTAGTTTAGAATAACTATATGTTTGGTTAGTTATCGTTTAGCTTCGATTCAAGCGGTTAGTCGATGTTCGTTCACTAAACAAGTTCGTTTTTGAAAATTCCGCCTCCCCACAAGTATTGGGGTGTAGTACATCGACTTACAGTGGTATCAGAGCCTCGCTAAACAATAAATAACTTAATCGCAAATTTATACGAATTTCGAACGGAAAAACGAAGCCGGAAAACCCTAAATCTGTCAAGTTTCTGTCGAGTTTAAAATGAAGTCCTAAAATTTTTCAGGTGAGTGCAGAAAGCTTGAAATAACCACATAAGAACACACAAGAAAAATTGTCCCCTGAATCGTCTAACTAGCCGCGGAACCGCGGCCTCAGCCTACTGAGTCGCCGCGGATCCGCCGCCGAGTTGGCGATTCCGGAAGCCAATTTTCTTGTGTTGCTTCTGTATGATATTTGGGGTTTTCTGGAATATTTAATATTTGCTCAGGTTTCAGTTTAACAGAGCAGTTTTTAGAGCAATATTAATGATGTTTAGTTGATCGAAATTGTACAGTATTTGCATGTTGGATTATATCTGTGATTGTTTAATGTGTTCGTAAACCTCCCCTAACTGCTAGTATGTCGGTTGGCAGGGGGTTGCACATTTCTGTAATGGTTATATCTGTTTGTGCATATAAACTGTATTGGACTGTTGTGGTGTATAGCCGGGGTTTGCAATGGGTTATTGTTTAATTCATTTGTTGTAAATGTAATTTGTTGTAATATTATTTTTGCGGGGCACATCCAGGTTGCGATTGTAGCCACCGTTGTATTATTTCATTTTACTGTTTTTGCTCCTAGGACTGACCAAGGTGGGGTACACAAACTGCCAGGCGGGTAGTTTGCTGTACCCGTAGGGGTCGAGGGTAGGGTAACGGCTATTCATCACAACTGTGTAATCTGTCTTTTCTTGCAGGCTCAAAAGAAATACAGATTGCTTGCAAATCCAATATTGTTTATCTGTGTTCTGGAATGTATATCATTGCGTCAGACGAATGTAAAATATCTATATTTATGATAGCTATTTAGACGTCACTTATGTTTTACACCCGCACTAGCCCAGCCCCCGCTCTGTCGTTAGTTAAGTAACCTAACGGGTGATGACGGGACCCCGTGGCGAATGCGGATGGCATAAGAGGACGTTGTATTTTCGTTGTTTTCTGCAATGATAGGTTAATGATGGGACGCATTATCTATAATGCAAAGAAAAACAAACCAAAGTTTAAATCGTTGGAACAGTTTAAAAGAAACCACTCGGTTAATTTTAAAAACAGATATTTTTAAATGCGGAGCTTTAACCACTCCTTTTAAAAGCTATCAGGTTCCTTCGGTTATATCAAGTTCACTACGTTCACGGTTTCGCCAAAACCAGTCGTAGCCCTCCATCATTTCTTATGGATAGTCAGTAGTATTCAAGCTATGCTTGTTGGCATACGTCAAGGCATAGTGTTTGGTAGCTGCTGGGGTATTCATTTGTTGCATAGATAGATGTGTTGGTTTGGGACAGTCGTATTACCTTGTTGGCATACGTCAAGGGTATATACGGGTGGGTTCAAATTAACAAGATAATGATGGGCAGAACTTGACATGTGACTTATGATTTGTTGGCATACGTCAAGGTCATAAGAGCATGGGGCAAAAAAAAACTTATATCGGGAATTTCTAAAGAAACTGAAATTTGCAAAGAGATGCATACCATTTGGAGTTTGATGAATGTTGGAAGGATTCCTTCAACATTATCATACGATGATATTTGGATCCCGATCCTACTGTGAGTATATGCTACTTATCAGGATATTCGTCACTTAACGATCAATGCTATAAACCTAGTAGGTGTCCAGAAAGGTGTCAGCGGGGTTACGCCCCCAGAGAAAAGAGGTTATTTAATTAAGGAACTTCGCGAAAGCGTTGGAAAACCTCCCTCGAAGTATCGACACTGGCCTGGCTGAACGGTTAAGCAAGTATTGTACGGTGAGAATAGTCCTGGCTAATTCTTCTTTTATGGTTTGAGGAAGGATTCGAGAAACAGTGGGAGCCATCCAGTTTAGATAAACTAAAAACCACTCTAAACTTGCAAGAGCATCATGCTAAAGAGTTTTTCTTCTCTCTCTCCTAATTGCAGCGACCCTGAAAATGACTGGACTTAAGTTACTTTTAGAAAAAAATATACTGACGGGGCCAAACTATAAAGATTGGCTGCGGAATGTCAAAATGGCTTTGACCTATGACAAACTGAGGTACGTCCTCACCGCTACGGCACCTGCTGTCCCTGGTCCCAAATCCAGCAATACGGATAAGGAAATCCGTAAAACCTGGGATTTAGATTGCGCGAGAGCCAAGTGCGTCGTGCTTGCCTCTATGGACAATGAACATCAGAGGAGGCATGAGGATATGTCCCTGGATGGCATATTTCTCCATACAAAGGAACTTTATGGAGAGCAATCTCGTATAGCAAGATACGAGACCTCTAAGAACTTGTTTCGAGCGAGGTTGGCTGTCGGGTCATCGGTAGGTGAACATGTCCTACAGATGATCGGCTATATTGAAGAGCTCGCAGACCTTGGGACGACTTTGGATAATGAGCTGTATACAGACCTTATTCTCCAGTCCCTCCCTCCCACCTACGCCCAGTTTATCCTCAACTTCAATCTTCAAGGAAAAGAAGTTGAACTTGCGGAACTCCTGAACATGTTAAGGAGTGCAGAGGGCACCTTGAAGAAAGCAAGGGAAACACCCGCTATGTTTGTTGGCGGTGCATCTTCTTCCGGGTCCAAGGCTAGGGCCAAAGGAAGGAAGAAGAAGGCCGCACCCAAACCTAGAGGAGGTGTTAGTAAGGTGGGAAAGAAGGGAAAGAAAAAGATAGCAGTACCGATAGTTAGCCCGGATGAGTGCTTTCATTGTCACAGGAAAGGGCACTGAGAAACCGTAGAGTGCTGAAGGAAGGTGATATGATCCTCAGGGTTGCTAACGGAGCTAGCGTGGGAGCTGCGTCCGTCGGGGATTATCACCTAGGATTGACGAGTGGACATATTTTGGTTTTACATAACTGTTATTTTGTACCAAGCTTAACGTGTAATATCATATCAGTTTCCTTGTTATCAAATAAAGGTTATGATTTCACGTTTGTAAGAGATGTTGTTAACATCCACCTTAATCATGGTTTGATTAGGTCCGGTACTCTTAATAACGGCATATATGTTTTAAACCAACTCCAAATTTTCAATGTCCAGAACACACTAAAAAGAAAGTCTCCAGATTTAAATAAAGCTTTCTTATGGCATTGTAGACTGGGTCACATCAATGAGAGAAGGTTGACTAAGTTGCATAGAGAAGGATATTTGGACACGTTCGAATATCAATCTTATGACACTTGTCAATCTTGTCTCAAAGGAAAGATGACAAAGACTCCATTTACTGGACAAGGAGTAAGAGCGAGCGAGCTCTTAGGACTCATACACAGTGATGTATGCGGTCCAATGTCTACACATGCGAGAGGTGGTTATTCCTACTTCATTACTTTTACAGATGATTTTTCTAGGTTTGGACATGTCTTCTTGATGAAGCATAAATCCGAGGCCTTTGAGAAATTCAAGGAATACAAGAGTGAAGCGGAAAACCAAACAGGCAAAAGTATTAAGACACTGAGATCTGATCGAGGTGGAGAATACTTAAGTGCCAAGTTCCTAGGTTACCTAAAAGAGAAAGGAATTCTCTCTCAGCTTACTCCTCCATACACTCCACAGCATAACGGTGTATCGGAGAGACGGAATCGAACCCTATTGGATATGGTACGATCCATGATGAGTAATGCTGAGTTACCGCGATCTTTCTGGGGATATGCGCTAGAATCAGCGATACATCTTTTGAACAGAGTTCCAACCAAAACTGTGCCTACCACACCATATCAGATATGGAGTGGGAAGAAACCCTATCTTCAGTACCTGAAGACATGGGGATGTCCAGCTTTTGTAAAAAAGCAGCATCCGGACAAGCTCGAGGCATGCTCAGTAGAGTGTAAGTTTGTGGGATATCCAAAGAACTCTACAGGATATTATTTCTATTACGCAGAGGAACAAAAGGTTTTTGTTTCTCGTCATGCCCGCTTCTTAGAAACTGAATTTTTAGAAAATCAGAAGAGTGGGAGCGTATTAGAACTGGAAGAAATTCCAGAACCACAAACTGCTACTGAAAGTTTGGTAGAACCAGGAGTTCAAGAAGAACAGGACATTCCCGCACCCCTCCGCAGGAGTAGTAGGCCGTCTCATCCGCCTGAGAGATACTACGGTTTTCTCATAGATGGGGATAGAGAGGATTGCATCATAGATGATGATGAACCTACTAACTTCCGGCAGGCCATCCAGAGCGGCGACTCGGTACGATGGCTAGATGCAATGCGGACCAAAATGGAGTCCATGTACACCAACAAAGTATGGACTTTGGACTTTGCTCCAGATGGGGTAAAACCCATAGGATGCAAATGGATCTTCAAGAAAAAGATTGGTGTAGATGGACAGGTGGAAACCTATAAGGCTAGACTTGTTGCAAAGGGTTTTCGTCAAAGACCTGGTTTGGACTATGACGAAACTTTTTCTCCAGTGGCTATGCTCAAATCCATTCGGGTCCTTCTTGCTATTGCTGCCTTCCATGATTATGAAATCTGGCAGATGGACGTAAAGACAGCTTTTCTGAATGGAAATTTAGAAGAGAGCGTCTATATGGATCAGCCAGAGGGTTTCAATCAGAGTGGGAGCAGCGGGAAAGTATGCAAGCTGCTTAAGTCTATTTATGGACTAAAGCAGGCATCGCGGAGTTGGAACATCTGTTTTGATGAGACAGTCAAAGAATATGACTTTATCAAAAATCCAGATGAACCATGCATATATAGTAAAGTTGTGGCCAGAAGTGTCGTATTCCTCGTCTTGTACGTGGATGACATTCTATTGATAGGAAATGACATTCCTATGCTACAATCTGTCAAAGGATTCTTGTCACACAGGTTCTCCATGAAAGACCTGGGTGATGCCTCGTACATTCTGGGGATCCGGATCTATCGTGATAGATCCAAGAGGATGTTGGGACTTTCGCAGTCCAGGTATATCGACACTGTACTGAAAAGATTCAGTATGGAAGATTCTAAGCGCGGTAATCTACCGGCTTGTCACGGAATCACCCTCTCCAAAGAGATGTCTCCCAAGACTGATTTGGAAAGGGAACGCATGTCTATTATACCCTACGCTTCTGCGGTAGGCTCTATAATGTATGCGATGTTGTGTACCAGACCAGATGTAGCTTACGCACTGAGCGTGGTAAGCCGGTATCAGTCAGACCCAGGGGAGAAGCACTGGATAGCAGTAAAGAACATTCTCAAGTACCTGAGGAGGACTAAGGAGATGTTCTTGGTTTACGGCGGAAAAGACCTCAGGTTGGAGGCCTTTGCTGATTCCGGCTTCCAGAGTGATAAGGACGATTCCAAGTCCATGTCGGGTTATGTCTTTACCCTCAATGGAGGGGCGGTGTGCTGGAAGAGCTCCAAGCAGGACACCGTTGCTGACTCGACGATGGAAGCGAAGTATATAGCTGCTTGCGATGCCGCAAAAGAAGCAATCTGGATGAAGAAGTTCCTAACAGAACTTCAGGTGGTTCCTACCATAGTTGATCCAATACCTCTGTATTGGGACAACAACGGAGCTATAGCTTTAGCGAAGGAACCAAGGTCCCATCAGAACTCCAGACACATCTTGAGGCGGTATCACCTGATCAGGGAGATCATTGATCGTCAGGAGATCGAGGTTCGGAGAGTTGCTTCTGAAGAGAACATTGCTGATCCATTCACGAAGGCCCTACCTCAGATTCAGTTCGAGAGGCTACTCGAGATCATCGGTCTACGATATGCCAGTACATGGCCCTAGTGCAAGTGGGAGATTGTTAGTGTTTATGCCCTAGAAGGCCATTACTGTATCATACTAGCTTGTATATTACTTAATGGAAGCTTGGGATATTCACATGTATATAACAGTCTTGCTAAACATGGTAGTATGCTACTTGGTTTTTCTATCTTAATATGTGAGTGTACGTATTGATAGAGCTCTTAGGATCTTGCTTGTCTACCAGCGTTGTGATGGCTGTCACACTAGTGGGGGCTGGGTAGTCTACAAGCACATCCTTATTCAGGTCCCTGGTCATTGGATTATCGAGACAGAGCATCGATACTCCGGAGTAGACTGGTGTGTACGCTTCTCATCACAGTTGGGGAGATGGTCTGTCCCACAGCCGTCAGTACGTCGTACTGGAGATAGTATGCAGGTGCTCGTTAGGTTACGGGTACACCGGACAGGACTCACGGGGAACTGTTGGTTGGTTTGATACCAGTCGTCAGTGAGCAGTTCCCAGGTGACATGAGTACAGCATAGTCCGCAGACTTGACACTGCTACTTCGCCTTGAGTGTGTCCCACTGTTCTTAGATTGCTACCCTACCATGGCTCAAAGGAGTCGTGCAAACAGGTAGCAGTTGGGTGCAGTCCCGAGCACTTGGAGGCAGTGGCGGTTAGACAGGATTCGTCCCTCCCGGTATTGGGAGTAGATATCGTGCTGTGTCAGAGAGCCATTACGCAAAGTCCCTGGCCAGGGCAAGCGAGATTTGCTGGTAGGTTCCAGTAGTTTCTCAGGGTGTAATGGGCTTCCCTCCGACACGACTTATACCGCTATTAGGGGACTGACGCTTGCCGCCCCCTAGGCCCGATATGCGATAGTCTTGGACGAACGGACCGGACTGTATGGAGATTGTCACATCAGACTCAGTAGGAGTTCGGATGGGTTTCCTCATCGGCCTTCTTATCGACAACTACCTGGGGACCGTTACGTACAGCTAGTGCCGCTTGCGGTCTGTGGTTAAACCCACTGCCAGCGTAGAAGTCGAGTCTCTAGAGTCCCACACAGAGAGTTTCCTACTCCAGGCGAAACGATATAGAGGTTGCATGGTTTTGCGACAAAGGGTTCGGACGCATACGTGCGTTTACGCACGTACGACTTTCGGACAGTTTTTACCAGTCGGCTTTGGTTTAAGCCAGTTACTGGTATCCGGTTATTGGATTTTTACAGTCTAAAGTTTTTCCGTATTTTTGCGGATCGGAGGGGCGTTCTCGTAATTGTGCGAGAAGCTTCTAGAAGATATGACTAAGGAGGTTACTTTGGATAAGATTGTGAGTCATGAGGGTGATTCATCATTATCATTATTGCACCATAAATGATAATGACACATGCTTAATGAATCACCACTTAGCATTTATGAAGCATGCTTATTCATCACATTTATTCATTTATTCTTTAAATGAGAATGCTTCATAATATATTATGATACTCACAATCTCATCTCATTATTATTATCATCTTCTCTCTCCTCAAGCTCTCATCTTCAAACCCTAATCCTTACACCTCATGAGTTGAGATCAAAGGATTAGAAAGACTAATCAATCCATAACCATCACTCTATTTCATTCTAGCTTCTTTGATTAGCAATCCAAGAAGGTTAGTTGCCTCAAGTTTAGAGGCTAAGCTTGGAGTTTTGCTCTCGGGTGGATCGTCTACTACCTAGAGAAGGCCGAGGAGAACAAGAAGATCGTAAAGACGAAGGACTAGTTTCCATAGGTATAATCCCTAAGCATAGTAGTTTAGAATAACTATATGTTTGGTTAGTTATCGTTTAGCTTCGATTCAAGCGGTTAGTCGATGTTCGTTCACTAAACAAGTTCGTTTTTGAAAATTCCGCCTCCCCACAAGTATTGGGGTGTAGTACATCGACTTACATGAACTAGATGGAATCCACTCTAGTCACCACACTCTAGAAGGTATGCTAAATCTACAAGTTTCAGTTTCTTTAGAAACTCCCTATGTGGTTTTTGCCCCTAACGGTTTATGACCTTGACTAGGTCAACAAACCATAAACCGCTAGTCAAGTTTTACCCGTCATTATCTTGATTGCATTAAACCCACCCGTGCGTGCCCTTGACTAGGTCAACAAGGCCTCACGACTGTCCTAACCAATCACATTGGAAATGCACAGAAAAAATATCACTTAGCTACCGTTCACTACGCCTTGACTAGGTCAACAAACGTAGCAAGAATACTAAATAATACCAATCCGAAATGACGGAGGGCTACGGCTGGGTTTTTGATGAAAAAACCGTTAACGTAATGAACTTGATATCGTTGAAGGAACCTGATTGCCCTTCCTTTTTTTTTAAAATATAGTGGCGAAAAATTTTGCTAAAGAGATCACTCCCTGTGAAGGGATCTCGGCTCTTTCCTCGTCGAATGAGGTGCAGCATATTCCAAACTGAATACCTCGATGCAAAGCAATAATAATCGACTATAATGAAGTTATTACCCTGACGCAAACTTTCGTTCCAAGGGGTCACTCCCGATGAAGGGATCTCCGCCCTTGCCTCGTCGAATGAGGTGCTGGGCATTCATAACCGAATACCTCTATGCAAAACAAAAGAGAACGTCCTTGCAATAACTGCTTTTTGAAAATTGTTCCAACGTCTTTTAGGTTTGTTTTTCTTTGCATTAATATAATGCGTCCCATCAATTAATCCTACCATTGCAGAAAACAACGAAAATAGGACGTACGCTTATGCCATCCGCATTCGCCACGGGGCCCCGTCATCACCCGTTAGGTTACTTAACAAACGACAGAGCGGGGGTTGGACTAGCGCGGACGCAAAACATAAGTAACGCCTACTGGATATCGTATATAGATATATACATTCTGTTAGTTATATGTATGTCCTAGAGGCCATTACAGTACATACGATGTATATTGTAATGGATGCTTGGACATATATAGGGAGGACTTTCTTGCTCGACATGATAGTATGCTATCTGGTTGTACTTTATCTTAACATGTACTCTGATTGTCTCTATATTACATGTTGATAAAGCCCTTAGGATATGTACTCGACTACTGGGACTATGATGAGATCATACTAGTGGAGCCACGGTAGTCGACGAGTACATCCTATAACTGTTCCTAGTCGAGGGTGTATCGAGACAGGGCATCGATACACCAGAGCAGACTAGCGTATACGCATATTAACCCATATGATGGGCGATGGATGATCCCATATCCATCGGTGTTTGACATCAAGGATGGTGTACGGGTGCTCAGTAGAGACTGGGTACACTGGACGGACTCGCCGAGAACTCCCAGATGGTATTATACCTCACGTCAGATGGCAGTTCTCCGGTGACACTGGTATAGAGTAGTCTGTTGACCCGAGATCGTCATAGAGTCTTGTGCGATTCCCACTGTGCTTTGATTTCCATCATACCAAGTCTAAGAGGGCGCGCAAAAAGGTGGCTTTTGGGTACAGTCCCGAATCACATGGAGGCAATGAGCGATAGGAGGGGATTCGTCTCTCCCGATATAGGGAGTTGATGTTGCCCTGTGTTCGATTGGCTATAACTGGAAATCCCTGGCCAGGGTTGCTGAGATTTACTGGTAAGTGTTATCAATAGTTTCTCGAACTGTTATGGACCTCATATCGACACGACTTATCAAGCTACTGGGTCTGACGTTTACCACCCCTAGGCGAGATATGCGACATATCAGACGACTAGACCGGACTGTACGGGAGTGTTACTGATTGGATTCACAGGAGAATGTACAGGCTTGCTTGTTAATCTTCTGAGCGCTCAATTCCTGGGTGGCAGTTACGTTTAGCTGACCGCTTGCAGCTTTTGGGTGTTTGATATGATCATCACCTACTACCGGCGTATTGACGATTCTTTAGAGTCCTATACAGAGGTTTCTTGGCTCAGGCAAAACGGAGTTGGAGCACATATGTGATATGTGCGGGACCGACGATAATGCGGTATGTGATACCGTATTGGATTCTCGCGATATGAGATATCGGCCGGGTATATGTGATATAGCCGGGTCATCGTATTAGTCGGTTATTTATGAAATAGCCGGATTATCGGATCAAGTGTTGATTCGATAATTTAATGTATAATAATATATATGATATATTAAATTACATTAACTAATATTAGCTCACTAAAAGATTCATTTTCTCACGGGATAATACATTGATATATATGCTATATATGTTAATTGTATTATTTTCTATTGTTACAAAATATACTGTATATGTGATATATAATATTGTAACATATTAGGGTTACAAATTTAACAATGGTTTAGGGTTTAAACTTGGTTAGGGTTTGGATTAGGGTTAGCTTTTGCATGAAGCTTCCATGAAGCTTCATGAAGCTTTGACTTTGTGTTTTGCTTGATATTTTGTGAAGATATTATGTTAACCCAATCCAAACCATTAACTCTAGTTAATTCTCTACAAGGGTTAACTCCTTCATGCTTAACCCTTAGTTAGAATTGTAATCACTACAACAATTCATTATTCATCAGAAAAAAGGATTTAGCTCTTCTTCTTGCTTCTTCCTCCTTGATGAAAAGCTTCACTAGCTTTTTCATAAGTGATGTTTATATGTGAGAATATGAAAACAAAAGAGAGCAAAAATCCTACTTCATCATCCTCATCTATCCTTGCCATTTAGATTAGGGTGTTTACTTCTTTTAGAGAGTGAGAGCTTGTGTTAACGAAAATTCATGGTAGATCATCTTTGTTATCGAAGATCGGAAGCAAGCTTGCACCTTTCTCTTCACGGAACCTCTCGAAAGTTCGGAACACGATGATCGCAGCGAAGGGACTTCAACACGGAGCTTAAGAAGTGAAGGACCGGATCTACAAAGGTTGTAATCCCTCACACTTAGTGTTAAAGTGTTTAACATGTTAGTTTTCGCATAAACTCTAGTTTAAAGATCCGGCTTTGGGTTGTTCGGCATGGCAAAATTTTTAATCGGGCATGGTTGATGCCTCATAGATCCTAGTATGCGTGCCTAGCAACCCTACAGTGGTATCAGAGACAAGCTAGAGTTTTAGGCGAAGTCTAGACGAAGTTTAAAGTCTGATCGAACACCAAAACCCTAATTTGAACCCCTCTCTGGATATTTTTCAAAAATGTGATTTTTTATGAATTAAAAATGCTCAGAAAATTAAGCAGGAAAAACTAAGAATTACTGTGAAGTACGAACTTGTAATTCGCAGATTTGACCCCGGAACCGTGGCCAAACCAAGGGTTTAGCGGCGGTTCCTGCGGCCAAAATTTTGAATTTGTCCCTTCAACTTCATATATTTATTCTTAGGTTCTTTCTTGTCATTTTTTTTGGGGAATTTTTTAATTCCACTCAAGTGTTGAGTTTTCTTGTGTTGTATTGGGGACTCGTTGATTCGATCGGATAATTTAACGTCGTTTAGTTTTGTCCGGGTAATTTTTAGAATGTGTTAAAAAGTTCGAACGGATATCAATAACTCACTTTTTCCCCTGCCGGAAAATTTCCAAGCGTTGGATTTTTCCGTATTTTAAGGACGTTCTAAGTCGTGCAAGTAAGGCGGTGGACCCTCTAGAAGACAACAAACCTTAACTCGATTATGTGACCGTCTTGAACTGCCTCTGAACCTTAGGGTTTGTAGCAGTACGGCGTGCACATGTGAGGCGTTGGCTTGACCTTTCTACGGCTGGACCATTGGTACTGTGGCATGTGATGGTTATTTTTTGAACTCCGCTCAAGTGTTGAGCTATTTGGGAAATCTTGGGTGTTTGATTATTCGATCGGAAAGTTTAACATTGTCTATTTATCTGGAATGTGATACAATATTTGGAATCCATATGTAGTTATAAGATAACTTATTTGAATGTTATAAATCTAGCAGTTTAGTCTCAAATGATCGGTTGCCACGAGATTTTGATGCGATCAAAAGTCCGTCGCAATCACGTAGCGTACGCGGATACTCGCCGGGTAAACTTAACAGACAACCACGCCCCATAGCCCCGACCAAGTGATTGTAGGAGAACCCCGTCGCCAAAAGCATCCGTTCGGATGCTCACGGCAGCGGTGTTCCTCCTTAGTGCACTTCGTCGACGGCATCGGGGGTGCGGCCGTCTACTAAAGTTTGCGACGAGCATCCGATCAGGATGTCGGGAATCTTGTTGAATTGCCCGACTTGATATTGGAAAGAGTTTTCGATAATGAGACTAAAATGCGGGGTTTATAATTGTTAGGCATGCGATGTCTAAGGAATTCATTTGGTAAGGCATGCGATGTCTAAGAAGGTTGCGAATTCCAACTGTTGTAGTTTTGCTGTCACGACCCAAAGTTTGGCCCGTGACCGGCACTTAACCACGTAACGCCCATAGGCGTAATGCGACTAAGTAAGCCGAAAACCCAGAAATCAAACCAGTAAAAGTATAGAGTGATTTAAGCATTTAATAGAACAAATTACTAAGATAACAAAATACGACGCCGTAGCGAAGAAAATGAGCAACAGGTGGGAAACATCACAGATAGAATAAACTGCATAAGTAGAGTCGACTCACAACGAGCTCGACACCAGAATACAAAATAATATACATCGTCCTCACAACTGGTCTCTAAGTCAATACATAAGTGGTAGATGGAGAGTACTAGATACAACAATGTACATAACTGAATGATAACCAGATACCGCACAAACCCACCTATCGGCAAAAGAGCTAGCACACCAACTGTAGGGATATCTGTGTCAAAAGATGCAAGAATGCAGCCTGCCGCGACTACTCCGAAGGGCAACCTGCAAACATTGTGGCACAACGGGGGTGAGTTGCCAACTCGTGAATAGAAAATAACATATAAAGGTAATCGCGAGTATGCACGTGCTACGATACTCTAACCTATATCAACAGATAACATCTATATGATGAACTGGATGCTCAAGCATGCAACAAGCGCGATCTAATAACATCTCCATGTAATGAGCAAGAAATGTGATGATCATGTATAGCAATGAACAGGGTATGCAATGATCAGGTATAGCAATGCAATCTGACAACCCTATATAGAATGAACAGGGTATGCAATGATCAGGTATAGCAATGCAATCTAACAACCCTATATAGAATGAACAGGGTATGCAATGATCAGGTATAACAATGCAATCTGACAACCCTATATAGAATGAACAGGGTATGCAATGATCAGGTATAACAATGCAATCTAACAACCCTATATAGAATGAACAGGGTATGCAATGATCAGGTATAATAGGTACAGGATGAGATATCAATTACTACATACTGAGCATGGGAAATATAACATCTACACGGAATGTCATCGTGGAAAGTATAATCGGTACCCATCAATGTACCCAATAACCCAATACTACTCAGGCGTCGTCATCCTCCTCGGTCCTCCAATCCTGTAAATCTCATATAACCATGAGTGCCCAACATCGGCACCCAAAATATCAAGAAATACTCGTGCCAAGCATCGACACGCAAATCCTCCTGTATAGGGCATCCGTCAGTCCGGATCAGCCCACGGGCTCCGTCTGCGGTATCGGCCCTCGGCCCCGGCAGTACGAGTCGTCCCGCATCCATCCATAGACTCTGGTCGGTATCCTCCGGATAACCGCCAGGTCCAACCAATCACCGGTAGGTAGTAGTCCTTCTGCCAGGCTCACCGTCTACTACACAGCGAAACCGTTCTCGCCCCGGGGTACCATACCGGGTCTACCATGTACCCGTAATCGGCCTCATCCAACTCCTCGATTCGGGTTCATATATATGTCACTCTAGTACCGAGAAAACACATGGTGGACGCACCGAAATATCATATCAAGGGAAACCGGGTTTTTAAATAATTAACTATTCTCTTTGAAATATCCACGGTTCCCCAAATCCAGAATTAACATGGAAACAACATATCTCAATGCGTAATCTAAGCAAGTATGAAGATATCAATATATGTGTGCACTGGTATGAATATACAGTGTGCATGTGCGCAGGTATGAAGATATCAATATATGTGTGCACTGGTATGAATATACAGTGTGCAAGTGCGCAGGCATGAAGATATCAATATATGTGTGCACTGGTATGAATATACAGTGTGCATGTGCGCAGGCATGAAGATATCAATATATGTGTGCACTGGTATGAATATACAGTGTGCATGTGCGCAGGCATGAAGATATCAATATATGTGTGCACTGGTATGAATATACAGTGTGCATGTGCGCAGGCATGAAGATATCAATATATGTGTGCACTGGTATGAATATACAGTGTGCATGTGTGCAGGCATGAAGATATCAATATATGTGTGCACTGGTATGAATATACAGTGTGCATGTGCGCAGGCATGAAGATATCAATATATGTGTGCACTGGTATGAATATACAGTGTGCATGTGCGCAGGTATGAAGATATCAATATATGTGTGCACTGGTATGAATATACAGTGTGCATGTGCGCAGGTATGAAGATATCAATATATGTGTGCACTGGTATGAATATACAGTGTGCATGTGCGCAGGCATGAAGATATCAATATATGTGTGCACTGGTATGAATATACAGTGTGCATGTGCGCAGGCATGAAGATATCAATATATGTGTGCACTGGTATGAATATACAGTGTGCATGTGCGCAGGCATGAAGATATCAATATATGTGTGCACTGGTATGAATATACAGTGTGCATGTGCGCAGGCATGAAGATATCAATATATGTGTGCACTGGTATGAATATACAGTGTGCATGTGCGCAGGCATGAAGATATCAATATATGTGTGCACTGGTATGAATATACAGTGTGCATGTGCGCAGGTATGAAGATATCAATATATGTGTGCACTGGTATGAATATACAGTGTGCATGTGCGCAGGTATGAAGATATCAATATATGTGTGCACTGGTATGAATATACAGTGTGCATGTGCGCAGGCATGAAGATATCAATATATGTGTGCACGTAGTACCAGTAGGGGTGTGTGATGCATATGTGCCCAAATATGGATATAACATATGATGTTATGCGGCAAATCATGACAACATCAATAAGGTAGAATCAGTATGATGTATAATTTATAGCAATCCTATAATGTGAGTGTCATGGCAAATCACTAACGGTGTGAGTGTAGCATATCAATCGTGCTCGTGCGACTTGAACCGTTAGTGACAGTGCAGTGTCCTATGCTATCATTTCTATATGCAACAATAAGGTATGCTACTACGGTCCATATGAACATCTACAATCTAATATCCTGACTCGCCCTGACGCTTAACGCCATACGAGCGATTTCCCCGTAGATGTTAAATCTACTCACCTGGTCATGCACTACTCGTAGCCGACCACCTGCTTCCCTTTCTTAGCTTCGTCCGACGTACCCGCCTGCGAACCTGGAATTACACAAGAATCCATATATAAGCAACTATCTCGCAAAACGTGATATTGACGTCAAACGATACGCTCACGTCACGAACTAAATGCGCGTGTGTACGATACGCTAAATGTGTGCACGCGTCTAAAACTAACCCCGATACGCCGCGATACGCTGAATCATGGAACCCTCTCGCGTATCGCGCGTATCGCGGGAACCAAACGTACTAGAAACACGATATAACGTCCCAGATTCTACCCAGGCTAACAACTTACAAAACTATACATACCACTGGCCTAGAAATAACAGCAGACTCCTACCCATGCAAACTTCACCCAAAACCACCCTCATCTGGCCGAAAATTGCGGCCAGAATGAATAAATCGGTGGCCTAACAAAGGAATGGGGGCTTCGTGTTCAGGTAGTGTGGTCAGGGTATATCTAGTGTGCTCCAGTTTGCTCAATTTTTACCTGAACTACTCGGGCCTATAGCAGATCACAGAAATCCAATTTGATCACTTAAAAACACTAAATTTGCACAATTTGAAATCCTATGGTATTTTGTTGTAATCTGGGGTCTAACTAGGTTTACATGGTCTTAATAACACTTAATTAGGCTAGGTTAACTAATATTAACAGCACTAAACCATAAGTCCACACAAATCACCATTTCGAGCACAAATCTCACCTTTTACACACACCGAAGTTAAACTACGCATACGTTAAACAAACAAGAAGTTAGGCTTGGATTCTATACCTTACAAGACCCTAGGTGCAAGGAGAAAGGAGGTGGAGAAGATGAGGAGTGCTGCTGCAGCTGCTGGGGGCTGCTGTTGATGTTGCTGCTGCAACTGCCTGTTGCTGCTGCTGCCACTGCTTGCTGCTGCTGCTGATGATGCTGCTTCTGCAGCTGCTGCCTCTCTCTCTCTCTCTCTCTCTCTCTCTCTCTCAGCAGTGTGTGTGTGTGTGTGAGAGAGTTAGGGGAATGAGAAGTGAGGGTGAGAGAATGAGGCCCCAAGTCAACAACCCCCCTCTTTCTTTCTCTCTCTCTTCATTTAATGAGCATGGCTCAAGCCATGCCCACACTCCCTCTCTCATCAAGTCAACAAAATAAAAGAAATTCCAATAACAAACACACAATAAATAAAACCCAATTAAATCTCAAAACACTTAATACAATAGGTTAACCCTTCATGGTTGCTAATCATGGTTTAACCCCAACTCCTAACCCTAGCTAACATGCACAAGTGTGTGTGTGCCTAGAAAAATCCTAATAAAATATTCATTAATTAGAATAATATATCTGAAACCTAATTTGGTAAACTTTTTACCAAGAACTATCTATTAAAATATAATTAACCCCTAAACACGACCTAAGGTGTTACAATCTTCCCCCCTTAAAGAAAATTCGTCCCCGAATTTTAAAATACAAAGCTACGCATACCTTCAGAGGGATGAGGGAACTTCTGCCGCACCTCGCCCTCAGCCTTCCAGGTGACCTCTTCACTGTTTGGGATGCACCCAAATACCTTCACTGATGGCAAGACCTTCGATCGAAGTTTCTTCACCTGTCGGCCCAAAATTACGGCTGGCTGTTGGGTGAACGAAGGATCACGCTCGAACTAAATGGTCTGGCGCTGAATCCAATGAGAAAGGTCATGAAGGTAAATGCAAGGTATCGACATAGGGAAATACGGGGTGAATACTCAATAATCTGGGTGGAAGTGCCCAACTTAAGGCAACGAACCAACTTGCCTTAGGGATCCCTAAAAGACTTACTATCCTGGAAAGCTTCCCAAAACTCAACATGTCATTTATCGGAAATTTCCGTGGGAATACATGATCTGCCCTTGCGAACTTGAATCTGCGACCCTCTTGGTCAGCATCTGATCTCTATCCGCAATAGACCATTCTCATCCTGACCCAAAACAACCGGGTCATTTCCGAAATTTCTAAACTAGCTGAGGTACAATAATCCTATAACACGGAGTTAGGAAAAACAGACTGGTGATCGACATAACCTAACCTCTAATCCTAAAGGTTACCAATTGGAGTGTCTCCTGATAACTGCTATCAAGGAGAACCCAATCGATGGCAAGCGACGATCCCCAACTGCCGACAACAATTTCTACACACGCACAACTTAACAAGAACAACTGAGTATCACCGGATGACAAGCATCCGAATGGAGTCACATCCTGACAACTCCTGGGTGGACACCATAACAAATTTCGGGAAGATCTGCTCTCGTTCCCTCTTCGGAACGGTTAAAGGTTGCAACTCTCCAGCCGGTCTCAGTTGCCCAACACAAGCACACAACAAGACAGACACCTTGAAACGAATCCCAAGACTTCTATTTCTATCCCTGCCCACCCGTAACTACCTTACAAGTCACGTTAACAGTTGGTGGGGCTTGAATGAGTACAGAAAGTTGACCGATGTGCCTGCCCTAGGATTCCTCGTCTCTTCCCTATAATACTAGGTACACAAGTTCCTCTCTAGCCTAGCACACCCTTGCCACCAGTCAAAGATTCCAAATCATTACCCAGCCGAGTAGGCTCCAATATCTCTGACGAACGAGCATCGGCAGGCAGTGTCTCGCGAAAGCGATTTAAGAAAAGTGGTCGGGCGCGGACATGAGCAAGCTGTCTCCTCAGAAGAGACAAACTTATGCTGTACTCAATGATCGCACAAGAACCGTGAATCTGCGGAGGATTATCACAACAATCAATTTCCGCCGCAGGAAGATGTACCTTAACTCTGGTGGTCCGTGAAAATCTGACACGACTCTCAAACAAGTGGTGTCTCATATCACCAACGCAAAACCATCGCGGCCATCTCCAGATCATGAGTGGGATATCCTTCTCGTACTTCCTCCAAATGTAAGGAAGCAAAAGCGATAACTCCATTGTGTCACCTCAGTACACATTCGAGTCCTACTCACGAAACATCACAGTTAAACCATAAAGTCGCCCGGACCAAAAGCAAAGAAGGAGCTGATGCAGTTGTTAACCGAGTCTTCAACTGCGGAACTCTGTACACAAGCCTCAGTCTACAGAAAAGAAACCTCCATTCCCGTCAATTTAGTCAACGGGGCAGCATTACACTAGCAATCCTGCATGAGACGGCGGTAACACCTGCTAAGCCAAAAATCTGCGGGCCTCCGTCCTGCTCACAAATTTGGGCCTAAGCTGTATGGCCACGATCTTCCCCAAAACCATACCAATTCATCTCCGTAACTACAAAACCTAGGAGTCAACACAACAAGCTTAAAGGGAACACTCCGAGAATCTAGTAAACCGCTGGGGCTCTCCCAGTATCCGTATAACAGATCCTCAAGTGCTACCCTAAAAAGACTAGGATGTCGTAAATAGCACAACAATAACTGGTCGAGGAATGGCCCGAAGAAAACCAGTTCATCACACCTACGAATATTGCTAGAGCATTGATGAGTCCAGTGACACACCCAAAACACACAAGCCCGTAGCACGCACAAGGCAGTCTTCGGAATATCATCACTCCGGACCTGCAACAATGATGACCCGATCCCAAACGAACCTAGACAAAGTATCGCACTCTGGTGCTGATCGAAGAAATCGTCAATGCGAGGTACATGATACTTATCCGCACCGTAAGCCAATTCAAGTGACGATCCATCAATACACAACCTCAATCTGTCGTTTTCCTCCTGGACGAACAGAAATAGGAGCTTCCTAAATGCGGAACACTCAGACGCACAACTCCCTCAACAACCACTCCGCAGCAGATCCTTAGCTCCTTAAGCTTCGCCGGCTCATCTTGGAATGACGTTGGAAAAATTCTCGCACGAAAGAAAACCGGTCCAACAAACCAACTGTGGATACAGCATCACGAAAAACGCCAAGAATCCACGACATCTCCTCAGAGCCGACTAGCGAACCAGGCTGAATTCAAGCTGTAAGAGGTGGCACCACTATCCATCTGCACAACCAGATCTGACTTGCCCGGAAAAACAAAACCTAACTGTTTCCTCACGGTAGCCCACAACGCCTAGCACGTAGCTAACCAGTCCGTGCCCAGGAGATTGCCAAATCCAACATCTTTAGGAAGTTCAAATGACAGACGAATCTCTATCACCTATCCGATGGGCATAAGACCGAAGTACGTGTTGCACAACAAAAGGATTGCTGACGGAAGTTAACACAATAAACGGCTAATCTACCCAGCACGACTCTCGTCCTAATTCGGCACGAAGTGTGTAAACATACGAGTGCATGAATCCGGATCAAACAATACGTGTGCAACAAAAGGACATACTGAAAGAGTACCTGAGACCACAGCATTGGACGCCGGAGCATCCTGATGAGTCGAAGCGAAAACTTGGGCCTGCCCTCCATCTGCGACTGATCGAACTCCTCCTCTACTAGCCTGACCCCTCTGTGCAAACCCTCCGCGTCCACGACGTCTCAGGATACGACCCTGACGTGCTGTGAAGGAACACTGCCTGATGAGGTGCTGAAGGCTTTCGCATCGTAAACACCTACGCGCTGCCTGCTGTCCTGCCTGGGGATGGAAGCCAAACGACTGTCCTTGTCCTAAGCCTCTGCTCTGGGCTGGTACACCAGTACGATTCCACAACTGTTCCGAAACTCTCACGGTCTCTGGAAGACGTGTCTCGTAAACAGGGGATACCTCCACCGGTGCTATGTAGGGGACGGAATACTGCATGATGATCGCAAGGAACAACTGGTTAACAGGGGTGACAACCACCTGTCGCTGCGCTCGAACGACCTCTACCAATGAGCTCATCGTCTGGCGCAAGTTCTGCATCTCTGCCACTAGTCTAGCGATCTGACCCATCGTAGGAGAAACAATCTGTCCTGGTACAACATGGGCACTACTCGGATCAGTCCTCGTCTCAGATAAATCAACTCGAACCTCGGCTCTCCCGGCCTCTCTCTGCACCCTCGTAGTCCTTGGCGGCATAATGGCTGAAAAGAAGGTAGGATTCGATGAGGATACGAAAATCGAATCACAAGGATGTATACGATCATAAAGGAAATTTAATCAATAAGTCCTAAGGTCGCTTAGGCGGAGTACCGTGTCGTGAGTATGCCGCGGAACATACGCACGCTACGCCACTCTGCCGCAGCTACCTACTCCATCATACCAGGGTCATCCTACACTCCGAAGGTAAAACCTACGCTCTGATACCAACTTTGTCACGACCCAAAGTTTGGCCCGTGACCGGCACTTAACCACGTAACGCCTATAGGCGTAACGCGACTAAGTAAGCCGAAAACCCAGAAATCAAACCAGTAAAAGTATAGAGTGATTTAAGCATTTAATAGAACAAATTACTAAGATAACAAAATACGACGCCGTAGCGAAGAAAATGAGCAACAGGTGGGAAACATCACAGATAGAATAAACTGCATAAGTAGAGTCGGCTCACATCGAGCTCGACACCAGAATACAAAATAATATACATCGCCCTCACAACTGGTCTCTAAGTCAATACATAAGTGGTAAATGGAGAGTACTAGATACAACAATGTACATAACTGAAAGATAACCAGATACCGCACAAACCCACCTATCGGCAAAAGAGCTAGCACACCAACTGTAGGGATATCTGTGTCAAAAGATGCAAGAATGCAGCCTGCCGCGACTACTTCGAAGGGCAACCTGCAAACACTGTGGCACAACGGGGGTGAGTTGCCAACTCGTGAATAGAAGATAACATATAAAGGTAATCGCGAGTATGCACGTGCTACGATACTCTAACCTATATCAACAGATAACATCTATATGATGAACTGGATGCTCAAGCATGCAACAAGTGCGATCTAATAACATCTCCATGTAATGAGCAAGAAATGTGATGATCATGTATAGCAATGAACAGGGTATGCAATGATCAGGTATAGCAATGCAATCTGACAACCCTATATAGAATGAACAGGGTATGCAATGATCAGGTATAGCAATGCAATCTAACAACCCTATATAGAATGAACAGGGTATGCAATGATCAGGTATAACAATGCAATCTGACAACCCTATATAGAATGAACAGGGTATGCAATGATCAGGTATAGCAATGCAATCTAACAACCCTATATAGAATGAACAGGGTATGCAATGATCAGGTATAATAGGTACAGGATGAGATATCAATTACTACATACTGAGCATGGGAAATATAACATCTACATGGAATGTCATCGTGGAAAGTATAATCGGTACCCATCAATGTACCCAATAACCCAATACTACTCAGGCGTCGTCATCCTCCTCGGTCCTCCAATCCTGTAAATCTCATATAACCGTGAGTGCCCAACATCGGCACTCAAAATATCAAGAAATACTCGTGCCAAGCATCGACACGCAAATCCTCCTGTATAGGGCATCCGTCAGTCCGGATCAGCCCACGGACTCTGTCTGCGGTATCGGCCCTCGGCCCCGGCAGTACGAGTCGTCCCGCATCCATCCATAGACTCTGGTCGGTATCCTCCGGATAACCGCCAGGTCCAACCAATCACCGGTAGTTAGTAGTCCCTCTGCCAGGCTCACCGTCTACTACACAACGAAACCTTTCTCGCCCCGGGGTACCATACCGGGTCCACCATGTACCCGTAATCGGTCTCATCCAACTCCTCGATTCGGGTTCACATATATGTCACTCTAGTACCGAGAAAACACATGGTGGACGCACCGAAAAATCATATCAAGGGAAACCGGGTTTTTAAATAATTAACTATTCTCTTTGAAATATCCACGGTTCCCCAAATCCAGAATTAACATGGAAACAACATATCTCAATGCGTAATCTAAGCAAGTATGAAGATATCAATATATGTGTGCACTGGTATGAATATACAGTGTGCATGTGCGCAGGTATGAAGATATCAATATATGTGTGCACTGGTATGAATATACAGTGTGCATGTGCGCAGGCATGAAGATATCAATATATGTGTGCACTGGTATGAATATACAGTGTGCATGTGCGCAGGCATGAAGATATCAATATATGTGTGCACTGGTATGAATATACAGTGTGCATGTGCGCATGCATGAAGATATCAATATATGTGTGCACTGGTATGAATATACAGTGTGCATGTGCGCAGGCATGAAGATATCAATATATGTGTGCACTGGTATGAATATACAGTGTGCATGTGCGCAGGCATGAAGATATCAATATATGTGTGCACTGGTATGAATATACAGTGTGCATGTGCGCAGGCATGAAGATATCAATATATGTGTGCACTGGTATGAATATACAGTGTGCATGTGCGCAGGCATGAAGATATCAATATATGTGTGCACTGGTATGAATATACAGTGTGCATGTGCGCAGGCATGAAGATATCAATATATGTGTGCACTGGTATGAATATACAGTGTGCATGTGCGCAGGCATGAAGATATCAATATATGTGTGCACTGGTATGAATATACAGTGTGCATGTGCGCAGGCATGAAGATATCAATATATGTGTGCACTGGTATGAATATACAGTGTGCATGTGCGCAGGTATGAAGATATCAATATATGTGTGCACTGGTATGAATATACAGTGTGCATGTGCGCAGGGATGAAGATATCAATATATGTGTGCACTAGTATGAATATACAGTGTGCATGTGCGCAGGCATGAAGATATCAATATATGTGTGCACGTAGTACCAGTAGGGGTGTGTGATGCATATGTGCCCAAATATGGATATAACATATGATGTTATGCGGCAAATCATGACAACATCAATAGGGTAGAATCAGTATGATGTATAATTTATAGCAATCCTATAATGTGAGTGTCATGGCAAATCACTAACGGTGTGAGTGTAGCATATCAATCGTGCTCGTGCGACTTGAACCGTTAGTGACAGTGCAGTGTCCTATGCTATCATTTCTATATGCAACAATAAGGTATGCTACTACAGTCCATATGAACATTTACAATCTAATATCCTGACTCGCCCTGACGCTTAACGCCATACGGGCGATTTCCCCGTAGATGTTAAATCTACTCACCTGGTCGTGCACTACTCGTAGCCGACCACCTGCTTCCCTTTCTTAGCTTCGTCCGACGTACCCGCCTGCGAACCTGGAATTACACAAGAATCCATATTTAAGCAACTATCTCGCAAAACGTGATATTGACGTCAAACGATACGCTCGCGTCGCGAACTAAACGCGCGTGTGTACGATACGCTAAACGTGTGCACGCGTCTAAAACTAACCCCGATACGCCGCGATACGCTGAATCATGGAACCCTCTCGCGTATCGCGCGTATCGCGCGAACCAAACGTACTAGAAACACGATATAACGTCCCAGATTCTACCCAGGCTAACAACTTACAAAACTATACATACCACTGGCCTAGAAATAACAGCAGACTCCTACCCATGCAAACTTCACCCAAAACCACCCTCATCTGGCCGCAAATTGCGGCCAGAATGAATAAATCGGAGGCCTAACAAAGGAATGGGGGCTTCGTGTTCAGGTAGTGTGGTCAGGGTATATCTAGTGTGCTCCAGTTTGCTCAATTTTTACCTGAACTACTCGGTCCTATAGCAGATCACAGAAATCCAATTTGATCACTTAAAAACACTAAATTTGCACAATTTGAAATCCTATGGTATTTTGTTGTAATCTGGGGTCTAACTAGGTTTATATGGTCTTAATAACACCTAATTAGGCTAGGTTAACTAATATTAACAGCACTAAACCATAAGTCCACACAAATCACCATTTCGAGCACAAATCTCACCTGTTACACACACCGAAGCTAAACTACGCATACGTTAAACAAACAAGAAGTTGGGCTCGGATTCTATACCTTACAAGACCCTAGGTGCAAGGAGAAAGGAGGTGGAGAAGATGGGGAGTGCTGCTGCAGCTGCTGGGGGCTGCTGTTGATGTTGCTGCTGCAACTGCCTGTTGCTGCTGCTGCCACTGCTTGCTGCTGCTGCTGATGATGCTGCTTCTGCAGCTGCTGCCTCTCTCTCTCTCTCTCTCTCTCTCTCAGCAGTGTGTGTGTGTGTGTGTGTGAGAGTTAGGGGAATGAGAAGTGAGGGTGAGAGAATGAGGCCCCAAGTCAACAACCCCCCTCTCTCTTTCTCTCTCTCTTCATTTAATGAGCATGGCTCAAGCCATGCCCATACTCCCTCTCTCATCAAGTCAACAAAATAAAAGAAATTCCAATAACAAACACACAATAAATAAAACCCAATTAAATCTCAAAACACTTAATACAATAGGTTAACCCTTCATGGTTGCTAATCATGGTTTAACCCCAACTCCTAACCCTAGCTAACATGCACAAGTGTGTGTATGCCTAGAAAAATCCTAATAAAATATTCATTAATTAGAATAATATATCTGAAACCTAATTTGGTAAACTTTTTACCAAGAACTATCTATTAAAATATAATTAACCCCTAAACACGACCTAAGGTGTTACATTTACACTTTCTTTTCTGTGACCGTAAGCGTAGTATGTGGTGTATCACCGGCTTCGTTGCTATACATCAACGACAATCGGGATATGCATACCTGCTTACGTTGATGATATGAGATATTATATGTTGCTGTGATATGTTATATTGGATCGTCGCGTTTTGAATAGCCGGGGTTTTATGTGAGATGAGGGTTTTTATTTTCATTCATATAAAATTCATTTGTATGTAATATTCTTTTATTGGGGCACTTCCGGGTTGAGGATGATGTCACCATTGTATATTATTTACTTTCCGCATTAGGTAGACCCAAGGCGGGGAGCACAAGTAACAGGGTTCTAGGGTCCAGTGGGAGACTATCTCGAGGAGTCGAGACCGGGTCTCCTAACCCTAGAATTGGCAGTGTTGCTTGCCGCTCTCGTAAGGGTCTAGGGATGTGGGTTGTTTGGCTATTCATCGCGACCGTGGAATCCGTGTTTTATACAGGCTCGTATTGAAAACACGGACATCCTAGTATATCAAATATTTCATATATGTTCTTCTGCTGCAATGTTCTGTGATGAGATCATATTACTGCCTGAGACGAATATTTATATTATATATATGAGATATATATTATATATTGTTTATTTCGTTTCATATCTGTTGCTTGTGAAGCATAATAAAATGGGACTTCATTAATGAGATTAATGAAATAAAAGAAACCTAAGATGTTGTAGAAACTTGTTTAAAAACTGGTAGCTCTAGTTCTTGCTTTGCATAGCGGTGTTCCTTGTAGAACATCCAGCACCTTATTCGATAAGGAAAGAGCCGAGATCCCTTCACCGGGAGTGACCTCTTTAGTGAAAATAGCAGATGCTACAAACTCGGTTTGTCTTTTGATTGCTTCTATAGTTCTTGCTTTGCATAGTGATATTTGTGAAATATCCTGCACCTTATTCGATTAGGAAAGGGCCGACGATCCCTTCACCGGGAGTGACCCCTTTAGCAAAACTAGAGAAGCCTCAAAAACACTCCATTTAAAAATCACTCGATTCGATAACGATATCAAGTTCATTACGCAAAGGGTTTTCTTAAAAACTTGTCATAGACCTCCATCATTTCAGATAAGTACTAGTTAGTATTCATGCTGTGGTAGTTTGGCCTCCGTCAAGGCGTAGTGTACGGTAGCTAACTAATGCTTATCTGCTAGCATATGATGCGATTGGATTAGGGTATTCATACGGCGTAGTTTGGCCTCCGTCAAGGGTCGTGCGGATGGGTTTAATTCAATCAAGAAATGACGGGTTGAACTTGACTAGCGGACTATGGGTAGTTTGGCCTCCGTCAAGGTCATAGGACGCTAGGGGTAAAATATTATCGGGAATTTCAAGTGTTGAAATTTGCAATGAGATTGCATACCTTCTATTATTAGTTATATGTATGCCCTAGAGGCCATTACTGTACATTGGATGTATATTGTAGTGGATGCTGGGACATATATAGGTAGGACTTTCTTGCTCGACATGATAGTACGCTATCTGGTTGCTCTTTATCTTAACGTGTATACTTTCTGTCTCTCTATTACATGTTGATAAAGCCCATAGGATGTGTACTCGACTTCCAGGACTGTGATGCAGATAATACTAGTGGGGCCTGGATAGTCCATGAGTACATCCTTCAATGTTCCTAGTCGAGGGAATATCGAGACGGGGCATCGATATTCCAGAGTAGACTAGCGTATATCTTCTCGACCCATGCGATGGGCGATGGATGATCCCATATCCACTGGTGTTTGACATCAGAGATGGTATACGGGTGCTCAGTGGAGACTGGGTACACTGAACGGACTCGCCGAGAACTCCCAGATGGTATTATACCTCACGTCAGATGGCAGTTCTCTGGTGACACTGGTACAGCTTAGTCTGTTGACCCGAGATCGTCATAGAGTCTTGTGTGTCTCCCACTGTGCTTTGATTTCCACCCTACCACGGCTCTACTGAGTCGTGCAAATAGGTGGTTTTTGGGTACAGTCCCGATTCACATGGAGGCAATGAGCGATAGGAGGGGATTCGTCTCTCCCGGTATTGGGGGTTGATGTTGCGCCATGCTCGACTGGCCATAACAGGAAATCCCTGGCCAGGGTTGCAGTGACCTACTGGTAAGTGTTATCAGTAGTTTCACACATGTCATGGACTTCACGTCGGCATGACTTATCGAGCTACTGGGGTCTGACGTTTACCACCACTAGGCGAGATATGCGACATATCAGACGAACAGACCGGACTGTACGGTAAGTGTTACTGGTTGGATTCACAGGAGTGTGAACGGGCTTGCTCGTCGATCTTCTGATCGCTCAATACCCGGGTGGCCGTTACGTTTAGCAGACCGCTTGCGGCTTGTGGATGTTTGATATGATCATCATCCGCTGCCGGCGTATTGACGAGTCTTTAGAGTCCTACACAGAGGTTTCCTGGCTCAAGCGAAACGAAATAGGAGCGCATATGAGATATGTGCGGGACCGAGAATAGTGCGTGTATGTGATACCGTATTTCATTCTCGCGATGAATGTGTCGAATGGTTGTATGCGATATAACCTAGTTATCGAATCAAGGATTGATTCGATAAGCCGATACATTGGATACTAGCCGGTTATATGCGACATAACCGGATCATTGAATCAAGTGTTGATTTAATGATTTAATGTATAATTATATATTTGATATATTACTTTGCATTAACTAGTATTGGTTCACTTTAAATGGATTTTCTCACTTGAATTGTGCAAGTTGTATATGTGATATACATTTGTGCACATGATTGTATCATGTTTGATGATACATGTTTACTTGGTTAAGTGTAAAGAATTAAACCATGGTTAAGTTTATGATTAGGGTTTTCTTTTTTCTTATTTATTTATTTATTTATTTTGGAAAAAGATGAGAAAAGAATGGTTGCTATTTTTGTTTGCTAGTTGAAGATTCTTGAAGCTTTGAATTAGTCCACCATCCTTGTCTTATACTTAACCCTAACCATTCAAGTTAACCATGGTCCATTCTCTACAATTAACCAAGGGTTAATACATGATAAGTATTGATTTATTTATCTAATAATTTAACACTTATCATATCTTCTTCTTCTTCTTCATCTTCTTCTTCCATGAAGAAAGCTTGCTACTCCAATGGCAAGTGATGAAAACTAGTGAGAAATCCAATTCTAAAGTGAACCCACATCCTATTTCTTCATCCTCTACCTCTTGCCAAGTAGTATAGGGTGTTTCCTTCACAAGTTTTCTTGACTTGGTGAAGTTGGAGCTTGATCTAGCGATGCCTCGACGTAGATCATCTTCGGCATCGTCGTCGATGACCTAGCCCGCTTTATTCTCCGATGAAACCGACGCTAGAGCCCAAAATCCGATTTGGACAGCGAGGGGACTTCATCGTGGAGCCTAGGAGGTGGAGGACCGGATCTACAAAGGTTGTAGGCCCTTCCCTTTAGCTATATTTCCGTTTACTTTCTCGCATCGCCTATATATCTAGTTAACGATCCGTATTAGGGTTTGTAGGCACCCGTAAAATTTGATTTGTGCATGTTTGATCACTTGTGAGACTCCATTAGAGTGCCTAGGAACCCTACAGTGGTATCAGAGCCTAGCTAGAGCCTTAGGCGATGCGTAGACGGAGTTAGAAGTCCGATCGACCCAAAACCCCGACTTTAAAATGCTCTCTGGACAATTTTGTAAAATGTGGATTTTTGTAGATTAAAAATATGCAGAAACCTCAGTGCAATATTCTAAGAATTACTGTTTAAAACGGGGGCTCTGAATCGTTCATAGTGCGGCGGAACCGCCGCATGTGCATGCCTAATGCGGCGGTTCCGCGTCAAGTTGGTCTCCTCTGGCACATTTTTCTGCACAGTAATTCTTATAGTTTATTGTTGGTGTTTCTGGGAATTTTTAATAATTTTTTCCAGAGTTTTATTTTCTGGGTTGTATTGGGAACTCGGTATATCGATCGGATTGTCTAATTTTGTCTGTGTGTTCTTCCGGGTAATTTTTAGAATATGTTAAAAAGTTCGACCGGATATAAATACCCACTTTTTCCCCTGCCGGGAAATTTCCAATTGTTGGATTTTTCCGTGGTTTAACGACGTTCTAAGTAGTGCAAGTAACGCGATGGTCCCTCTAGAAGACAACAAACCTTAACTCGATTATGTGACCGTCTTGAACTGCCCTTTGAACCTTCGGGTTTGGGGCAGTACGGCGTGCCACATGTGAGGCGTTGGCTTGACCCTTCTACGGCTGGACCGTTGGTACTGAGGCACGAACTGAATGTTGTTAGACTTATTTCATGTGTTGAGCTGTTTCGGGAAAACTTGGGTGTTCGAATGTTCAATCGGAAAGTTTAACATTTTCTGTTTATTCGGAAGGTGATACAACAATTAGAATTCACAAAAGTTATGTGATAACTGAATGAATGTTATAAACATAGCACTTTAGTCTCACTTGATCGGTTGCCACGGAGTTTTGATGTGATCAAAAGTCCGTCGCAATCACGTAGCGTACGCGGATACTCGCCGGGTAAACTTAATAGACAGCTTCACCCCATAGCCCCGACCAAGTGACTGTAGGAGAACCCCGTCGCCGAAAGCATCCGTTCGGGTGCTCGCGGTAGCGGTGTTCCGCCTTGGTGCACTTCGTCGACGGCATCGGGGGTGCGGCCGCCTACTGAAGTTTGCGACGAGCATTCGATCAGAATGTCGGGAATCCTGTTGAATTGCCCGACTTGATATTGAAAAGTGTTTTCGATAATGAGACTAAAATGCGGGGTTTATAATTGTTGGGCATGCGATGTCTAAAGAATTCATTTGATCAGGCATGCGATGTCTGAGGTGATTGCGGATTCCAACTGTTGTAGTTTTACACTTTCTTTTCTGTGACCGTAAGTGTAATATGTGAGATCGCCGGTTTCGTTGCTATATGTTAACGACAATTGGGATACGCATGTTTACTTACGTTGATGACATGTGATGTTATGTGTTGCTGGATATGTTATATTGGATCGTCGTGTTTGAATAGCCGGGGGGTTTTTATGTGAGATGAGTGTTTTTCATTTTCATTCATGTAAAAACTTATATGTAATATTCTTTTATTGGGGCACTTCCAGGTTGCGGAAGTCGTCACCGTTGATGTATATTATTTACTTTTCTGCACTAAGATAGACCCAAGGAGGGGAGCACAAGTAACCGGGTTCTAGGGTCCAGTGGGAGACCATCTCGAGGAGTCGAGTCCGGGTCTCCTAACCCTAGAATTGGTAGGGTTGCTTGCCGCTCTCGTAGGGGTCTAGGGGTGTGGGATTGGCTATTCATCACGACCGTGGAATCCGTGTTTTATACTGGCTCGTATTGAAAACACGGACGTCCTAGTATATCCAATATTTCATATGTTTCTTCTGCTGTGATATGATCATGTGATGTTCTGTGACAGATATTATATATAGTATATATGATATATTATATAAACGTTGCTTATGTTTTACACCCGCGCTAGCCCTGCCCCGCTCTGCCGTTAGTTACCTAACCTAACGGTGCAGACGGGACATCGAGGCGAATGCGGATGGCATAAGCGTACGTTATATTTATCTGTGATGTTTAGGTGGACCTTAATGATGGGATATTCATTAATGAGATTAATGAAAGAAAATAAACCTAATTGATGTTGTGGAATCGAATTTCAAAATAAAAACAGGTAGCTACAGTTCTTGCTTTGCATCGCGGTGTTCATTATAGAACATCCTGCACCTTATTCGATGAGGAAAGGACCGAGATCCCATTACCGGGAGTGACTCCTTTAGTAATAACTGCCAGATGCTACAGCCCTTGGTTTGTCTTTGATCGCTTCTATAGTTTCTGCTTTGGACAGTGATATATATGATATATCCCGCACCTCATTCGACGAGGAAAGGGCCGACGATCCCTTCACCGGGAGTGACCCCTTTAGCAAAACTAGAAAAGCCTCGTAAACATTCCATTTAAAAACCATTTGATTCCGCAACGAGATCAAGTTCAAAGCGTTAAAGGTTTTCACAAAAACCATTCGCAACCCTCCGTCATTTTAGGAAGTAGAGTACTTAGTATTCGTGCTACGTTTGTCGACCATAGCCGAGGCGTAGTGTGCGGTAGCTAAGTGATGTCTTCCTACACAGCATATGATGTGATTAGTTAGGACAGTCATGTGGCTTTGTTGACCTTAGCCAAGGGTCATGTGGGTGGGTCTAATTAATCACGAAATGACGGGTAGAACTTGACTAGTACCTATGATTTGTTGACCTTAGCCAAGGTCATAGGTGCTAGGGGTAAAAACCATTATCGGGAGTTTCAAGTGTTGAAATTTGCAATGAGATTGCATACCTCCTATATGATAGTTGGATCCCGATACCCACTGCGAGTAATTGTTACTCCTGGGAGAGTTTTGCACTTTGCAATTAGCCGATCAAGTAGGTGTCTAGAAAGGTGTCAACGGGGTTACGCCTCTGGGAAAACGAGGTTTACTGTAATTAGGTCCGTGCGAAAGCACGGGGAACCTCCCTCAAAGTACCGACACTGGCCTGGCTGAAAGATTGGCGAACTTGTAGAGTGTAATTAATCCCGGCTAGTCTTTCCTTTTAAGGTTTGAAGGAAGATTTGATAAAAACAGTGGGAGCCATCCTGATTAGATAAAGTATATAACCAATCTAATCTTGCAAGAGCGCACGCTGAGTGTTTTCTTCTCTCTCTCTCCTGGTAGCGACCATATCATGCCTTAATCAAGATAATAAAATGGATGTATTGACCGAACCCGCTTGTTATACTGAGCTGGGGAACGTTGGTCCCGCTCCAACTTATAATTGTTATAAGACAGAGCAGGAAATTGGGGAATACCAGAATTCCTATGCCGCCCAAACGAAGAAAGTGCATATGATGCATCTCCTTCGGGTGTGTTCATTACAAAGAACTGTTTCTCAGTATCCTCTGCATCCTGGGTATATGATACCGGATCAGGATCCCAGATATGTAATCTGTTACATAGGGCTACAAAAAGGTAGAAAAACTGAGAACGGGTGATAAGTTTCATGAGGCAGAAAACGGGACAAGTGTTGCAGCCAAGTCTGTTGGTCACTGTCACCCTGTATTACGAATACATTGATTCTGAACAAATGCTATTAGATACCGAACCTGATATACAAAATCATATCAGTCTCTTTATTAGTAAAGAAAGGATATAATTTTGTATTGATGGATAATGTTTTGAACATTTCCTATATCAAAAGTTGATCGGTTCAGGCACGTTATCTAAAAGCATTGACGTTCTAAATCAAACTACAGTTCTTAGTATTCAGAACACACACAAGAGGAAGAGTTCAGAAATGAACGAATTCTTCTTGAGGTTTTGTAGACTAGGTCATATCAATGCGACCCGACTAGCTGAAGTTACATTTAGATGCATATTAAAATCAGTTTGAATTTACATCTTGTGAAACTTGCCAGTCATGTCACAAAGATATAATGACACCAGCTCTGTTTACTGGAAACAGAGGAAGAGTTAGTAAACTCTTGGGACTGATACATGATGATGTATGTAAGGTCTCCTGTCTGCACATGCCAGGACTGGTTCTTTATACTTCATTATATTCTCTGATAATCTCTCAAGATTCAGTCGTATGTTTCTGTTGAAACATAAGTCCGAACCTTTTGAGATATTCACAGAATATAAGTTAGAAGTAGAGAACCAACAAACGGGTAAAAGTATTATGTCCTTTGATGTGATCAAGGAGGAGAATACTTATGCATGGCATTCCTGGATTATTCTAAAGGAAAATGAGATTCTCTCTCAGTATTACTCCTCTGAATACACCACAGCACAACGGTGTATCGGGGCGAAGCAATCACACAATATTAGATATCGTGTGCTCTATGATGAGTATTACTGAGTTACCTATTTCCTTTTGGATGTTATGCGCTTGAGAAGCTGCATACCTATTGAATTAGGTTTGAATCAAATCACTGCCTACCACTTCATATGTGATATGGAAAGGGAAGATCCTATCTCTTAATTTAGTTAAGATTTGGGATTGTCCGGCCTATGTCAAAAGCAAAATCCGGACAAGATCAAGGCAAGGTCAGTTCTGTAGAACTGGAAAGGTTCCAGCTATACGAAACTACAGCTGATGATTTGACAGAACCAAAGGATTCAATAGTTCCCGACGAACCTCAGCCTCTCCGCCGATCTGGTAGGGTTCCTCATCTGCCTGAGAGATACCTTGGTTTCTCGATGACAGTGGGAGCGAGGAATGCATCATGAGATGATGACCCAACTAGTTTCGAGCAGGCCATCGAGAGTAGGGACTCTGTAAGAATGGCTGGATGCTTAGCGATCTGAGATGGAATCCTTATACACCAACAAAGTATGGACTTTGGTTGCTATATCTGAAGGGTTAAATCCCCATCAGGAGCAAGTATATCTTGAGAAGATTACTTGGTGTAGATGGAAAAGTTGAGACTTTCAAAGCTAGACTTGTTAAAGGTTTTCGTCATCGACCAGGCACGGAAAATGATGAAACCTTTTTCCAGGGAATATGCTTAAGTCCATCCAGATCCTACTTGCCACGGCTACATACCATAACTACGATATCTGGTGGTTGGGTGCCATGACTACTTTTCTAAATATTGATTTAGAAGAGAACGTCTATAAGAACACAGCCAGAGGGCCTCGTAGACAGTGGGAGCAGCGGAAACGTGTGCAAGATGCTTTATAAGATTAAGCAGGCATCGCGGAGTTGGAACATCTGTTTTGATGGATTAGTCAAAGAAGTTGACATCATCAAATGGTAGATGAACCTTGTATAAACAAAAAGGTAGTAGGGAGTATGGTGACGATCCTCGTAGAATACGTGGATAACATACTCTTGTTAGGGAAGGAGTTTCCTATGCTACGGTCGATCAATCTCCGCTTATCACAATGATTTTCCATATAGGATCAAAGTGATACCTACTAAATCCTAAGCTTTGGATCTATGAGATAGATTTAATTGGATGTTAGGATACTCACTAGTTGTAGTGAGATGGTATCAATCGATCCTGGGGAGAATCACTGGAAGGGTTCCAGAGTGATAAGGACGACTGAATGTCAGTCGCAGGCATTGTCTTTACCCTCGGTAAAGGGACGGTATGTTGGAAGATTTCCAAGCTAGATACCGTGACAAACTAGACGATAAAGGCCGGTAACATTGCTATTAAAGATACTACCAAAGAGGCAGTTTGGGTGTATATTGGTTCATAGGATGAACTAGGTTCCTACCATTGTGTGACAATGGAAGTGTGGCTTCGGCACTGGAACCCTGGTCCCATCAGTGACCCAGACATATTCTGAGGCAGCATCAACTGATCATGGAGATAGTTGATCTCCAGGATGATCGAGGTTAGAAGAGTAGACTCGGAGGACAACACGGCGGATCCACTCACGAAGGCCTTTTCCCAAAGAGAGACTTTTATGGGATGGTTGAGTATATGATACTGCAACCACTGCTACAGATGGCCCTAGTGCAAGTGGGAGATTGTTAGTTATATGTATGCCCTAGAGGCCATTACTGTACATTGGATGTATATTGTAGTGGATGCTGGGACATATATAGGTAGGACTTTCTTGCTCGACATGATAGTACGCTATCTGGTTGCTCTTTATCTTAACGTGTATACTTTCTGTCTCTCTATTACATGTTGATAAAGCCCTTAGGATGTGTACTCGACTTCCAGGACTGTGATGCAGATAATACTAGTGGGGCCTGGATAGTCCATGAGTACATCCTTCAATGTTCCTAGTCGAAGGAATATCGAGATGGGGCATCGATATTCCAGAGTAGACTAGCGTATATCTTCTCGACCCATGCGATGGGCGATGGATGATCCCATATCCATTGGTGTTTGACATCAGAGATGGTATACGGGTGCTCAGTGGAGACTGGGTACACTGAACGGACTCGCCGAGAACTCCCAGATGGTATTATACCTCACGTCAGATGGCAGTTCTCTGGTGACATTGGTACAGCTTAGTCTGTTGACCCGAGATCGTCATAGAGTCTTGTGTGTCTCCCACTGTGCTTTGATTTCCACCCTACCACGGCTCTACTGAGTCGTGCAAACAGGTGGTGTTTGGGTACAGTCCCGATTCACATGGAGGCAATGAGCGATAGGAGGGGATTCGTCTCTCCCGGTATTGGGGGTTGATGTTGCGCCATGCTCGACTGGCCATAACAGGAAATCCCTGGCCAGGGTTGCAGTGACCTACTGGTAAGTGTTATCAGTAGTTTCACACATGTCATGGACTTCACGTCGGCATGACTTATCGAGCTACTGGGGTCTGATGTTTACCACCCCTAGGCGAGATATGCGACATATCAGACGAACAGACCGGACTGTACGGTAAGTGTTACTGGTTGGATTCACAGGAGTGTGAACGGGCTTGCTCGTCGATCTTCTGATCGCTCAATACCCGGGTGGCCGTTATGTTTAGCAGACCGCTTGCGGCTTGTGGATGTTTGATATGATCATCATCCGCTGCCGGCGTATTGATGAGTCTTTAGAGTCCTACACAGAGGTTTCCTGGCTCAAGCGAAACGAAATAGGAGCGCATATGAGATATATGCGGGACCGAGAATAGTGCGTGTATGTGATACCGTATTTCATTCTCGCGATGAATGTGTCGAATGGTTGTATGCAATATAACCTAGTTATCGAATCAAGGATTGATTCGATAAGCCGATACATTGGATACTAGCCGGTTATATGCGACATGACCGGATCATTGAATCAAGTGTTGATTTAATGATTTAATGTATAATTATATATTTGATATATTACTTTGCATTAACTAGTATTGGTTCACTTTAAATGGATTTTCTCACTTGAATTGTGCAAGTTGTATATGTAATATACATTTGTGCACATGATTGTATCATGTTTGATGATACATGTTTACTTGGTTAAGTGTAAAGAATTAAACCATGGTTAAGTTTATGATTAGGGTTTTCTTTTTTCTTATTTATTTATTTATTTATTTTGGAAAAAGATGAGAAAAGAATGGTTGCTATTTTTGTTTGCTAGTTGAAGATTCTTGAAGCTTTGAATTAGTCCACCATCCTTGTCTTATACTTAACCCTAACCATTCAAGTTAACCATGGTCCATTCTCTACAATTAACCAAGGGTTAATACATGATAAGTATTGATTTATTTATTTAATAATTTAACACTTATCATATCTTCTTCTTCTTCTTCATCTTCTTCTTCCATGAAGAAAGCTTGCTACTCCAATGGCAAGTGATGAAAACTAGTGAGAAATCCAATTCTAAAGTGAACCCACATCCTATTTCTTCATCCTCTACCTCTTGCCAAGTAGTATAGGGTGTTTCCTTCACAAGTTTTCTTGACTTGGTGAAGTTGGAGCTTGATCTAGCGATGCCTCGACGTAGATCATCTTCGGCATCGTCGTCGATGACCTAGCCCGCTTTATTCTCCGATGAAATCGACGCTAGAGCCCAAGATCCGATTTGGACAGCGAGGGGACTTCATCGCGGAGCCTAGGAGGTGGAGGACCGGATCTACAAAGGTTGTAGCCCCTTCCCTTTAGCTATATTTCCGTTTACTTTCTCGCATCGCCTATATATCTAGTTAACGATCCGTATTAGGGTTTGTAGGCACCCGTAAAATTTGATTTGTGCATGTTTGATCACTTGTGAGACTCCATTAGAGTGCCTAGGAACCCTACATCTATGAGATAGTTGGATCCCGATACCCGCTGCGAGTAAGAGTTACTCCTGGGAGAGTTTTACACATTACAATTAGCCGATCAAGTAGGTGTCTAGAAAGGTGTCAACGGGGTTACACCCCTGGGAAAACGAGGTTTACTTTAATTAGGTTCGTGCGAAAGCACGGGGGACCTCCCTCAAAGTACCGGCACTGACCTGGCTGAAAGATTGGCGAACTTGTAGCGTGTAATTAATCCCGGCTAGTCTTTCCTTTTAGGGTTTGAAGGAAGATTTGATTAAAACAGTGGGAGACATCCTGATTAGATATATTAGATAACCAATCTAATCTTGCAAGAGCATACGCTAAGTGCTTTCTTCTCTCTCTCTCCAGGTAGCGACCATATCATGCCTTAATCAAGATAATAATACGGATGTATTGACCGAACCCGCTTGTTATACTGAGCTGGGGAACGTTGGTCCCGCTCCAACTTATAATTGTTATAAGACAGAGCAGGAAATTGGGGATTACCAGAATTCCCGTGCCGCCCAAACGAAGAAAGTGCATGTTGATGCATCTTCTTCGGGTGTGTTCATTACAGAGAAGTGTTTCTCAGTATCCTTTACGTCCTGGGTATGAGATACCGGATCAGGATCCCGCATATGTAATTTGTTACATAGGCTACAGATAGGTAGAGAACTGAGAACGGGTGATAAGTTTCATGAGACAGAAAACAGTGCAAGTGTTGCAGCCAGGTCTGTTGGTCACTATCACCCTGTATTACCAGAATACATTGATTCTGAATGAATGTTATTAGATACCGAACCTGATATACAATATCATATCAATCTCTTTATTAGTAAAGAAAGGATATAATTTTGTATTGATGGATAATGTTTTGAACATTTCCTATATCAAGAGTTGATCGGTTCAGGCACGTTATCTAAAAGCATTGATGTTCTAAATCAAACTACAGTTCTTAGTATAAAGAACACACACAAGAGGAAGAGTTCAGAAATGAACGGATCCTTCTTGAGGCATTGTAGACTAGGTCATATCAATGTGACCCGACTAACTAAGTTACATTTTGATGCATATTTAAATTTGTTTGAATTTACATCTTGTGAAACTTGTCGGTCATGTCACAAAGATAAGATGACCATAGCTCTGTTTATTGGAAACAGAGAAAGAGTTAGTGAACTCTTGGGATTGATACATGCTGATGTATGAAGGTCCCCTATCTACACATGCCAAGACCGGTTCTTTGTACTTCATTACATTCTCTGATGATCTTTCAAGATTCAGATATATGTTCCTGTTGAAACACAAGTCCGAAACTTTTGAGATAATCACAGAATATAAGTTAGAAGTAGATAACCAAAACGGGTATAAGTATTATGTCCTTTGATAAGATCAAGGAGGAGAATACTTGAGCACGGAATTCCTGGACTTTTCTAAAGGAGAATGAGATTCTCTCTCAGCATTACTCTTCCGTATACACCATAGCACGATGGTATATCGGGGCGGAGCAATAGCACCCTATGTGATATGGTGTTCTCTATGATGAGTACTACTGAGTTTCCTATTTCCTTTTGGAAGTTATGCACTTGAGAAGCTGCATACCTATTGAATAGGGTTCAAATCAAATCAGTTGCCTACCACTTCATATGTGATATGGAAAGGGAAGAGCCCATATCTTAAGTTTGTTAAGATTTGGGGTTGTCCGGCCTATGTCTAAAAGCAAAATCCGGACAAACTCGAGGCAAAGTCAGATCTGTGGAAGTTTGTTGGATATCCCAAGCATACACAAGGGAATATCTTCTACCTAACCGAGGAACAAAAGATGTTTTGTTTCTCAGCATGCCAACTTTGTGAAAGGGAATTTCTTGTGAAGAAATTAGTGGTCATGAGGTAGAACTGGAAGGAGTTACAGCTATACAAACTGCAGCTGATGATTTGGTAGAACCAAAGGATTCAATAGTAACCAACGAATCTCAGCCTCTCCGCCGATCTAGTAGGGTTCCTTACCCACCTGAGAGATACTTCGGTTTCTCTATGACAGTGGGAGCGAGGATTGCATCATGAGAGGATGACCCAACTAGTTTCGAGCTGGCCATCAGGAGTGGGACTCTGTAAGAATGGCTGGATGCTTATCGATCTGAGATGGAATCCTTATACACCAACAAAGTATGGACTTTGGTTGCTTTATCTGAAGGGTTAAATCCCCATCAGGAGAAAGTATATCTTGAGAAAATTACTTGGTGTACATGGAAAAGTTAAGACTTTCAAAGCTATGCTTAAGTCCATCCAGATCCTACTTGCCACGGCTACATACCATGACTACGATATCTGGCGGTTAGGTGTCATGACTGCTTTTTTAAATGATGTTTTAGAAGAGAGCGTCTATAAGTACACAGCCAGAGGGCTTCGTAGACAGTGGGAGCAGCGGAAACGTGTGCAAGATGTTTTATGTGATAAAGCAGGCATCGCGGAGTTGGAACGTCTATTTTGATGTGGTAGTCAAAGAGTTTGACTTCATCAAAATGGTAGATGAACCTTGTATATACAAAAAGGTAGTAGAGAGTATGGTGGTGATCCTCGTAGAGTACGTGGATGACATACTCTTGATAGGGAAGGAGTTTCCTATGCTACGATCGGTCAATCTCCGCTTATCACAAGGATTCTCCATATAGGATCAAAGTGATACCTCCTAAATCCTGGGTTTTGGATCTATGAGATAGATCAAATTGGATGTTAGGATACTCACTAGTTGTAGTGAGATGGTATCAATCGATCCTGGGGAGAATCACTGGAAAGGTTCCAGGGTGATAAGGACGACTGAATGTTAGTCGGGGGCATTGTCTTTACCCTCAGTGGAGGGACGGTATGTTGGAAGAGTTCCAAGCTAGATACCGTGACTTACTAGACGATTAAAGGAAAGATACATCGTTACCAAGGATGCTACCAAAGAGGAAGTCTGGATATATAAGTTCATGAGATGAACTTCGTTCCTACCATTGTATGACAATGGAGTTGTGGCTTTAGCCAAGGAACTACCGTCCCATCTGAAATCCAGATATAATTCTTAGGCAGTATCGCCTGATCATGGAGATGGTTGATCTCCAGGGAGATCGAGATTAGGAGAGTAGACACAGAGAACAACAGCGCGGATCCACTCACAAAGGCCTTTTTCCCAGTAGAGACTTTTATGAGATGGTTGAGTATGAGATACTTCAACCGCAGCTAATTGTTGGGTATGTGATACCACAACAGATGGCCCTAGTGCAAGTGGGAGATTGTTAGTTATATGTATGCCCTAGAGGCCATTACTGTACATACGATGTATATTGTAATGGATGCTTGGACATATATAGGGAGGACTTTCTTGCTCGACATGATAGTATGCTATCTGGTTGTACTTTATCTTAACATGTACTCTGATTGTCTCTATATTACATGTTGATAAAGCCCTTAGGATATGTACTCGACTACTGGGACTATGATGAGATCATACTAGTGGGGCCACGGTAGTCGACGAGTACATCCTATAACTGTTCCTAGTCGAGGGTGTATCGAGACAAGGCATCGATACACCAGAGTAGACTAGCGTATACGCATCTTGACCCATATGATGGGCGATGGATGATCCCATATCCATCGGTGTTTGACATCAAGGATGGTGTACGGGTGCTCAGTAGAGACTGGGTACACTGGACGGACTCGCCGAGAACTCCCAGATGGTATTATACCTCACGTCAGATGGCTGTTCTCTGGTGACACTGGTACAGAGTAGTCTGTTGACCCGAGATCGTCATAGAGTCTTGTGTGATTCCCACTGTGCTTTGATTTCCATCATATCATGTCCAAGCGGGCGTGCAAAAAGGTGGCTTTTGGGTACAGTCCTGAATCACATGGAGGCAATGAGCGATAGTAGGGGATTCATCTCTCCCGGTATAGGGAGTTGATGTTGCGCTGTGTTCGATTGGCTATAACTGGAAATCCCTGGCCAGGGTTGCTGAGATTTACTGGTAAGTGTTATCGGTAGTTTCTCGAACTGTTATGGACCTCATATCGACACGACTTATCGAGCTACCGGGGTCTGACGTTTACCACCCCTAGGCAAGATATGCGACATATCAGACGACTAGACCGGACTGTACGGGAGTTTTACTGATTGGATTCACAGAAGAATGTACAGGCTTGCTTGTTGATCTTCTGAGCACTCAATAGCTGGGTGGCTGTTACGTTTAGCTGACCGCTTGCAGCTTGTGGGTGTTTGATATGATCATCACCTACTGTCGGCGTATTGACGATTCTTTAGAGTCCTACACAGAGGTTTCTTGGCTGGGGCAAAATGGAGTAGGAGCACATATGTGATATGTGCGGGACCGAGGATAATGCGGTATGTGATAACGTATTGGATTCTCGAGATATGAGATATCGGCCGGGTTTATGTGATATAGCCGGGTCATCATATTAGTCGATTATTTGTGAAATAGCCGGATTATCGGATCAAGTGTTGATTCGATAATTTAATGTATAATAATATATATGATATATTAAATTACATTAACTAATATTTGCTCACTAAAGATTCATTTTCTCACGGGATAATACATTAATATATATGCGATATATGTTAATTGTATTATTTTCTATTGTTACAAAATATACTGTATATGTGATATATAATATTGTAACATGTTAGGGTTCAAATTTAACAATGGTTTAAGGTTTAAACTTGGTTAGGGTTTGGATTAGGGTTAGCTTTTGCATGAAGCTTCCATGAAGCTTCATGAAGCTTTGACTTTGTGTTTCGCTTGATATTTTGTGAAGATAATATGTTAACTCAATCCAAACCATTAACTCTAGTTAATTCTCTACAAGGGTTAACTCCTTCATGCTTAACTCTTGGTTAGATTTGTAACCACTGCAACAATTCATTATTCATCACAAAAGGATTTAGCTCTTCTTCTTGCTTCTTCCTCCTTGATGAAAAGCTTCACTAGCTTTTTCATAAGTGATGTTTATATGTGAGAATATGAAAACAAAAGAGAGCAAAAATCCTACTTCATCATCCTCATCTATCCTTTCCATTTAGATGAGGGTGTTCACTTCTTTTAAAGAGCGAGAGCTTGTGTTAACGAAACTTCAAGGTAGATCATCTTTGTTATCGAAGATCGGAAGCAAGCTTGCACCTTTCTCTTCACGGAGCCTCTCGAGAGTTCGGAACACGATGATCGCAGCGAAGGGACTTCAACACGGAGCTTAAGAAGTGAAGGACCGGATCTACAAAGGTTGTAATCCCTCTCACTTAGTGTTAAAGTGTTTAACATGTTAGTTTTCGTATAAACTCTAGTTTAAAGATCTGGATTTGGGTTGTTTGGCACGGCTAAATTTTTAATCGGGCATGGTTGATGCCTCGTAGACCCTTATATGCGTGCCTAGCAACCCTACACATTCGTCAGATGCAATGACAGCCATTCCAGATCACAGATGAACACATTGGATATGCTAGGAATCCGCGTTTCGTTCGAGCCTGCAACGAAAGACGGATTACACGGTCGCGATGAATAGCCAAACCCCACCCTAGACCCCTACGGATGCGGCAAACTACCCGCCAAATACCCGAAGTGAAGCAGCCTCCCTCAACTCGGCCGTGGAACCGCGGCGAAACGCTTGGTTTCGCCGCGCTTCCGCGGCGCTTTGACCGAGTCAGCAGCTCGTTTTTCCTGGTTATTTCTAAAAAACCCTGCACTAATTTTTATGATATGTGGAAATATTTTTAGGGCAGTTTTAAAAATCGGCAGAAAATATGGTTTTTTGACATGTTTTCGGGATTTTTTACGGATCGAAATTCTAAACACTTTGCTAAAAGTTAGTTGTTGTTTAGCTAGGCTTTGATACCACTGTTAGGTCCAGGTTACCCACCCCGGTTCTTTCGGGGAGGCGGAATAGGTAAAAATCAAATTTTTCTCACAAGGTGACATGGACCATCCATGATGGATCTTTGCTAAACAAAAACTAACACATAAACTACAAGTTCTAGCTACTATGTAGAATGATTGTACCTAGATCTTGAACTTCTTCTCATCTTGTTGTGGTTCTCCTTCTTGCTTGCTCCTTGTAGTGGTTTGAACGGCTCCTCCTCGTCGTCTTCTCTTTTCCGAAGATAGATCCACCCGAGGGCCTCGAACTTGAGCTCCTACCTCAACCAAGAGGTAACTAGAGTGCTTGGTTTGCTAGACAAAGAACCCTAGAAAGAGTAGAGTGATGCTTTGATGGTTTAGTCTCAAAAGCTTATTATTTCCAACACATGGAACACTTAAGCTTTGAGAGAGGAAGAGGGAGAGCTTTTTCAAGAGAGAGAAAGAGTTTGATAGAATGAACTCTCATTTGCAACCATGCTCACAAAATAGGAATAATGATAATAATAATAATTAAGGAAAGTGTGATGGTTAGTTTGGAATGACCATTATCATTTCATAATAAATGCAATTTGCAAGAATCAAGAAGCATCTTGCAAATGAAATGATGATGGTCAAAAGGTCAACATGGGTCAAATGGTCAACCAAAGTCAAACTGTCAACCATAGTCAAATGGTCAACCAAAGTCAAACTGTCACCATAGTCAAATGGTCAACCTAACCATAGCACAATAATCCTTAATTAATATCATTAATCATATCTCTCATTCTCATTAGGGCATGGAAAAAGACAACGGTCAATAACCCTAATGAGAATCCTCTGCCTCTGTCAACTGTGCATACACACCCGCATCCGTGTTCCGAGGAACATGAATACAATGATACAAAACCAATCTCAAAACAAATACTAGGATCTGGCTTAAACCAAAGCCCGCTAGTAATAACTGCCCGGACACCATACGTGCACAAGTGCGCGGATGTGAATGAACCCTGTCGCAAAACCATGCGACCTCTACTCTGTTTTGCCCAAAGGCGAGTAACCCTCTGTGTGGGACTCTAAAGGCTCGACACTACGCTGGCAGTGGGTTTAACCACAGGCCGCAAGCGGTACTAGCGGTACGTAACGGTCCCCAGGTAGATGCCGATAAGAAGACTGATGAGGTGAACCCATCCGAACTCCTACTGAGCCTGAATGTGACAATCTCCGTACAGTCTGGTCTGTTCGTTTGAGAGTATCGCATGTCGGGCCTAGGGGTGGCAAACGTCAGACCCCTAATAGCGGTACAATTCGTGTCGGAGTGTAGCCCAGAACACCCTGAGAAACTACTGGAAACACTACCAGTAAATCTCGCTTGCTCTGGCCAGGGACGACTATGTGTAATGGCTCTCCTAGACACAGCGTGATATCAACTCCCAATACCGGGAGAGACGAATCCTATCTAACCGTCACTGCCTCCAAGTGCTTCGGGACTGCACCCAACTACTACCTGTTTGCACGCCTCAATAGAGCCGTGGTAGGGTAGTAATCTAAGAACAGTGGGAACACACTCGAGGCGAAATGACAGTATCAAGTCAACGGACTAAGCTGTACTCATATCACCTGGGAACTGTTAACTGACGATAGGTATAATACCATCCAACAGTTCCCAACGAGTCCTGTCCAGTATACTCGTAACCTAACGAGCACCTGCATACTATCTCTAGTACGACGTACTGATGGCTGTGGGACAGACCATCTCCCCTGCTGGGACGAGAAGCGTATGCACCAGTCTACTCTGGAGTATCGATGCCCTGTCTCGATAATCCTACGACTAGGGACCAAAATAAGGATGTGCTTATAGACTACCTAGCCCCCACTAGTGTGATCGCCATCACAACGCCGGTAGTCAAGCAAAGATCCTAAGGGCTCCATCAATATGTATTAGCGATATGTTAAAAGAAACATATACACATATTAAGATAAAAACAAACCAAGTAGCATACTACTATATCGAGCAAGACTGTCGTAAACCCGTGTATATATCCCAAGCTTCCAAAATGTATTATACAAACTAGTACTATACAATAATGTCCTCTAGGGCATACATATCCAATATACATATCACCAACACATACGTGTTTGGTGCACTAGGTGCAGAGTGTGTTTATCCGGTGGGCAATATCCTTGCGTTTCATTGTCTATGTATCGGCGCAAGATGTTTAACTTTATGTGTTGTGTTTGTGAAATTTTAGGATCGCAGGCGAGGACTTCGGACGCAGCGAAGAAGGGAAAGCAAGTGGTTGGCTTTACTTAGCCAGGATCGTTGGTGAGTAGATTTAACATCTACAGGTGAATCGCCCGCATGGCGTTATGCGTCTGGGCTAGATTATATGACTTGAATATTAGTTACAAGTATTGCACATATAGAGATTGTGCATGAACTTCATTTCCTATTATTACTTATTGAGCTGGGACGTACCCATTGGAGACTGCACTATTATTGACAGTTCATGTTGCACGAGCATAAATTTTATGCTGCACCCACACCGTCGATAATTGCCATGACACGCACAACACCTATACATACGTGATATTGTATTGGTTAGGGACATTAAGACATGATCCTTATTTCCATTGTGCATATGAGATATAGCATACCTATATACCTACATGCTTACGCATATACCTGGAGGGTATTGCATCATTATTGACATGTATTCACATATACCTTGCTATACTACAGCTACACCTATACCTGGAGGGCATTGCATCATTATTGACATGTATATACATATAGCTTGCTACAGCTACATATATACCTAGAGGGTATTACATCATTATTGACAGGTATATACACATATGAGATATAGCTACATGTAAATCATGCATACATACATACATGTACACCCACTTACCTTGCTGGGGTTACCTATACCTATGTGGTATTGTGTTGTCATTGACATGGGGTCATTAATTTTTATGCGATTGCGCATATGATATGTAGTATACCTTGCACACTTACATGCTTACACATATACCTTGCGATACCTACATGTTTACACATATATCTGGCTATAGCTACATGTTCACCTGTAAATGAGGTTGCATTTGATTTCGGAGAAATTAGGAACCGCATGATATATTTAATAACTTGTTGCAGTTAAATAGTGGTTTTTCCTTTATATGCTCATATAACTGTTACATGTTGCATATATTATATTTCATGGATTTCGCATTGATATATGGATTTCTTATGATATTTTCTGGATGTTTTACTCCTGAGTATATATATCAGTGGTATGGGACACTGATATATAGACATTTATATATATATCAGTGGTATGGGACGATGTTATATATGTACACCTATTTAATATATATCAGCATAATGATCTATGTAAATATTCTGTAAATTCCCGGTTCCGTCAATAAAAAATTTTCTAAAATTTTTCCAAGTCCCCTGAATATTTTCTATTTTTCCCATTATTTTTGGAGGAATTTAGAATCCTTGTGTTCACCTTAAATTCTCAAAATTTAAATTTTCCTAAACATTTAAACTAAAAAGCCCAAAAGAAAAATAAAAACTATATAAATGAAACCCCAATCTCCCGGCCCAAGCCCAGCCCCGTGCACCAAACCTGGCCCCATACCCCATACCCGACCGACCCCAACACATTTCTTCCCCACTCATCTTCTTTCCCGCTCCGTTCTTTTTACCTCACCCCCACGTCGTCGCAGCACACCCCACGCCCCCGCCTCATCGCCCCACGTCCCCGCTCCTCAAGCCCACGACCGCACGATCGCAACCTCCTCAAACCCTCTTCGTCTCCCTCTCCCCATACAAGGTCGAGCTTTCATCCCCACTATTTTTTTTTCTCTTCACCGTACCAACCTCCCCGCAACCGCGCCCCGAGCCTTTACCTCCTCTCTCCTCCTTCCTCCCATCTCCGAGCCTCCTCAGAACCACCGTCCACACCTCCCCACGGCTCCCACGCGGCAAACCCATCTCCTCGCAAGAACCCCCTCCTCGCCACCGAGCCTCCCCTGAAAACCCTCTCGCCGCCGATGATCACCTCGCTCCCATCGCGCCGCCGGCCACCTCGTCGACCCCCCAGCGTCACCACCATCACCTCCTACTACCCTGAGCCCCTCCACCACTTCACTACACCCTACACCAAGCTTTGAGCCTCGACCCCCTCGCTGCACCCTCTCCGGTGACCACCGCCTGCAAGCTCCGGCCATCCACCATCGCATCCACCATCGTCAAGATCTCCCTACTGTAAGTCGACGTTAGACACCCCACATGATGCGGGGAGGCGGAATTGGTAAAACAATCATTTTGTTTAAGTTAACATCGACTAACTTTACGGATCTTTGCTAAACCCTAACTAACAACTATCTAGAAGTGCTAAACTACTATGATAGATGATTATACCTCAAGATACAAGTCCTTCTTGTTCTTGTTCACCTCCTCGTCGGCCTCCTCGATGTGATAGAAGATCCACCCGAGAGTTCCTTCTCCAAGCTTTAACCTCTCACTTGAGGTAACTAAGTGGCTATGATTGCTAATCCAAGTGACCTAGAGGATATAGAGATGGATTAAGGATTAATTAGTCTTTCTAACCTTTGGGATCTCAACACATGAGAGGATTAGGGTTAGGTTGAAGAAGAGGAGAGCTTGAGGAGAGAGAGTGTGTATGTGAGAATAAGATGAATAATAACTCATTTCTATATTATATGAAGCATAAAGATTATCAAATAAATCATATATGATAATTACAACCATGCTTCATTTAATACAATCAATGAATCATCACATGAGTCATTAAGCAATAAATGCTCCATTAACTCATTTGGATGAATCATCTCATGAGTCACTAAATCATTTAATGCAAATTACACAAGCTCTCCACCTCACCTTTCTTCAAGAAGCTTCTCGACTAATTACGAGAATGCCCCTCCCATCTGTAAAAACACGGAAATACTGAGACTGTATAAATCCATTAATCTAATACTAGAATCTTGCTTAAACTAAAGCCTGCTAGTATAATCTGTCCGAACATCATACGTGCACAAGTACACGTATATGTCCGAACCCTGTCGTAAAACCATACGACCTCTATATCGTTTCGCCTGAAGCAAGGAAACTCTCTGTGCGGGACTCTAAAGACTCGACACTACGCTGGCAGTGGGTTTAACTATAGGCCGCAAGCGGTACTAGCTGTACGTAACGGTCCCCAGGTAGATGTCGATAAGAAGGCCGATGAGGAAACCCATCCGAACTCCTACTGAGCCTGATGTGACAATCTCCGTACAGTCTGGTCTGTTCGTCTAATACTATCGCATATCGGGCCTAGGGGCGGCAAGCGTCAGTCCTCTAAAAGCGGTATAAGTCATGTCGGAATGAAGCCCATTACACCTTGAGAAGCTACTGGAAATCCTACCAGTAAATCTCGTTTGCCCTGGACAGGGACTTTGTATAATGGCTCTCCAAACACAGTGTGATATCAACTTCCAATACCGGGAGAGACGAATCCTTTCTAAATGCCACTGCCTCCAAGTGCTTCGGGACTGCACCCAACTGCTACCTATTTGCATGACTCTTTTGAGCCGTGGTAGGGTAGCAATCTAAGAACAGTAGGAACACACTCGAGACGAAGCAGCAATGTCAAGTCTGCGGACTATGCTGTACTCATGTCACCTGGGAACTGTTAACTGACGATGGGTATAATACCAACCAACAGTTCCCTGCGAGTCCTGTCTGGTGTACCCGTAACCCAACGAGCACCTGCATACTATCTCCAGTACAACGTACTAATGGCTGTGGGACAGACCATTTCCCCTGCTGGGATGAGAAGCGTACACACTAGTCTACTCTGGAGTATCGATGCCCTAACTCGATAATCCTACGACTAGAGACATGAAAAAGGATGTGCTTGTAGACTACCCAGCCCCCACTAGTGTGACTGCCATCACAACGTTGGATCAAGCAAGATCCTATGGGCTCTATCAATATATATTCGTGATATGCTAAAAGAAACATATACATATATTAAGATAGATGTAAACCAAGTAGCATATTACTATGTTGAGCAAGACTGTTAATATAACTGTGAATATCCCAAGCTTTCATTAAGTAATATACAAGCTAGTATGATAGAATAATGGCCCCTAGGGCATATACACTAACACCTACAACCTCCGTCAACCTTACCGCACCTCGCCAACACAGACCCAAGCATCTCGAACCTTCACCCACCTCCACTGCCCACCGAGCTCGCCGTGCCGTGTTCGGGTCGCGTTCGTGCCGTTTCTGCTGCCGTGCGTCGTCAACGCGACATCAGGCAAGTACCCTACATGCTTCATGCTAAATTGATCTATTACAATTTGAAATACTATTAAATTCCTTGTATACAATTCGGGCAAATTATTATGATCCAAGTGTTTGATGCAAAACCCGAATGAAAAACTCCCATTAAATTGACGGAAACTGATCACATAGGTTGGCCCGTAGAGTAATGAACATCGTGTATTATTTTGGCTGAAAAATACAGACGTTACTGACATGATCGATCATCCCCATTTACGCCCGTTAAAACTGAAATTTTCCGCGTCTCAAACTTGGAAAAATCACAACTAATTGATTATAAATTATAATGTTGCGTTCGAGGGCTCAAATCGAAGCCGACTCGATGTCCTAGAACCCCATAAGATTTTTAATTTGTTTCTATACTGAAAAGATGATGGAAACTTGTGCGGGGTTCTGCTTTGGACTGCAGTCCAGAGCAGCACTGACTGTTGATTCTCATCTTGTAATGCTTACCCTCTACTTCTTGAACATTTTATATTGAGGAACCCTCCACCATAGTGAAGGTGAAATAGTTAGCTAACTAATGAAAGTGATTTCGTCCCTTTTTACTGTCGTTTACTATTTAAACTGTATTTTAGATTAACAGGATGTATAGCAGTCCCAAATAGGGACAGAACTTATACCACATTGTTGTACAGTACATAACTTCTGACGTAGAGGCGCGATTGAGAATACGTATGGTGCGTTGGAAACCCTATTAAAAACCCTAAATTTCGTTCAACTATAGTGTCGCCTAATTTTGATCCCAATAGGGTGAAAATTGTGTTGCGAAATGGACATTCAGTTCAGGAACTGAATTTCCAGCAGCGAACACTTAAATTGAAACGGCTGTAACTTGCAAACCCGAAATCCGATTGTACTGAAATAAATTTTTTGAACTTCCGACTGAGTTTACTTGCTACCGCCTTTGTATCATTTTACTGAATTTTGAATGTATGATTTAATGAAATTTTTATAAGTTCAAAAGATGCATAATAGTTCGTATTACACATGATTTGTTAACTGCATAAATGCACATATTTTACCCGATTGTCATACTTCTAGTGATAGTGCGCATTATTGTTCAGTGTACAATGCATTGTCGTGCGTGAATGGTATCGTTTAGGAGTGTCAAGTACGCCAGTGAAAAAGTGAATGATTCGTGACAGTGAACAATACAGTGAACAGTGACTAAAACCGTGTCATTGGTGCGTACTTGTATACGACTAGACCATATTCATAAATAGTGTAGACCTGGGGAAAAGGGGGAAATCGAAGTGGAAAGAGAATTGTATTTAGCGAGGACAGTGATTTAGAGGATGATCATTCGAACAACGACTCTTATATATATTAGGTTGGGCCTAGCGGTCCGGCTGACAGGGTTATGTCCCGGGAGATAGCGGGTCATAGTCTCGGGTATGTACGAGGCCCTCATTAAACATGATCCTCCTTTCCACAACTCGATTTCAAAGATGACTTAGATACTGATAGGGACACAGATCATACATTGCATCAGTTAGTGACATATTGATTACCTGCATTTTACCTCCACTGTTATTACCTTCTTTGCTTGTTTCTTGTCACTATTATAATATTGCTATTACGTCGCTCTGACGACCTGAGTATGCATGCTCAGACCTCGAGGAAGAACCAGTACAGGAGTCAGACTTGCCCTTCGAGCTTGCAGAGATTTAGTCGGGAGTACGTCCTTCACATTTACTGCTTTCCCTAAAGTAACCTTGTATTCGCACTTGGTTAGTACTTCTTTTCCTTGTTTTATTGTAATTTGTGAACAATGAAAATTGATGTAATAATTTAGTGATGTATTTCCTTTACTTCTGTGTTTTGTTTACTGATTACCATGTAATGCTAGAAGCCGAAGTGTGATTACAGCGGGATTATTCCCTGACCGTAGGAGCATGGCTGGCCTAGTCATCCCTCATTTTCCGTATTTTGGAAAGCGGGGCGTGACATGGTTTAGTTGGTATCAAAGCCAAGTTTAGTAGTAAGGGATAACATTAACTACACTTTATTACAATATTTTCTCTTCACTACCCCTGACTTTCATCCTTGTATCTAATCATATCATTTTAAATATCTTCCAGCGATATGACGTCCCCGAACGACCACTCCTCGGACTCAAGTTCCCAGGATCGTACGGAGAGGATCTTGAGTGCACTGATGACCCTCGCAGAAGCTCAGGAGAGAAAGAAGGACCTACTCACTGAGGGACTCAGGGCGATTACCGCGGTAGGGGGACCCTCAGCTCTCTTTACCGCCCCCGAGGGCACTGCTCCACATCCTTTTTCTGCCAGGGCTGGCACCGTGTCAGATTTTCGGAGGTTACATCCAGCTGCATTTACGAGACTAGCCGAACCACTCGAGGCCGAGCAATGGCTGGTCAATATGGAGAACCTACTGACGGCCGCAAGGGCACCCGATGAGGAGAAAGTGAATGTGATAAAGATCCAGTTGGAAGAAGAAGCACGTACTTGGTGGTCAGTTGAAGAAAGCAGATTAGAAGAGCCAATCGAATGGAGCAAATTCAAGGAGTGCTTCTTGGACCACTATTTCCCTTCCACCGCCAAGGCAGAGATGGAAGAAAGATTCATCTTACTGAAGCAGAATGGCCGTCCCGTGGACGTATACGCGGCAGAATTCAACCGTCTGACCCGATTTGCTCCGTATATGGTCGCTTCAGAGGCCACCAGGACCAGGCGCTTCTTACAGGGACTTGATTTTGAGCTACAGCAGTTGATCGCGTCACTCGAGTTGCAGAATTTTGCACAGGTACTCAACGTGGCATGAATTCGGGAGAAGCTGATCAATAAATTTAGGAAGCCCCCAAGTGTTCCCGCACGTACTCACACACCATCTCGAGGAGTCATACCAGTTCACAGGCTAAGAACGACTCAGATGAAGCGTCCATTCATGCCCCAGCATCGCCCCCAGAGTAAGAACTTAGTTTGCGGCTACTACAACAGGGATGGGCACACCCAGAAAGACTGTCGCCGCGCCAAGGGACAATGTTTGATTTGCGGATCAAGCCAGCACAGAGTTGGTGGTTGCCCCGAGCGAACAGAGTTACAGGGAGGGTTTGGACCGCAGCAGCAGAGATCATAGGATTAAAGGCAACCCTACACAGGCCACGGTCAGGGACGGGCTTTCACCTTGACCGCCGAGCAGGCAGAGGCTTCAAGCGAAGTTGTCACAGGTATTCTACTCGTACATTCCATGCCAGCTAGAGTACTATTTGATTCTGGAGCATCGCACTATTTCATATCTGCGCATTTCGTTGATACACACTCCATACCACATGAACCATTAACCAAGGGTTGGAAAATACATACGGGTAATGGTGTTATAGTATCTAGTCGAGAATGTAGATCATGTCCGGTTGTAGTGTGTGGCAGGGAATTCTATGGGAATTTCCTTTTGATCGGAACAGGCAGCTATGACGCAATTCTCAGGATGGATTGGATGAGTACTTTCCATGCAGTTATTGATTGTCGAACAAGGAATGTGACTTTCCGCATTCCCAATCACCCAGAGTTTATTTTCGAAGGCGGGAGCGAATCTTTGAAGCCAGCCAAGTATAGAGCCAAGCCAAAAGGGTTGACAGCTATGGAGATTGATGAGAGCCCAGCTCCAGAGATTGTTTGGGATTTCCTGGACGTATTTCCTGAAGATTTACCAGGTCTACCACCTCCACGCGTCTTGGAATTCTCGATTGATTTGACTCCAGGTACAGTACCAGTTTCCAAGGCCCCGTACCGGATGGCACCGGTTGAGTTGGCAGAATTGAAGAAGCAAATTGAAGAACTCCTGGAGAAGGGATTTATCCGGCCAAGCGCTTCACCGTGGGGTGCACCAGTTCTGTTGGTGAAGAAAAAGGATGGATCGCTGCGGATGTGCATAGACTATCGGGAGCTGAACAAAGTCACGATAAAGAACAAATAACCAATTCCGCGCATCGATGACTTATTTGATTAGTTAAGTAGGGCCAAGGTATTTTCGAAGTTGGATCTCCGTTCGGGAAGAGAAGCTGTACGCAAAATTGAGCAAGTGTGAGTTCTGGCTCGACAAGGTTCAGTTCTTGGGACACATTGTTTCAGGCGAAGGCATCTCAGTAGTGTAGGGTTCCTAGGCACTCTCAAGAGGTCTCACAAGGCATCAACCATGCCAATTTCAAAAAATCTAGGTGCCGAGAAACCCTAATACGGATCGTTGGCTAAAGTTTAGGCGAAACTAGAAACTAGTTAACAACTTAACTATGAAGAATACGGAAATACAACCTTTGTAGATCCAGTGCTCCACCTCCATAGCTCCGCAACGAAGTCCCCTCGCTGTCCAAATGAGTTCCCGGGCTCTAGCGTCGGCTTCGTCGGAGAATGGGCAAGCTAGGTCGTCGATGTCCATGCCGAAGATGATCTAAGTCGAGGCATCACTAGATCAAGCTCCAACTTCACCAAGTCATGAAAACTTGTGAAGGAAACACACTCTACTACTTGGCAAGAGGTAGAGGATGAAGAAATAGGAGTTGGGTTCACTTTAGAATTGGATTTCTCACTCAAATACATCAATCACCATTGATGAAGAAAGCTTTCTTCTTGTGAGGAAGAAGAAGAAGAAGATGATAAGTGTTATCATAAGTTATTTCAAAATAGAAAATAAAAGGAATGCTTATCATAATCTAACCATGGTGAAGTATAGAGAATCAACTAGGGTTGAGTGGAGTGGTTAGGGTTAAGCATGAGACAAAATGGTGACTAAGTCAAAGCTTCATGAAGCTTCAACATGCAAGTCCAAAATTAGCCACCATTTCATTTCTTTATGCTTAATATTTTCCAAAATAAATAAATGAATAAATAATGGATAAAACAAAACCCTAATTTCCAACTTAACCATGGTTTAATTCTTTACACTTAACCAAAAAGCATGTATCATCAAACATGATACAATCATGTGTACAAAAGTATATCACATATACAATGTGCACAAACCAAGTGAGAAAATCCGTTTAAAGTGAACCAATACTAGTTAGTGCAAAGTAATATATCAAATATATAATTATGCATTAAATCATTAAATCAACACTTGATTCAATGATCCGGTCATGTCACACACAACCGACTAGTATTCAATGTATCGGCTTATCGAATCAATACTTGATTCGATAACTAGGTTATATCGCATACAACCATTCGATACATTCATCGCGAGAATAGAATACGGTATCACATACATGCATTATTCTCGGTCCCGCACATATCTCATATGCGCTCCTATTTCGTTTCGCTTGAGCCAGGAAACCTCTGTGTAGGACTCTAAAGAATCGTCAATACGCCGGCAGCAGATGATGATCATATCAAACACCCACAAGCCGCAAGCGGTCTGCTAAACGTAACGGCCACCCGGGTATTGAGCGATCAGAAGATCGACGAGCAAGCCCGCTCACACTCCAGTGAATCCAACCAGTAACACTACCGTACAGTCCGGTCTGATCGTCTGATATGTCGCATATCTCGCCTAGGGGTGGTAAACGTCAGACCCCAATAGCTCGATAAGTCGTGTCGATATGAGCTCTAAAACAATTCGAGAAACTACTGGTAACACTTACCAGTAAATCTCAGCAACCCTGGCCAGGGATTTCCGGTTATAGCCAATCGAACACAGCGCAACATCAACTCCCTATACCGGGAGAGACGAATCCCCTCCTATCGCTCATTGCCTCTATGTGATTCGGGACTGTACCCAAAAGCCACCGTTTTGCACGCCCTCTTGGACGTGGTAAGGTGGAAATCAAAGCACAGTGGGAACCACACAAGACTCTATGACGATCTCGGGTCAACAGACTACTCTGTACCAGTGTCACCAGAGAACTACCATCTGACGTAAGATATAATACCATCTGGGAGTTCTCGGCGAGTCCGTCCAGTGTAACCAGTCTCTACTGAGCACCCGTATATCATCTCTGATGTCAAACACCAATGGATATGGGATCATCCATCGCCCATCTGTATGGGTCGAGAAGGTATACGCTAGTCTACTCTGGTATATCGATGCCCCGTCTCGATACACCCACGACTAGGGACTTTGAAGGATGTACTTATGGACTACCATGTCCACACTAGTATGATCCTCATCATAGTCCAGATAGTCAAGTACACATCCTAAGGGCTTTACCAACATGTAATAGAGAGACAATCAGTGTACACGTTAAGGTAAAGAGCAACCAGATAGCTTACTATCATGTCGAGCAAGAAAGTCCTCCCTATATATGTCCCAGCATCCACTACAACATACATCTAATGTACAGTAATGGCCTCTAGGGCATACATATAACTAACAATCTCCCACTTGCACTAGGGCCATCTGTAGCCGTGGTTGTAGTATCTCATACTCAACCATCCCATAAAAGTCTCTCTCTGGGAATAGGCCTTCGCGAGTGGATCTGCCGTGTTGTCCTCTGAGTCTGCCCTCCTAACCTTGATCACCTGGAGATCAACCATCTCCACGATCAGGTGATACTGCCTTAGAATATGTCTGGATCACTGATGGGACCTGCATTCCTTGGCATAAGCCACAACTCCATTGTCACACAATGGGAGGAACATAGTTCATCTCATGAACCATTATACACCCAAACAGCCTCTTTGGTAGCATCTTAAGTAGCGATGTATGCTGCCTTTATCGTCTAGTATGTCACGGTATCTAGCTTGGAACTCTTCCAACATACCGTCCCTCCACTGAGGGTAAATACAATGCCTGTGACTGACATTCAGTCGTCCTTATCACCCTGGAACCCTTCCAGTGATTCTCCCCAGGATCATGTGATACCATCTCACTTCGACAAGTGAGAATCCTAACATCCATTTAGATCTATCTCATAGATCCAAAATCCAGGAGTTAGTAGGTATCATTATGATCCTATATGGAGAATCATTGTGATAAACGGAGATTGACCGAGCGTAGCATAGGAAACTCCTTTCTTATCAAGAGTATGTCATCCACGTACTCTACGAGGATCACCACCATACTCCCTACTACCCTTTTTGTTTATACAAGGTTCATCTACCATTTTGATGATGTCAAACTCTTTGACCGCTTCATCAAAACAGATGTTCCAACTCCGCGATGCCTGCTTTATCCTATAAAGCATCTTGCACACGTTTCCGCTGCTCCCACTGTCTACGAAGCCCTCTGGCTGTGTACTTATAGACGTTCTCTTCTAAAACATCATTTAGAAAAGCAGTCATGGCACCCAACCGCCAGATATCGTAGTCATGGTATGTAGCCGTGGCAAGTAGGATCTGGATGGACTTAAGCATAGTTGCTTGAAAAGGTTTCATCATTATCCACACCTGGTCAATGATGCAAACTTTAACAAGTCTAGCTTTGAAAGTCTCAACTTTTCCATCTACACCAAGTAATCTTCTCAAGATATACTTGCTCCTGATGGGGATTTAACCCTTCAGATATAGCAACCAAAGTCCATACTTTGTTGGTGTATAAGGATTCCATCTCAGATCGCTAAGCATCCAGCCATTCTTATAGAGTCTTACTCCTGATGGCCAGCTCGAAACTAGTTGGGTCATCATCTCATGATGCAATCCTCGCTCCCACTGTCATAGAGAAACCGAAGTATCTCTCAGGTGGGTGAGGAACCCTACTAGATCGGCGGAGAGGTTGAGGTTCGTTGGTAACTATTGAATCCTTTGGTTCTTTCAAATCATCAGCTGCAGTTTGTATAGCTGGAACCTTTCCAGTTCTACATAACTGACCTTGCCTCGAGCTTGTCCGGATTTTGCTTTTTAGACATAGGCTGGACAACCCCAAATCTCAACTAACTTGAGAGATGGGCTCTTCCCTTATCATATCAAATATGAAGTGGTAGACAACTGATTTGATTTGAACCCTATTCAATAGGTATGCAGCTTCTCAAGTGCATAACCCCTAAAAGGAAATAGGTAACTCAGTAATACTCATCATAGAGCACACCTTATCATATAGGGTGCATCTGCTCCGCCCCGATATACCATCGTGCTATGGTGTATACGGAGGAGTAATTCTGAGAGAGAATCTCATTCTCCTTTAGAAAAGTCCAAGTATTTCCGTGCTCAAGTATTCTCCTCCTTGATCACATCAAAGGACATAATACTTATACCCGTATTTTGGTTTTCTACTTCTAACTTATATTCTGTGAATATCTCAAAAGGTTCGGACTTGTGTTTCAACAGGAACATATGACTGAATCTTGAGAGATTATCAGAGAATGTAATGAAGTACAAAGAACCGGTCTTGGCATGTGTAGACAGGGGACCTACATACATCAACATGTATCATCCCAAGAGTTCACTAAATCTTTCTCTGTTTCCAATAAACAGAGCTGCGGTCATCTTATCTTTGTGACATGAATGGCGAGTTTCACAAGATGTAAATTCAAACTGATTTAAATATGCATCTAAATGTAACTCAGCCAGTCGGGTCGCATTGATATGACCTAGTCTACAATACCTCAAGAAGGATTCGTTCATTTCTGAACTCTTCCTCTTGTGTGTGTTCTATATACTAAGAACTGTTGTTTGATTTAGAACATCAATGCTTTTAGATAACGTGCCTGAACCGATCAACTTTTGATATAGGAAATGTTCAAAACATTATCCAACAATACAAAATTTTATCATTTCTTTACTAATAAAGAGACTGATATGATTTTGTATATCAGGTTCGGTATCTAATAACATTCGTTCAGAATCAATGTATTGTAATACAGGGTGACAGTGACCAACAGACTTGGCTGCAACACTTGCCTCGTTTTCTGCCTCATGAAACTTATCACCCGTTCTCAGTTCTCTACCTTTCTGTAGCCCTATGTAACATATTACATATCTGGGATCCTGATCCGGTATCAAATACCCAGGACGCAGAGGATACTGAGAAACAGTTCTATGTAACGAACACACCCGAAGGAGATGCATCATATGCACTTTCTTCGTTTGGGCGGCACGGGAATTCTGGTATTCCCCAATTTCCTGCTCTGTCTTATAACAATTATAAGTTAGAGCGGGACCAACGTTCCCCAGCTCAGTATAACAAGCGGGTTCGGTCAATATTCCGTATTATTATCTTGATTAAGGCGTGATATGGTCGCTACCTGGAGAGAGAGAGAAGAAAACACTCAGCGTGCGCTCTGTCAAGAATAGATTGGTTATTATTTTATCTAATCAGGATAGCTCCCACTGCTTTTTATCCAATCTTCCTTCAAACCCTAAAACGAAAGACTAACCGGGATTAATTACACATTACAAGTTCGCCAATCTTTCAGCCAGGCCAGTGTCGGTACTTTGAGGGAGGTCCCCCGTGCTTTCGCACGAACCTAATTAATGTAAACCTCGTTTTCCCAGAGGCGTAACCCCGTTGACACCTTTCTAGACACCTACTTGATCGGCTAATTGTAATGTATAAAACTCTCCCAGGAGTAACAATTACTCGCAGCGGGTATCGGGATCCAACTATCTCATAGAAGGTATGCAATCTCATTGCAAATTTCAACACTTGAAATTCCCGATAATTTGGCCCCTAGCGTCCTATGACCTTGACGCAGGCCAACAAACCATAGTGCGCTAGTCAAGTTCAACCCGTCATTTCCTGATTGAATTAAACCCACCCGCACGACCCTTGACGCAGGCCAACAAAGTCGCACGACTACCCTAATCCAATCTGCATCATATGCATAAGCAGATAAATACTAGTTTGCTACCGCACACTACGCCTTGACGCAGGCCAACAAACGTAGCACGAATACTAACTACCACTTATCTGAAATGACGGAGGGCTACGACAGGTTTTTCTGAAAACCTATTGCGTAATGAACTTGATATCGTTGTAGAATCAAATGATTTTTAAAATGGAGTGTTTTTGAGGCTTTTCTAGTTTTGCTAAAGGAGTCAATCCCGGTGAAGGGATCGTCGGTCCTTTCCTCGTCGAATGAGGTGCGGGATATATCATATATATCACTGTGCAAAGCAAAAACTCTTAAAAGCATTCAAAAGACAAACCGACTGTGTAGCATCTGCCAGTTATTGCTAAAGGAGTCACTCCCGGTGAAGGGATCTCGGTCCTTTCCTCATCGAATAAGGTGCGGGATATATCACATATACCTCTGTGCAAAGCAAGAACTGTAGCTACCTATTTTATTTTGAAATTCGATTCTACAACATCTTAGGTTTCTTTTATTTCATTAATCACATTAATGAAGTCCCATCATTTAAGTACCTAAACATCACAGATAAATACGACGTACACTTATGCCATCCGCATTCGCCTCGATGTCCCCTCGTGCACCGTTAGGTTAGGTAACTAACGGCAGAGCGGAGCAGGGCTAGCGCGGGTGTAAAACATAAGTAACGCCTATATAATATATCATATATACTATATACTGTATCTATCACAGAACATCACATGATCACATCACCGATATCACAGCAGAAGAAACATATGAAATATTGGATATACTAGGACGTTCGTGTTTTCAATACGAGCCAGTATAAAACACGGATTCCACGGTCGTGATGAATAGCCAAACCCACACCCCTAGACCCCTACGAGAGCGGCAAGTAACCCTACCAATTCTAGAGTTAGGAGACCCGGACTCGACTCCTCGAGTTGGTCTCCTACTGGACTCCAGAACCCGGTTACTTGTGCTCCCCTCCTTGGGTCTATCCTAGTGCGGAAAAGTAAATAATATACAAACGGTGACAACTTCCGCAACCTGGAAGCGCCCCAATAAAAGAATATTACAAACAAGTTTTTACATGAATGAAAATGAAAAACACTCATCTCACATAAAAACCCTCGGCTATTCAAATACGACGATCCAATATAACATATCCAGCAACACATAACATCATATGTCATCAACGTAAGTAAATATGCGCATCCCAATTGTCGTTGACATATAGCAACGAAAACGGCGATATCACATATTACACTTACGGTCACAGAAAAGAAAGTGTAAAACTACAACAGTTGGAATCCGCAACCACCTCAGACATCACATGCCTGACCAAATGAATTCCTTAGACATCGCATGCCTAACAATTATAAACCCCGCATTTTAGTCTCATTATCAAAAACTCTTTTCAATATCAAGTCGGGCAATTCAACAAGATTCCCGACATCCTGATCGAATGCTCGTCGCAAACTTCAGTAAGCGGCCGCACCCTCAAGAGGGTCCATCGCGTTACTTGCACTACTTAGAACGTCTTTAAACCACGGAAAGATCCAACACTTGGAAATTTTCCGGCAGGGGAAAAGTTGGGTATTTATATCCGGTCGAACTTTTTAACATATTCAAAAATCATCCGGAAAGACACATAGACAGAGTTTGACAATCCGATCGAACAAACGAACTCCCAATACAACCCAAAATACTCAACTCTTTATTTCAGATCAAAAATTCCAAGGAAAACCAGCACTGCAAAATAGGAATTACTGTGCAAAATTGAGTGCCTAATAAGACAAAACGGCCGCGGAACCGCCGCATTAGCATGCTAATGCCGCGGTTCCGCCGCACTTTTGAGGGATCATTAGTTACTTTTTGCACCGTAATTCTTAGAATTTCCTGCTGATTTTTCTGCATATTTTTAATTCTCAAAAATCCACGAAAACAGAAAATATCCAGAGAGCACTTTCAAGTCGGGGTTTCGGGTCGATCGGACTTCTAACTCCGTCTACGCATCGCCTAAGGCTCTAGCTAGTCTCTGATACCACATAGTTCCTAGGCACTCTCAAGAGGTCTCACAAGGTATCAACCATGCCAATTTCAAAAAATCTAGGTGCCGAGAAACCCTAATACGGATCGTTGGCTAAAGTTTAGGCGAAACTAGAAACTAGTTAACAACTTAACTATGAAGAATACGGAAATACAACCTTTGTAGATCCGGTGCTCCACCTCCATAGCTCCGCAACGAAGTCCCCTCGCTGTCCAAATGAGTTCCCGGGCTCTAGCGTCGGCTTCGTCGGAGAATGGGCAAGCTAGGTCGTCGATGTCCATGCCGAAGATGATCTACGTCGAGGCATCGCTAGATCAAGCTCCAACTTCACCAAGTCATGAAAACTTGTGAAGGAAACACACTCTACTACTTGGCAAGAGGTAGAGGATGAAGAAATAGGAGTTGGGTTCACTTTAGAATTGGATTTCTCACTCAAATACATCAATCACCATTGATGAAGAAAGCTTTCTTCTTGTGAGGAAGAAGAAGAAGAAGATGATAAGTGTTATCATAAGTTATTTCAAAATAGAAAATAAAAGGAATGCTTATCATAATCTAACCATGGTGAAGTGTAGAGAATCAACTAGGGTTGAGTGGAGTGGTTAGGGTTAAGCATGAAACAAAATGGTGACTAAGTCAAAGCTTCATGAAGCTTCAACATGCAAGTCCAAAATTAGCCACCATTTCATTTCTTTATGCTTAATATTTTCCAAAATAAATAAATGAATAAATAATGGATAAAACAAAACCCTAATTTCCAACTTAACCATGGTTTAATTCTTTACACTTAACCAAAAAGCATGTATCATCAAACATGATACAATCATGTGTACAAAAGTATATCACATATACAATGTGCACAAACCAAGTGAGAAAATCCGTTTAAAGTGAACCAATACTAGTTAGTGCAAAGTAATATATCAAATATATAATTATGCATTAAATCATTAAATCAACACTTGATTCAATGATCCGGTCATGTCACACACAACCGACTAGTATTCAATGTATCGGCTTATCGAATCAATACTTGATTCGATAACTAGGTTATATCGCATACAACCATTCGATACATTCATCGCGAGAATAGAATACGGTATCACATACACGCATTATTCTCGGTCCCGCACATATCTCATATGCGCTCCTATTTCGTTTCGCTTGAGCCAGGAAACCTCTGTGTAGGACTCTAAAGAATCGTCAATACGCCGGCAGCAGATGATGATCATATCAAACACCCACAAGCCGCAAGCGGTCTGCTAAACGTAACGGCCACCCGGGTATTGAGCGATCAGAAGATCGACGAGCAAGCCCGCTCACACTCCAGTGAATCCAACCAGTAACACTACCGTACAGTCCGGTCTGATCGTCTGATATGTCGCATATCTCGCCTAGGGGTGGTAAACGTCAGACCCCAATAGCTCGATAAGTCGTGTCGATATGAGGTCTATAACAATTCGAGAAACTACTGGCAACACTTAACAGTAAATCTCAGCAACCCTGGCCAGGGATTTCCGGTTATAGCCAATCGAACACAGCGCAACATCAACTCCCTATACCGGGAGAGACGAATCCCCTCCTATCGCTCATTGCCTCCATGTGATTCGGGACTGTACCCAAAAGCCACCGTTTTGCATGCCCTCTTGGACGTGGTAAGGTGGAAATCAAAGCACAGTGGGAACCACACAAGACTCTATGACGATCTCGGGTCAACAGACTACTCTGTACCAGTGTCACCAGAGAACTACCATCTGACGTAAGGTATAATACCATCTGGGAGTTCTCGGCGAGTCCGTCCAGTATACCCAGTCTCTACTGAGCACCCGTATATCATCTCTGATGTCAAACACCAATGGATATGGGATCATCCATCGCCCATCTGTATGGGTCGAGAAGGTATACGCTAGTCTACTCTGGTATATCGATGCCCCGTCTCGATACACCCACGACTAGGGACTTTGAAGGATGTACTTATGGACTACCATGTCCACACTAGTATGATCCTCATCATAGTCCAGATAGTCAAGTACACATCCTAAGGGCTTTACCAACATGTAATAGAGAGACAATCAGTGTACACGTTAAGGTAAAGAGCAACCAGATAGCATACTATCATGTCGAGCAAGAAAGTCCTCCCTATATATGTCCCAGCATCCACTACAACATACATCCAATGTACAGTAATGGCCTCTAGGGCATACATATAACTAACAATTAGACCCGGCAAAGATAGAATATGTCAGAGATTGGCCAACACCGAAGTCAATGGCCGAGATCAGAAGCTTTCTGGGACTGGCAGGGTATTATCGGCGGTTCGTCCAAGACTTTTCAAGAATCGCTGAACCTTTGACGAGGCTGACACGGAAGGAGGTACCGTTTGTGTGGACAGAAGAGTGTACTCGGACATTTGAGACACTGAAGCAGAAGTTAACCACGGCGCCCATTCTTACTGTGCCAGATGATTCCGGTGGTTTGGTGATACATAGTGATGCCTCAGGGAAGGGCTTAGGCTGTGTTCTGTTGCATCACGGTCGGGTGGTTGCTTACGCCTCACGACAGCTGAGAAATCATGAGAGGAACTACCCTACGCATGACTTGGAGTTAGCCGCAGTGGTTTTTTCGTTGAAGATCTGGAGGCATTACCTGTTGGGCGAGAAGGTGGAGGTGTACACGGATCACAAAAGTCTGAAGTACGTCTTCACTCAGAAAGAACTAAATATGAAGCAGCGCCGATAGCTAGAACTGATGGCGAATTACGACTTGGACCTTCAGTGTCACCCGGGAAAAGTAAATGTTGTACCAGATGCTCTAAGTCGCAAGCCAGCGGTCATGATGTTGACCAGTCAGAGGAGCATCATTGAGGATTTTCAGAGACTCGAACTTGAGGTCGTTACACCAAGCGCAATCAAGCAGTTTTGGCAACTATAGATGCAGCCTTCTCTTATGGATCGCATCAAGGCTGCGCAAGCGGATGATCCTCGATTGCAAAAGTTCATAGCGCAGGTAGAAGCCGGGCTGAGAACGGACTTACTCATACATGAAGACGGTTCTCTGAGATTCGGTAGTAGACTCTGCGTACCCAAAAGGGATGTTCGAGAAGAGGTACTGGCTGAGGCTCATAGTTCAGCTTATTCTGTGCATCCGGGAGGCACGAAGATGTATCGATATCTAAAGCAGCACTTTTAGTGGAACGGGATGAAGCGAGAAATTGCGCGGTTTGTATCCAGGTGCTTGGTATGCCAGTAGGTGAAGGCGGAACATCAGAAGACAGCGGGATTGTTACACTTGCTTCCGATACCAGAATGGAAGTGGGAGCACATTACTATGGATTTCGTGACGGCCTTGCCACGGAGCCCTAGGGGAAACAACGCCATTTGGATTATCATCGACCGCCTCACGAAAGCTGCACACTTCTTACCATTCCAAGTGGAACAGTGGACAGAGTCACTGGCGGAGAGATACATGCAGAAGATAGTGCAACTTCACGGAGTTCCAGTCAGCATTGTGTCAGATCGAGACACCAGATTTATTTCGCACTTTTGGAGGAGCTTACAGGAGAGTTTGGGTACCCGCCTCAAGTTTAGCAGAGCTTACCACCCACAGACGGATGGACAATCCGAGCGTACGATTCAGACACTCGAGGATATGCTGAGAGCTTGCATGCTGGACTTCCAAGGTTCCTGGGAAGATCATCTGCATCTAGTCGAGTTTTCTTAAAACAACAGTTACCAAGCTAGCATCCAGATGGCTCCTTTCGAAGCACTTTACGGGCATAAGTTTCGATCCCCAGTTTGTTGGGATGATGTGGGAGAACGAAGATTACTGGGTCCCGAGCTCATTGTTCAGACAGTCGACAAGGTCCAAATGATCAGGCAGCGCATTAAGACGGCTCAGGATCGACAGAAGAGTTGGGCGGATACCAGCAGGAGAGCACTAGAATTTGAAGTCGGAGATCACGTTTTCCTGAAGATTTCCCCTACCCGCGGAGTTATCAGGTTTGGAGGTCGCGGGAAACTCAGTCCCCGTTTCATCGAACCTTTTGAGGTGCTAGAGCGAGTAGGAGAAGTGGCCTATCGACTTGCCTAGCCTCCATCGCTAGCTGGTGTGCATAATACCTTCTACGTATCTCAGTTGTGGTGTTACGTTCGAGATGAGAGCCATGTTCTGGACTATTCAGAGTTAGCTTTGGGTACCGACCTATCTTATGAGGAGCAGCCCACCACTATCCTCGACCGCAGAGAAAAAGTGCTGAAGAATAAAGTCATTCCGTTGGTCCGAGTGTCTTGGGGCGGTCGTTCCCCAGGGGAATCTACCTGGGAGCGTGAGGAAGATATCCGTGCACATTTTCCACATCTATTTATTTAGTGCTGTTGTTCCGTTGTCTCTTTTAAAACTTCGAGGACGAAATTTTTGTAAGGAGGGTATGATGTAAATTCCCGGTTCCGTCAATAAAAATTTTTCTAAAATTTTTCTAAGTCCCCTGAATATTTTCTATTTTTCCTGTTATTTTTGGAGGAATTTAGAATCCTTGTGTTCACTTTAAATTCTCAAAATTTAAATTTTCCTAAACATTTAAACTAAAAAGCCCAAAAGAAAAATAAAAACTATGTAAATAAAACCCCAATCTCCCGGCCCAAGCCCAGCCCCGTGTACCAAACCCAACCCCATACCCCATACCCGACCCGACACCAACACCTTTCTTCCCCACTCATCTTCTTTCCCGCTCCTTTCTTTTTACCTCACCCCCACGTCGTCGCAGCACACCCCATGCCCCCGCCTCATCGCCCCACGTCCCCGCTCCTCAAGCCCACGACCGTACGCTCGCCTCCTCCTCAAACCCTCCTCGTCTCCCTCTCCCCATACAACGTCGAGCTTTCATCCCTACTATTTTTTTTCTCTTCACCGCACCAACCTCCCCTGCAACCGTGCCCCGAGCCCTTACCTCCTCTCTCCTCCTTCCTCCCATCTCCGAGCCTCCTCAGAACCACCGTCAACACCTCCCCACGGCTCCCACGCGACGAACCCATCTCCTCGCAAGAACCCCCTCCTCGCCACCGAGCCTCCCCTGCAAACCCTCTCGCCGCCGACGATCACCTCGCTCCCATCGCGCCGCCGGCCACCTCGTCGACCCCTTAGCGTCATCACCATCACCTCCTACTACCCTGAGCCACTCCACTACTTCACTGCACCCTACACCAAGCTTTGAGCCTCGACCCCCTCGCTGCACCCTCTCCGGTGACCACCGCCTGCAAGCTCCGGCCATCCACCATCACAGCCACCATCGTAAAGCTCTCCCTACAACCTCCATCAACCTTACCGCACCTCGCCAACACAGACCCAAGCATCTCGAACCTTCACCCACCTCCACTGCCCACCGAGCTCGCCTTGCCGTGTTCGGGTCGCGTTCGCACCGTTGCCGCTGCCTTGTGTCATCAACATGACATCAGTCAAGTACCCTGCTTGCTTCATGCTAAATTGATCTATTACAATTTGAAATACTATTGAATTCCTTGTATACAATTCGGGCAAATTATTATGATGCAAGTGTTTGATGCAAAACCCGAATGAAAAACTCCCATTAAATTGACGGAAACTGATCACATAGGTTGTCCCGTATAGTAATGAACATCGTGTATTATTTTGGATGAAAAATACAGACGTTACTGACGTGATCGATCATCCCCATTTACGTCCGTTAAAACTGAAATTTTCCGCGTCTGAAACTTGGAAAAATCACAACTAATTGATTATAAATTAGAATGTTGCGTTCAAGGGCTCAAATAGAATACGACTCGACGTACTAGAACCCTATAAGATTTTTAATTTGTTTCTATCTTGAAAAGACGATGGAACCTTGTGCGGAGTGCGGCTTTGGACTGGAGTCCAGAGCAGCAATGGCTGTTGATTCTCATCTTGTAATGCTTACCCTCTACTACTTGAACATGTTATATTGTGGAACCCTATACCATAGTGAAGGTGAAACAGTTATCTAACTAATGAAAGTGATTTCGTCCCTTTTTACTGTCGTTTACTATTTAAACTGTATTTTAGATTAACAGGACGTATAGCAGTCCCAAACAGGGATAGAACTTATACCATATTGTTGTACAGTACATAACTTCTGACGTAGAGGCGCGATTGAGAATCTTCCTGGTGCGTTGGAAACCCAATTGAAAACCCTAAATTTCGTTCAACTATAGTGTCGCCTAATTTTGAACCCAACAGGATGAAAATTGTGTTGCGAAATGGACATTCAGTTCAGGAACTGAATTTCCAGCAGCGAACACTTTAATTGAAACGGCTGTAACTTGCAAACCCGAAATCCAATTGCACTGAAATAAATTTTTTTGAACTCCCGACTGAGTTTACTTGCTACCGCCTTTGTATCATTTTACTGAATTTTGAATGTATGATTTAATGCAATTTTTGAAAGTTCAAAAGATGCATAATTGTTCGTATTACACATGATTTGTTAACTGCATAAATGCACATATTTTACCCGATTGCCATACTTTTAGTGATAGCGCGCATTATTGTTCAGTGTACAATGCATTGTCGTGCGTGAATGGTATCGTTTAGGAGTGTCAAGTACGCCAGTGAAAAAGTGAATGATTCGTGACGGTGAACAATACAGTGAACAGTGACTAAAACCGTGTTATTGGTGCGTACTTGTATACGACTAGACCATATTCATAAATAGTGTAGACCTGGGGAAAAAGGGGAAATCGAAGTGGAAAGAGAATTGTATTTAGCGATGACAGTGATTTAGAGGATGATCATTCGAACAGCGACTCTTATATATATTAGGTTGGGCCTAGCGGTCCGGCTGACAAGGTTATGTCCCGGGCAATAGCGGGCCGCAGTCTCGGGTATGTACGAGACCCTCGTTAAACATGATCCTCCTTTCCACAACTCGATTTCAAAGATGACTTAGAGACTGATAGGGACACAGATCATACATTGCATCAGTTAGTGACATATTGATTACCTGCATTTTACCTCCACTGTTATTACCTTCTTTGCTTGTTTCTTGTCACTATTATAATATTGCTATTACGTCGCTCTGACGACCTGAGTATGCATGCTCAGATCTCGAGGAAGAACCAGTACACGAGTCAGACTTGCACTTCGAGCTTGCGGAAATGTAGTCGGGAGTACCTCTTTCACCTTTACTGCTTTCCCTAAAGTAACATTGTATTCGCACTTGGTTAGTAGTTCTTTTTCTTGTTTTATTGTAAATTGTGAACAATGAAAGTTGATGTAATAATTTAGTGATGTATTTCCTTTACTTCTGTGCTTTGTTTACTGATTACCATGTAATGCTAGAAGCCGAAGTTTGACTACGGCGGGATTATTCCCTGACCGTAGGAGCATGGCTGGCCTAGTCATCCCTCGTTTTCGGTATTTTGGGAAGCGAGGCGTGGCATATTCTTATTCATTACTTGATATTTTCTGGATTTAAGGACCATGGTAGTTTCATGAAATTATGCATTATTTGAAAAACCCGGTTTCTCTTGATATGATATTTCGATGCGTCCACCATGAGATTTCACGGTTCTGAGATTTGTGATATATACCCGATGTGAGGAGTGGAGTGGGCCATGTGCTGGTACATGGTGGAGCCCGGTATGGTTCCCCGGGGCAAGAAAGTATGTCGATGGTTTTAGCCGATAAGCCTGGCAGGCGGGCAAGTACCTACCGGTGATAGTATTTTAGATTCGGCGGTTATCGTGGGGATACCGACCGGAGTTATGTACGTATGGATACGTGGAATTTCGAATGTCGAAACTGGGCACTCGGGTTTCGATAACGTATGATACGTACCTACCAGGGCCAGTCGTGGTGACAGCACCTGTGTAACGTTTCAAAATAATAAAATATTATTTTTGGGAATTTTTATAATTTAATATTATTTTAATGAATATTTTAATATTCCGGTATAATTAAATACAAATAAATGGGGAAAAATTATGGAAAATTCTAAAATAGGGTATTTTATGGAATTATGCCATTTTAAAGTTTTTAAGATTAGTTATATGCTAATTTAGTGCTAATCGCGATTAAAATCGTTAATCGGATTTTTAGCTTTTTTGTGCAAAAATGTGCACATATCATTTTCCACACTTATTACATGTTTTGGGTGCAAGGTTGCTTAGGATTCACCTTGGTGGGAGAAGAAAAGGAAAAGAAAAGAAAAGAAAAGGTATGATGATGATGAGAGAGAGAGAGACTAGGTCAACCCCCACTTTTTGAACCATACTCCCATCATTTCCTCACACCCATTTCTCTCTCCCCACTCCTTAAGCTGCTGCCGATCCTGCTCCTCCCTCATCTTCCTCCCCTTCACTCCATAGATCCCTCTCATTTCCCTCACCAAAACCCCTTTCCCACTTCACAAAAGTTGCTCCCAAGCTCACTAGCTACACATTGAACCTAGCAAGAGTGGATCTTGCGAACTTTGAGCAACTCAAAAATTTTCTTTAGTTGCCAAAGAAGGTAATTTCTGCACCCTAGAGTAGTATTTCAATTTCCTTGTGCATCTATGCTAGTTTCATATCGATATTGTGTTGTTTGTGGACTTTGGAGATTTCTAGTTAGGGTTTAGGTTAGACCTGAAATCAAAGGTGAAATTGAGGCTAGTAGTGATCTTAGAACCCCTGTTGTGATGTTGTATTAGACAATACCTGGAACATGAACCCAGAATACGGATTTACGGAATCGATATCGGGGAAAACTGCAAATCTGTCACTGTTTTTGGGAATCTTCTATCACCCGAGACGTCTAAAAATAATTTTGAGATGGCAGTGAGATGTGCAGGCAAATAGAAGCCAACACCCAAAGCCCTAGCCCCAACCACCATGTTATGGCCGCAGATAAATTCCTCCTGGCCGCAATTTGCGGCCAGAGCAGGAGGGAATCGCCTCGTTTTTGTTCTGTAGCCTTGTACCCTGTAAACTTGACCCCTGGCATGTGCAATTTTGTCTGGTTCCATCTAGGGTAAAATCTGGCTTGATTTTCCTGTGTTGGCGCATGGTTTACGACTTATTTTAGCATGGATTTTGGTATTTGGTGATTCGTTCCTGTCGGGTGGCGTTTGGAGGTCAACGATAAGTGGATATTGATCATGTTTACATGCGAGACGATAGGTTTCTACCTATGCGAGTAGCATGTGCTGTTTTGGTTTTTCGATATGATTTTCATGTGCTTTAGCGTTTGTGATATACTTGTAGGTACCCTACGTGTTGTTGAGGCAAAGAAGATGAAGATGGCGACATCGATATCGGCACACGAGAAGCAAGGTGAGTAGATTTATATCTATGGGGAGAAGTCGGGTGGATGGCGTAAGCACCCCCGCAGTCCGTAGTGATGTATACGAATACGTATACACACATATATTTATTATGTGTTGATAGGATTATTGATGGTAATAATGGAATTATTGATGAGAAGGATGTATTGGTTTAGTATAGAGCGAAACCCTAGAGTAGTGGTTGCACCCACACATACACGTACACATATACTTTCATACATTCTTTCATTTATCTGTGCGCATATGGAGGTGTGTATATCTACACATGGGTATGGGACTATGTGTTCATATACGGGATTGAGGATGATACGTGGGATTGAGATGAGTCAATGAGGTTTGATTGAGGCCGTGAGATTCGGCGATATGACAGAGTTCGTATTTGAGATTGTGATATGATGGTAGTGATACCTGTTATGTGATGAGATAATGGGTTATCGACTCAGATTTAGGTGGTTTTCATACCCCTCCCGATTGACTTGATTGTTGGGTTCGTAGGTCGCATAGTAGGCGTTAGACTAGACCCGAGTCATACCTATTTCAAAACTAACGAATCGGGGATATTTTAAAGATAGGCAAAAGGGATTCTACTGATATTTTCAAACGACACATCTTTTCATAAAACATCGTAGCCCTTATTTTACCAAAAAACCCTGATTCGTCTTATTTCAAAAGGCAAGGCTACATGATATATTTATTGAGATAGATTCTTTACTGTTGCATTGATTATTCTATTTCGCATACTCATGCTATTTGCATTGCATTGCTTGTGTTTATTGATATATATTACAGTCATGCTGCTAGGACACCAGCACCATTATCGATGATGCGTATGTTCCACGTACACTTGTTGCCGGCTCACACACTTCATCATCGATAATTGCCATGTCACTACACTATAGTACTGTTGCATTCGGTATATGATTCTTGCATGACAGACTGATATGCTTACATTTCTTTTACATGTCATATACATCATGCTTTCTGATTATACGCATTGAGAGTTGTTATTTCCATGATATTTCTGGATTTGGGAACCGTGGGTATTTCAAAAAAGAATATGTCATTGCTTTAAAAATCCGATTACCCTTGATATGATATTTCAGTGCGTCCACCATGTGTTTTCTCGGTGCTGAGAGCGACATGTGAAACCCGATTCGAGGAGCGGACGAGCCGATTGCGGGTACATGGTGGACCCGGTATGGGTCCCCTCGGCAAGATGATCGAAAGACTTTGTCGATTGAGCCTGGAGGTGGGCGAGTACCTACCGGTGATTGGTTGGACCTGGCGGTTATCCGGAGGATACCAACCGGAGTCGATAGATGGATATGGGCGTACTGCTGGGGCCGAGGGCCGATTCCGCAGACGGAGCCCGTGGGCTGGTCCAGACTAACGGAGCCCGATATATGAGGATTTACGTGTCGATGCTGGGCACAGTTTTCATGATGTTTTCGAGTGTCGATGCTGGGCACTCCGGTTCCATGATTTTGACGTGTCGCGAGGGATACAGGTGGTTTATATCCTCATATTTCCATGCATATGCTGATGATATTTACAATCATGATGGTTATTGTCATTGGGTGATGAGTGGACGGAAATCCACGTACATGCAGATTGATTTCATTGATCATACCTCACATTTATGATATGCTATTACCTGAGGCACTGGCACTACACTCATGTATAGAGAATACATTGCCGGTTTAGCATGCTTCAGACTTGTTCATATTGAGGTTTATATATATCTGATCGTATTGACCTAGGATGGGTCATAAATTCGATCTCTGCTTGTAGATATTTTCTATTCACGAGTTGGCAACTCACCCCCGTTGTGTCACAGTTCTTGCAGCTTTTGCCGTACAGATTCGATAGCGGCATTTCTAGCACACTGCTTCCATATGGGTGACTTGCTTGGGTAGGTGGGTTCTTTTGTATCAGAACCACCATTGTTTCTGTATTATTCATTGTATCTAGAAATTCCATCAACCAAAACTTGTAAATTGTTTCAGACTTAGAGACAGTGATGTATTATTTCGACCTTAGAGTCGCGCTTGTACTATTATGGTTTTCTGGCTGTTTTGAGTCTCTTTTTGGGTTTTGATCCTCGCCCTTTGGCGTTGTATATTATTATTGCTTGCATGGTTGTGACCGTCGATTGACGAAGAGCTAGCTCCCGCTTGGGGATGCCTTTTATCATTCCATATATATTATTCCAGTTGTACCCCGTTTGGGGCCAGTTTTTACAAAGGAAACTCTGCCGAAATTTTCAGAAAAGATTACACATTTTTAAAATCCATTTCGGCTTAGTTATTTAAAAACTTTGATTTCAAACATGCTTTCTTTACTTATTAAAAATCAGTTTCTTTATTTACTCCTTAAATGGTTTTCGATTTCTGGGCTTTTGGCTTACTTGGATCAGATGGAGTCCTATAGACTTCATAGGATTCAAGGGCCAGTCACGTGCTCTTTCGGGTCGTGACAAAATTGGTATCAAAGCGCTAGGTTGACCTTGGTTCGAGTCTAAGTTTGACTGTGTGGAGCCTAGGGCGTTATCTATATACGGAACTTAGGCTTGACCTTACGGAACTTAGACTTAGTCGAGGGGGTATTATACCCGAACTTTCGTCGAATAGGATGACCCTTGGTTGATGGAGTAGGTAGCTTGAGTAGAGGGATGTACCGTACGTATGTTATGCGGCATACTTACGACACGCCACTCCGCTTAAGAAACCTTAGGATGTACATTTCCTTGCACCGTATTATATTCCTTCCTATGATCTATCCTTATCGATACTGGTTATGGTTTCGCTACCACGATTGCGCTGGCAGAGTGAGCTACGGCTCGAGTTGCGTCAGCGTGAGCTCGTTGTGGACGAGGACTGACCAGGGCGTGTTTCCAGAGACATACGATTGCATATAGAGGCGTCGTCTTATTGTGCTTTCGCGCCATGAGCGTTTGACAAATCGCTTTTATGAGATTTCTCGGGTGTACCGATCAGTACCAGAGGATTGAGCCACTGATAGAGGCCAGCCAGGATGTGATGACCATTGATAGGTCGCTTATTCATGATGATTGAGGCGCTGTTCAGCGTACGGACGAATGAGCCAGTTGCTGCTGCGAATGTTGAGATATCGCCCAGATGATTGGAGCTACTGCAGCATGAGCATATACTTAGAGATATGACGTTGAGTCTCTAGTCACCGAGGATGAATGACTAGGACATGTGGTTCGTTCGCTTACCCCGATGCAAGATCACCAGTTAGAGGCGACTTCATGCAGATTCGTTGAGAGTCGATTGAGACGATCGAATGTCTGGAACCCATTTTCCAAGTTTAAAGTATTCGGAAAGACATGCAAGCGATTCTATGGACCCTCTAGAAGAATGAAACCCTAACTCGACATAATGACCGTGTGAAAGCCTTTGAACCTTAGGGTTTGCGGCAGTTCCGCGGCGCCATTAGTGAGGCTTGGGTTTGCCCTTCTACGGCTGGACCACCGATGCTGTGGTATGTACTCGATACTATTAAACTGTACCCAAGATGTTGAGCTCTTGGGGGATTGTGAGGTTCTGACGAGTCGATCGGACGATTCGACATCATTCGGATATCATGTTATGGGACACTGCTTGGGAGACTCCAGATACGAGCATAGCCGTTGGAGCGCAGTCCGTGCAGCCACGATGAGATGAGTCCGAATCAGTCGACATTGGAACAGGTGGAGTAAAGAGTTCGCACGAGATTTTGACGAGACGACATTCCACTCCACTGACATCAGAGATGCGATACGCACGCTGAGGACGTGTTCGGCTAGATATCTTCTACTGAGTGATGAAGATACCGAGTTCGTGATTTCGAGTCCGTGTGAGGGACTTCGGATGGACCGTAGCCGAGGGCATTGCAGTGCGCAAATAGAGACGCGACGTCGAAATGGTCGATGATACAGACAAGCGGGACAAGAAATTCATGCGAGATGCAGACGAGCTGTTATTACACCCCGTTAAGATTAAAGGTCGGATATGCATACAGAGGCGCAGGGATGCGACCAGCTTTCGAGTAGATGTTATACTAAGGACGCAGATGTCCAGAGAGCGAGGAAAGATTACGCCAGAGTACCAGCCTCCGTACAGTTTGGGTTAGGCGAGATCAGAAGAGACCTTGAGCAGGAATTCCTTCCAGTACACTGCTGCAATAACATTTGCACCGGGAGCAGATGTGCGAATGTGCATTCAGAGGACCAGAGGCCGGCGCCAAAGATGTGCTGCTTTACGAGCGGTCGTGAGGATTGACCGAGAGATGACCAGAGAAGTGCTAGAACGGAATCGTTCCTGTTAGCACACCTGACCGGGCCGATGAGCCGATGGATTGCGAGATTAGTAATCTACAGGGAAGATAAGGAACCAGAGGCAGAGGACGCCAGCCGCAAGCAAGAGGCAAGTAGATATCTTGCGCCGCTAGCATTGGATGTACCGGCACCTTCTCGACTTTGAAGGAGGATATACCGACGGCGGTATTCATGATTTGTGATTTTGTGATTTGATTATCACGTATCCGTCACTTTGGATTTCGGTAATTTGGGCGATCTATTTGCATGATTTAGTCTTGATGACTGAGTTCCATGATATTTGATTTTGTGCACTATGGTTGCACCTACTGGGTATTTATACCTTGCGCATAGTTATTACTCTTGAGATATTGATTGTGATCTCATGCCTATTTTATGCCGGTGATTTGATTTACGCTTCCAGCATAGTTTTCATATACTTTTAGTGTTTTGATTTGATTTGTGCACGCTGATGCACGCGGTTGTGAGATTTTCCATCGCGGTACACCTGATTTTGATTAAGCCGCATTGTATATCGTTTCGTGCCTTGGCTGCACCTGCTTATGACTTCATGGATTTCATACGGTTGATTTGATGTTGTGCATATGTTACGCACACGATTTGATTTTTGCACTCGGTATAGCTTATATGTGCTTGTAGTGCATTGATATGTGTTTTGTGCACTCAGTTGCACACGTTTATGATTTTCTTTATACCTGGGTACACTTGGTGTTGCTGCTTACGCATTTGAGTTATTTCTTGGTATTTGTGCATGGGATGCACCAGTTCTATACTTCGTGCGTTTGTCGCACCAGTTTTATGTTTCTTTCGTTTATCGCATCAGATTTATATTTCGTGCCTTTGTTGCACCTGATTTATATTTTGTGCACTACGATTGCACCTGACTTCGAGTTGATGTCATTCGATATGTCGATTTTGATTCTGATATTGATGTTGATTCTTGCACTCCGTGCTTTTGACTGGACTTACGCATGTTCGGCGTTTGCTATTGGATTTCGGGATTCCGTGCATGTTGAGTGCGCAGGGATTAGATTTTCATTCGTGCACGATGGATGCACCGATTTGGATTTTCGCGCATGTTGGGCGCATGTTTTGAGATACGATTTTGGTGCACACCAAATGCACTAAATCGAGATTCTTCGTGCATGTCAGATGCACCTGATTTGGCTGTCAGGCACACACGTTGCCTATGACAGATACTTCGTGCACACCCGTTGCACCTAGATGTTGTTTTGTGCACCTGTATGGCACATATATAGATTTTGATTTCCGTGCGCACCAGACGCACAGGGTGGTGTTATGTGCATTTTTGTGATTTATTCCTTTTGGAGCAGTACATTTTTATGATATTTGATATTCGTTTTGTACTGAGTAGGACTAGTCAAAGGACAGTACTTGGATATATTTTGCATGCATTGATAGTTATCGAAGGGATTTCAAAAAAAAATGGGAAAGCGAGCTATAGTCTCAGCATATATACCCACGTGTCCGATATGACACGAAACGTTTTAAAAACAAGGAAACCCTTCTAAATTGTTTTCAAAACGGCGGAATGTACATAGTAAACAAAAGATATATACATATATGGTTATTTTCTTATGAAAAACGTCCGCCACTGTGCAGTGTTATGCGCATCGCACAGCGACTTAAAAAGATTTGGCATGCATTTATATCAGCTATTCACATGTATAGATTGGATGTCTACATATATAGTTCTGATCTATATCATATTGGTTTTGTATTGGATTTGACATTTGTGTCTTTACCATGACTCCGATGATTGCGGGATGCTTGACGGAGTGTTGCTTTTAAGTTATCTGCTCAGTACTCATGCGCATGCATTGCTCTATGATGTTTTATGTATTGATGATTCGGAGCCCCGACGACTTGGAATTTGTATCGAAATATTTTAGTATTTGGGGGTTTAAATTTAAATTCGGGGACCGAATTTCTTTAAGGGGGGTAGATTGTAACATTTCAAAATAATAAAATATTATTTTTTGGAATTTTTGTAATTTAATATTATTTTAATGAATATTTTAATATTCCGGTATAATTAAATACAAATAAATGGGGAAAAATTATGGAAAATTCTAAAATAGGGTATTTTATGGAATTATGTCATTTTAAAGTTTATAAGATTAGTTATATGCTAATTTAGTGCTAATCGCGATTAAAAATCGCTAATCGGATTTTTAGCTTTTTTGTGCAAAAATGTGCACATATCATTTTCCACACTTGTTACACTTGTTACATGTTTTGGGTGCAAGGTTGCTTAGGATTCACCATGGTGGGAGAAGAAAAGGAAAAGAAAAGAAAATAAAAAGTATGATGATGATGAGAGAGAGAGAGAGACTAGGTCAACCCCTACTTTTTGAACCATACTCCCATCATTTCCTCACACCCATTTCTCTCTACTCACTCCTTGAGCTGCTGCTGATCCTGCTCCTCCCTCATCTCCCTCCCTTTCACTCCATAGATCCCTCTCATTTCCCTCACCAAAACCCCATTCCCACTTCACAAAACTTGCTCCCAAGCTCACTAGCTACACATTGAACCTAGCAAGAGTGGATCTTGAGGACTTTGAACAACTCAAGAATTTTCTTGAGTTGCCAAAGAAGATAATTTCTGCACCCTAGAGTAGTATTTCAATTTCCTTGTGCATCTATGCTAGTTTCATATTGATATTGTGTTGTTTGTGGACTTTGGAGATTTCTAGTTAGGGTTTAGGTTAGACCTGAAATCAAAGGTGAAATTGAGGCTAGTAGTGATCTTAGAACCCCTGTTATGATGTTGTATTAGACAATACCTGGAACATGAACCCAGAATACGGATTTACGGAATCGATATCGGGTAAAACTGCAAATCTGTCATTGTTTTTGGGAATCTTCTATCACCCGAGACGTCTAAAAATAATTTTGAGATGGCAATGAGATGTGCAGTCAAATAGAAGCCAACACCCAAAGCCCTAGCCCCAACCACCATGTTATGGCCGCAGATAAATTCCTCCTGGCCGCAATTTGCGGCCAGAGCAGGAGGGAATCGCATCGTTTTTGTTCTGTAGCCTTGTACCCTGTAAACTTGACCCTGGCATGTGCAATTTTGTCTGGTTCCGTCTAGAGTAAAATCTGGGTTGATTTTCCTATGTTGGCGCATGGTTTAAGACTTGTTTTAGTATGGATTTTGGTATTTGGTGATTCTTTCCTGTCGGGTGGCGTTTGGACGTCAACGACAAGTGGATATTGATCATGTTTACATGCGAGTCGATAGGTTTCTACCTATGCGAGTAGCATGTGCTGTTTTGGTTTTCCGATGTGATTTTCATGTGCTTTAGCGTTTGTGATATACTTGTAGGTACCCTACGTGATGTTGAGGCAAAGAAGATGAAGATGGCGACATCGGCATCGGCACACGAGAAGTAAGGTGAGTAGATTTATATCTACGGGGAGAAGTCGGGTGGATGGCGTATAGCATCCCCGCAGTCCGTGGTGATGTATACAAATACGTATACACACATATATTTATTATGTGTTGATAGGATTATTGATGGTAATAATGGAATTATTGATGAGAAGGATGTATTGGTTTAGTATAGTGCGAAACCCTAGAGTAGTGGTTGCACCCACACATACGCGTACACATATACTTGCATACATTCTTTCATTTATCTGTGCGCATATGGAGGTGTGTATATCTACACATGGGTATGGGACTATGTGTTCATATACGGGATTGAGGATGGTACGTGGGATTGAGATGAGTCGATGAGGTTAGACTGAGGCCGTGAGATTCGGCGATATGACAGAGTTCGTATTTGAGATTGTGATATGATAGTAGTGATACCTGTTATGTGATGAGATAATGGGATATCGACTCAGATTTAGGTGGTTTTCATACCCCTCCCGATTGACTTGATTGTTGAGTTCGTAGTTCGCATAGTAGGCGTTAGACTAGACCCAAGTCATACCTATTTCAAAACTAACGAATCGGGGATATTTTAAAGATAGGCAAAAGGGATTCTACGGATATTTTCAAACGACACATCTTTTCATAAAACACCGTAGCCCTTATTTTACCAAAAAACCCTGATTCGTCTTATTTCAAAAGACAAGGCTGCATGATATATTTATTGAGATAGATTCTTTAGTGTTGCGTTGATTATTCGATTCCGCATACCCATGTTATTTGCATTGCATTGCTTATGTTTATTGATATATATTACAGTCATGCTGCTGGGACACCAGCACCATTATCGATGATGCGTATGTTCCACGTACACTTGTTGCTGGCTCACACACTTCATCATCGATAATTGCCATGTCACTACACTGTAGTACTGTTGCATTCGGTATATGATTCTTGCATGACAGACTGATATGCTTACATTTCTTTTACATGTCATATACAGCATGCTTTCTGATTATACGCATTGAGAGTTGCTATTTCTATGATATTTCTGGATTTAGGAACCGTGGGTATTTCAAAAGAGAATATGTCATTGCTTTAAAAACCCGGTTACCCTTGATATGATATTTCAGTGCGTCCACCATGTGTTTTCTCGGTGCTGAGAGCGACATGTGAAACCCGATTCGAGGAACAGACGAGCCGATTGCGGGTACATAGTGGACCCGGTATGGTTCCCCTCGGCAAGATGATCGAAGAACTTTGCCAATTGAGCCTGGAGACGGGCGAGTACCTACGGGTGATTGGTTGGACCTGGCGGTTATCCGGAGGATACCGACCGGAGTCGATAGATGGATATGGGCGTACTGCTGGGGCCGAGGGCCGATTCCGCAGACGGAGCCCGTGGGCTGGTCCGGACTGACGGAGCCCGATATATGAGGATTTACGTGCCGATGCTGGGCACAATTTTCATGATGTTTTCGAGTGTCGATGCTGGGCACTCTGGTTCCATGATTTTGACGTGTCGCGAGGGACACAGGTGGTTTATATCCTCATATTTCCATCATATGCTGATGATATTTACATGCATGATGGTTATTGTCATTGGGTGACGAGTGGACGAAAATCCACGTATATGCAGATTGATTTCATTGATCATACCTCACATTTATGATATGCTATTACCTGAGGCACTGGCACGAGCACTTGGCACTATACTCATGTATAGAGAATACATTGCCGGTTTAGCATGCTTCAGACTTGTTCATATTGAGGTTTATATATATCTGATCGTATTGACCTCGGATGGGTCATACATTCGATCTCTGCTTGTAGATATTTTCTATTCACGAGTTGGCAACTCACTCCCGTTGTGCCACAGTTCTTGCAGGTTTTGCCGTACAGATTCCATAGCGGCATTTCTGGCACACTGCTTCCATATGGGTGACTTGCTTGGGTAGGTGGGTTCTTTTGTATCAGAACCGCCATTGTTCCTGTATTATTCATTGTATCTAGAAATTCCATCAACCAAAACTTGTATATTGTTTCAGACTTAGAGACAGTGATGTATTATTTCGACCTTAGAGTCACGCTTGTAGTATTATGGTTTTCTGGCTGTTTTGAGTCTCTTTTTAGGTTTTAATCCTCACCCTTTGGCGTTGTATATTATTATTGCTTGCGTAGTTGTGACCGTCGATTGACAAAGAGTTAGCTCCCGCTTGGGGATGCCTTTTATCATTTCATATATATTATTCCAGTTGTACCCCGTTTGGGGCCAGTTTTTACAAAGGAAACTCTGCCGAAATTTTCAGAAAAGATTACACATTTTTAAAATGCATTTCGGTTTAGTTATTTGAAAACTTTGATTTCAAACATGCTTTCTTTACTTTTTAAAAATCAGTTTCTTTATTTACTCCTTAAATGGTTTTAGATTTCTGGGCTTTTGGCTTACTTGGATCAGATGGAGTCCTTTAGACTTCATAGGATTCAAGGACCAGTCACGTGCTCTTTCGGGTCGTGACAACCTGATAGAGGAGTATTTATGTGTCTATGCTAGACACTAGTTTTCATGATGTTTTCGGATGTCAATATTAGACACTCAGGTTTCATGGGACTTACAGGATATGTTTTTTTCCGTACTCCGTATTTATTTGATATGCATTGTTTCATGTATTAGTAGTACCTGATAGAGTATCTTTCATCACTGTTGCATATACATATTGCCAGTTATTGCTATCTGTAGGGTTCCTAGGCACACTAATGAAGTCTCACAAGTGATCAAACATGCACAAATCAAATTTTACAAGTGCCTACAAACCCTAATACGGATCGTTAACTAGATATATAGGCGAAGCAAGCATGTAATCGAATTAAATGCTAAGGGAAAGTGACTACAACCTTTGTAGATCCGGTCCACCACTTCCTAAGCAACGCGATGATCTCCCTCCGCTGTCCAAATCGAACCCTTGACTCTAGCATTGGCATCATCGAAGAATGGGCGGGCTTGATCGTCGGTTCGATGCCGAAGATGATCTACGTCGAGGCATCACAAGAACAAGCTCCAACTTCACCAAGCCTTGAAAACTTGTGAAGTAAACACCCTATACAACTTGGCAAGAAGTAGAGGATGAAGAAATAGGAAGTGGGTAGACTTTAGAATTGGATTTCTCACTTGATTTCACTAGTTGCCATTGATGGTCACTAGCTTTCTTCATGGAAGAAGAAGATATGATAAGTATATTTAAAATAGATAAAAATATGAATACTTATCATAATCTTACCCTTGGTTAAGTGTAGAGAATCAACTAGGGTTAGTGAATGGTTAGGTTTTTTAGATGAAGACAAAATGGTCAAAGCTTCTTGAAGCTTCAAAGAAAGCAACAAAACAATCAACCATTTTATTTTCATTCCAAATGAAGAATGAATAAATAAAGAAATAGTTAATAAATACAAAACCCTAACCATTACACAACCATGGTTTAATCATACACTTAACTAAGTATGCATGTATCATCAAACATGATACAATCATGTGCACAAAAATATGTCACATATATAACTTGCACAATTCAAGTGAGAAAATCCATTTAAAGTGAACCAATACTAGTTAATGCAAAGTAATATATCAAATACATAATTATACATTAAATCATTAAATCAACACTTGATTTAACGATCCGGTCATATCGTATATAATCGACTAGTATCCAATGTATCGGCTTATCGAATCAATCCTTGATTCGATAACTAGGTTATATCGCATACAACCATTCGACACATTCATCGCGAGAATGAAATACGGTAACACATACACGCATTATTCTCGGTCCCGCACATATCTCATATGCGCTCCTATTTCGTTTCGCTTGAGCCAGGAAACCTATGTGTAGGACTCTAAAGACTCGTCAATACGCCGGCAGCAGATGATGATCATATCAAACACCCACAAGCCGCAAGCGGTCTGCTAAACGTAACGGCCACCCGGGTATTGAGCGATCAGAAGATCGACGAGCAAGCCCGCTCACACTCCTGTGAATCCAACCAGTAACACTTACCGTACAGTCCGGTCTGTTCGTCTGATATGTCGCATATCTCGCCTAGGGGTGGTAAACGTCAGACCCCAGTAGCTCGATAAGTCATGCCGACTTGAGGTCCATAACATTCGTGAAACTACTGATAACTCTTACCAGTATATCACTGCAACCCTGGCCAGGGATTTCCTGTTATGGCCAGTCGAGCATAGCACAACATCAACCCCTAATACCGGGAGAGACGAATCCCCTCCTATCGCTCATTGCCTCCATGTGAATCGGGACTGTACCCAAAAACCACCTGTTTGCACGACTCAGTAGAGCCGTGGTAGGGTGGAAATCAAAGCACAGTGGGAGACACACAAGACTCTATGACGATCTCGGGTCAACAGACTAAGCTGTACCAGTGTCACCAGAGAACTGCCATCTGACGTGAGGTATAATACCATCTAGGAGTTCTCGGCGAGTCCGTTCAGTGTACCCAGTCTCCACTGAGCACCCGTATACCATCTCTGATGTCAAACACCAATGGATATGGGATCATCCATCGCCCATCGCATGGGTCGAGAAGATATGCGCTAGTCTACTCTGGAATATCGATGCCCCGTCTCGATATTCCCTCGACTAGGAACATTTCAAGGATGTACTCATGGACTACCCAGGCCCCACTAGTATGATCTACATCATAGTCCTGGAAGTCGAGTACACATCCTAAGGGCTTTATCAACATGTAACAGAGAGAGACAGAAAGTATACACGTTAAGATAAAGAGCAACCAGATAGCGTACTATCATGTCGAGCAAGAAAGTCCTACCTATATATGTCCCAGCATCCACTACAATATACATCCAATGTACAGTAATGGCCTCTAGGGCATACATATAACTAACAATCTCCCACTTGCACTAGGGCCATCTGTAGCAGTGGTTGCAGTATCGCATACTCAACCATCCCCTAAAAGTCTCTCTTTGGGAAAAGGCCTTCGTGAGTGGATCCGCCGTGTTGTCCTCTGAATCTACTCTCCTAACCTCGATCACCCTGGAGATCAGCTATCTCCATGATCAGGTGATGCTGCCTCAGAATATGTCTGGGTCACTGATGGGACCATGGTTCCTTGGCCAAAGCCACAGTTCCATTGTCACACAATGGTAGGAACCTAGTTCATCTTATGAACCATTATAGACCCAAACTGCCTCTTTGGCAGTATCATTAATAGCGATGTTACCAGCCTTCATCGTCTAGTTTGCCACGGTATCGAGCTTGGAACTATTCCAACATACCGTCCCTTTACTGAGGGTAAAGACAGTGCCTGTGACTGACATTCAGTCGTCTTTATCACCCTGGAACACTTCCAGTGATTCTCCCCAGGATCGATTGATACAATCTCACTATACCTAGTGAGAACCCCAATATCCCTTTAGATCTATCTCATAGGTCCAAATCTCAGGATTTAGGAGGTATCATCTTTATCCTATTTGGAGAATCCTTGTGATAATAGGAGATTGACCGATCGTAGTATAGTAAACTCTTTTCCTATCAAGAGTATGTTGTCTACGTACAATACGAAGATGACCACCTTACTCTCTACTACCGTTTTGTATATACAAAGTTCATCTACCATTTTGATGAAGTCAAACACTTTGACTATCACATCGAAACAGACGTTCCAACTCCACGATGCCTGCTTCATTATGTAAAGCAACTTGCACACGTTTCCGCTGCTCCCACTGTTTACGAAGACCTCTGGCTGTGTTCTTATAGACGTTCTCTTCTAAATCAGTATTTAGAAAAGCAGTCAGGGCACCCAACCACCAGATATCGTAGTCACGGTATGTAGCAATGTTAGGTAGGATCCGGATGGACTTAAGCATAGTCACCTGGAAAAGGTTTCATCATTATCCATGCCTGGTTGATGACCAAAACCTTTAATAAGCCTAGCTTTGAAAGTCTCAACTTTTCCATCTACACCAAGTAATCTTCTCAAGATATACTTGCTCCTGATGGGGATTTAACCCTTCAGATATAGCAACCAAAGTCCATACTTTGCTGGTGTATAAGGATTCCATCTCAGATCACTAAGCATCCAGCCATTCTTACAGAGTCCCTACTCTCGATGTACTGCTCGAAACTGGTTGGGTCATCATCTCATGATGCAATCCTCCCTCCCACTGTCATCGAGAAACCGAGGTATCTCTCAGGCAGGCGAGGAACCCTACCAGATCGGCGGAGAGGCTGAGGTTCGTCGGGGACTATAAAATCCTTTGGTTCTGTCAAATCTTCAGCTGTAGTTTCGAATAGCTGGAACCTTTCCAGTTCTACAGAACTGACCTTGCCTCGATCTTGTCCGGATTTTGCTTTTGACATAGGCCGGACAATCCCAAATCTTAACTTACTTAAGAGATAGGATCTTCCCACACCATATCTTATATGGAGTGGTAGGCACTGATTTGATTCGAACCTAACTCAATAGGTATGCAGCTTCTCAAGTGCATAACCCTAAAAGGAAATAGGCAACTCAGTAATACTCATCATAGAGCACACCATATCTAATATTGTGCAATTGCTCCGCCCTGATACACCGTTGTGCTGTGGTGTATTCAGAGGAGTAACACTGAGAGAAAATCTCATTCTCCTTTAGAATAGTCCAGGAATTCTATGCACAAGTATTCTCCTCCCTGATCTTATCATAGGACATAATACTAATACCCGTATTTTGGTTCTCTACTTCTAACTTATATTCTTTGAATATCTCAAAAGGTTCGGACTTATGTTTCAACAGGAACATATGACTGAATCTTGAGAGATTATCAGAGAATATAATGAAATATGAAGAACCAGTCCTGGCATGTGTAGACAGGAGACTTTACATACATCATCATGCATCAGTCCCAAGAGTTTACTAACTCTTTCTCAGTTTCCAGTAAACAGAGCTGGTGTCATTATATCTTTGTGACATGACTGGCAAGTTTCACAAGATATAAATTCAAACTGATTTAAATATGCATCTAAAATGTAACTTCAGCCAGTCGGGTCGCATTGATGTGACCTAGTCTACAATGCCTCAAGAAGGATTCGTTCATTTCTGAACTCTTCCTCTTGTGTGTGTTCTGTATACTAGGAACTGTAGTTTGATTTAGAACGTCAATGCTTTTAGATAACGTGCCTGAACCGATCAACTTTTGATATAGGAAATGTTCAAAACATTATCCATCAATACAAAATTATATCCTTTCTTTACTAATAAAGAGACTGATATGATTTTGTATATCAGGTTCGGTATCTAATAGCATTTGTTCAGAATCAATGTATTGGTAATACAGGGTGACAGTGACCAACAGACTTGGCTGCAACACTTGCCCCGGTTTCTGTCTCATGAAACTTATCACCCGTTCTCAGTTTTTCTACCTTTTTGTAGCCCTATGTAACAGCTTACATATCTGGGATCCTGATCCGGTATCATATACCCAGGATTCAGAGGATACTGAGAAACAGTTCTTTGTAATGAACATACCCGAAGGAGATGCATCATATGCACTTTCTTCGTTTGGGCGGCATAGGAAATCTGGTATTCCCCTATTTCCTGCTCGGTCTTATAACAATTATAAGTCGGAGCGGGACCAACGTTCCCCAGCTCAGTATAACAAGCGGGTTCGGTCAATACATCCATTTTATTATCTTGATTAAGGCGTGATATGGTCGCTACCAGGAGAGAGAGAGAAGAAAACACTCTGCGTGCGCTCTTGCAAGATCAGATTGGTTATATATTTTATCTAATCAGGATGGCTCCCACTGTTTTTATCAAATCTTCCTTCAAACCTTAAAAGGAAAGACTAGCCGGGATTAATTACACTCTACAAGTTCGCCAATCTTTCAGCCAGGCCAGTGTCGGTACTTTGAGGGAGGTTCCCCGTGCTTTCGCACGGACCTAATTACAGTAAACCTCATTTTCCCAGAGGCGTAACCCCGTTGACACCTTTCTAGACACCTACTTGATCGGCTAATTGAAGAGTGCAAAACTCTCCCTGGAGTAACAATTACTCGCAGTGGGTATCGGGATCCAACTATTATATAGAAGGTATGCAATCTCATTGCAAGTTTCAACACTTGAAACTCCCGATAAAGGTTTTTACCCCTAGCACCTATGACCTTAACTATGGTCAACAAATCATAAGTACTAGTCAAGTTCTACCCGTCATTTCGTGATTAATTAGACCCACCCACATGACCCTTAACTAAGGTCAACAAAGTCACGCGACTGTCCTAACTAATCGCATCATATGCGGTGTAGGAAGACATCACTTAGCTACCGTACACTGTGCCTTGACTATGGTCAACAAACACAGCACGAATACTAAGTACTCTACTTCCTAAAATAACGGAGGGTTGCGAATGGTTTTTGTGAAAACCTTTAACGCTTTGAACTTGATCTCGTTGCGGAATCAAATGGTTTTTAAATGGAATGTTTTTTAGGCTTTTCTAGTTTTGTTAAAGGGGTCACTCCCGGTGAAGGGATCGTCGGCCCTTTCCTCGTCGAATGAGGTGCGGGATATATCATATATATCACTGTGCAAAGCAGAAACTATAGAAGCAATCAAAGGACAAACCGAGTATGTAGCATCTGCCAGTTATTGCTAAAGGAGCCACTCCCGGTGAAGGGATCTCGGTCCTTTCCTCATCGAATAAGGTGCAGGATGTTCTATAATGAACACCGCGATGCAAAGCAAGAACTGTAGCTACCTGTTTTTATTTTGAAATTCGATTCCACAACATCAATTAGGTTTATTTTCTTTCATTAATCTCATTAATGAATATCCCATCATTTAATTCCACCTAAACATCACAGATAAATATAACGTACGCTTATGCCATCTGCATTCGCCTCGATGTCCCGTCTGCACCGTTAGGTTAGGTAACTAACGGCAGAGCGGGGCAGGGCTAGCGCGGGTGTAAAACATAAGCAACATCTATATAATATATCATATATACTATATACAAAATCTGTCACAGAACATCACATGATCACAGATAAATCACAGCAGAAGATACATATGAAATATTGGATATACTAGGACGTCCGTGTTTTCAATACGAGCCAGTATAAAACACGGATTCCACGGTCGTGATGAATAGCCAATCCCACACCCCTAGACCCCTACGAGAGCGGCAAGCAACCCTACCAATTCTAGGGTTAGGAGACCCGGACTCGACTCCTCGAGATGGTCTCCCACTGGACCCTAGAACCCGGTTACTTGTGCTCCCCTCCTTGGGTCTATCCTAGTGCAGAAAAATAAATAATATACAAGTGGTGACAACTTCCGCAACCTGGAAGTGCCCCAATAAAAGAATATTACATACAAGTTTTTACATGAATGAAAATGAAAAAACACTCATCTCACATAAAAACCCCCGGCTATTCAAACACGACGATCCAATATAACATATCCAGCAACACATAACATCACATGTCATCAATGTAAGTAAATATGCGCATCCCAATTGTCGTTGACATATAGCAACGAAACCGGCGATATCACATATTACACTTACGGTCACAGAAAAGAAAGTGTAAAACTACAACAGTTGGAATCCGCAACCTCCTCAGACATCGCATGCCTGACCAAATGAAATACTTAGACATCGCATGCCTAACAATTATAAACCCCGCATTTTAGTCTCATTATCGAAAACTCTTTTCAATATCAAGTCGGGCAATTCAACAGGATTCCCGACATTCTGATCGAATGCTCGTCGCAAACTTTAGTAGACGGCCGCACCCCCGAAACCGTCGACGAAGTGCACCAAGGCGGAACACCGCTACCGCGAGCACCCAAACGGATGCTTTCGGCGACGGGGTTCTCCTACAGTCACTTGGTCGGGGCTATGGAGTGAGGCTGTCTATTAAGTTTACCCGGCGAGTATCCGCGTACACTACGTGATTGCGACGGACTTTTGATCACATCAAAATTCCGTGGCAACCGATCAAGTGAGACTAAAGTGCTATGTTTATAACATTCATTCAGTTATCTCATAACTACTTGTGAATTCCAATTATTGTATCACATTCCGGATAAATAGAAAATGTTAAACTTTCCGATCGAACAATCGAACACCCAAGTTTTCCCGATACAGCTCAACACATGAAATAAGTCTAACAGCATTCAGTTCGTGCCTCAGTACCAACGGTCCAGCCGTAGTAGGGTCAAGCCAACGCCTCACATGTGGCACGCCGTACTGCCCCAAACCGGAAGGTTCAAAGGGCAGTTCAAGACGGTCACATAATCGAGTTAAGGTTTGTTGTCTTCTAGAGGGACCATCGTGTTACTTGCACTACTTAGAACATCGTTAAACTACGGAAAAATCCAACAATTGGAAATTTCCCGGCAGGGGAAAAAGTGGGTATTTATATCCAGTCGAACTTTTTAACATATTCTAAGATTATCCGGAAAAGCACACAGACAGAATTAGAAAATCCGATCGATATACCGAGTCCCCAATACAACCCAGAAAATGAAACTCTGGAAAAAAATATTAAAAATCCCCAGGAAAACCAGCACAGACAACTAAGAACTACTGTGCAAAATTGGATGCACAAAACGACAAACAGGCCGCGGAACCGCCGCATGAGCAAGCTCATGCCGCGGTTCCGCCGCACTTTAGTTGAATCACGGGCATGTGCTTCACAGTTTTTCTTAAAATTCCCTGCTGAATTTTCTGAATATTTTTAATTCACAAAAATCCACATTTTACAGAAATGTCCAGAGAGCATGTTAAATATTGGGGTTTTGGGTCGATCGGACTTCTAATTCCGTCGGGACTTCGCCTAAGGCTCTAGCTAGGCTCTGATACCACTGTAGGGTTCCTAGGCACACTAATGAAGACTCACAAGTAATCAAACATGCACAAATCAAATTTTACAAGTGCCTACAAACCCTAATACGGATCGTTAACTAGATATATAGGCGAAGCAAGCATGTAATCGAATTAAATGCTAAGGGAAAGTGACTACAACCTTTGTAGATCCGGTCCACCACTTCCTAAGCTCCGCGATGATCTCCCTCCGCTGTCCAAATCGAACCCTTGACTCTAGCATTGGCATCATCGAAGAATGGGCGGGCTTGATCGTCGGTTCGATGCCGAAGATGATCTACGTCGAGGCATCACAAGAACAAGCTCCAACTTCACCAAGCCTTGAAAACTTGTGAAGTAAACACCCTATACAACTTGGCAAGAGGTAGAGGATGAAGAAATAGGAAGTGGGTAGACTTTAGAATTGGATTTCTCACTTGATTTCACTAGTTGCCATTGATGGTCACTAGCTTTCTTCATGGAAGAAGAAGATATGATAAGTATATTTAAAATAGATAAAAATATGAATACTTATCATAATCTTACCCTTGGTTAAGTGTAGAGAATCAACTAGGGTTAGTGAATGGTTAGGTTTTGTAGATGAAGACAAAATGGTCAAAGCTTCTTGAAGCTTCAAAGAAAGCAACAAAACAATCAACCATTTTATTTTCATTCCAAATGAAGAATGAATAAATAAAGAAATAGTTAATAAATACAAAACCCTAACCATTACACAACCATGGTTTAATCATACACTTAACTAAGTATGCATGTATCATCAAACATGATACAATCATGTGCACAAAAATATGTCACATATATAACTTGCACAATTCAAGTGAGAAAATCCATTTAAAGTGAACCAATACTAGTTAATGCAAAGTAATATATCAAATACATAATTATACATTAAATCATTAAATCAACACTTGATTTAACGATCCGGTCATATCGTATATAACCGACTAGTATCCAATGTATCGGCTTATCGAATCAATCCTTGATTCGATAACTAGGTTATATCGCATACAACCATTCGACACATTCATCGCGAGAATGAAATACGGTAACACATACACGCATTATTCTCGGTCCCGCACATATCTCATATGCGCTCCTATGTCGTTTCGCTTGAACCAGGAAACCTCTGTGTAGGACTCTAAAGACTCGTCAATACGCCGGCAGCAGATGATGATCATATCAAACACCCACAAGCCGCAAGCAGTCTGCTAAACGTAACGGCCACCCGGGTATTGAGCGATCAGAAGATCGACGAGCAAGCCCGCTCACACTCCTGTGAATCCAACCAGTAACACTTACCGTACAGTCCGGTCTGTTCGTCTAATATATCGCATATCTCGCCTAGGGGTGGTAAACGTCAGACCCCAGCAGCTCGATAAGTCATGCCGACTTGAGGTCCATAACATTCGTGAAACTACTGATAACTCTTACTAGTATATCACTGCAACCCTGGCCAGGGATTTCCTGTTATGGCCAGTCGAGCATAGCACAACATCAACCCCCAATACCGGGAGAGACGAATCCCCTCCTATCGCTCATTGCCTCCATGTGAATCGGGACTGTACCCAAAAACCACCTGTTTGCACGACTCAGTAGAGCCGTGGTAGGGTGGAAATCAAAGCACAGTGGGAGACACACAAGACTCTATGACGATCTCGGGTCAACAGACTAAGCTGTACCAGTGTCACCAGAGAACTGCCATCTGACGTGAGGTATAATACCATCTGGGAGTTCTCGGCGAGTCCGTTCAGTGTACCCAGTCTCCACTGAGCACCCGTATACCATCTCTGATGTCAAACACCAATGGATATGGGATCATCCATCGCCCATCGCATGGGTCGAGAAGATATGCGCTAGTCTACTCTGGAATATCGATGCCCCGTCTCGATATTCCCTCGACTAGGAACATTTTAAAGATGTACTCATGGACTACCCAGGCCCCACTAGTATGATCTACATCATAGTCCTGGAAGTCGAGTACACATCCTAAGGGCTTTATCAACATGTAACAGAGAGAGACAGAAAGTATACACGTTAAGATAAAGAGCAACCAGATAGCGTACTATCATGTCGAGCAAGAAAGTCCTACCTATATATGTCCCAGCATCCACTACAATATACATCCAATGTACAGTAATGGCCTCTAGGGCATACATATAACTAACACTATCATCTTGCATGTGTTAGATGTCGCAGTACGTGCATACTTGCGATTACCTGCATACGTTATTTACTATTCATGTGTTGGCAACTCACCCCCGTTGTGCCACAGGGTTTTGCAGGTTGTCCCTCAGAATAGTCGTTGGCGGGGCTTTTCTTCCTATCGCATCATCTTTTGCAGCGGATACCGCTTCGGCTGACTGTGTGCAGTTTTGCTATAGGTGGGTTTCGCGGTTATCCGTTTATGTACATTGTATATCTTGTTATATCTAGTACTCTCCATCTACCACTTTCATGTATTGACTTAGAGACGAGTTGTGAGGACGATATTATATATTATTTTGTGACTCTGGATGTCTTTTATGCTGTTTTATTTATATCGTCCATTTTTCTTCGCTACGTCGTCGTATTTCTGTTGTGGTGGTTGTTTCCATCTTAGGACGTGGATTTTGCTCCCGTTGGGGATGCTTTACTTATTTATTTGTATGTACCCATTTTAGGGCTAGTTTTTACAAAGGAGGTGCTGCCAAAATTTTTAAGAAAGTAAATTTGGACTTTAAAGAATTTGTACTTGAGATTTTCAAAAGTTTTAACAATGTTCTTATCACTTACTACTTTTGATGGTTTAGATTGCTGGGTTTTCGGTTTACTTGAATTGCGTTACGCCTGTAGACGTTACGTAGTTTAAGGGCCGTCACGTGCCAAATTTTGGGTCATGACATTTAAAGAGTCGTGCAAACAGCTTTTAGTTGGGTACTGTTCCGAAGCACTTCGGGGCAGTGAGCGATAGAAGGGATTCGACTTTTTCGGTATAGGGAGTCGATGTCACGCCGTGTTCTATTGGTCATCACCATAAGACCTTGGCCAAGGCAGATGAGATTTATTTATAGCGATATCAGTAGTTTTTCGGGATGGTGTTGGGCCACATCTGTTAGTTGTATGTATGCCCTAGAGGCCAGTATTGTACAGATTATGTATATTATATTGGATGCTTGGACATATATAGAGATGACTTTCTTGCTCGACATGATAGTATGCTATCTGGTTGCAATTTATCTTAACATGTACACTAGTCTCTTTATACTGTCTTATAGTTACATGTTGGTAAAGCCCTTAGGATTTGTACTTGACTACCTGGACTATGATGCAGATCATACTAGTGGGGACATGGTAGTCCATAAGTACATCCTTCAAGGTCCCTAGTCGTGGGTGTATCGAGACGGGGCATCGATATACCAGTGTAGACTAGCGTATATGCTTCTCGACCCATGTGATGGGCGATGGATGATCCCATATCCATTGGTGTTTGACATCAGAGATGGTATACGGGTGCTCAGTGTAGACTGGGTACACTGGACGGACTCGCCGAGAACTCCCAGATGGTATTATACCTCACGTCAGATGGCAGTTCTCAGGTGACACTTGTACAGGTTAGTCTGTAGACCCGAGATCGTCATAGAGTCTTGTGTGATTCCCACTGTGCTTTGATCTCCACCTTACCACGTCCATGAGGGCGTGCAAAACGGTGGTCTTTGGGTACAGTCCCGAGTCACATGGAGGCAATGAGCGATAGGAGGGGTTTCGTCTCTCCCGGTATTGGGAGTTGATGTTGCGCTGTGCTCGATTGGCCGTAGCAGGGAAGTCCCTGGCCAGGGCTGATCAGAGATTTACTGGTAAGTGTTACCAGTAGTTTCTCGACCCGTTACGAGCCTCACATCGGCACGACTTATCGGGTTATTGGGGTCTGACGTATACCACCCCTAGACTTGATATGCGACGTATCTGACGAAGAGACTTGACTGTATGGTAAGTGTTACTGGTCGGATTCGCAGGAGTGTGAGCGGGCTAGCTCGTTGATCTTCTGATCGCTCAATACCCGGGTGGCCGTTACGTTTAGCAGACCGCTTGCGGCTTGTGGGTGCTTGATATGATCATCATCTGCTACCGGCGTATTGACGAGTCTTTAGAGTCCTACACAGAGGTTTCTTGGCTCAAGCGAAACGAAATAGGAGCGCATATGAGATATGTGCAGGACCGAGAATAATGCGTGTATGTGATACCGCATTTCATTCTCGCGATATATGTTTCGAATGGTTATATTCGATATGACCTAGTTATCGAATCATTGATTCGATAAATCGATACATTGGATTCTAGTCGGTTATGTGCGACATGACCGGATCATTGAATCAAATGTTGATTTAATGATTTAATGCATAATTATATATTTGATATATTGCATTGCATTAACTAGTATTGGTTCACTTTAAACGGATTTTTCTCACTTGATTTGCACATTGTATATGTGATATACTATTGTGCACTTTTATGTATCATGTTTGATGATACTTGACCATATTGTTAAGTGTATGGAATTAAACCATAGTTAACTTGAGATTAGGGTTTTATTTATGCCTTTATTCATTTAATTGTTTATTCATTTATTTGGATAAAGATTTAGAGGAGAATGGTGGCATTTCTTGTTTTATGTTGAAGCTTCAAGAAGCTTTGACTTTGCTAACCATCCTTATCTTCATGCTTAACCCTAACCCTCTAAAGTGACCATGGTTTATTCTCTACACTTAACCCTAGTTTAGTTATGATAAGTATTTGATTTTCTATTTTCTTTTTATCATACTTATCATAACTAGCTCTTCTTCTTCTTCTTCTTCAAGCTTGCTACAAAAATGGCAACTTGAGTTAAAGTGAGATAAATCCAATTCTAAAGTGAACCCACCTCCTATTTCTTCACCCTCTACCTCTTGCCAAGTTGTTTTGGGTGTTTACTTCACAAGTTTCACAAGTTTGTGAAGTCGGAGCTTGAGTTTGTGCAACCTCGACGTAGATCGTCTTTGACACAAAGCCGACGACCTATTCCGCTTGTTTTCCCGATGAAGCCGATGATCGAGTCGAGGATTCATGATGGACAGCGAGGACATGACCACATGGAGCTAAGGAGGCGGAAATCCGGATCTACAAAGGTTGTAGCATCTCAACTTTAGTTAAATAGTTAACTAGTTTTCCGTTTCGCCTAAACATCTAGTAAACGATCCATGTTAGGGTTTCTCGGCTTCCATAATTTTTAAAATTGGCATGGTCGATGCCTTGAAAGACTTCATTAGGATGCCTAGGAACCCTACAGTGGTATCAGAGCCTAGCTAGAGCCTTAGGCGAAGTCCAGACGGAGTTTGAAGTCCGAACGAACCCGAAAACCCATTACAAACATGCTCTCTGTACTTTTTATAAAATCGTGGATTTTTTAAGATTAAAAATTACCAAAAAATTCAGCAGGGAATTTAATAAGTTACTGTGAAGCACGTTTGACTAAGTCAACTATTTAGGCGCGGAACCGCGGCCCCCACCACATGATGAGCGGCGGTTCCGCGGCCACTGTACGGATTTAGTAAAAGTGGTTTGCACAGTAATTCATTTTATTTAATGCTGAGTCTTCTGGAAATTTTTAATAATTTTTTCAGAGTTGATTTTTTCTGGGTTGTTTTGGGATTTCATGGACTCGATCGGATTATCAAATTTTGTCTGTGTGGCTTTCCAGAAAACTGTAGAATATGTTAAAGAGTTCGACCGGATGTAAATACCCAACTTTTCCCCTGCCGGAAAAATTCCAAGTGTTGGATTTTTCTGTGGTTAAAAGACGTTCGAAGTAGTGCAAGTAACGCGATGGTCCCTCTAGAAGACACAAACCTTAACTCGATTATGTGACCGTCTTGAACTGCCCTTTGAACCTTCGGGTTTGGGGCAGTACGGCGTGCCACATGTGAGGCGTTGGCTTGACCCTTCTACGGCTGGACCGTTGGTACTGAGGCATGAAGTGAATGTCTTTGAAACTATTTCATGTGTTGATCGGTGTCGGGAAAACTTGGGTGTTCGAATGTTCGATCGGAAAGTTTAATATATTCTATTTATCCGGAATTGGATACAATAATTGGAATTCACAAACAGTTATGTGATAACTGAATGAATGTTATAAATCTAGCAATTTAGTCCCATATGATATTGAAAAGAGTTTTCGATAATGAGACTAAAATGCGGGATTTATATCTGTTAGGCATGCGATGTCTAAAGAGGTTGCGGATTCCAATTGTTGTAGTTTTACACTTTCTTTTCTGTGACCGTAAGTGTAGTATGTTCATATCGCCGGTTTCGTTGCTATACGTCAACGACAATTGGGGTATGCATACTTACTTACGTTGATGACATGTGATGTTATGTGTTGCTGGATATGTTATATTGGATCGTCGTGTTCGAATAGCCGGGGGTTTTTATGTGAGATGAGTGTTTTTCATTTTCATTCATGTAAAAACTTGTATGTATTATTCTTTTATTTGGGGCACTTCCAGGTAGCGGAAGTAGTCACCGTTTGTATATTATTTATTTTTCTGCACTAGGATAGACCCAAGGAGGGGAGCACAAGAAACCGGGTTCTGGGGTCCAGTGGGAGACCAACTCGAGGAGTCGAGTCCGGGTCTCCTAACCCTAGAATTGGCAGGGTTGCTTGCCGCTCTCGTAGGGGTCTAGGGGTGTGGGATTGGCTATTCATCACGACCGTGGAATCCGTGTTTTATACTGGCTCGTATTGAAAACACGGACGTCCTAGTATATCCAATATTTCATATGTTTATTCTGCTGCGATATCTGTGATGTGATTCTGTGATGGATATAGTATATAGTATATATGATATATTATATAGACGTTACTTATGTTTTACACCCGCGCTAGCCCTGCCCTGCTCTGTCGTTAGTTACCTAACCTAACGGTGCACGAGGGGACATCGAGGCGAATGCGGATGGCATAAGTGTACGTCATATCTATCTGTGATGTTTAGGTATTAAATGATGGGACTTCATTAATGTGATTAATGAAAGATAAGAAACCTAAGATGTTGTGGAATCGAATTTTAAAATAAAAAGGGTAGCTACAGTTCTTGCTTTGCATAGCGGTATATATGATATACCCCGCACCTCATTCGACGAGGAAAGGACCGAGATCCCTTCACCGGGAGTGACTCCTTTAGCAAAACTAGAAAAGCCTCAAAATCACTCCATTTCAAAACTTCATTTGATTCTACAACGATATCAAGTTCATTATACTCATGGTTTTATGAAAACCTGCGTTGCCCTCCGTCATTTCAGATAAAGACTATTTAGTATTCGTGCTGCGTTTGTTGACCTCTGTCAAGGCGTAGTGTGCGGTAGCTAACTAGTAATTATCTGCAAAGCATGTGATGTGATTGGATTAGGGTAGTCGTGCGACCTTGTTGACCTCTGTCAAGGGTCGTGCGGGTGGGTTTGATTCAATCAAGAAATGACGGGTTGAACTTGACTAGTGCACTATGATTTGTTGACCTCTGTCAAGGTCATGGTACACTAGGGGCAAAATATTATCGGGAATTTCAAGTGTTGAAATTTGCAATGAGATTGCATACCTTCTATGAGATAGTTGGATCCCGATACCCGCTGCGAGTAAGAGTTACTCCTGGGAGAGTTTTATACATTACAATTAGCCGATCAAGTAGGTGTCTAGAAAGGTGTTAACGAGGTTACGCCTCTGGGAAAACGAGGTTTTCATTAATTAGGTTCGTGCGAAAGCACGGGGGACCTCCCTCAAAGTACCGACACTGGCCTGGCTGAAAGATTGGCGAACTTGTAGTGTGTAATTAATCCCGGGTAGTCTTTCCTTTTAGGGTTTGGAGGAAGATTTGATAAAAAGCAGTGGGAGCCATCCTGATTAGATAAGATAATAACCAATCTGATCTTGCACGAGCATACGCTAAAGTGTTTTCTTCTCTCTCTCTCCAGGTAGCGACCATTTCATGCCCTAATAAAGATAATAATATGGATGTATTGACCGAACCCGCATGTTATACTGTGCTGGGGAACGTTGGTTCCGTTCTTTCTTATAAGAGTTATAGGAATGAACAGGAAATAGGGGAATACCAGGATTCCCATGCCACCCGAATGAAGAAAGTACATGTTGATGCATTTTCTTCGGGTGTGTTCGTTACTGAGAACTGTTTCTCTATTTGCTCTACGTCTTGGGTATTGGATACCGGGTCGGGATCCCATATATGTAATCAGTTACATGGGCTAAGGAAAGGTAGAGAACTTGGAGAAGGTGATAAAGACATTAGAGTTGGAAATGGTGCAATTGTTGCAGCTAAGACTGTCGGGGAATATCACCTTGTATTACCAACTGGTAATACATTGGTTCTGAACGAATGCTATTACATGCCGAACCTGATATGCAACATTATATCAGTTTCTTTATTAAGTAAAGAGGGATATAATTTTGTATTACAGGACAATGTTATGAACATTTTCCATAACCAAAAGTTGGTTGGATCAGGCACGTTGTGCAATGGCATTTATGTTCTAAACCAATCAACAGTCCTCAGCATAACAAACACACACAAGAGGAAGAGTTCTGAACTCAACGAATCCTTCTTGTGGCATTGTAGACTGGGTCACATCAATGCGACACGACTGGCTAAGTTGCATAAGGATGGATATTTAAATCCGTTTGAATTTTCATCCTATGACACTTGCCAGTCATGTCTCAAAGGCAAGATGACCAAGACTCCGTTTACGGGACACGGAGAAAGAGCTACCGAACTCTTGGGACTAATACATAGTGATGTATGCGGTCCCATGTCTACACATGCCAGGGATGGTTCTTCGTACTTCATTACATTCACTGACGATCTCTCAAGATACGGACATGTGTACTTGATAAGACACAAGTCTGAAGCTTTTGAGAAATTCAGAGAATATAAACAAGAAGTCGAGAAACAAACCGGAAAAAGTATTAAAATCCTTCGATCTGATCGAGGAGGTGAATACTTGAGCAATGAATTCCTGGACTTCCTAAAAGAGAATGGGATTCTCTCTCAGCTTACTCCTCCTTATACACCACAGCACAACGGTGTATCGGAGCGGAGGAATCGCACCCTATTAGATATGGTGCGCTCTATGATGAGTACAGCTGAGTTACCTATTTCCTTCTGGGGGTATGCGCTTGAGTCAGCGGCATACCTATTGAATCAAGTTCCAACTAAATCTGTACCTACCACACCATATGAGATATGGAGTGGGAAGAGACCATGTCTTAAACGAGTTAAGATATGGGGTTGTCTGGCCTATGTCAAAAGGCAAAATCCAGATAAACTCGAGGCACGGTCAGTTCTATGTAAGTTTGTGGGATATCCTAAACATTCAAATGGATATCTCTTCTACCACAGTGAACAACAAAAAGTGTTTATTGCTCAACATGCCACCTTTTTAGAAAAGAAATTTCTTGCAAAAGAGATTAGTGGCTCTGAGGTAGAACTGGAAGAAGTTCCAGAAACACAAACTATAACTGAAGATTTAGTGGAACCAGAAGATTCGGTAGTACCCGACGAACCTCAGCCTCTCCGCCGATCTGGTAGGGTTTCTCGTCCACCTGAGAGATACTACGGTTTTCTCATTGATGGTGGAAGCGAGGATTGCATCATGGAGGATGATGACCCAACTAGCTTCGAGCAGGCCATCACGAGTGGGGACTCAGTGAAATGGCTGGATGCTATGCGGTCCGAGATGGATTCCATGTACACCAACAAAGTATGGACTTTGGAGGTTGCTCCTGAAGGGGTAAAACCCATTGGGAGCAAGTGGATCTTCAAGAAGAAACTTGGTGTAGATGGGAAAGTGGAGACTTTCAAAGCTAGACTTGTAGCAAAGGGTTTTCGTCAAAGACCAGGTGTGGACTATGACGAAACCTTTTCTCCAGTGGCTATGCTTAAATCCATCCGAATCATGCTTGCCATTGCTGCCTTTCATGACTACGAAATCTGGCAAATGGATGTTAAGACCGCCTTTCTAAATGGTGATTTAGAAGAGTGCGTGTACATGACTCAGCCAGAGGGCTTCGTAGACAGTGGGAGCAGCGGGAATGTGTGCAAGCTGCTTAAATCCATTTATGGATTAAAGCAAGCATCGCGGAGTTGGAACATCTGCTTTGACGTCGTTATCAAAGAGTTTGATTTCGTCAAAAATCCAGATGAACCTTGTATCTACAAGAAGGTGGCAGAGAGTAAGGTTGTCTTCCTCGTATTGTACGTGGACGACATACTCTTGATAGGAAATGATATTCCTATGCTGCAATCGGTCAAGCTCTTCTTATCACAAAGATTCTCAATGAAAGATCTTGGTGATGCCTCCTGCATATTGGGAATCAGGATCTATAGAGATAGATCCAAACGGATTTTGGGATTGTCCCAATCCAGGTACATTGACACCATACTAAAGAGGTTTAGTATGGAAGAGTCCAAGCGTGGGAACTTGCCCACGATCTCTGGAGTCACTCTCTCCAAAGAGATGTCTCCCAAGACTGATTTGGAGAGAGCTCGCATGCAAGGGATACCCTATGCTTCGGCAGTAGGCTCTATCATGTATGCGATGCTATGTACCAGACCCGATGTAGCATACTCACTAAGTGTAGTGAGCAGGTATCAAGCTGATCCTGGAGAGAGTCACTGGACAGCTGTGAAGAGCATTCTCAAGTACTTGCGAAGGACTAGAGATATGTTCTTGGTGTATGGTAACGGAGAACTCCAAGTGGAGTCCTTTACCAATTCGAGCTTCCAGAGTGATAAGGACGACTCTAAGTCGCAGTCGGGCTTTGTCTTTACCCTTTACGGAGGGGCGGTTAGCTGGAAGAGTTCCAAGCAGGAAACCGTGGCAGACTCGACGATGGAGGCTGAATACATCGCTGCCAACGATGCTGCTAAAGAAGCTGTCTGGATCAAGAAGTTCATTTCTGAACTTGGAGTGGTTCCATCCATTGAGCATCCAATACCTTTGTATTGCGATAACAATGGAGCGGTGGCTTTGGCCAAGGAACCCAGGTCCCATCAGCGGTCCAGGCATATTCTGAGGCGGTATCACCTGATCCGGGAGATAGTTGATCGCCGGGAGATCGAGGTCAGGAAAGTTGACACGAAGAACAACACGGCGGATCCACTCACGAAGGCCATTCCCCAGATACAGTTTGAGAGACTCTTCGGGATGCTCGGTATGAGATACTACAGCAGCTGGCCCTAGTGCAAGTGGGAGATTGTTAGTTGTATGTATGCCCTAGAGGCCAGTATTGTACAGATTATGTATATTATATTGGATACTTGGACATATATAGAGATGACTTTCTTGCTCGACATGATAGTATGCTATCTGGTTGCAATTTATCTTAACATGTACACTAGTCTCTTTATACTGTCTTATAGTTACATGTTGGTAAAGCCCTTAGGATTTGTACTTGACTACCTGGACTATGATGCAGATCATACTAGTGGGGACAAGGTAGTCCATAAGTATATCCTTCAAGGTCCCTAGTCGTGGGTGTATCGAGACGGGGCATCGATATACCAGTGTAGACTAGCGTATATGCTTCTCGACCCATGTGATGGGCGATGGATGATCCCATATCCATTGCTGTTTGACATCAGAGATGGTATACGGGTGCTCAGTGTAGACTGGGTACACTGGACGGACTCGCCGAGAACTCCCAGATGGTATTATACCTCACGTCAGATGGCAGTTCTCAGGTGACACTTGTACAGGTTAGTCTGTAGACCCGAGATCGTCATAGAGTCTTGTGTGATTCCCACTGTGCTTTGATCTCCACCTTACCACGTCCATGAGGGCGTGCAAAACGGTGGTCTTTGGGTACAGTCCCGAGTCACATGGAGGCAATGAGCGATAGGAGGGGTTTCGTCTCTCCCGGTATTGGGAGTTGATGTTGCGCTGTGCTCGATTGGCCGTAGCAGGGAAGTCCCTGGCCAGGGCTGATCAGAGATTTACTGGTAAGTGTTACCAGTAGTTTCTCGACCCGTTACGAGCCTCACATCGGCACGACTTATCGGGTTATTGGGGTCTGACGTATACCACCCCTAGACTTGATATGCGACGTATCTGACGAAGAGACTTGACTGTATGGTAAGTGTTACTGGTCGGATTCGCAGGAGTGTGAGCGGGCTAGCTCGTTGATCTTCTGATCGTTCAATACCTGGGTGGCCGTTACGTTTAGCAGACCGCTTGCGGCTTGTGGGTGCTTGATATGATCATCATCTGCTACCGGCGTATTGACGAGTCTTTAGAGTCCTACACAGAGGTTTCCTGGCTCAAGCGAAACGAAATAGGAGCGCATATGAGATATGTGCAGGACCGAGAATAATGCGTGTATGTGATACCGCATTTCATTCTCGCGATATATGTTTCGAATGGTTATATTCGATATGACCTAGTTATCGAATCATTGATTCGATAAATCGATACATTGGATTCTAGTCGGTTATGTGCGACATGACCGGATCATTGAATCAAATGTTGATTTAATGATTTAATGCATAATTATATATTTGATATATTGCATTGCATTAACTAGTATTGGTTCACTTTAAACGGATTTTTCTCACTTGATTTGCACATTGTATATGTGATATACTATTGTGCACTTTTATGTATCATGTTTGATGATACTTGACCATATTGTTAAGTGTATGGAATTAAACCATAGTTAACTTGAGATTAGGGTTTTATTTATGCCTTTATTCATTTAATTGTTTATTCATTTATTTGGATAAAGATTTAGAGGAGAATGGTGGCATTTCTTGTTTTATGTTGAAGCTTCAAGAAGCTTTGACTTTGCTAACCATCCTTATCTTCATGCTTAACCCTAACCCTCTAAAGTGACCATGGTTTATTCTCTACACTTAACCCTAGTTTAGTTATGATAAGTATTTGATTTTCTATTTTCTTTTTATCATACTTATCATAACTAGCTCATCTTCTTCTTCTTCTTCAAGCTTGCTACAAAAATGGCAACTTGAGTTAAAGTGAGATAAATCCAATTCTAAAGTGAACCCACCTCCTATTTCTTCACCCTCTACCTCTTGCCAAGTTGTTTTGGGTGTTTACTTCACAAGTTTCACAAGTTTGTGAAGTCGGAGCTTGAGTTTGTGCAACCTCGACGTAGATCGTCTTTGACACAAAGCCGACGACCTATTCCGCTTGTTTTCCCGATGAAGCCGATGATCGAGTCGAGGATTCATGATGGACAGCGAGGACATGACCACGTGGAGCTAAGGAGGCGGAAATCCGGATCTACAAAGGTTGTAGCATCTCAACTTTAGTTAAATAGTTAACTAGTTTTCCGTTTCGCCTAAACATCTAGTAAACGATCCATGTTAGGGTTTCTCGGCTTCCATAATTTTTAAAATTGGCATGGTCGATGCCTTGAAAGACTTCATTAGGATGCCTAGGAACCCTATAAAATCGACACGACTTATTAGGTTATTAGGAGTCTGATATTTTCCACCCCTAGACCCGATATGCGATACCCTCAGACGAAAAGACCGGACTGTACGGTGATTGTAACTTTCAGGCTCAGTAGGGATACATACAAGTTTTCTTATCGACCTTCTATTCATTCAATACCTAGGTAGCCGTTACGTACAGTTAGTGCCGTTGACGTGGTTGTGGTTAAACACACTTCCAGCGTATTTTCGAGCCTTTAGAGTTCTACACAGAGGGTTTCTCAGCTCAAGCGAAACGATATAGTGTACGTATTTTGATACGTACGTAAATTCGATTAAATACGTGTTTTTGTACACGTACTTTTAATAGGACATTTTATTTATACTAGCCGGTTTGAAAGATAGCCAGATTATCACATTTGGATGAAATGTGAGCTAGTATTATATATCTCTTTTGATATCTCTCTTTTGGTATTTGTATTTTAACACGAATACGATATTTATACGAATACAAGTCTTGATACAAATACGGGTATTTATGTCTTGATACAAATACGGGTATTTGTGTCTTGATACAAATACGGGTATTTGTGTCTTGATACTAATACGGGTATATGTATTTTGATACAAATACGGGTATTTGTATCTTATACTAATACGGGTATATGTATTTTGATACGAATATGGGTATATGTATTTGTAGCATATATATGTATTGGTGTGTATATATATATATGTGTGTGTGTGTGTGTGTACATTTGACATGGCTACTCTTTTTCTTCTCATTTCTTCAAGATCTCTTTATAATGATGTGGGTTTGTGACTCTCAATTATTCTAAAGAGATAAGAAGAGAAAAGAGAAAAAGAATGAGATGAGTTTTTCATTATTTTAGCAGCTATGCTTGCTCATTTTGTTGATCATCACCATTAGTGTCTTCTTCCTCCTCTCTTGAGTTTTTGAAAATAGAGGAAGGAAAAAGAAATGAGAGAAAAACCTAGAGAAAACCACTACCGCATCTCTAGTGATCAATTCTTAGTAAGTATTTTTCAATAGTTGCTTCACTTTGTGTTTTAGTGTAAAACTAAAGTCTTAGCTAGAGTTCTCTAGGTAGATCTTCTTCGACGAGGAAGACGGACTTCCAAGCTTGTTCCCGGTGGACCTAGAAACTTAAGAGTGGAAAGAAGATGAAGGACGCGACTACAAAGGTAGTTAATACTAACCGAGTAGCTAAACTCTTTCTTGGTTTACTAGTTTAGTGTTTCGATTCGATTTTTGGTCGTAGTAGTTCTTACTCTTGCTATTAAAATTTTTGTTTTGTATTCCGCCTTGACCGTAAGTTAGCGGTGTTAGTTGTATGTATGCCCTAGAGGCCAGTATTGTACAGATTATGTATATTATATTGGATGCTTGGATATATATAGAGATGACTTTCTTGCTCGACATGATAGTATGCTATCTGGTTGCCATTTATCTTAACATGTACACTAGTCTCTTTATACTGTCTTATAGTTACATGTTGGTAAAGCCCTTAGGATTTGTACTTGACTACCTAGACTATGATGCAGATCATACTAGTGGGGACATGGTAGTCCATAAGTACATCCTTCAAGGTCCCTAGTCGTAGGTGTATCGAGACGGGGCATCGATATACCAGAGTAGACTAGCGTATACGCTTCTCGACCCATGTGATGGGCGATGGATGATCCCATATCCATTGGTGTTTGACATCAGAGATGGTGTACGGGTGCTCAGTGGAGACTGGGTATACTGGACGGACTCGCCGAGAACTCCCAGATGGTATTATACCTCACGTCATATGGCAGTTCTCAGGTGACACTTGTACAGATTAGTCTGTAGACCCGAGATCGTCATAGAGTCTTGTGTGATTCCCACTGTGCTTTGATCTCCACCTTACCACGTCCATGAGGGCGTGCAAAACGGTGGTCTTTGGGTACAGTCCCGAATCACATGGAGGCAATGAGCGATAGGAGCGGTTTCGTCTCTCCCGGTATTGGGAGTTGATGTTGCGCAGTGCTCGATTGGCCGTAACAGGGAAGTCCCTGGCCAGGGCTGATTAGAGATTTGCTGGTAAGTGTTACCAGTAGTTTCTCGACCCGTTACGAGCCTCACATCAGCACGACTTATCGGGTTATTGGGGTCTGACGTATACCACCCCTAGACTTGATATGCGACGTATCAGACGAAGAGACCGGACTGTATGGTAAGTGTTACTGGTCGGATTCGCAGGAGTGTGAGCGGGCTAGCTCGTCGATCTTCTGATCGCTCAATACCCGGGTGGCCGTTACGTTTAGCAGACCGCTTGCGGCTTGTGGGTGCTTGATATGATCATCATCTGCTACCGGCGTATTGACGAGTCTTTAGAGTCCTACACAGAGGTTTCCTGGCTCAAGCGAAACGAAATAGGAGCGCATATGAGATATGTGCAGGACCGAGAATAATGCGTGTATGTGATACCGCATTTCATTCTCGCGATATATGTTTCGATTGGTTATATTCGATATGACCTAGTTATCGAATCATTCATTCGATAAATCGATACATTAGATTCTAGTCGGTTATGTGCGACATGACCGGATCATTGAATCAAATGTTGATTTAATGATTTAATGCATAATTATATATTTGATATATTGCATTGCATTAACTAGTATTGGTTCACTTTAAACGGATTTTTCTCACTTGATGCACATTGTATATGTGATATGCTTTAGTGCACTTCTTTGTATCATGTTTGATGATACTTGATAATGTGATTAAGTGTAAAGGGTTAAACCATGGTTAAGTGATGATTAGGGTTTTGGTTTTTCATTTATTTATTTGTTTATTTATTTGAAAGGATTAAGTTAAGTATGGTGGCTTATTTTGGAGCTATGTTGAAGCTTCATGAAGCTTTGACAAAGTCCACCATCCTTATCTCATCCTTAACCCTAACCACACTTACTAACCTTGGTTTAATCTCTACACTTGACCATGGTCAAGATATGATAAGTATTCATATTAGTTTTATTTTAAAATATGAAGACTTATCTTTCTTTCTTTATCTTCATCTTCTTCTTCTTCTTCAAGCTCAAGGTCCATCAATGGCAACTTGAGTTAAAGTGAGATAAATCCAATTCTAAAGTGAACCCACCTCCTATTTCTTCACCCTCTACCTCTTGCCAAGTTGTTTTGGGTGTTTACTTCACAAGTTTCACAAGTTTGTGAAGTCGGAGCTTAAGTTTGTGCAACCTCGACGTAGATCGTCTTTGACACGAAGCCGACGACCTATTCCGCACGTTTCTCCGATGAAGCCGTCACGAGAGTTCAAGCTTCAAGATGGACAGCGAGAGGACGCCCTTGCGGAGCCGTGGAGGTGGATATCCGGATCTACAAAGGTTGTAATTTCCGTATCCCAGTAGTTAACTGTTAACTAGCTTTTAGTTTCGCCTAGAATTCTAGCAAACGATCCGTAGTCGGGTCTCTCGGCACCGTTAAAATTTTAATATGGCATGTTCGATGCCTTGTGTGACCTCATTAGGGTGCCTAGGAACCCTACAGTGGTATCAGAGCCTAGCTAGAGCCTTAGGCGAAATCCAGACGGAGTTTGAAGTCCGAACGAACCCGAAAACCCATTACAAACATGCTCTCTGTACTTTTTCCAAAAACGTGGATTTTTCCATATTAAAAATTGCCAAAAAATTCAGCAGGGAATATAGTGAGTTACTGTGAAACACGTGCTGATAACTCGCCAACCCAAGCGCGGATCCGCGGCCTCCTCTATACAAAACGCGGCGCTTCCGCGGCCAGTGTATTGATTTACAGCACGTGGCTTGCACAGTAATTCATGTAGTGTAGTGCTGAGTCTTCTGGAAATTTTTAGTATTTTTTCCAGAGTTGATTTTTTCTGGGTTGTTTTGGGATTTCATGGACTCGATCGGATTATCAAATTTTTGTCTATTTGGCTTTCCGGATAAATTTTAGAATATGTTAAAAAGTTCGACCGGATATAAATACCCAATTTTTCCCCTGTCGGGAAATTTCCAAGTGTTGGATTTTTCCGTAGTTTAACGACGTTCTAAGTAGTGCAAGTAACTCGATGGTCCCTCTAGAAGACAACAAACCTTAACTCGATTATGTGACCGTCTTGAACTGCCCTTTGAACCTTCGGGTTTGGGGCAGTACGGCGTGCCACATGTGAGGCGTTGGCTTGACCCTTCTACGGCTGGACCGTTGGTACTGAGGTACGAACTGAATGTTGTTAGACTTATTTCATGTGTTGATCTGTATTGGGAAAACTTGGGTGTTCGATTGTTCGATCGGAAAGTTTAACATTTTCTGTTTATCTGGAATGTGATACAATAATTGGAATTCACAAGTAGTTATGAGATAACTGAATGAATGTTATAAATCTAGCAATTTAGTCCCATATGATATTGAAAAGAGTTTTCGATAATGAGACTAAAATGCGGGATTTATATCTGTTAGGCATGTGATGTCTAAAGCCGTTGCGGATTCCAATTGTTGTAGTTTTACACTTTCTTTTCTGTGACCGTAAGTGTAGTATGTTCATATCGCCGGTTTCGTTGCTATACGTCAACGACAATTGGGGTATGCATACTTACTTACGTTGATGACATGTGATGTTATGTGTTGCTGGATATGTTATATTGGATCGTCGTGTTCGAATAGCCGGGGGTTTTTATGTGAGATGAGTGTTTTTCATTTTCATTCATGTAAAAACTTGTATGTAATATTCTTTTATTCGGGGCACTTCCAGGATGCGGAAGTTGTCACCCTTTGTATATTATTTACTTTTCTGCACAAGGATAGACCCAAGGAGGGGAGCACAAGTAACCGGGTTCTGGCGTCCAGTGGGAGACCAACTCGAGGAGTCGAGTCCGGGTCTCCTAACCCTAGAATTGGCAGTGTTGCTTGCCGCTCTCGTAGGGGTCTAGGGGTGTGGGATTGGCTATTCATCACGACCGTGGAATCCGTGTTTTATACTGGCTCGTATTGAAAACACGGACGTCCTAGTATATCCAATATTTCATATGTTTATTCTGCTGCGATATCTGTGATGTGATTCTGTGATGGATATAGTATATAGTATATATGATATATTATATAGACGTTACTTATGTTTTACACCCGCGCTAGCCCTGCCCTGCTCTGTCGTTAGTTACCTAACCTAACGGTGCACGAGGGGACATCGAGGCGAATGCGGATGGCATAAGTGTATGTCATATCTATCTGTGATGTTTAGGTATTTATATGATGGGATTTCATTAATGTGATTAATGAAAGAAAAGAAACCTAAGATGTTGTAGAATCATATTTTAAAATAAAACAGGTAGCTACAGTTCTTGCTTTGCATAGCGGTATATATGATATACCCTGCACCTTATTCGATGAGGAAAGGACCGAGATCCCTTCACCGGGAGTGACTCCTTTAGCAATAACTGGCAGATGCTACACACTCGGTTTGGTTTTGATTGCTTTTAAGAGTTTTTGCTTTGCACAGTGATATATATGATATATCCCGCACCTCATTCGACGAGGAAAGGACCGAGATCCCTTCACCGGGAGTGACTCCTTTAGCAAAACTAGAAAAGCCTCAAAATCACTCCATTTCAAAACTTCATTTGATTCTACAACGATATCAAGTTCATTACGCTCATGGTTTTTAGAAAAACCTGCGTAGCCCTCCGTCATTTCAGATAAAGACTAGTTAGTATTCGTGCTGCGTTTGTTGACCTTAGCCAAGGCGTGGTGTACGGTAGCTAATTAGTATTTATCTGCTAAAACATGAGATGTGATTGAGTTAGGGTAGTCGTGCGACTTTGTTGACCTTAGCCAAGGGTCGTACGGGTGGGTTTAATTCAATCAGGAAATGACGGGTTGAACTTGACTAGCGCTTATGATTTGTTGACCTTAGCCAAGGTCATAAGTTGCTAGGGGCAAAATATTATCGGGAATTTCAAGTGTTGAAATTTGCAATGAGATTGCATACCTTCTATGAGATAGTTGGATCCCGATACCCACTGCGAGTAAGAGTTACTCCTGGGAGAGTTTTACACAGTGCAACTAGCCGATCAAGTAGGTGTCTAGAAAGGTGTTAACGAGGTTACGCCTCTGGGAAAACGAGGTTTATATTAATTAGGTTCGTGCGAAAGCACGGGGGACCTCCCTCAAAGTACCGACACTGGCCTGGCTGAAAGATTGGCGAACTTGTAGTGTGTAATTAATCCCGGCTAGTCTTTCCTTTTAAGGTTTGAAGGAAGATTTGATAAAAAGCAGTGGGAGCCATCCTGATTAGATAAGATAATAACCAATCTGATCTTGCACGAGCATACGCTAAAGTGTTTTCTTCTCTCTCTCTCCAGGTAGCGACCATTTCATGCCTTAATCAAGATAATAATATGGATGTATTGACCGAACCCGCATGTTATACTGTGCTGGGGAACGTTGGTTCCGTTCTTTCCTATAAGAGTTATAGGAATGAACAGGATATAGGGGAATACCAGGATTCCCATGCCACCCGAATGAAGAAAGTACATGCTGATGCATTTTCTTCGGGTGTGTTCGTTACTGAGAACTGTTTCTCTATTTGCTCTACGTCCTGGTTATTGGATACCGGGTCGGGATCCCATATATGTAATCAGTTACATAGGCTAAGGAAAGGTAGAGAACTTGGAGAAGGTGATAAAGACATTAGAGTCGGAAATGGTGCAATTGTTGCAGCTAAGACCGTCGGGGAATATCACCTTGTATTACCAACTGGTAATACATTGGTTCTGAACGAATGCTATTACATGCCGAACCTGATATGCAACATTATATCAGTTTCTTTATTAAGTAAAGAGGGATATAATTTTGTATTGCAGGACAATGTTATGAACATTTTCCATGACCAAAAGTTGGTTGGATCAGGCACGTTGTGCAATGGCATTTATGTTCTAAATCAATCAACAGTTCTGAGCATAACAAACACACACAAGAGGAAGAGTTCTGAACTCAACGAATCCTTCTTGTGGCATTGTAGACTGGGTCACATCAATGCGACACGACTAGCTAAGTTGCATAAGGATGGATATTTAAATTCGTTTGAATTTTCATCCTATGACACTTGCCAGTCATGTCTCAAAGGCAAGATGACCAAGACTCTGTTTACGGGACACGGAGAAAGAGTTACCGAACTCTTAGGACTGATACATAGTGATGTATGCGGTCCCATGTCTACACATGCCAGGGATGGTTCTTCATACTTCATTACATTCACTGACGATCTCTCTAGATTCGGATATGTGTTCCTGATGAAACACAAATCAGAAGCATTTGAGAAATTTAGAGAATATAAACAAGAAGTCGAGAACCAAACCGTAAAAAGTATTAAAATCCTACGATCTGATCGAGGAGGGGAATACTTGAGCAATGAATTCCTGGACTTCCTAAAAGAGAATGGGATTCTCTCTCAGCTAACTCCTCCATATACACCACAGCACAACGGTGTATCGGAGCGGAGGAACCGCACCCTATTAGATATGGTGCGCTCTATGATGAGCACAGCTGAGTTACCTATTTCCTTCTGGGGATATGCGCTGGAGACAGCCATATACCTATTGAATAGAGTTCCAACTAAATCTGTGCCTACCACTCCATATGAGATATGGAATGGAAAGAGACCATCTCTTAAAAGAGTTAAGATATGGGGTTGTCCGGCTTATGTTAAAAAGCAAAACCCGGACAAACTCGAGGCACGATCAGTTCTTCGTAAGTTTGTAGGATATCCAAGCAATTCGTATGGATATCTATTCTACCACAGTGAACAACAAAAGGTGTTTGTTGCTCAACATGCCACCTTTTTAGAAAAGGAATTTCTTGCAAAAGAGATTAGTGGCTCTGAGGTAGAACAGGAAGAAGTTCCAGAAACACAAACTATAACTGAAGATTTAGTGGAACCAGAGGATTCAGTAGCTCCCAATGAACCTCAGCCTCTCCGCCGATCTAGTAGGGTTCCTCGCCAACCTGAGAGATACTACGGTTTTCTCATTGATGGTGGCAGTGAGGATTGCATCATGGAGGATGATGACCCAACTAGCTTCGAGCAGGCCATCACGAGTAGGGACTCAGTGAAATGGCTGGATGCTATGCGGTCCGAGATGGAATCCATGTACACCAACAAAGTATGGACTTTGGAAGTTGCTCCTGAAGGTGTAAAACCCATTGGGAGCAAGTGGATCTTCAAGAAGAAACTTGGTGTAGATGGGAAAGTGGAGACTTTCAAAGCTAGACTTGTAGCAAAGGGTTTTCGTCAAAGACCAGGTGTGGACTATGACGAAACCTTTTCTCCAGTGGCTATGCTTAAATCCATCCGGATCATGCTTGCCATCGCTGCATATCACGACTATGAAATCTGGCAAATGGATATTAAGACCGCCTTTCTAAATGGTGATTTAGAAGAGTGCGTGTACATGACTCAGCCAGAGGGCTTTGTAGACAGTGGGAGCAGCGGCAAGGTGTGCAAGCTGCTTAAATCCATTTATGGATTAAAGCAAGCATCGCGGAGTTGGAACATCTGCTTTGACGTCGTTATCAAAGAGTTTGATTTCGTCAAAAATCCAGATGAACCTTGTATCTACAAGAAGGTGGCAGAGAGTAAGGTTGTCTTCCTCGTATTGTACGTGGACGACATACTCTTGATAGGAAATGACATTCCTATGCTGCAATCGGTCAAGCTCTTCTTATCACAAAGATTCTCAATGAAAGATCTTGGTGATGCCTCCTGCATATTGGGAATCAGGATCTATAGAGATAGATCCAAACGGATTTTGGGATTGTCCCAATCCAGGTACATTGACACCATACTAAAGAGATTTAGTATGGAAGAGTCCAAGCGTGGGAATATGCCCACGATCTCTGGAGTCACTCTCTCCAAAGAGATGTCTCCCAAGACTGATTTGGAGAGAGCTCGCATGCAAGGGATACCCTACGTTTCGGCGGTAGGCTCTATCATGTATGCGATGCTATGTACCAGACCCGATGTAGCATACTCACTAAGTGTAGTGAGCAGGTATCAAGCTGATCCTGGAGAGAGTCACTGGACAGCTGTGAAGAGCATTCTCAAGTACTTGCGAAGGACTAGAGATATGTTCTTGGTGTATGGTAACGGAGAACTCCAAGTGGAGTCCTTTACCGATTCCAGCTTCCAGAGTGATAAGGACGACTCTAAGTCGCAGTCGGGTTTTGTCTTTACCCTTTACGGAGGGGCGGTTAGCTGGAAGAGTTCCAAGCAGGAAACTGTGGCAGACTCGACGATGGAGGCTGAATACATCGCTGCCAACGATGCTGCTAAAGAAGCTGTCTGGGTCAAGAAGTTCATTACTGAACTTGGAGTGGTTCCATCCATTGAGCATCCAATACCTTTGTATTGCGATAACAATGGAGCGGTGGCTTTGGCCAAGGAACCCAGGTCCCATCAGCGATCCAGGCATATTCTGAGGCGGTATCACCTGATCCGGGAGATAGTTGATCGCCGGGAGATCGAGGTCAGGAGAGTTGACACGAAGAACAACACGGCGGATCCACTCACGAAGGCCATTCCCCAGATACAGTTTGAGAGACTCTTCGGGATGCTCGGTATGAGATACTACAGCAGCTGGCCCTAGTGCAAGTGGGAGATTGTTAGTTGTATGTATGCCCTAGAGGCCAGTATTGTACAGATTATGTATATTATATTGGATGCTTGGACATATATAGAGATGACTTTCTTGCTCGACATGATAGTATGCTATCTGGTTGCCATTTATCTTAACATGTACACTAGTCTCTTTATACTGTCTTATAGTTACATGTTGGTAAAGCCCTTAGGATTTGTACTTGACTACCTAGACTACGATGCAGATCATACTAGTGGGGACATGGTAGTCCATAAGTACATCCTTCAAGGTCCCTAGTCGTAGGTGTATCGAGACGGGGCATCGATATACCAGAGTAGACTAGCGTATACGCTTCTCGACCCATGTGATGGGCGATGGATGATCCCATATCCATTGGTGTTTGACATCAGAAATGGTGTACGGGTGCTCAGTGGAGACTGGGTACACTGGACGGACTCGTCGAGAACTCCCAGATGGTATTATACCTCACGTCAGATGGCAGTTCTCAGGTGACACTTGTACAGATTAGTCTGTAGACCCGAGATCGTCATAGAGTCTTGTGTGATTCCCACTGTGCTTTGATCTCCACCTTACCACGTCCATGAGGGCGTGCAAAACGGTGGTCTTTGGGTACAGTCCCGAATCACATGGAGGCAATGAGCAATAGGAGGGGTTTCGTCTCTCCCGGTATTGGGAGTTGATGTTGTGCAGTGCTCGATTGGCCGTAACAGGGAAGTCCCTGGCCAGGGCTGATTAGAGATTTGCTGGTAAGTGTTACCAGTAGTTTCTCGACCCGTTACGAGCCTCACATCAGCACGACTTATCGGGTTATTGGGGTCTGACGTATACCACCCCTAGACTTGATATGCGACGTATCAGACGAAGAGACCGGACTGTATGGTAAGTGTTACTGGTCGGATTCGCAGGAGTGTGAGCGGGCTAGCTCGTCGATCTTCTGATCGCTCAATACCCGGGTGGCCGTTACGTTTAGCAGACCGCTTGCGGCTTGTGGGTGCTTGATATGATCATCATCTGCTACCGGCGTATTGACGAGTCTTTAGAGTCCTACACAGAGGTTTCCTGGCTCAAGCGAAACGAAATAGGAGCGCATATGAGATATGTGCAGGACCGAGAATAATGCGTGTATGTGATACCGCATTTCATTCTCACGATATATGTTTCGATTGGTTATATTCGATATGATCTAGTTATCGAATCATTCATTCGATAAATCGATACATTAGATTCTAGTCGGTTATGTGCGACATGACCGGATCATTGAATAAAATGTTGATTTAATGATTTAATGCATAATTATATATTTGATATATTGCATTGCATTAACTAGTATTGGTTCACTTTAAACGGATTTTTCTCACTTGATGCACATTGTATATGTGATATGCTTTAGTGCACTTCTTTGTATCATGTTTGATGATACTTGATAATGTGATTAAGTGTAAAGGGTTAAACCATGGTTAAGTAATGATTAGGGTTTTGGTTTTTCATTTATTTATTTGTTTATTTATTTGAAAGGATTAAGTTAAGTATGGTGGCTTATTTTGGAGCTATGTTGAAGCTTCATGAAGCTTTGACAAAGTCCACCATCCTTATCTCATCCTTAACCCTAACCACACTTACTAACCTTGGTTTAATCTCTACACTTGACCATGGTCAAGATATGATAAGTATTCATATTAGTTTTATTTTAAAATATGAAGACTTATCTTTCTTTCTTTATCTTCATCTTCTTCTTCTTCTTCAAGCTCAAGGTCCATCAATGGCAACTTGAGTTAAAGTGAGATAAATCCAATTCTAAAGTGAACCCACCTCCTATTTCTTCACCCTCTACCTCTTGCCAAGTTGTTTTGGGTGTTTACTTCACAAGTTTCACAAGTTTATGAAGTCGGAGCTTGAGTTTGTGCAACCTCGACGTAGATCGTCTTTGACACGAAGCCGACGACCTATTCCGCACGTTTCTCCGATGAAGCCGTCACGAGAGTTCAAGCTTCAAGATGGACAGCGAGAGGACGCCCTTGCGGAGCCGTGGAGGTGGATATCCGGATCTACAAAGGTTGTAATTTCCGTATCCCAGTAGTTAACTGTTAACTAGCTTTTAGTTTCGCCTAGAATTCTAGCAAACGATCCGTAGTCGGGTCTCTCGGCACCGTTAAAATTTTAATATGGCATGTTCGATGCCTTGTGTGACCTCATTAGGGTGCCTAGGAACCCTACAAGCGGCACGAGTACGAGCGTTTACTTACATAAAATATAATAAGTTTAGTTTTTTGGTTATCTAGGACAAATAAATCTTCAGCCTTATGGGGTGTTTTCTCACCTAGTGCCTAGACCAACTGGCTTGGGAGCCACTGGTCTTATGGAGCTTAGCGGAACTAGAAAAGTATAACGAAAATATAAAAAAAAAAAAAAAAGAAAGAATGAATGATGATAATACAGAGATATGAAACAAAGATATTATAGTTTGAATTGAAAGTTCAAGACCTAAAGATGCATTACACATACACGTAGAGCTATAGGATCTATATTTGAAGGAAAGAAGGGCGTGAAGAATATGATCATGTTATGTTGAGGGAGGATAGAATTTCTAAATTTGAAATGATACTTGAGAATGATGATTCTTGAAAACCGAAAAACTAGCGAGATTCTACTTTTTATTTTTTCCATTTTCTCTGTTTATAGTTTTTCATTTTCTTTATTTTTAGTTTTTATTTTATTTTTATTTTTCTTTTCCTTTTTGGTGTTTTGCTGGTAGTATCCGCTGAAAATCTTCACGAGACAACACCGGTCCACTAGGTTAATCTTGGAGTTTAACGGCTTGTTGTACATGCTAAGTGCAATCGCTATGCCTGCGAAAAAGAGTATAGATAGTTTTTATTCTTCTTATGTTTTTAGATTTTAGTTTTTCTTTTTAGAGTCTTAGGTTTTTCTCGAGAACTAGCAAAAGATAAGCGGGTATTTGATTGGTGTATTTTATTGCATATTATATAGCCATAGTTAGTTTTATTTTGTCACAATTAATGTTGCGCAAAGGTGTTTTGTGATATTTGCAGGTGACAGGGGCTTAATTGCAAAAAGAGAAGAAAAGAATCCGACACGTGCAGTTCACGTCGATAAAATGAGTTAACGAGAGAACAAAAGCACATGGAAAAAATTTATAGTGATCTAAATAGCCAAAAAACAATCAATTCAGAGTAAGGAAACCAAAGACTAAAACCAGGCCCACTTGGACAAAATTAGCCGGCTTTTATCTGCCCTACTTTAGGCAATTGGATCGAATTTTCTCGTGTTGATAACATGATTTATTATCTCATTGTAATCATGTTGGTATTCGGTATTCGATGAAAAAACTATAAAAATGCATCGAATACAGCGGGCTGAAAATGTCTATTCTTCTCTTGCTATTTTTTTGAGGCTAGGGTTTGAGAGCAATCTAGGGTTGTAAGCTATCCTGACTTTTATTTTATTTGAATTATGTTTTTATTAATTAATGCTTTAGTTTTTCTATTATTATGCATAGCTAAGTTTTTAGTCTAGGGTTAGATGAAACTAGGGTTGTGTGTGGTGATGTGTTGTAAAGTTTTAGTTTTTCTTTAATGTTCTTAATGGCGATTAATAAATTAATAAAAATAGATTTTTTGTATGCAATTCTGATAAATTAGATAGATCAATGGTAGATTGACACCCTTGAGGTTCATCTAGGGAAAGGATTTATATTGCTGATAAACTAGGTAGAGCAATGATAGATTGATAACCTTGAGATTCATCTAGGAAATGTAAAGATTATATTTTTATCATTTATAGTCGACCTAATTTATTAGGGTTTATTTTGGCTAATCGATGACAACCATTAGTTCTATTGAGTAGAAGGTTTAGATCAACTTGTTTCTTAATTAATTAGCATTTAATATTTATAATACATATCTTTTCTTTTGATTAGATATTTGTTGTTGATGTGGAATCACAGTAAAGAAAACAGATTATTTGAAATCACCATGAACAAATCTAGTTGATTCAAATCCCTAGATATTTCCCTTTATCTAAATCATTTTAATTTTTCACTTTATTTTATTTTAATAATTGTATTTAAATTATCTTGCATTTTATTTATTTATTTTCTGTTTAAATCTTTTAAATCTTTTATTTGCTTATTTTAATTTCCGCATTTAAGTTATTAGTAAGTGATAAATCATTTAAAAAACCTATTTTTAAATTCGTTAAATTTAACTAAAAGTTTCCATTTTCTCCGTGGATCGACCCACAAGTGCTATAATTGACAACCGTGCATTTGCGGTATTAATTAGAACTTAAAAATAAGCCAACACTTTTGCTTAAGAAATGCTCATGGTTAATTATGCAACTGAATGAAATATATAACTTGTTTCATGAAAAGCATTAGCAGTTTCATGAAAAGCATTAGCATTTGCCTATAACGTCTTAGTAGTTGCTTGTGAAATCTAAGTTGGGGCTAAGGTTGTGGACGGTGACATGGCGGATGCCGGCGGCCGTTAGGGTGGAGACGCTTAGGTCGGTGGCTTGGAGGTTGGGGGCTAAAAGAAAGGGGGAAATTTGAGAGCCTGGCATTTGAGGAGTAGGATAATATTGAACTTCATCAAAATTATAATAACAAGCCTATATAAAATAAGACCCATGAGTTTGTGAACACTGGCCTTTTCCATCCATTTTGAAAATACCAAGGATTTTTTGACAACTCTTGAATTGGCCAGGGGCTTTTTGACAATTTACCCTTTTTCTTCTCTAAATATGAATGGATGTTAGCAAATTGAGACCAATGCTGATGGCGCGGGCCGTTTTACATTTGATTTTGCAACAGGCTAAGTCAGTTTCGGCTTTTTACCCAAAGGCAATGAGGCCAACATGCCCAAGTTATATATTAAAATTAAGGGTAAATTGTCAAAAAGCCCCCGACCCCTTGAAACTTGTATAAAAACCCTAGGCTTTTTGCTCTTGTTAAAAAAACGCTGGGCCCAATCAAAACCCTCTTATATAGATTGCCTGTAATATCTAAACTGTTGTCTGTAATATCTAAGCAGTTGAGAGAACAAAAGGCCTAAATTAAATATAACCCATAGGTTTTTTCACAAAGATTTTGAACAATAAGCCTTTCCCAACAATTTCGAAAATTACTTGGGTTTTTAAACAACTCCCAAATGGGTTGGGATTTTTTTGACAATTTGCCCTAAAATAAAAAATAAATATTGCTTTCTATATATTCTAAACGCAAAACTGCGTAAAAGCACCATCAACCTTTTAGGTTTTTTGCAATAAATACCCTAAACTATGTATATTAAAGATAATTCCCTAAACTATTTTTTTTGCCATTAAGTACCCTACTATGTTGGCATGCGGTGATCACAATGCCCTTAAACTAATTGCAATAGCTTCCATTACCGTTACCCTTAATTATCCTAAGATATATTTGAAAAGTCAAAATTCCCTCCCTTTTTTCCCCAAATCATATAGTGCCCTCACCCTAAATTGAAGATTAGCATCATCATGCTAGAATCTCTTGACCCTAAATTGAAGAAAAGGATCGCCAAGTCCCTAAATCAAAGTTGAGGACATAAATCGAAGATGAGGACATTACACCTCAGCACAAGTTCCACGAGTACATCTCTCATCTCAGCAAGCCAGCTTGAGCAAAACTGGCTTAGACTAGAGGAGAAGGAAACAAGTCGCAAGATCCGCTATTGATTTCAAGACCTCCCCTCTTCTTAGAGAAAAAGATGGGCCCATTTGCTTTTCCTTTTCCATCTCCCCAAAACCACCGTTGATTTGTCAAATCCATATTAGATTTACAACGGTTTGAATAATAAATAATTAAAAATTTGATGACATGGCATTTTAGTTAACTTTGGAAATGTACATTAACATCAGGATATATTATTGCAATCGAGGGCGATAGTTCGAGTGAGTTTTCTCCACTTAAATTAGTTTGAAGTATTTATCACAAAAATTATGATGATTGGAGGTATTTTAATGCAGCTTAGCCTAGGCGAGATATGCGACATATCAGACGACGAGACCGGACTATACGGCAAGTGTTACTGGTTGGATTCACAGGAGTGTGAGCGGGCTTGCTCGTCGATCTTCTGATCGCTCAATACCCGGGTGGCCGTTACGTTTAGCAGACCGCTTGCGGCTTATGGGTGCTTGATATGATCATCATCTGCTGCCGGCGTATTGACGAGTCTTTAGAGTCCTACACAGAGGTTTCCTGGCTCAAGCGAAACGAAATAGGAGCGCATATGAGATATGTGCGGGACCGAGAATAATGCGTGTATGTGATACCGTATTTCATTCTCGCGATGAATGTTTCGATTGGTTGTATGCGATATAACCTAGTTATCGAATCGAAGATTGATTCGATAAGTCGATACATTGGATACTAGTCGGTTATGTGCGACATGACCGGATCATTGAATCAAGTGTTGATTTAATGATTTAATGTATAATTATATATTTGATATATTACTTTGCATTAACTAGTATTGGTTCATTTTAAAAGGATTTTCTCACTTGATCTGCACATTGTATATGTGATATATTTTAGTGTGCACTTGATTGTATCATGTTTGATGATACATGTTAACTTGAGTTTGTGTGAAGATTAAACCATGGTTATATGAATGGTTAGGGTTTTGTTTACTTATTCATTTATTTATTTTGATTATTGGTTTTGGAAAAGAAAATGGAAATGGTGGCTTTTCTTGTCTCTTTCATGAAGCTTCATGAAGGGTTGAAACCTTGACCATTTTTGTTTTTTTCTCTTAACCTAACCATTCACTTAACCCTAGTTTACTCTCTACACTTGACTATGGTTAGTATATGATAAGTATTCATATTACTTTCTTTTTTAATCTAACACTTATCATATTCTAGCTTCTTCTTCTTCATCTTCATCAAGAAGAAAAGCTTGCCTCCATTAATGGCACCTTGAGTAAAAGAGTGAGAAATCCAATTCTAAAGTGAACCCACCTCCTATTTCTTCACTCTCTACCTCTTGCCAAGTAGTATAGGGTGTTTTCTTCACAAGTTTCACGACTCGGTGAAGTTGGAGCTTGATCTTGTGTTGCCTCGACGTAGATCATCTTCGGCATCGAAGCCGACGACCTAGCCCGCCCATTTCTCCGATGAAGCCGATGCAAGAGTCCGGGATTCGAGATGGATAGCGAGAGGACGTCTACGTGGAGCTAAGGAAGTGGAGAACCGGATCTACAAAGGTTGTAGCCTCTTTCCTTTAGTTAAATTGTTAACTAGTTTCACTTTTCGCCTAAACTCTAGTCAACGAATCCGTATTAGGGTTTCTCGGCACTTGTAAAATTTGAAATTGGCATGGTTGATTCCTTGTGAGACCTCATTAGTGTGCCTAGGAACCCTACAGTGGTATCAGAGCCTAGCTAGAGCCTTAGGCGATGCGTAGACGGAGTTAGAAGTCCGATCGAACCGAAAACCTAACTCCAAAATGCTCTCTGGACTTTTTTCAAAAACTGGGATTTTTCCAGATTAAAAATTCTTAAAAAATTCAGCAGGAAATTATAAGAATTACGATGCAAAATTTATCAAGTGATGCTGGTAAAGTGCGGCGGAACCGCGGCAGAAGCTTGGCTTATGCGGCGGTTCCGCGGCCAATATATGTGATCACTCTTCAATTTTTGCACAGTAACTCCTATATTTTGGTTCTGGATTTTCTGGGATTTTTTAATATTTATTCAAGAGTTGAATATTCTGGAGTGTATTGGAACTTTGTTGATTCGATCGGAAATTTCAAACTTTGTCTATGTGTTTTTCCGGGTAAATTTTAGAATATGTTAAAAAGTTCGACCGGATAAAAATACCCACTTTTTCCCCTGTCGGGAAATTTCCAAGTGTTGGATCTTTCCGTAGTTTAACGACGTTCTAAGTAGTGCAAGTAACGCGATGGACCCTCTAGAAGACAACAAACCTTAACTCGATTATGTGACCGTCTTGAACTGCCCTTTGAACCTTAGGGTTTGGGGCAGTACGGCGTGCCACATGTGAGGCGTTGGCTTGACCCTTCTACGGTTGGACCGTTGGTACTAAGGCATGAACTAGATGTTTTTAAACTTGTTTCCTGTGTTGAGCTGTTTCGGAAAAACTTGGGTGTTTGACTGTTCGAACGGAAAGTTTAACATTTTCTGTTTATCTGGAATGTGATACATTACTTGGAATCCACAAGTAGTTATGAGATAACTGAATGAATGTTATAAACATAGCACTTTAGTCTTACTTGATCGGTTGCCACGGAATTTTGATGTGATCAAAAGTCCGTCGCAATCACGTAGGGTACGCGGATACTCGCCGGGTAAACTTAATAGACAGCCTCACTCCATAGCCCCGACCAAGTGACTGTAGGAGAACCCCGTCGCCGAAAGCATCCGTTCGGGTGCTCGCGGTAGCGGTGTTCCGCCTTGGTGCACTTCGTCGACGGCGTCGGGGGTGCGGCCGCCTACTAAAGTTTGCGACGAGCATTCGATCAGGTTGTCGGGAATCTTGTTGAATTGCCCGACTTGATATTGAAAAGTGTTTTCGATAATGAGACTAAAATGCGGGGTTTATAATTGTTAGGCATGCGATGTCTAAGTAATTCATTTGATTAGGCATGTGATGTCTAAAGAGGTTGCGGATTCCAACTGTTGTAGTTTTACACTTTCTTTTCTGTGACCGTAAGTGTAATATGTGATATCGCCGGTTTTGTTGCTATATGTCAACGACAATTGGGATGCGCATATTTACTTACGTTGATGACATGTGATGTTATGTGTTGCTGGATATGTTATATTGGATCGTCGTGTTTGAATAGCCGGGGGTTTTTATGTGAGATGAGTGTTTTTCATTTTCATTCATGTAACAACTTGTATGTAATATTCTTTTATTGGGGCACTTCCAGGTTGCGGAAGATGTCACCCTTTGTATATTATTTACTTTTCCGCACTAGGATAGACCCAAGGAGGGGAGCACAAGAAACCGGGTTCTGGAGTCCAGTGGGAGACCAACTCGAGGAGTCGAGTCCGGGTCTCCTAACTCTAGAATTGGAAGGGTTGCTTGCCGCTCTCGTAGGGGTCTAGGGGTGTGGGTTTGGTTATTCATCGCGACTGTGGAATCCGTGTTTTATACTGGCTCGTATTGAAAACACGGATGTCCTAGTATATCCAATATTTCATATGATTCTTCTGCTGCGATATCTGTGATGTGATCATGTGATATGTTCTGTAATGGATACTTTATTTAGTATATATGATATATTATATAGATGTTACTTATGCTTTACATCCGCGCTAGCCCTACCCCGCTCTGCCGTTAGTTACCTAACCTAACGGTGCACGAGGGGACATCGAGGCGAATGCGGATGGCATAAGTGTACGTCGTATTTATCTGTGATGTTTAGGTGACTTAAATGATGGGACTTCATTAATATGATTAATGAAATGAAAAGAAACCTAAGATGTTGTAGAATCAAATTTTTAATCAAAACAGGTAGCTACAGTTTTTGCTTTGTATAGCGGTATATATGATATACCCTGCAGCTTATTCGATGAGGAAAGGACCGAGATCCCTTCACCGGGAGTGACTCCTTTAGCAATGACTGACAGACGCTACACACTCGGTTTGCTTTTGATTGCTTTTGGAGTTTTGCTTTGCACAGCGATATATAAGATATATCCCGCACCTCATTCGACGAGGAAAGGGCCGACGATCCCTTCACCGGGAGTGACCCCTTTAGCAAAACTAGAAAAGCCTCTAAATCACTCCATTTCAAAACTTCACTTGATTCTACAACGATATCAAGTTCATTACGCAATAGGTTTTCAGAAAAACCTGTCGTAGCCCTCCGTCATTTCAGATAAGTACTAGTTAGTATTCGTGCTACGTTTGTTGACTAATTAGTGCTTATCTGCATAAACATATGATGCGATTGGATTAGGGTAGTCGTGCGACTTTGTTGACTATGTTAAGGGTCGTGCGGGTGGGTTTAATTCAATCGGGAAATGACGGGTTGAACTTGACTAGCACTTATGATTTGTTGACTATGTTAAGGTCATATAGCTGCTAGGGGCAAAATATTATCGGGAATTTCAAGTATTGAAATTTGCAATGAGATTGCATACCTTCTATGAGATAGTTGGATCCCGATACCCACTGCGAGTAAGAGTTACTCCTGGGAGAGTTTTACACATTACAATTAGCCGATCAAGTAGGTGTCTAGAAAGGTGTCAACGAGGTTATGCCTCTGGGAAAACGAGGTTTACTTTAATTAGGTCCGTGCGAAAGCACGGGGAACCTCCCTCAAAGTACCGACACTGGCCTGGCTGAAAGATTGGCGAAGTTGTAGGGTGTAATTAATCCCGGCTAGTCTTTCCTTTTAGGGTTTGAAGGAAGATTTGATAAAAACAGTGGGAGCCATCCTGATTAGATAAAATAATAACCAATCTGATCTTGCAAGAGCATACGCTGAGTGTTTTCTTCTCTCTCTCTCCAGGTAGCGACCATTTCATGCCTTAATCAAGATAATAATACGGATTTTTGACCGAACCCGCTTGTTATACTGAGCTGGGGAACGTTGGTCCCGCTCCAACTTATAATTATTATAAGACCGAGCAGGAAATAGGGGAATACCAGGATTCCCTTGCCGCCCAAACGAAGAAAGTGCATGAGATGCATCTCTTTCGGGTGTGTTCATTATAAAGAACTGTTTCTCAGTATCCTCTGCATCCTGGGTATTTGATACCGGATCAGGATCCCAGATATGTAATCTGTTACATAGGGCTACAAAAGGGTAGAAAAACTGAGAACGGGTGATAAGTTTCATGAGAGAGAAAACGGGGCAAGTGTTGCAGCCAAGTCTGTTGGTCACTGTCACCCTGTATTACCAATACATTGATTCTGAACAAATGCTATAAGATACCGAACCTGATATACAAAATCATATCGGTCTCTTTATTAGTAAAGAAATGGTAAAATTTTGTATTGTTGGATAATGTTTTGAACATTTCCTATATCAAAAGTTGATCGGTTCAGGCATGTCATCTAAAAGCATTGATGTTCTAAATCAAACTACAGTTCTTGGTATACAGAACACACACAACAGAGGAAGAGTTCAGAAATGAACGAATCCTTCTTGAGGCATTGTAGACTAGGTCATATCAATGCGACCCGACTAGCTGAACTTACATTTAGATGCATATTTAAATTAGTTTGAATTTACATCTTGTGAAACTTGCCGGTCATGTTACAAACATAAGATGACCGTAGCTCCGTTCACTGGAAACAGAGAAAGAGTTAGTGAACTCTTGGGATGATACATGCTGATGTATGTAGGTCCCCTGTCTACACATGCCAACACCAGTTCTTTGTACTTCATTACATTCTCTGATGATCTCTCAAGATTCAGACATATGTTCATGTTGAAACACAAGTCCGAACCTTTTAAGATATTCACAGAATATAAGTTAGAAGTAGAGAACCAAAACAGGTATAAGTATTATGTCTTATGATGAGATCAGGGAGGATAATACTTGAGCACGGAATTCCTGGACTATTCTAAAGGAGAATGAGATTCTCTCTCAGCATTACTCCTTCGTATACACCATAGCACGATGGTATATCGGGGCGGAACAATAGCACCCTATGTGATATGGTGTGCTCTATGATGAGTACTACTGAGTTTCCTGTTTCCTTTTGGAGGTTATGCACTTGAGAAGCTGCATACCTATTGAATTAGGTTCGAATCAGATCACAGCCTACCACTCCATATGAGATATGGTATGGGAAGAGCCCATGTCTTAAGCTAGTTAAGATTTGGGGTTGTCCGGCCTATGTCTAAAAGCAAAATCCGGACAAGCTCGAGGCAAGATCTGTTATGTAGAACTAGAAATGTTCCAGCTATACAAACTGCAGCTGATGATTTGGTAGAACCAAAGGATTCAGTAGATTCCAACGAACCTCAGCCTCTCCGCCGATCTAGTAGGGTTCCTCACCCACCTGAGAGACATTTCGGTTTCTCTATAACAGTGGGAGCGAGGATTGCATCATGAGATGATGACCCAACTAGTTTCGAGCTGGCCATCAGGAGTGGGACTCTGTAAGAATGGCTGGATGCTTAGTGATCTGAGATGGAATCCATGTACACCAACAAAGTATGGACTTTGGTTGCTATATCTGAAGGGTTAAATCCCCATCAGGAGCAAGTATATCTTGAGAAGATTACTTGGTGTACTTGGAAAAGTTAAGACTTTCAAAGCTAGACTTGTTAAAGGTTTGCATCATTGACCAGGCATGGATTATGTTGAAACCTTTTCTAAGGGCTATGCTTAAGTCCATCCAGATCCTACTTGTCACGGCTACATACCATGACTACGATATCTGGTGGTTGGGTGTCATGACTGCTTTTCTAAATAATGTTTTACAAGAGAGCGTCTGTAAGTACACAGCCAGAGGGCTTCGTAGACAGTGGGAGCAGCGAAAACGTGTACAAGATGCTTTATAGGATAAAGCAGGCATCGCGGAGTTGGAACGTCTGTTTTGAGGAAGTAGTCAAAGAGTTTGACATCATCAAAATGGTAGATGAACCTTGTATAAACAAAAAGGTAGTAGGGAGTATTGTGACGATCCTCGTAGAGTACGTGGATAACATACTCTTGATAGGGAAGGAGTTTCCTATGCTACGCTCGATCAATCTCCGCTTATCACAATGATTCTCCACATAGGATCAAAGTGATACCTACTAAATCCTGGGTTTTGGATCTATGAGATAGATCTAAATGGATGTTAGGATACTCACTAGTTGTAGTGAGATGGTATCAATCGATCCTGGGGAGAATCACTGGAAGTGTTCCAGGATGATAAGGACGACTGAATGTCAGTCACAGGCATTGTCTTTACTCTTGATAAAGGGATGGTATGTTGGAAGAGTTCCAAGCTAGATACCGTGGCTAACTAGACGATAAAGGCAGGATACATCGCTACTTAAGATGCTACCAAAGAGGCTGTTTGGGTGTATAATGGTTCATGAGATGAACTACGTTCCTACCATTGTTAGACAATGGAGTTGTGGCTTATGCCAAGGAATGCCGGTCCCATCAGTGATCCAGACATATTCTAAGGCAGTATCACCTGATCATGGAGATGACTGATCTCCAAGGAGATCGAGGTTAGGAGAGTAGACTCAGAGGACAATACGGCGGATCCACTCACAAAGGCCTTTTCCCAGAGAGAGACTTTTATGGGATGGTTGAGTATGAGATACTTCAACCACTGCTATCAGATGGCCCTAGTGCAAGTGGGAGATTGTTAGTTATATGTATGCCCTAGAGGCCACTACTGTACATTGGATGTATATTGTAGTGGATGCTGGGACATATATAGGGAGGACTTTCTTGCTCGACATGATAGTATGCTATCTGGTTACTCTTTACCTTAACGTGTACACTGATTGTCTCTCTATTACATGTTGGTAAAGCCCTTAGGATGTGTACTTGACGACCTGGACTATGATGCGGATCATACTAGTGGGGACATGGTAGTCCATAAGTACATCCTTCAAGGTCCCTAGTCGTGGGTGTATCGAGACGGGGCATCGATATACCAGAGTAGACTAGCGTATGCCTTCTCGATCCATACAGATAGGCGATGGATGATCCCATATCCATTGGTGTTTGACATTAGAGATGATATACGGGTGCTCAGTGGAGAATGGGTACACTGGACGGACACGCCGAGAACTTCCAGATGGTATTATACCTTACGTCAGATTGCAGTTCTCTGGTGACACTGGTACAGAGTAGTCTGTTGACCCGAGATCGTCATAGAGTCTTGTGTGGTTCCCACCGTGCTTTGATTTCCACCTTACCACGTCCAAGAGGGCGTGCAAAATGGTGGTTTTTGGGTACAGCCCTGAATCACATGGAGGCAATGAGCGATAGGAGGGGATTCGTCTCTCCCGGTATAGGGAGTTGATGTTGCGCTGTGTTCGATTGGCTATAACCGGAAATCCCTGGCCAGGGTTGCTGAGATTTACTGGTAAGTGTTACCTGTAGTTTCTCGAATTGTTATAGTCCTCATATCGACACGACTTATCGAGCTATTGGGGTCTGACGTTTACCACCCCTAGGAGAGATATGCGACATATCAGACGACGAGACCGGACTGTACGGCAAGTGTTACTGGTTGGATTCACAGGAGTGTGAGCGGGCTTGCTCGTCGATCTTCTGATCGCTCAATACCCGGGTGGCCGTTACGTTTAGCAGACCGCTTGCGGCTTGTGGGTGCTTGATATGATCATCATCTGCTGCCGGCGTATTGACGAGTCTTTAGAGTCCTACACAGAGGTTTCCTGGCTCAAGCGAAACGAAATAGGAGCGCATATAAGATATGTGCGGGACCGAGAATAATGCGTGTATGTGATACCGTATTTCATTCTCGCGATGAATGTTTCGATTGGTTCTATGCGATATAACCTAGTTATCGAATCGAAGATTGATTCGATAAGTCGATACATTGGATACTAGTCGGTTATGTGCGACATGACCGGATCATTGAATCAAGTGTTGATTTAATGATTTAATGTATAATTATATATTTGATATATTACTTTGCATTAACTAGTATTGGTTCATTTTAAAAGGATTTTCTCACTTGATGTGCACATTGTATATGTGATATATTTTATTGTGCACTTGATTGTATCATGTTTGATGATACATGTTAACATGAGTTTGTGTGAAGATTAAACCATGGTTATATGAATGGTTAGGGTTTTGTTTACTTATTCATTTATTTATTTTGATTATTGGTTTTGGAAAAGAAAATGGAAATGGTGGCTTTTCTTGTCTCTTTCATGAAGCTTCATGAAGGGTTGAAACCTTGACCATTTTTGTTTTCTTCTCTTAACCTAACCATTCATCTAACCCTAGTTTACTCTCTACACTTGACTATGGTTAGTATATGATAAGTATTCATATTACTTTCTTTTTTAATCTAACACTTATCATATTCTAGCTTCTTCTTCTTCATCTTCATCAAGAAGAAAAGCTTGCCTCCATTAATGGCACCTTGAGTAAAAGAGTGAGAAATCCAATTCTAAAGTGAACCCACCTCCTATTTCTTCACCCTCTACCTCTTGCCAAGTAGTATAGGGTGTTTTCTTCACAAGTTTCACGACTCGGTGAAGTTGGAGCTTGATCTTGTGTTGCCTCGACGTAGATCATCTTCGGCATCGAAGCCGACGACCTAGCCCGCCCATTTCTCCGATGAAGCCGATGCAAGAGTCCGGGATTCGAGATGGACAGCGAGAGGACGTCTACGTAGAGCTAAGGAAGTGGAGAACCGGATCTACAAAGGTTGTAGCCTCTTTCCTTTAGTTAAATTGTTAACTAGTTTCACTTTTCGCCTAAACTCTAGTCAACGAATCTGTATTAGGGTTTCTCGGCACTTGTAAAATTTGAAATTGGCATAGTTGATGCCTTGTGAGACCTCATTAGTGTGCCTAGGAACCCTACAATATGCGATATGACCGGATCATTAAATAAAGTGTTGATTTAATGATTTGATATATAATTATATATTTGATATATTACTTTGCATTAACTACTTTAAATGGATTTTCTCACTTGTTGTGCACAAGTAGTATTTGTGATATAGTTTTGTGCACTAGTTTGTATCTTGTTTGATGATACATGCAAACTTAGGTGTATGTTTGGTTTAAACCATGGTTGGTCAATGGTTAGGGTTTCATTTGCTTCATTTACTTATTCATTTATTTATTTATTCATTTTAGAAAGAAATAAAATGGTGGCTAACTTTGGATTATCTTTGAAGCTTCATGAAGCTTTGAAATGGTTGACCATTTTGTTTCTTTCCCTAACCCTAACCATTCACCTAACCTTGGTTCATTCTCTACACTTAACCATGGTTGCTATTATGATAAGAATGAATGGGATTTTCTTTTTAAGTTAATTCTTTTTATTCTATCATATTCTTTTCTTCTTCTTCTTCTTAAAGATGAAGAAAAAGCTTGCTACCAACAATGGCAACTTGAGAAAAAGAGTGAGAAATCCAATTCTAAAGTGAACCCACTTCCTATTTCTTCAGCCTCTACCACTTGCCAAGTAGTATAGGGTGTTTTCTTCACAAGTTTCATGGCTTGGTGAAGTTGGAGCTTGATCTTGTGTTGCCTCGACGTAGATCATCTTCGGCATCGAAGTCGACGACCTAGCCCGCCCATTTCTCCGATGAAGCCGACGCTAGAGCCCGGGATCTGATGATGGCAGCGAGGGGACTTCATCGCGGAGCTATGGAGGTGGAGGACCGGATCTACAAAGGTTGTATTTTCGTTCACTCATAGTTAAGATGTTAACTAGTTGCATGTTTCGCTTAAACTCTAGTCAACGATCCGTATTAGGGTTTCTCGGCACTTGTAAAATTTGAATTTGGCATGGTTGATGCCTTGTGAGACCTCATTAGTGTGCCTAGGAACCCTACAGTGGTATCAGAGCCTAGCTAGAGCTTTAGACGATGCGTAGAGGATATTAGAAACCCGATCGAACCCCGAAACCCTAGATTTCAACCCTCTCTGGACATTTTTTCAAAACTGGGTTTTTTCCAGATTAAAAATTCTTAAAAAATTCAGCAGGAAGTTCTAAGAATTACGGTGCAAAAATGACCAAAAGATACGGCCAACGTGCGGCGGAACCGCGGCAGAAGCTTGGTTTCTGCGGCGTTTCCGCGGCAATATGATGAGATCAGCCTTCTATTTTTGCACAGTAATTTGTTTCTTCAGGTGCTGAGTTTTATGGGAATTTTTAATTTGCACTCAAGAGTTGGGTTTTCTGGGTTGTATTGGGAGTTCAAGGATTCAATGGGATTGTCAAACTTTGTCTGTGTTTTTCCGGATAATTTAGAATATGTTAGAAAGTTCGACCGGATATAAATACCCGCTTTTTCTCCCTGCCGGGAAAATTCCAAGTTTTGGATCTTTCTGTGGTTTAATAACGTTCTAAGTAGTGCAAGTAACGCAATGGACCCTCTAGAAGACAACAAACCTTAACTCGATTATGTGACCGTCTTGAACTGCCCTTTGAACCTTCGGGTTTGGGACAGTATGGCGTGCCACATGTGAGGCGTTGGCTTGACCCTTCTACGGCTGGACCGTTGGTACTGAGGCATGAACTGGATGCTTTTAAACTTGTTTCATGTGTTGAGCTGTTTCGGGAAAACTTGGGTGTTCGAATGTTCGATCGAAAAGTTTAACATTTTCTATTTATCTGGAATGGGATACAATATTTGGAATTCACAAGTATTTATGAGATAACTAATATGAATGTTATAAACATAGCAGTTTAGTCTCACTTGATCGGTTGCCACGCAATTTTGATGTGATCAAAAGTCCGTCGCAATCACGTAGCGTACGCGGATACTCGCCGGATAAACTTAATAGACAGCTACACCCCTTAGCCCCGACCAAGTGACTGTAGGAGAACCCCGTCGCCGAAAGCATCCGTTCGGGTGCTCGCGGTAGCGGTGTTCCGCCTTGGTGCACTTCGTCGACGGTATCGGGGGTGCGGCTGTCTACTAAAATTTGCGACGAGCATTCGATCAGTTTTTCGGGAATCTTGTTGAATTGCCCGACTTGATATTGAAAAGTGTTTTCGATAATGAGACTAAAATGCGGGGTTTATACTTGTTAGGCATGCGATGTCTAAGGAATTCATATGGTCAGGCATGCGATGTCTGAGGAGGTTGCGGATTCCAACTGTTGTAGTTTTACACTTTCTTTTCTGTGACCGTAAGTGTAATATGTGATATCGCCGGTTTCGTTGCTATATGTCAACGACAATTGGGATGCGCATATTTATTTACGTTGATGACATGTGATGTTATGTGTTGCTGGATATGTTATATTGGATCGTCGTGTTTGAATAGCCGGGTTTTTTTTATGTGAGATGAGTGTTTTTCATTTTCATTCATGTAAAAACTTATATGTAATATTATTTTATTGGGGCACTTCCAGGTTGCGGAAGATGTCACATTTTGTATATTATTTACTTTTCCGCACTAGGATAGACCCAAGGAGGGGAGCACAAGTAACCGGGTTCTGGAGTCCAGTGGGAGACCAACTCGAGGAGTCGAGTCCGGGTCTCCTAACTCTAGAATTGGTAGGGTGGCTTGCCGCTCTCGTAGGGGTCTAGGGGTGTGGGTTTGGCTATTCATCGCGATCATGGAATCCGTGTTTTATACTGGCTCGTATTGAAAACACGGACGTCCTAGTATATCCAATATTTCATATGTTTTTTCTGCTACGATATCTGTGATGTGATCATGTGATGTTCTGTCATAGATACAGTATATAGTATATATGATATATTATATAGACGTTACTTATGTTTTACACCCGCGCTAGCCCTGCCCCGCTCTGCCGTTAGTTACCTAACCTAATGGTGCACGAGGGGACATCGAGGCGAATGCGGATGGCATAAGTGTACGTCGTATTTATCTGTGATGTTTAGGTACTTAAATGATGGGACTTCATTAATGTGATTAATGAAAGAAAAGAAACCTAAAGATGTTGTAGAATCGAATTTCAAAAATAAAACAGGTAGCTACAGTTCTTGCTTTGCACAGCGGTATATGTGATATATCCTGCACCTTATTCGATAAGGAAATGACCGAGATCCCTTCACCGGGAGTGACTCCTTTAGCAAAAACTGGCAGATGCTACACACTCGGTTTGTCTTTTGATTGCTTTTAAGAGTTTTTGCTTTGCACAGTGATATATATGATATATCCCGCACCTTATTCGATGAGGAAAGGGCCGACGATCCCTTCACCGGGAGTGACCCCTTTAGCAAAACTAGAAAAGCCTAAAAAACACTCCATTTTAAAATCATTCGATCCTACAACGATATCAAGTTCATTACGCAATAGGTTTTAAGAAAAACCTGTCGTAGCCCTCCGTCATTTCAGATAAGTCCTGTTTAGTATTCGTGCTGCGTTTGTTGACCTTGTCAAGACGCAGTGTGCGGTAGCTAACCAGTATTTATCTGCTTATGCATATGATGCAGATTGGGTTAGGGTAGTCGTACGGCCTTGTTGACCTTGTCAAGGTTCGTGCGGGTGGGTTTGATTCAATCAAGAAATGACGGGTGGAACTTGACTTACGGTCTATAGTTTGTTGACCTTGTCAAGGTCATAGATCGTTTGGGGCAAAATTATCGGGAATTTCAAGTGTTGAAATTTGCAATGAGATTGCATACCTTCTATGAGATAGTTGGATCCCGATACCCGCTGCGAGTAAGAGTTACTCCTGGGAGAGTTTTACACATTACAATTAGCCGATCAAGTAGGTGTCTAGAAAGGTGTCAACGGGGTTACGCCTCTGGGAAAACGAGGTTTACAGTAATTAGGTTCGTACGAAAGCACGGGGGGCCTCCCTCAAAGTACCGACACTGGCCTGGCTGAAAGATTGGCAAACTTGTAGCGTGTAATTAATCCCGGCTAGTCTTTCCTTATAGGGTTTGAAGGAGATAAAAACAGTGCGAGCCATCCTGATTAGATAAAATAATAACCAATCTATTCTTGCAAGAGCGCACGCTGAGTGTTTTCTTCTCTCTCTCTCCAGGTAGCGACCATGTCACGCCTTAATCAAGATAATAATACGGATATATTGACCGAACCCGCTTGTTATACTGAGCTGGGGAACGTTGGTCCCACTCCAACTTATAATTGTTATAAGACAGAGCAGGAAATAGACGAATTCCAGAATTCCTATGCCGCCCAAACGAAGAATGTGCATATGATGCATCTCCTTCGGGTGTGTTCATTACAAAGAACTGTTTCTCTGTATCCTCTACGTCTTGGGTATTTGATACCGGATCAGGATCCCAGATATGTAATCTATTACATAGGGCTACAGAAAGGTAGAAAACTGAGAACGGGTGATAAGTTTCATGAGACAGAAAACGGTGCAAGTGTTGTAGCCAAGTCTGTTGGTCACTGTCACCCTGTATTCCAAATACATTAATTCTGAATGAATGTTATTAGATACCGAACCTGATATACAAAATCATATCAGTCTCTTTATTAGTAAAGAAAGGATATAATTTTGTATTGTTGGATAATGTTTTGAACATTTCCTATATCAAAAGTTGATCGGTTCAGGCACGTTATCTAAAAGTATGGAAGTTCTAAATCAAACTACAGTTCTTAGTATACAGAACACACACAAGAGGAATAGTTCACAAATGAACGAATCCTTCTTGAGACATTGTAGACTAGGTTATATCAATGCGACCCGAATGGCTGAAGTTACATTTAGATGCATATTTAAATCAGTTTGAATTTACATCTTATGAAACTTGCCAGTCATGTCACAAAGATATAATGACCTCAGCTCTGTTTATTGGAAACAGAGAAAGAGTTGGTAAACTCTTGGGATGATACATGTTGATATATAAAGGTCTTCTGTCTACACATGCCAAGACCGGTTCTTTGTACTTCATTACATTCTCTGATAATCTCTCAAGATTCAGACATATGTTCCTGTTGAAACACAAGTCCGAAACTTTTGAGATATTCACAGAATATAAGTTAGAAGTAGAGAACCAAAATACGGGTATAAGTATTATGTCCTTTGATGAGATCAAGGAGGAGAATACTTGTGCATAGAATTCCTGGACTATTCTAAAGGAGAATGAGATTCTCTTTCAGCATTACTCCTCCGTATACATCATAGCACGATGGTATATCGGGGCGAAGCAATTGCACCCTATTCGATATGGTGCGCTCTATGATGAGTACTACTGAGTTACCTGTTTCCTTTTGGGGTTATGCACTTGAGAAGCTGCATACCTATTGAATAGGGTTCAAATCAAATCAGTTGCCTACCACTCCATATGAGATATGGTATGGGAAGAGCCCAATTTCTTAAGCTAGTTAAGATTTGGGGTTGTCCGGCCTATGTCTAAAAGCAAAATCCGGACAAGCTCGAGGCAAGGTCAGTTATGTAGAACTGGAAGTGTTTCAGCTATACAAACTACAACAGATGATTTGGTAGAACCGAAGGATTCAATAGTAACCAACGAACCTCAGCCTCTCCGCCGATCTAGTAGGGTTCCTCACCCACCTGAGAGATACTTTGGTTTCTCTATGACAGTGGGAGTGAGGACTGCATCATGAGATGATGACCCAACTAGTTTCGAGCTGACCATCAAGAGTAGGACTCTGTAAGAATGGCTCGATGCTTAGTGATCTGAGATGGAATCCTTATACACCAACAAAGTATGGACTTTGGTTGCTTTATCTGAAGGGTTAAATCCCCATCAGGAGCAAGTATATCTTGAGAAGATTACTTGGTGTACATGGAAAAGTTGAGACTTTCAAAGTTAGACTTGTTAAAGGTTTGCATCATTGACCAGGTGTGGATAATGATGAAACCTTTTCTGGAGCCTATGCTTAAATCCATCCAGATCCTACTTGCCACGGCTACATACCATGACTACGATATCTGGTGGTTGGGTGTCATGACTGCTTTTCTAAATGTTGATTTAGAAGAGAATGTCTATAAGTACACAGCCAGAGGGCTTCGTAGACAGTGGGAGCAGCGGAAACGTGTGCAAGATGTTTTATGTGATAAAGCAGGCATCGCGGAGCTGGAACGTCTGTTTTGATGTGTTAGTCAAAGAGTTTGACATCATCAAAATGGTAGATGAACCTTGTATAAACAAAAGGGTAGTAGGGAGTATGGTGACGATCCTCGTAGAGTACGTGGATGACATACTCTTGATAGGGAAGGAGTTTCCTATGATACGCTCAGTCAATCTCCGCTTATCACAAGGATTCTCCATATAGGATCAAAGTGATACCACCTAAATCCTGGGTTTTGGATCTATGAGTTAGATCTAAATGGATGTTAGGACTCTCACTAGTTGTAGTGAGATGGTATCAATCGATCCTTGGGAGAATCACTGGAAGGGTTCCAGGGTGATAAGGACGACTGAAAGTCAGTCACAAGGCATTTTCTTTACCCTCAGTAAAGGGACGGTATGTTGGAAGAGTTCCAAGCTAGATACCATGGCATACTAGACGATAAAGGCCGGATACATCGCTACTTATGGTGCTGCCAAAGAGGCGGTCTGGATGTATATTTGTTCATGAGATGAACTTAGTTCCTCCCATTGTGTGACAATGGAGTTGTGGCTTATGCCAAGGAATGTCCGTCCCATCAGTGATCCAGACATATTCTAAGGCAGTATCACCTGATGTTGGAGATGGTTGATCTCCAGGGGATCGAGGTTAGGAGAGTAGAAGCAGAGGACAACACGGTGGATCCACTCACGAAAGGCCTTTTCCCAAAGAGAGACTTTTATGGGATGGTTGAGTATGAGATACTACAACCACTGCTATCAGATGGCCCTAGTGCAAGTGGGAGATTGTTAGTTATATGTATGCCCTAGAGGCCATTACTATACATAGGATGTATATTGTAGTGGATGCTTGGACATATATAGGGAGGACTTTCTTGCTCGACATGATAGTATGCTATCTGGTTGCTCTTTACCTTAACGTGTACACTGATTGTCTCTCTGTTACATGTTGGTAAAGCCCTTAGGATGTGTACTTGACTACCTGGACTATGATGCGGATCATACTAGTGGGGACATGGTAGTCCATAAGTACATCCTTCAATGTCCCTAGTCATGGGTGTATCAAGACGGGGCATCGATATACCAGAGTATACTACCGTGTACCTTCTCGACCCATACAGATGGGCGATGGATGATCCCATATCCATTGGTGTTTGACATCATAGATGATATACAGGTGCTCAGTGGAGACTGGGTACACTGGACGGACTCGCCAAGAACTCCCAGATGGTATTATACCTTACGTCAGATGGCAGTTCTCTGGTGACACTGGTACAGAGTAGTCTGTTGACCCGAGATCGTCATAGAGTCTTGTGTGATTCCCACTGTGCTTTGATTTCCACCTTACCACGTCCAAGAGGGCATGCAAAACGGTGGTTTTTGGGTACAGTCCCGAATTACATGGAGGCAATGAGCGATAGGAGGGGATTCTTCTCTCCCGGTACAGGGAGTTGATGTTGTACTGTATTCGATTGGCTATAACCGGAAATCCCTGGCCAGGGTTGCTGAGATTTACTGGTAAGTGTTACCAGTAGTTTCTCGAACTGTTATAGACCTAATATCGACACGACTTATCGAGCTATTGGGGTCTGACGTTTGCCACCCCTAGGCGAGATATGCGACATATCAGACGACGAGACCGGACTGTACGGTAAGTGTTACTGGTTGGATTCACAGGAGTATGAGCGGGCTTTCTCGTCGATCTTCTGATCGCTCAATACCCGGGTGGCCGTTACGTTTAGCAGACCGCTTGCGGCTTGTGGGTGTTTGATATGATCATCACCTGCTGCCGGCGTATTGACGAGTCTTTAGAGTCCTACACAGAGGTTTCCTGGCTCAAGCGAAACGAAATAGGAGCGCATATGAGATATGTGCGGGACCGAGAATAATACCAGTATGTAATACTGGATTCTATTCTCGTGATTTGTATCATCGGCAGGTTATATGTGATATAGCCGGGTTACCGAATCAAGTGTTGATTCGATACATTGATACACTTGATATTAGTCGGTTATATGCGATATGACCGGATCATTAAATCAAGTGTTGATTTAATGATTTGATGTATAATTATATATTTGATATATTACTTTGCATTAACTACTTTAAATGGATTTTCTCACTTGTTGTGCACAAGTAGTATATGTGATATAGTTTTGTGCACTAGTTTGTATCATGTTTGATGATACATGCAAACTTGGGTGTATGTTTGGTTTAAACCATGGTTGGTCAATGGTTAGGGTTTCATTTGCTTCATTTACTTATTCATTTATTTATTTATTCATTTTAGAAAGAAATAAAATGGTGGCTAACTTTGGATTATCTTTGAAGCTTCATGAAGCTTTGAAATGGTTGACCATTTTGTTTCTTTCCCTAACCCTAACCATTCACCTAACCTTGGTTCATTCTCTACACTTAACCATGGTTGCTATTATGATAAGAATGAATGGGATTTTCTTTTTAAGTTAATTCTTTTTATTCTATCATATTCTTTTCTTCTTCTTCTTCTTAAAGATGAAGAAAAAGCTTGCTACCAACAATGGCAACTTGAGAAAAAGAGTGAAAAATCCAATTCTAAAGTGAACCCACTTCCTATTTCTTCAGCCTCTACCACTTGCCAAGTAGTATAGGGTGTTTTATTCACAAGTTTCATGGCTTGGTGAAGTTGGAGCTTGATCTTTTGTTGCCTCGACGTAGATCATATTCGGCATCGAAGTCGACGACCTAGCCCGCCCATTTCTCCGATGAAGCCGACGCTAGAGCCCGGGATCCGATGATCGCAGCGAGGGGACTTTATCGCGGAGCAATGGAGGTGGAGGACCAGATCTACAAAGGTTGTATTTTCGTTCACTCATAGTTAAGATGTTAACTAGTTGCATGTTTCGCTTAAACTCTAGTCAACGATCCGTATTAGGGTTTCTCGGCACTTGTAAAATTTGAATTTAGCATGGTTGATGCCTTGTGAGACCTCATTAGTATGCCTAAGAACCCTACACTTTATACCTTGCAGATCTCAAGAAGAAGAAGCATGTTGATGCATCAGCTTCAGGTGTGTTTGTAACTGAAAACTGTTTTTCATTAAACTCTACATCTTGGGTATTAGATACCGGTTCTGGTTCTCACATCTGTAATTGTATGCAGGGATTGAGAAACAGTAGAGTTTTGAAGACTGGGGACCGCACTCTACGGGTTGGAAATGGTTCCAATGTATATGTTGTATCCGTAAGAGAGTATCATCTGGGGTTGCTTTCAGGATTTATTTTGGTTTTGAACCTTTGTTATTTTGTACCTGGTATGCTATGTAATATAATATCCGTATCTTTGTTGGACAATGAATGATATCATTTTGTGTTGCAAAATAATGTTATGAACATTAACTTGAATCAACAGTTGATTGGGTATGGTACATTAAGTAATGGAATTTACGTCCTAAACCAACACACATTATTCAATATACAACATACAAATAAAAGAAAGATTTCAGATATAATTGAATCTTTTCTTTGGCATTGTAGACTTGGTCATATTAATGAAACAAGACTAAACAAGCTACATAAAGATGGATATTTAAAACCTTTTGAATATAAATCTTATGCGACTTGTCAATCTTGTATCAAAGGTAAAATGACCAAAAACTCAGTTTACTGGACACGGAGATAGAGCTACAGAACTCTTAAGCCTCATTACATAGTGATGTATGCGGACCGATGTCTACACATGCTAGAGACGGTTTTTCATACTTCATCACTTTTACCGATGATTTCTCAAAATTCGGACATGTGTTTTTATTAAAGCATAAATCTGAAACTTTCGAGAAATTCAAAGAGTACAAACTTGAAGTAGAAAAACAAACTGGCTCGAGTATCAAGAAACATTGATAAGATCGAGGTGGAGAGTATTTAAGCACTGAGTTTTCAGACTTCTTAAAAGAGAATGGGATTCTCTCTCAGCTCACTCCTCCGTACACACCACAGCACAACGGTGTGTCAGAACGGAGGAATCGTACCCTATTGGATATGGTACGGTCCATGAAGAGTGATGCTGAGTTACCACTTTCCTTTTGGGGACATGCATTAGAGACAACAGTTTATCTATTGAACAGGGTTCTATCAAAGACCGTGTCTACCACTCCATATGACATATGGTATGGAAAGAGACCATCTCTTAAAAGAGTTAGGATATGGGGTTGTCCGGCTTATGTCAAAATGCAGAATCCGGATAAACTTGAGACACGATCGGTCATGTGTAAATTTATAGGATATCCAAAACATTCATATGAATATCTTTCCTACCACAAGGAGGAACAAAAGGTGTTTGTTTCTCAACATGCCACATTTTTGGAAAATGAATTTTTTACAAATAATATTGACGGCAATGCGGTAGAATTAGAAGAGGTTCTAGAGACACAAATTACTCAGGACGAATTGGTTGAATCTGATGTTGCAGTAGAACATCAAGAACCTCAGCCGCTCCGGAGATCTAGTAGAACTTCTCGTCCACCGGAGAGATACTATGGTTTTCTCATTGATGGTGATAGAGAAGATTTCATCATGGATGATGATGACCCTACTAGTTTTCAGCAAGCTATCACGAGTGGTGACTCAGTGAAGTGGCTGGATGCCATGAGATCCGAAATGGAGTCCATGTATACCAACAAAGTATGGACTTTGGACGTTGCACCTCCTGGGATAAAACCCGTAGGGTGCAAATGGATCTTTAAGAGAAAGATTGGTGTTGATGGACAGGTAGAGACCTATAAAGCAAGTCTTGTAGCAATAGGTTTTCGTCAAAGACCAAGACTGGACTATGATGAAACTTTCTCTCCAGTAGCAATGCTTAAATCCATTCGGATCCTACTTGCTATTGCCGCTCACTACGACTATGAAATCTGGCAGATGGACGTTAAGACTGCATTTCTAAATGGTGATTTAGAAGAGTGCGTTTTTATGGATCAGCCAGAGGGCTTCATTGACAGCGAGAGCAGCGGAAAAGTGTGTAGGTTGCTTAAATCCATTTATGGATTAAAGCAGGCATCTCGGAGCTGGAACATCTGTTTTGATGATACAATCAAAGATTTTGATTTTATCAAAAATATTAATGAACCATGCATTTATAAGAAGATTGTAGGGAGTGTAGGGTGTTTTTCGTCACCCCGGTGAGATGGGAATACGCGCGAGCTTGTCAGGCGTACTATAGATCCCCCTGCCTAGGGTAGGCCGGGGTTTAATGATTGTGGGGATCCGAATCTCCGGTAGCCGCGGACTAAGCTGCCGTTAATTACCTCTCGCCTTTGGGGTGAGGGAACCTCCGATTAACGGGTTAAACTGGTCATGCGAACTCAATGTGTAGTGTACGTGTGTTTTGTTTTGAAAAAGGGGGGGTTTGGATATATCGGGAGCCACGCAGAGTATTTACGGGGGTCCCACTACCCGGATAGCGGGCTGGGGGTCAAGGGGGCTAGCAGCCCCCTTGCGGGGTTCGGGGCAGCGCCCCGGCCCGAAAATTTTTTGGAGGGGGAGAATGTTGCGGGGTATGTGTATGTGTACATTTGTATACATATGTATATATATACATATATATATAAATAAAGGGGAAAAGGCATCCAAAGGATGCGTGGGGCAGCACCTTGGGCGCTGTGCGCTTAGGGGCTGTGCGCTCAGGCGCAAGCGCGCCGCGTGTCGGCACGTGGGCGCTTTGCGCAAGAGCGCTGCGCGCAGGTGCGCAAGCGTGCGCGCGCGCCACGTGTCGGCTCGCGGGCGCTTTAGGCAATGCGCGCTGCGCGCAGGTGCGCAAGCGCGCGCACGCCACGTGTCGGCACGCGGGCGCTTTGCGCAAGCGCGCGCGCCACGTGTCGGCACGCGGGCGCTTTGCGCACTTGCGCAAGCGTGCAGGTGCGCAAGCGCGCGCGCCACGTGTCGGCACGCGGGCGCTTTGCGCACTTGCGCTGCGCGCTGGAGAGGACAAGAGGCTTTTAGCCTGAAAAAAGATTTCTCAAAGAGAAGTCAGAGAGGAGTTGGACTCCTGAGTGTGTTCTTTTCTTTGGGGGTTTAATGAAAGATGTTCTTCTTCTTCCTCCGCTGTTAAGCTGGATCTTGAAGGTCAAGAGATATGAGATCTCAAAATCTCTCCTTTTTGAGATCTGATGGCAGATCCAAGTTTCCCTTTGTGGGTTTTGTGGTGAAAAACTATTTTGTTTTGAAAAAGGAAGAGTAAAACTCTTGATTTAATTCAAAAGAAAGAAGAAGGTTTTGGAACCTTGAAGAAGGAAGAAAGATCTCAGATCTGAAACTTTTTTGTGGAGAGAATGAAAAGTTGTTTTTTTTTTATTCATCATGTTGCCTTTTATAGGCTTACATATTTACATATAGCCCCTTGGGCTTCACAAAATGGCATTTTGCCTATCCCATGGCTCATGTGCCATTTCATTTTTGCACATAAGCCACGGGCTTACAAAAATTTGGCTTTCTGCCCGTTTTGTATACATTCATGTATAAAAAATTACATAAAAAAAATTATTTATTACATGATCTATATTTTGGCATGGAGGAGGCTGGCCGTAGGCTCGACTTGGGCATGGGCCCGCTTGACCTGGGCTTGGGCCCACCTGGCTTGGGGTTGACCTTGACCTTGACTCGGTCAATGGGGGTGTAAATTTTTACCCCAACAAAGTGCCCCCCATCAATAAATGCACACCGCACATTTGAGTTGTGTGCATGAAATTGATGGATCTTGAAGCTGAACTTCGAGGTGGAACATCATTCCGGAGGCGAAGCATTATCCCGGGGAGCATGATTCCCGTGGATCGGAGCATCATTCTGATTCGCGGAGCATAATTCCGGGGTCGGAGTATCCCTCGGGAGCATGATTCCTGGGGATCGGAGCATCATTCCGATGAGCGGAACATGATTCCAGGGATCGGAGCATCATTCCGATAAGCGGAGCATGATTCCAGGGGATCGGAGCATCATTCCGATTTGTGGAGCATAATTCCAGGGATCGGAGCATCATTCCGATGAGCGGGGCATGATTCCAGGGTTCGGAGCATCATTCCGAAGAGCGGAGCATGATTCCAAGGGTTCGGAGCATCATTCCGAAGAGCGGAGCATGATTCCAAGGGTCAGAGCATCATTCCGAAGAGCGGAGCATGATTCCAGGATTCGGAGCATCATTCCGAAGAGCGGAGCATGATTCCAGGGGATCGGAGCATCATTCCGAAGGGCGGAGCATAATTCCAGGGGATCGGAGCATCATTCCGAAGGGCGGAGCATAATTCCAGGGGATCGGAGCATCATTCCAAAGAGCGGAGCATAATTCCAGAGATCGGAGCATCGTTCCGATGGGCGGAGCATAATTCCAGAGATCGGAGCATCATTCCGATGATCGGAGCATGATTCCAGGGTTCGGAGCATCATTCCGAAGAGCGGAGCATGATTCCAAGGGTCGGAGCATCATTCCGAAGAGCGGAGCATGATTCCAGGATTCGGAGCATCATTCCGAAGAGCGGAGCATGATTCCAGGGGATCGGAGCATCATTCCGAAGGGCGGAGCATAATTCCAGGGATCGGAGCATCATTCCGAAGAGCGGAGCATAATTCCAGAGATCGGAGCATCGTTCCGATGGGAGGAGCGTAATTCCAGAGATCGGAGCATCATTCCGATGATCGGAGCATGATTCCAGGGTTCGGAGCATCTTTCCAAAGAGCGGAGCATAATTCCAGGGTTCGGAGCATCATTCCGATGGGTGGAGCATAATTCCAGAGTTCGGAGCATCTTTCCGAAGAGCGGGGCATGATTTAGACACGGGGTATATTCTGAGACGGAGCATGATTCCGGCGCAGAGCTTGTTGGCTAACTTGATTCCGAGACGAAGCATAATTTCGGCAGGGAAGGCAGGTACACCGAGGCGAAGCATCATTTCAACACGGGGTGTAAAATCTGGGACGACGCATGATTCCGCCGCAGAGGTTGTTGGTTTGATTTGATTTGGGTTGACATCAGCATCGCTACACTGGGATATGGTACCAGGAGCGAATCATCATTTGTCATGAGAGGATTTGGGGATTGGTTTTTTTTGTTTGGCATCAGCATCGCTACACTGGAATATGGTACCAGGAGCGAATCATCATTTGCGTTTGCTTATTAGGAAACGATGGCTTAGGAGACAGGTTTTAGGTCCCTATCGCCTAAGACTTTTTAACTTTGTGAGCCGTAAGGGTCTCACAAAGCATTTTCTCCCTACAGGTCGTAAGGATCCCGTAGGTGTATTTTCTCCTTAGGAGTCGTGGGGACTCCTAAGTGTGTTGCTCCTTTGTGAGTCGTAAGGATCTCACGCGGGAATTTTCTCCTCACAAAGTCGAGAGGACTTTGTGAGTGCATTTCATCTCTTTTTTACGAGTTTGCGCCCTTTCAGGTTTTCACAAACTCGCCGGCAGTCCTACTGTTTTTACTCACGAAGCCCTTTCGGGTTTTCATCCGTGCCCATTTTGCTTGTGGACATACCTTTTTTATTTTTATTTTATTTTATTATTCTTTTTTTTGGAGAGATTGGGATTGTTTTACGCCCGTGGATTGTATACGGTTTTGCAGGATGTATGATCCAGACCGTAGGGCCGAAAAAAATATTTCGAGATTTTGTCGGCGTCTGCATCGCTGCACTAGAATATGGTACCAGGAGCGACTCATCATTCGCCATTTGGGTATAGGATTCGGAATTTGGTTGGCGTCTGCATCGCTGCACTGGAATATGGTACCAGGAGCGACTCATCATTCGCCACTTGGGGATTGGGATTTGAAATTTGGCTGGCTTCTGTATCGCTGCACTGGAATATGGTACCAGGAGCGACTCATCATTCGCCGTTGGGGTATGGGATTTGGAATTTGGGTTGGCGTCTGCATCGCTGCACTGGAATATGGTACCAGGAGCGACTCATCATTCGCCTTTTGGGGTATGGGGAGCGATGGCTTAGGAGACAGGTTTGGATCCCTATCACCTAAGACTTTTCAATTTTATGGGCCGTGAGGGTCCCATAAAAGCATCTTCTCCCTGCGAGTCGTAAGTATCTCGCAGGTGTATTTTCTCCTTAGGAGTCGTGGGGACTCCTAAGTGTGTTTTTCCTTCGTGAGTCGTAAGGATCTCACGAAGGTTTGTTCTCCTCATGCATCGTGAGGACACATGAGTGGGTCTTTCCAATGAAGCATAATTCCAAAGGCGGAGACCAGCCGCGTAACTGGTGGTTGCGGTAGGGCATGGGTATGCTGAGAATTATTTGAGCCCGTGGATTGTATACGGCAGTCAATTTGAGGACTAACCGTAGGGCCGGAAGAATTTTGGAAATTTGAATTTTTGTTGGCGTCAGTATCGCTACACTGGAATATGGTGCCAGGTGCGACTCATCATTCGCCGTTGTTTTTTTTTTTGTTTGTTTGTTTTTTTTTTGTTTTACCGCGATTGCTCTATCATTTTAGCTGTTCTTATCGCGAAGATCGCGATTGCCCTATCATTTCGGCTATTTATTCGCGGTTGCCCCATCATTTCGGCTTTATTTTCATCTTTATTTTTACTCGCTGATTTTTATTGCGAGTTGCCCCATCATTTCGGCTTTTATTTTTCTTTTATTTACACATTTTTTGTTTATTTATATTATATATTTTTTTTTTACATTCCCAGTTTAACGACTTAGAGGTCGATTGTTCCCAGTTTAATGACGTGGTGGTCGATTGTTTTCAGAGAAAGGCAGATGTCTGAGAGAATCAGTTTCACGAAAAACTTCGGTCTCCGTTTGTATGAAATTGGCGGTCGCATCTTGACTGTTTACTAACACGCCTTTGGACAGTTCTATCTCTCCTGCCTTGTATTGCTTTTCGACCCAATCTTTGAAGACGAAGCAGTCCTCAATAGCATGACCTATCACTCTGTGATAGGGGCAGTATTTGGGGTCGTCGGTCCTATTCGCTTCCTGCGGTCTTTTTGACTCTGGCAGTTGTAGACCGTTCTTCAGGGCGTCTTTGAATATTTTACGGATTTTGTCCCTTCTGAAGGAATAGACCTTATCCAGCTTCTCTTTCAGTGGAGATTCTCCTCCCTCTCCGAACATTGGCTTCCGAGGCTGGTTGGCGCTAGGCCCGCTCAACCCTTGCTTATTTCGGTTGGCCGAGGCATTGAAAGACTCAGAATCGTCGGAATTTCCGCCTTTGCGATTATCGTCCTTTCGGTTTCTCCATGACCTATTGTTATTTTGGGAATCCGAGGATGACTCCTGCTTTGAGCGCTCCAGCATTTGAACTTTTCTGGTCAGTTCTTGGAATGTTTTGAGACCCGCGGTGCATAGAAACGGGGCCATCCAATTGTTGAAATTTCCGACAAGGAGACTGACAGATTGGTCCTGCTCTATCGGTGGTTCACATTTGACGGAGAGATTGCGCCATCGGGTTATAAAATCCGTGTTGCTTTCGTTGTTCTTGGGCTTGGTCCTTACGAGCTCGGCAATAGTGATCTTATCGCTGACGCTCATGAACCTTTGTCGAAACAAAGATTCCATTTGGACGAAAGTAGTAACGGAGCCATCCGGTATGCTCGCGTACCAGTCGAAAGCAACATCGGTCAAGCTATTAACGAACTGGCGGAGGAGAAGCGCATCGTTGCCCCCAGTATTCCCGCACGAGGCTTTAAAGTGGGCGATGTGCTGATTCGCTTTTCCCGTCCCATCGAATCTTCCGAATTTGGGGATGACATAGCCGCTAGGGAATTCCACCAGATCATACTGAGCAGGATATGGTCTCCCACTACTGCTGATATCTTTTTGTGCTTCGGCTTCGGCCACCAATGTTTTGACTTTGCTGGCAACCAAATCCATAATTTGATTTTGAGTTAGCGGGCTACTGTCATCGGCAGCCAAGACATTTTCCGAGATAGGATGCAACTGATTTTCATGCGGTCCGCCCACTTTTGGATTTGAGGGAACGGGCGTCGGCTGTTTCGAGACACCGTTTCCTGGTTCATGAGAGCCCTGCGCTTGATTGGGCGGCTGAGAGGCAAGTCGGGCCGTGAGCTGCATCACGACATTCGTCAAGTCATCGATTTTGGAGTAGAGTTTGGCCATCTCCTTGTCTTTGTTTCTGAGCTGCTTTCGGAGCTCTTGAAGCAGCTCTTGCTCCGCGGTCCTGGGGCGGAAAGTCGGCTCTTCTTCGCTTTCCGAGCCCGACTCCTCATGGACCGAAGGGTCTTTCTTCCTATCACCCTCATCAATAGGGTTTTCATCACCCAGCAGAGGCGGCTGTTCTTGGGAAGCGGCCACCACATTCAAGTCAGATCGGGTTTGAGATGTGGTAGCCCCATCCTTACTTTTGCTACGCGTGCCCACCGTGTAGACAGTGTGGATCACATACCCAGCCATTCCCTCATCTTCAGTGGGGTAACCCTGTTCTTCGAACCTCATGGGGTTTAGCCTGGCAGGAGCCCTGGCCCTTTTGTTGGCTCTATATCTGAGCCTTTTCTCCCTCAGCTTCTCGATTTTGAAGGCTTGGCGGGCATCCGCTACCCGGGAAGCCATTGTGAGTTGATCAGAGGGGAGCTTAGAGAAGACACCCGATCGAGCAGTGGTCAAGGGCACCGTTGGAGCATGCTCGGGACGCATTGTAGCTTTGTTGGTGTTGGTGGCCTTTCCCCCAGCTGGGGCCATGGAGAGTCGTTCGGAAACGGACTTGCCCTTGGGCTGAGGTGCCCTCGCGACCACCATATTTGGTCTCCTGCCTTTCGAGACCGGTTTATCTGCCACCGGGGCTTGAGGAGACGGGATGGTGCCAACATGCATGAACATAATAGAGCCGAATGGTAGCAGCGGCTCCTCCCATTGTCGCCCGAGACTGGCTGGAAGGACCGTCCTGGAGTCTATCTTCATCGTGTAGGAGACAGGAGCTGAGTTCATCATCGAAGACATCGTCGGAAGGTGATTGCTTGAAAATCTGCATGAAAAAGTATTATTTTAGTATAAATATAGACATGTAAATTGATTGAGTTCGCATGAACGTTTAACCCGAAATATAGGAGGAGAGATTAGTCCCACCGGGCGTGCCAGAATCTGTAGGGTGTTTTTCGTCACCCCAGTGAGATGGGAATACGCGCGAGCTTGTCAGGCGTACTATAGATTCCCCCTGCCTAGGGTAGGCCGGGGTTTAATGATTGTGGGGATCCGAATCTCCGGCAGCCGCGGACTAAGCTGCCGTTAATTACCTCTCGCCTTTGGGGTGAGGGAACCTCCGATTAACGGGTTAAACTGGTCATGCGAACTCAATGTGTAGTGTACGTGTGTTTTGTTTTGAAAAAGGGGGGGTTTGGATATATCGGGAGCCACGCAGAGTTTTTACGGGGGTCCCGCTACCCGGATAGCGGGCTGGGGGTCAAGGGGGCTAGCAGCCCACTTGCGGGGTTCGGGGCAGCGCCCCGGCCCGAAAAATTTTTGGAGGGGGAGAATGTTGCGGGGTATGTGTATGTGTACATTTGTATACATATGTATATATATACATATATATATAAATAAAGGGGAAAATGCATCCAAAGGATGCGTGGGGCAGCACCTTGGGCGCTGTGCGCTTAGGGGCTGTGCGCTCAGGCGCAAGCGCGCCGCGTGTCGGCACGTGGGCGCTTTGCGCAAGAGCGCTGCGCGCAGGTGCGCAAGCACGCGCGCGCCACGTGTCGGCACGCGGGCGCTTTGCGCAATGCGCGCTGCGCGCAGGTGCGCAAGCGCGCGCGCGCCACGTGTCGGCACGCGGGCGCTTTGCGCAAGCGCGCAGGTGCGCAAGCGCGCGCGCCACGTGTCGGCACGCGAGCGCTTTGCGCACTTGCGCTTCGCGCTGGAGAGGACAAGAGGCTTTTAGCCTGAAAAAAGATTTCTCAAAGAGAAGTCAGAGAGGAGTTGGACTCCTGAGTGTGTTCTTTTCTTTGGGGGTTTAATGAAAGATGTTCTTCTTCTTCCTCCTCTGTTAAGCTGGATCTTGAAGGTCAAGAGATGTGAGATCTCAAAATCTCTCCTTTTTGAGATCTGATGGCAGATCCAAGTTTCCCTTTGTGGGTTTTGTGGTGAAAAACTATTTTGTTTTGAAAAAGGAAGAGTAAAACTCTTGATTTAATTCAAAAGAAAGAAGAAGGTTTTGGAACCTTGAAGAAGGAAGAAAGATCTCAGATCTGAAACTTTTTTGTGGAGAGAATGAAAAGTTGTTTTTTTTTTATTCATCATGTTGCCTTTTATAGGCTTACATATTTACATATAGCCCCTTGGGCTTCACAAAATGGCATTTTGCCTATCCCATGGCTCATGTGCCATTTCATTTTTGCACATAAGCCACGGGCTTACAAAAATTTGGCTTTCTGCCCGTTTTGTATACATTCATGTATAAAAAATTACATAAAAAAATTATTTATTACATGATCTATATTTTGGCATGGAGGAGGCTGGCCGCAGGCTCGACTTGGGCATGGGCCCGCTTGACCTGGGCTTGGGCCCACCTGACTTGGGGTTGACCTTGACCTTGACTCGGTCAACGGGGGTGTAAATTTTTACCCCAACAGGGAGTACTGTCACATTCCTCGTATTGTACGTAGATGACATTCTCTTGATAGGAAATGATATTCCTATGCTGCAATCGGTCAAATTATTCTTATCACAAAGGTTCTCCATGAAGGACCTGGGTGATGCCTCGTACATTTTGGGCATAAGGATCTATAAAGATAGATCCAAGAGATTATTAGGATTGTCCCAATCAAAGTACAATGATACAATCCTAAAAAGGTTTAGTATGGAAGATTCCAAGCTTGGTGCCTTGCCCACTTGCCATTGAATCACTCTCTCTAAGGACTTTTGTCCGAAGACTGATGAAGAGAGAGCTCGCATGAGCATTATACCCTACGCTTCAGCCGTAGGATCTATAATGTATGCGATGATATGTACTCGCCCTGATGTAGCTTATGCACTAACTATAGCAAGCAGGTATCAATCCAACCTAGTGGAGCAACACTGGATAGCCGTGAAGAACATTCTTAAGTACTTGCGAAGGACTAAGGAAATGTTCTTGGTGTATGGTAATGGGGATCTCCAAATGGAGGCCTTTACCGATTCCAGCTTCCAAAGTGATAAGGATGACAGTAAATCTATCTCAGGGTTTATATTTACCCTCAATGGAGGGGCGGTATGTTGGAAGAGTTCCAAACAGGATACCGTTGCAGACTCCACGATGGAAGCTGAGTATATTGCTGCAAATGATGCTGCCAAGGAAGCCGTCTGGATGAGGAAGTTCATTGCGGAGCTAGGAGTAGCTCCAACCATTATTGATCCAATACCATTGTATTGTGATAATAATGGAGCTATGGCGTTGGCCAAAGAAACCAGATCCCATCAAAAATCCTGACACATCCTCAGGCGATATCATTTGATCCGGGAGATAGTTGATCGCCATGAGATCGAGATTCGGAGAGTATACACAAAGGACAACACCGTGGATCCACTCACCAAGGCACTTCCATAGCCGCAACATGAGCGACTTTTTGATATGTTGGGTATGAGATACACTAATAATTGGCCTTAGTGAAAGTGGGAGATTGTTGGATATATGTATGCCCTAGAGGCCATTATATGTATAGTGGATGCTTGGACGTATATATATATATATACATGTATATTTTGATATATGACTTTCTTGCTCGACGTGATAGTATGCTATCTGGTTTTACTTTATCTGACATGTTTACTTGATACTGTTCATTTGATACTGTTTGATAAAGCCCAAAGGATATTTGCTTGACTTCCATGGCTATGATGGAGATCATATTAGTGGGGCATGTGTAGTCGATAAGCATATCCTTAAATGTTCCTAGTCGTAGGTATATCGAGATAGGGCATCGATATTCAAGAGTAGACTAGCGTATACGTTTTTTGACCCATATGATGGGCGATGGATGATCCCATATCCATTGGTGTTGTAATATCGAAGATTGTATACGGGTGCTCAGTGGAGACTGGGTACACTGAACGGACTCATAGAGAATTCCTATATGGTATTATATCTATCGTCGGATAGCAGTTCTCTGGTGACACTGGTACAGGTTAGTCTGTAGACCCGAGATCGTCATAGAGTCTTGTGTGTTCTCCAACTGTACTTTGATTTCCACCCTACCACGGCTCTACTGAGGCGTGCAAACAGGTGGCTTTTGGGTATAGTCCCGAGACACATGGAGATAGTGAGCGATAGGAGGGGTTTCGCCTCTCCCGGTATTGGGAGTTGATGTTGTGCTATATGCGATTGGCTCTGACTTGAAGTCCCTGGCCAGGGCCGATGAGATTTACTGATAAGTGTTATCAGTAGTTTCTCGACCGGTCATAGACCATATCGACATGACTTATTGAGTTATTAGGGATCGACGATTCCATCCCTAGACTTGATATGCAGCATATCAGACGAAGAGACCGGACTGTACGGTAAGTGTTGCCAATGGCTCGACGAGAGTTTTGACGGGTTCGCTTGTTTTTCTTCTGATCGCTCAATACCCAGGCGGCCGTTATGTTTAGCTGACCGCTTGCGGATTGTAGGTGTTTTGATATGATCATCACCTACTGCCGGCGTATTGATGAGTCTTAGAGTCCCATACAGGATTTTTCTAGCTCAGGAGAAATGATGTGGTGTGCATATGTGATATGCACAGGAGCTCGATTAAATACGAATATGTGATACCGTATTTTAATCGGACGTTCAATATTAGTTGGGTCGTATTTGATATGACCGATTTATTAAATCAAGTGTTGATTTAATATTATATTTTAGCTCACTTTTAATTAACCCTTTTTCTTTTGGATGTATGCATGTATGTTCACACATACACATGATGATGTGCATGCACACATACACACATACATATGTGTCATGGTTGATGATACAAAGGAGATGGCAATGCAAGACTTACATGGTCGATAAATATCTAGATTTTTGTTAATGAATTAAGGAAAAAGGAAATTAGTATAATGACTCATTTTCTACACACTTCTTCTTTGACCATTGACTTTAACCATGCTTTAATTTCATTTGTTCTTTAACCCATCTACAAAATATCTAGATATTTAGTTAACTATAGTTATATTTGAGAATGTCTCATATATATTCTTTTCTTTTTCTTTTTAGAAATAAGTTTTCATTATTATTCACAAAAGCTTTTGCCATCTTCACCTTCCTCCTTCTCCAAGCTCTCTTGAGTTTTGTTTTGAGTGAGGAACTTAAAATGAAAAGGTTTTTAAGTGAGTGTACAAACTACACAACCTTTCTACACTACCCTAGCCCTTTAGTATAGAGTGTTTGCTTCATTTTGTGAAGCTAAGAGCTTGAACTAGGAATCTCCGGGTGGATCATCGTAGACGACGAAGGACCTCGAGCGTTCCAAACCTTGTGCAAAGCCGTAGGAGTCTTAAAGACCGAAGGAGTTGGCTACAAAGGTTGTATTTCTTTTTCCTTTAGTTTAGACTTCACATAATGTTTTTATTACCCTAATCTCTAGTTACGATTTGTAGTTCATTTGTAATAGCCCTCTTTAAAATGAAAGTTCACCACTTTATGATGTTGCAACCTTACTAGAGGCGCTACTACACACCAACATCTCACTATGCAAAGCAATAACTGTAGCTATCCTTTTTGAAAATTTGATTCTACAACATCTTTTAGGTTTCTTTCTTTTCATTAATCATATTAATGAAGTCCCATCATTTAAGCTTCCTAAGCATCACAGAAGAAACGAAAATACAACGTACGCTTATGCCATCCGCATTAGCCACAGTGTCCCGTTATGCACCGTTAGGTTACTTAACTAACGGCATACCGGGACAGGACTAGCGTTGGTGCAAAACATAAGCAACGTCTACTATATATCTCATATATAATGTATATCCATTCGTCTCAGAATCCACAGTGATCACATCACAAAGCAGCAGAAGAAATATATGAAATATTGGATATTCTAGGAGGTCCGTATTTTATTTTGAGCCTGTATAAAACATAGATTCCACGGTCGCGAGGAACAGCCAAACCCACATCCCTAGACCCCTACGAGAGCGGCAAGCAACCCTACCAATTCTAGAGTTAGGAAACCCGGACTCGACTCTTCGAGTTGGACTCCCACTAGACTCTAGAACCCGGTTACTTGTGCTCTCCTCCTTGGGTCTATCCTAATGCGGAAAAGTAAATAATATACAACAGCGGTGACGTCTTCCTCATTCCGGAAGTGCCCCAATAAAAGAATATTACATACATTGAATTTTACATGAATGAAAATAAAAACTCTCATCTCACATAAAACCCCCGGCTATTCAAAACACGACGATCTAATATAACATATACAGAAACACATAACATCACATGTCATCAACGTAAGAAATTATGCGTATCCCAATTGTCGTTGACATATAGATACGAAACCGGCGATACACCACATATTACACTTACGGTCGCAGAAAAAACTAGACGAAGTTAAACATTCCGATCGAATCAACAAAAACCTACAATTACCCAAAAAGCTCAACACTTGAGCGTAGTTTAAAATTATTTAGCACATGCCACAGTACTAATGGACCAGTTGTAAAAAGGTCAACCAACGCCTCACAAGTTGCACCGCTGAACTACCACAAACCCGAGGGTTTAGTGGTGGTTCTGACGGTCACATAACCGAGTTAGGGTTTTTTTCTTCTAGAGGGTCCATCGGATAACTTGCATGATATTTGAATGCTTTTTAACTACGAAAAAAATCCAACGCTTGGAAAATTTTCCGGCAAGGGTTAAAGCGGGTATTTGATATCCGATCGAACATTTTAACACCGTCTAAAGTAACCTGAAAAACAGTTAGAATTATGACTACGAACACTCCGAGTTGCCTTCGCAGTAAGTTAACATCACATGATAAATCAGCAAAAACAAACAACACCTGAAACACCAAAACCCAGAGCCTGGAACACAGTACAAATTTCAACCCCAGACTCATCCAAAAAACCGAGCAGGCCGGATTTTTGCCCAATGCGGCCGACCAAAATCCGAGGGTTTAGGTTGAAATTTGGTCTGTGTTCATGTTGCATCTCATACAACATTTTGCAGTTGTTTAAAAAAATTTTAGAGCTCATATAAAAATCGACAGAAACTAGATAAAGTGTTTCAAGTTTCGGAGTTGTTTCGGTTTCGTAATCCTACACAATCCGTCTAATTCTCTAGCTAGGCTCTGATACCACTGTAGCGTTCCTATGAACGACAACAAGTTTTCGGGTGGCATCGTCCATGCCATTTTCAAAAAATTTCTGTTTTAAAGAACCCTAAACTGGAATTGATAACTAGAGAATCACACGAAACAACATGTAAACTGCTTTACATCTAAGTGATAACGGAATACAACCTTTATAGACCGGTCCTTCACTTCATTAGCTCCTTGTAGTGGTCCCTTCGCTGCGATCATGGAACTCCCAGACTCTTGCATCACTTCTCAAGGCGAAAAGAACGATCTTCCTTGAAGTCTTCGAGCCTGAAGATGATCTACGTCGAGGAGACACTAACTTAAGATACTACTTCTTTAATGAGAGATTAGTGAAGTAAACACCCTATACTAAAGTGCTACTCTAGTAGAGGATGATGAAGTAGAATGTGGGCTCACTTTAGTTTTATTTTTCTTACAATATTTTCTCTCTTTAGAAAACCCTAGCAAACTTTTTGCTCAAGGAAGAAGAAGATGAGCAAAAGAAATGAGAATGAACTAATAATGTGAGAGAATGAACCATGGGTGAGTTTGTATCATATACTAACTCATGTAGAGACATAACCATGGCTAAATTATAATGGTTAGGTTAATAAATATCTTAAGTAAAACAAAATTAGTGGACTAAGTCAATGCATCCACAAGCTTCATGAAGTTTCATGCATGTGAGCTATTATCCGCTAATTTGGAATTACTTTAAATACTAAAGGCCAACATTATAATTATTATGGTGTAAGTCTCATACACCCATGTAGTGTGTATCAACAACCATGATACAAAATAAAACACAATTAATATATATCACATATATATTAAGTGTTCACATGTGAGAATAATAAATGCTTAAGTGAGCTAATATTAGTTAATGTAAATTAGTATATCAAATATAAAATTATACACTAAATTATCAAATCAACACTTGATTTAATAATACGGCTATATCAAATATAACCGAATAATATTAAATGTACCAACTTATCGAATCAACAATTGATTCGATAACCCGGCTATATCATATATAACCGTCCAATACAAAAATCGCGAGAATAGAATACGGTATCACATACTCTCATTATTCTCGGTCCCGCACATATCACATATGTGCTCCTACTTCATTTTGCCTGAGCCAGTAAAACTTCTATGTAGGACTCTAAAGACTCGTCAATACGCCGGCAGTAGGTGATGATCACATCAAGCACCCACAAGCCGTCAGCGGTACTAGCTGGACGTAACGGCTACCCGGGTATTGAACTATCAGAAGATCAGCAAGCAAGCCCGCTCTAACTCTTGTAAAATCCCGTCAGTAACACTACCGTAGAGTCCGGTCTCCTCGTCTGATATGTCGCATATCCAGTCTATGGGTGGTAAACATCAGACCCTAATAACCGATAAGTCATGCCGATATAAGGCTCATAACGGGTCGAGAAACTACTGATAACACTTACCAGTAAATCTCTAAATTAGCCCTGGCCAGGGACTTCCCTGTTATGGCCAATCGAGCACAGCGCATCATCAACCCCCAATACCGGGAGAGACGAAACCTCTCCTATCACTCATTTCCTCCATGTGACTCGGGATTGTACCCAAAAACCACCGTTTTGTACGTCCTCTTGAACGTGGTAAGGTGGAAATCAAAGCATAGTGGGAATCACACAAGACTCTATGACGATCTCGGGTATACAGACTAACCTGTACCAGTGTCACCAGAGAACTGCCATCTGACATGAAGTATAATACCATCTGGGAGTTCTCGGCGAGTCCATCCAGTGTACCCAGTCTCCACTGAGCACCCGTATATCTTCTCTGATGTCAAACACCAATGAATATGGGATCATCCATCGCCCATCTACATAGGTCGAGAAGGTATACGCTAGTCTACTATGGTATATTGATGCCCCGTCTTGATACACCCACGAGTAGGGACATTAAAGGATGTACTCACGGATTACCTTTGTCCCACTAGTATGATCCGCATCATAATTTAGGTAGTCAAGTACACATCCTAAGGGCTTTACCAACATGTAACAGAGAGACAATCAGTGTACATGTTAAGATAAAGAGTAATCAGATAGCATACTATCATGTCGAGCAAGAAAGTCCTCCCTATATATGTCCAAGCATCCACTATAATATACATCTCATGTATAGTAATGGCCTCTAGGGCATACAGATAACTAACAGTAAGTATGTATGCAAGATTTACATGTAGCTATGTCTCATATGTGTTTATACCTATCACTAATGGTGTAATACTATATAGGTATATGGGTAGCTAGCAAGTAGTCATGGCAAGGCATATGTGTAAGCATGTAGGTATACATGTATAAACATGCGGCTAATATCATTTCTTTCACGACCCGAAATATTAGCTCGTGACCGGCACTTAAATCACGCAACGTCTAAAGGCGTATCGTAAGTAAGCCGAAACCCAGAAATTTAAACCTTTGTAAGAAAATAAAAGAGGTGACATTTTGAAATAAAGGTATATTGAAATCAAGTTTTCTTAAAAGCAAAGAAAAGGGAACATGAAAATGCAAGTGGAATTTTTTAGTTGAAAACATGTTTCGTCTTTTTAAAAATTTGTGCAGCACCTCCTTTGTATTTTTTGATCCAAAACCACAATACATGATAATATAAAGGCATCCCCAAGCGGGAGCTAGCCTTTAGCCAATCGGCGGATCCATAACCATGGAAAGAATAAATATAAGTATACGACGCCCAACGGCGAAGCTCACCATAGAAGAAAATGAAATAAGCAAGACATCAAAAGCACAAGTAGCGAAATACCCCTGGCTCTAAGTCTCGCAACCACAAGTCTCACTAAGTCTCATTACTTATACAAATACTAGTTTGATTGATGGAGTTGAATAGATACAATATGAATAGTAAATACAAAAGTGGGCGCGATGCAAATGTCCCACCTACCAATGCAAAACACCTGAATGCGACTGTGTACTAGCAATAACGCTACTGATCCATGCGGTCAACCTACAAGAACTGTGGCACAACGGGGGTGAGTTGCCAACTCGTGTGTAGAAAAAAAATCAACAGGTAGGAATCGAATAAACAATGACTCCTAAGTCAACTGTATCATAAAGGTAATACTATGATATCTAGGGTGACCGTAATAGCATATGTGCCAACAATGCAAGTAAATGCCTATCAGCGTGTGGATATCATCCAACCATATAATCAATGTATGTATGCATGTGGATCTCGCCCATGTGTTAACCAATGACACAACAACATCATGCATGTAAATATCATAAAAGATATGCATGAAAATATGAGAATATAAATCAACGTGTGTCCCTCGCGACACATCAAATCATAGAATCTGAGTGTCCAGCATCGACACTCGAAACATCATGAAACCCGTGCCCAGCATCGGCATGTAAATCCACATATCTCTTGGGCTCCGTCAGTCCGAATCGGCCCATAACATCTCTTGACTTCGGTCGGTATCCTCCGGATAGCCGCCAGGTCCAACCAATCACAGGTAGGTACTAGCCACCCTGCCAGGCTTATCGTCTACTCCACGAAAAACATTTCTTGCCCCGGGGAACCATACCGGGTCCACCATGAACCCACAAACAGATCATCCGCCTCCTCGAATCGGGTTTCACATATCACACGTCTCAGAACCGAGAAAACGCATGGTGGACGCACTGAAATATCATATCAAGAGAAACCGGTCTTTTAAAACAATAGATACTTTCTTTTGAAATAACCACTGTTCTCAAATCCAGAAATCTCATGAAAACAACATATCTCAATGCGTATAATCGTAAAGCATGATGTATGCGGCACAAAATAGAAATGTAAGCATATCCGTATATCATGCAACATGGAATCAGTAATATGCACATGTCGAGGGAAAGCCGCCTTTTTAAATGAATCCAGTTTTAAAATATATCTTGAGGTTCCCAATTTCTCCCAATTCAAATGCAACATCGTATAAGGTGCATATGTAACTATAGCAAGTAAACTATGCAAGGGGGTCATATCATGAGGCAACAATCCTACTGTGTAGTGACATGGCAATTATCGATGAAGTAGTGTGTGAGCCGGAAAATCTGTGTACGTGTAACATAAGCATCATCGATAATGGTCTAAGTGTACTAGCACAGGTATATGCAATGCAATGAGAATAACATGATTGCAGCGTAAGGTAAAACATCAGCTAAAAGATATAAGGTATACTGATCGCATGCCAAAAGCGTGTCGGATATTTAAGAGTTCTAAAGTTTAACCGTGATCAGGACGGTGTCGCTTTGCAGCTAGCCGCGATGAGCACGGGTCGATCCACAGGGAGATGGTAAGTTTTACGTTCTTGTTTTAACGAGTTAACAACGTGGCGGATTTGTTCGTTATCTAACCTATGTGTTATATTCAAGTATAAGGCTTGTAAGGAAACGATAGGATATTGTAAGTTAATGGATTCCGTATTCAAGTACTTTGAGCCGAACTCAACCAATGAAGCTAGAGCAATCGGCAACAACGTGGATTAGGGTATTTAAGCACGGTATTCATGGAATCCGGCTTATTGACCTTTGTCCATCCGTTCTTGTCTCCTGCTTTCGCCTCCGGCCAAACCGAATGCAACCGGTCACGGTTAGGAATCACCTTTACCTTGGTAGGGTAGGGTGCCTAACGGAGCGCTTGCGTAGGGTTTGGGCGGAGTTTCAAATGGAAAAGACGGAAAAAGGAAATGAGGAACGAAATGTTAACTTACAAAATCTTTCTGTTTTCCTAACAACAATATTCACACCATTCACAAAACAAACCAAAAAGAGAAGAACAAAGAGAAGAAAAGATTACAAGCAAGTAATTAAAGTGCATGGAATTTAAGTTCGAGAATTAAAAGAGCAAGAATAAAATGCAAGTAAGTAAAAGATTATGAACCAAATAACATATTGCAAGACATGTGTTCAATAACCCAAACTTAAACTTGCAAGCTCAATAAAGAGGTTGCAAGATCAAGAGAGGGCAAAGAACTCATGGTGAAGGAAGCACAAAAGAACACTTTATTAAACTTTAAGAATGATACAACCCCTTGAGATCAATAACCAACCCTTAAACCTTCAAGCTCAATGAAGAGGTTGAACAATCAAGAGAAGATTAAGAACTCAAGGGGACTAAGCTATTTACAAGAAAGGAGAATAGAAAACTTGGACAAAGAATGACAATCCAAGACTAAAGAATGATCCTTTGAACCTTTGCCCACTGCCTGCTTTTATAGGCTCCAAAGAATGGAGGGAAATTCGAATTTTTAAATCAACACAAAATCTTTAGCATTGAATGCACATTACTTCATGTCCATTTGTGCCTTGATTCTTGTCTTCCCCATCATGGTCCATGCTGATTTGTCTATTTGAATTTGATTTGCACTCAGTTTTGGAAGGAAATTTGAATCTTTAAATCACACACATAATCTTCACCATTAAATGCTCATTACTCCATTCCTACATGTGGCTTGATTTATGGCTACCCCATTATGGCTCATGCTGATTTGTTTGATTCCTTTTGATTTGAGCACATGCTTTTTAGTCTTGAATGCATATAAAATCATATGCATATAAAATCATCTCCTCGAATGCATATAAAATCATATCCACATGTGCTTAAAAGTCTTATGTACACACTTGTTGTGTTGGACCATTTAGATAAAAAAATGTGTACACAACTTGTTGCGTAAAGGAACTCCTGAAGTATTGGTCGGTTTGCGTTTCTGGTCGCAGTGTCTTCCCTCAAGTGATATATCCTTGCTTTTGGATGCAGTTCCAGTATTTTGTCATGGATACCTGTAATCTATAATTCTGAGTAGACACTGGTTAATAATACCGATAAATACAACAAATAGATAATGAATGGGCGGTATTAGAATGCAGTTTTCTGATATGAACATATACGCATCACACATGATCGAGTCGGTGAATCTATCAATTGGCATTCGGCCTCACAACAACACGTACGGTAAAATCCATCGTACGACATTCTCTAGTCAAAGGTATGGATCAAACCTCATGTCAAACACATCACGTACGGAAAATCATCGTACGGCGGCATTAAACCAATGGGGATCCTATCAACCTATATGACAATGAGGGTACGGACCTAAGATCTCGCACGGCGATCACTCATGATTCACAACATAGATAAATATATCTATATACCTATGCCCCAGGTCACATCCATAACAATCTCATATCAAGAGATCGGAAAGGTATCAACCATCTCAATCGACTCGCATCCGTATACCAAGACATCATCAAATCATCATATCATATCGTCTATTCTTTTAATCGCATTTATACCCCACATCAAGTCATTTCCATATATACATTCACACACGAACCATACGATCAGTTTTTATATGATGCGAATCGTAGTTTTGAAAGTAGGGCTACGGTGTTTTTATGAAAAAGATATCATTTGAAAATCTGTAACGTCCCTCAAAGCATCTGTTTAAAAGATGCATACGATTTATCGGTTTGGAAATAAAGTATGGTTCGCATGATACATTTACGTCGGCTATCTAGTTTTATAGTATCCTGTCATGACCCGAAATAGCACGTGACTGGCCCTTGAATCATATAAAGTCTATAGGACCTCATCTAATTCAAGTAAGCCAAAAGCCCATAAATCTAAAACCATTTTAAATAATAATTGAAGGAAAACTAGTTTTAAAGAAGTGAAGAAAGCATGTTTTAAAAACAAGGTTTTTAAATAAGTAAGCCGAATATGCATTTTTAAAACCTCAAGTCTTTTCTAAAAATTTCGGCAGAGGTTCCGTTGTAAATATTGGCCCCAAACGGGGTACAACAAGAATAATATATGCATAATGATAAAAGGTATCACCAAGCGGGAGCCAGCTTTTCTTCAATCCACGGTCACAACCACGCAAGCAATATAATATACAACGCCGACGGGCGAGGGTCAAAACTCAAAAGGAATCTCAAAATCAACAAGAAAACCATAATACTACAACGCGTGACTCTAAGGTCGAAATAATACATAAATGGTTTCTAAGTCTTAAATCAATATACAAGTCTGGTTGATGGAATTACTAGATACAACTGATTAAAATAAATACAAGGGTGGTCACGATGCGAGTGAACCCACCGACTAAAGCAATCACCCGGAAAGGAAGCAGTGAGCCAGAAAAGCCGCAATGAAACCTGTATGGCAAAACCTGCAAGAACTGGGCACAACGGGGGTGAGTTACCAACTTGTGAATAGAAAACATCACAGAGCAGAAATCATATGTATGACTCATCTTAGGTCAAACGATCAGTAATAATATATATCCTCAATATGATAAAGTCTGAAGCATGATAAGGTGGCAAGGATAAACATCTATACATCAGTGTAATACCAAGTTCTCGTGTCAGTGCCTCAGGTAGCAACATATCATAAATATGAGGTATCATCAATGTAATCATGTCTGTATGTATGTGGATCTCGTCCACGTGTCACCCAATAACACAAAACATCATGCAGGTAAATATCATAAAGCATATGCATTGAAGTATGTGTTGGGATTCGTTAGCACCTAGCCTAGGGTATGCAAGCATCACACATGCCACAACAAATTTTTTTAGGGTGTGCCAAGCAATCTAACTAAAGATTATACTAGAAAACTAGGGTAACATATCATGTAATCTAAAATTACAAAAGGAAGTGAATGAAAATACAACCTTTGTAGATTCGGTCCTTCACTTCTAAAGCTTCATGTTGATGTCCCTTCACTACGATCATTGAGATCCCGGACTCTAGTGATGGTTTCCTCGGAGAAATAAACGGGCTAGCTCGTTGACTTCGAGACTGAAGATGATCTACGTCGAGGAGACTCAAACTCAAGCTCCATCTTCACTAGGTCAAGAACTTTATGAAGAGAACACCCTAAACTAAATGACAAGTAGTAGAGGATGATGAAATAGGAAATGGGTTCACTTTAGATTTTGATTTCTCATTTTATTTCTTCACTTGAAAAATTCTAGCAAGCTTTTCTTCTTGATGAAGAAGAAGAAGAAGAAAGAAAAAGAATAATGAATAATAGAATAATAAGTGAAGATTATCATAATGCAACCATAGGTGAGTTAACCTTTGTAGAGACTAAACCATAGTTTAAGTTAGTGGTTTGGTTAATAAATATCTTTAGTGAGACAAAATTAGTGGACTTGGTCAAATGAATCTAGAAGCTTCATAAAGCTTCAAGCATGACAAAGTGCACACTAATTTTGAATTACAAAATAAATATAAACCTTTTCCACTAACTTAAATATGGTATAAGTCACTCATACACCCAAGTTTGCATGTACCATCAAGCATGATACAATTTAGTGCACAAACATATATCACATATACAACATGTGCACATAAAGTGAGAAAATCAATCTTAAGTGAACAAATACTAGTTAATGTAAAGTAATATATCAAATATATAATTATACATTAAATCATTAAATCAACACTTGATTTAATGATCCGTTCATATCTCATATAACCGACTAATATCTAGTGTATCAATATATCGAATCAACACTTGATTCGGTAACCCGGCCATATCGCATATAACCGACCGATGATACAAATCGCGAGAATAGAATACAGTATCAAATACTCGTATTATTCTCGGTCCTGCACATACCTCATATGCACTCCTATTTTGTTTCGCTTGAGCCAGAAAACCTCTGTGTAGGACTCTAAAGGCTCGTCAATACGCCGGTAGCAGTTGGTGATCATATCAGTCACCCACAAGCCGCAAGCGGTCTGCTAAACGTAACGGCCATCCGGGTATTGAACGATCAGAAGATCAACGAGCAAGCCTGCCCACACTCCTGCGAATCCAATCAGTAACACTTACCGCACAGTCCGGTTTGTCCGTCTGATATGTCGCATATCTCGCCTAGGGGTGGTAAACGTCAGACCCCAGTAGCTTGATAAGTCATGCCGATGTAAGGTACATAACGTTCGTGAAACTACTGATAACACTTACCAGTAAATCACATCAACTATGGCCAGGGATTTCCAGTTATGGCTAATGAAACATAGCGCAACATCAACCCCCAATAATGGGAGAGACGAATCCCCTCCTATCGCTCATTGCCTCCATGTGACTCGGGACTGTACCCAAAAACCACTTGTTTACACGCCTCAGTAGAGCCGTGGTAGGGTGGAAATCAAAGTACAGTGGGAGACGCACAAAACACTATGACAATCTCGGGTCAACAGACTAAGTTGTACCAGTGTCACCAGAGAACTGCCATCTGACGTGAGGTATAATACCATCTGGGTGTTCTCGGCGAGTCCGTTTAGTGTACCCAGTCTTCACTGAGCACCCGCATACCATCTCTGATGTTAAACACCAATGGATATGGGATTATCCATCGCCCATCATATGGGTCGAGAAGATATACGCTAGTTTACTCTGGAATATCGATGCCCCATCTCGATATTCCCACGACTAGGAACAATGAAGTATGTACTCATGGACTACCCAGGACCCACTAGTATGATTTACATCATAATCCTGGAAGTCGAGTACACATCCTAAGGGCTTTATCAACATGTAACAGAGAGACAATAAGTGTACATGTTAAGATAAAGAGCAACCAGATAGCGTACTATCACGTCGAGCAAGAAAGTCCTCCCTATATATGTCCCAGCATCCACTACAATATACATCTCATGTACAGTAATGGCCTTTAGGGCATACATATAACTAACAGTATGAGGATGTAAATCAACGTGTGTCCCTCGCGACACGTCAAAATCATGGAACCTGAGTGTCCAGCATCGACACTCGAAAACATCATGAAACCCGTACCCAGCATCGGCACGTAAATCTTCATATATCGGGCTCTGTCTGTCCGGATTGACCCACGGGCTCCGTCAGTCCGGATCGGCAAATATCATCTCTCAACTCTGGTCGGAATCCTCTGGATATCCGCCAAGCTCAAATACAATCACCAGTAGGTAGTGGTCCTTTTGCCAAGCTCATCGCCTCCTGCACGACAGATCCGTTCTCGCCCCGGGATACCATATCGGGTCCACCATATACCCGCAATCAGCCTCATCCAGCTCCTCGAATCGGGTTTCACATGTCACACGTCTTAGAACCGAGAAAATGCATGGTGGGCGCACTGAAACATTATATCAAGAGAAACCGGGTTTTTAAACAATGCATACTTTCTTTTAAAATGTCCACGGTTCTCAAATCCAGAAATCTCATGAAAACGGCATATCTCAATGCATAAAATCATAAGGCCTGATGTATGCGACATATGATAGAAATGTAAGCATATCCGTATATCATGCAACATAAAACAGTAATATGTACATATCGAGGGAAAACCGCTCCTTTAAAATGAATCAGTATTAAAATATATCTTGCGGTTCCTAAATCTCCAAAATCAAGCCAGAATCATCTATGTATTTTCAAATACGAATGTATGCAAGTATGGGTGTACAATATGTGTGTACGCCAATATGGATGTACAAGTAGTCATGTCCTGATGCAACAATCCTACTGTGTAGTGACATGGCAATTATCGATGATGAAGTGTGTGAGCTGGCAAGCAGGTGTACGTTGAACATATGCATCATCGATATTGATGCTGGTGTCCTGACAGCATGGGTTTAATATAACAATAACACATTTAAACATGCAAGCGATCCGAATAGCAAGAATATGCGGAAAATGAATAATAAACACAACAGTGAAGAATCTACATCAATATGTAAATGTCATACAGTTCTGCCATTTGAAATAAGACAAATCGTGGTGTTTAGAAAAAAAATAAGGGCTACGGTGTTTCTAAGAAAAGATGCGTCTTTTGAAAATATCCGTAGAATCCTTTAGCCTGTCTTTAAAATACTCACGATTTGTTAGTGTTGATATAGGTATAACTCGGGTCTAGTCTAACATCTACTAAGTGCTACAGAACCAAACGAACAGCCTAACCGAAAGGGTAAGGGAAACCACCTAAATCTGAGTCGATATATATATACATATAATAGTCGGTGATCCTGCCTAAATAGTATCACATACGATATAATATACAATATGACATCCTCGAATCAAGAGTGCGGATCTATCATCAATACATAGCTCGTACGTAAATCCGTCGTACGGCATCCCAAATCAGGGTACGGGTCAAATATCACGTTTATCTCATCATTTATCTGGTATCCTTATCATCATCTCTCATGAACTGGGTACTGATCTAAGTCTAGTACAAACTGATACCATCTATATAGATATATGTGCGTGTATAAAAACACACGCCTAAAGGCCCACTATAACACATGTCGTATCTCATAATACGAACCATATCATATCACCGATCTCATGGCACCATGCCCAAACTCATCGACTCATCTCCAAATACCATCCACTATCCTCATCATCCAAGTGTAGGTATACGTGTATATATATATATATATACGTCGTCCCGTACCTATGTGTGTATATATATATGTATCCCTATATACGCACAAGTATAACAAAGTATGCATGTGTGTGCGTGTGGGTGTGAACCTATTCTAAGGTTCGCAACTAAGGGGGCTATACTAGTTCACTTCTAAAAACCCTAATCTAACCATTGAACACCTAATCATATCTTGAATATCCATGTCACACATCAAAGATATCATATATATATGGTATATATCCATAGCATACTATACATCGAACTGCGGGGGTGCTATACGCCATCCACCCGACTTCCCCCGTAGATATAATCTACTCACCTGAGCGAGCTTGCCGATGTCGACGCCTCCATCATCTTCTTCATCATCTCTAATCATCATGGGGGTACCTACATGTCATATGTATCGTATCGCATTAAAATCCAAATCGAAACCAAAACGACACGCGGAACTCATATAGGTCCAAACCTATGGTTTGCCCTCACAACTTAACCAAATAACACCCGATAGAGACGTACAAACGTCAAGTGATCGATTCTAAAAACAAATACCAAAACATAAATCCATAAACATCACGAAACATAAAGCAGCAACTAAGAAAACATGCTCCAGATTTTGTCTCAGGTGAAAAAAGGTAAGCAAACAATACTAGGGTGATATATAGGGTGTATATGACCCACTGAAGCAACCTGGACCCTATCCCTCACAAAGTGGCCGAGCACATTGATGGGAGAACCAGCCAGATCGGTTTTGTGGAGGAGATGGGGTCTCGTGTTTGTAGGGTGGTCTCGTGGTACTCTAACTAGGTCTCTGAAGTTGTTTGCTAGGCTTGATAATACCCCTGCTCATCCCAGATTCCCCTGCACACTCCAATACTTCACAAACCGACATGAAAAGTTACTGTTTTACAGAAATTTGGGTCTCAGGTTTTGTCTAGTGTAAGTCCTGTGTTTGTAACTGTAAGTTGATGCCACACACCCCACTTGTTCGTGAGGAGGCGGAATAAGCAAAAAACGATTTTAATTGGCTTCGTAACATCGACTAAATATTAGAATCGTTTCTAAACCCTAACTGACAATATAACCATGAGGTTGTATCTACTGTGTGTGCGGGATATACCTTAAGATCCCACTGTCCTTCACTTCCTCACTGTCCTCTCCAAGTGGTGAGCTCCTTGACGTGAGAACGGAATCCACCTCCTCGTCGTCTTCTCCGAATCGTAGACGATCCACCCGAGAGTTCCGATTTCGAGCTTTGCTTCTAACTTGAAGCAACTAAGTAACTTGGTTTGCTAAACTAAGTGCCCTTGGTAGTGTAGAGAGTGATAAGGATCAAGTTGTCTCACTAAACCCTATGATTTCCAACACATGGAATGGTTAGGGTTTTTATTTGAGAGGAGAAAGCTTGAAGAAGATGATGCTGGAAGCTTAAGGTTTTCTTTCCTTTTTTTGAAGCAATAATGAATCTGATACAATTTGTGAATCCTTTATTTAAGTTGAAATAGTCAAGGGTTTTAACTCTTTCAAGCCTAGCAAGCTCTCAAAATATCCAACAAATATCAACATACAAATATCTAAGTCAATAAAGTCAACAAGTCAAAGTAGTCAACATAAAAAACCCTAAGCCCATTTCAACAAAATACCATAAGCTTCCATCTCATTTCTTCCATCTATTAATCTTGTCTAAATGACAAGAATACCCCTCTCATCCGTATGCCTACATACCCTTATTCGTATTCCGAGAAATACGAATACAGTGAGACGAACTGATCCAATAATCAAATACCAGGATTCGGCTTAAACCAAAGCCCACTGGTAATGTCTGCCCGAACATCATAAGCGCACAAGTAAACATATGTGTTCGAACCCTGTCGTAAATGTAGGGTTACTAGGCACTCTAATAAGGTTCTACAAGGTATCAACCATGCCGGATTAAAATTTTAGTCGTGCCGAACAACCCTAAAATAGATCTTTAAACTAGAGATTAGGCAAAAACTAGCATGTTAAACACTTTAACACTAAGTGAATACGAAATACAACCTTTGTAAATCGGTCCTTCACTTCTTAAGCTCCATTTAGTAGTCCCTTCGCTGCGATCATGGTGCTTCCGACTCTCGGACGGCTCTATGAGAAGATGGCAACGGTTTTTCTTGAAGTCTTCGATGCCGAAGATGATCTACGTCGAGGGAATACGAACTCAAGCTACCACTTCACCAAAGTGAAGCAAAACCCTAAACTAAAGTGCTAGTCTAGTAGAGGATGATGAAATAGGAAATGGGAACACTTTAGAATTTCTTTTCTCACTATAATTCTCTCTCTTTATCAAACCCTAGAAAGCAATTGAAGGAGGAAGAAGATGAGCTCAAAAATGAGAATGAAAATTAATCAAGAGAGTGAGCTAACCATGGTGAGTGAGTATCATATACTAACTCATGTAGAGACTTAATCATGGATAAGTGTGATGGTTAGGTTAACAAAAATCCAAAGTAAAAACAAACTTAGTGGACTTTAGTCAATGCATCCACAAGCTTCCACAAGCTTCATGCATTTTCTAATTTTCCACTAATTTTGTAATTACTTTAAATACATTAAACCCAATATAACAAATAGCATGGTGTAAGTCTCATACACCCATGAAAGTTGTATCAACAACCATGATACAAAATGAACACAAATAAATATATATCACATATATATTAAGTTGTGCACAAGTGAGAAAAACGAATGCTTAAGTGAACCAATGTTAGTTAATGTAAATTAGTATATCACATATACAATTATACACTAAATTATTAAATCAACACTTGACTTAATAATCCGGTTATATCACATATAACCGACTAACACAAAATGTACCAACTTATAGAATCAACACGTGATTCGATAACCCTGCTATATCACATATAACCGGCCGATACAATAGTCGCGAGAATAGAATACGGTATCACATACACGCATTATTCTCGGTCCCGCACATATCATATATGCGCTCCTATTTCGTTTTGCCTGAGCCAGTAAAACCTTTATGTAGGACTCTAAAGACTCGTCAATACGCCGGCAGTAGGTGATGATTATATCAAGCACCCACAAGTCGTCAGCTGTACTAGATGGACATAACGGCTACCCGGGTATTGAGCGATCAGAAGATCAGCAAGCAAGCCCGCTCCAACTCCTGCAAAAAGCCTGACAGTGACACTACCGTACAGTCCGGTCTCCTCGTCTGATATGTCGCATATCAAGTCAAGGGGTGGTAAACGTCAGACCCCAATAACCGATAAGTCATGCCGATATGAGGCTCATAACGGGTCGAGAAACTACTGGTAACACTTAACAGTAAATCTCTAAACCATCCCTGGCCAGGGACTTCCCTGTTATGGCCAATCGAGCATAGCGCAACATCAACCCCCAATACCGGGAGAGACGAAACCCCTCCTATCGCTCATTGCCTCCATGTGACTCGGGACTGTACCCAAAAACTACCGTTTTGCACGCCCTCTTGGATGTGGTAAGGTGGAAATCAAAGCACAGTGGGAATCATACAAGACTCTATGACGATCTTGGGTCTACAGACTAACCTGTACCAGTGTCACCAGAGAACTGCCATCTGACGTAAGGTATAATACCATCTGGGAGTTCTCGGCGAGTCCGTCCAGTGTATCCAGTCTCCACTGAGCACCCGGATATCATCTCTGATTTCAAACACCAATGGATATAGGATCATCCATCGCCCATCTACATGGGTCGAGAAGGTATACGCTAGTCTACGTTGGTATATCGATGCCCCGTCTCGATACACCCACGACTAGGGACCTTGAAGGATGTACTTATGGACTACCATGTCCCCACTAGTATGATCCGTATCATAGTCCAGGTAGTCAAGTACACATCCTAAGGGCTTTACCAACATGTAACAGAGAGACAATCAGTATACACGTTAAGGTAAAGAGTAACCAGATAGCATACTATCATGTCGAGCAAGAAAGTCCTCCCTATATATGTCCAAGCATCCACTACGATATACATCTCATGTATAGTAATGGCCTCTAGGGCATACATATAACTAACAATCTCCCACTTGCACTAGGGCCATATGATAACAGTGGTTGTAGTATCTCATACTCAACCATCCCATAATAGTCTCTCTCTGGGAAAAAGCCTTTGTGAGTGGATCCGCCGTGTTGTCCTCTGAGTCTACTCTCCTGACCTCGATCCCCTGGAGATCAACCATCTCCATGATCAGGTGACACTGCCTTAGAATACGTCTGGATCACTGATGGGATGGGCGTTCCTAGGCATAGGCCATAACTCCATTGTCACACAATGGTAGGAACGAAGTTCATCTCATGAACTAATATACACCCAGACTGCCTCTTTGGTAGCTGTAACGCCTTGAAATTTCGTTTAGAATATTTTCGTGTTAATTAGCAATTGTGCGTGTTTATATATATATATATAATTGTAGGGTTATTAATTATTTTTAGTCGTGTTACCCTAAGTTGGAATTTTTGTGTTAGTGTACACATGCACACTTAGCACATTTTGGTGACTTTGATTAAAAAGTGTTATCATGTTAACCCTTTGCTTTTCTTGCATGGTTGTTAAATTATCCCCACCATTTTAAAAGCAAGTCAAACCCTTTTTGAATATCAAAATTGGATTAGAAAATGAAAGCATGGTGGTTAGGTGAGAAATTGACTTTTTTTTGACCATTTTTCTTCTCTCTTCTCTCTCTCTTTTCTCATTTCAGAATTTCTGCTGAGGCAGCAGCAAAACCCAGCAAAATTCATCACATTCCCTTATCTTTTCACTTCTCTTTGATTTCTACACAAAACCCTACACAAATCTAACCTTTTTCCTTCACAAACCATGGTTTAATGGCTCATTTGAGGTGTTTGGTGGCAAGTCTGCATATCTGAGGAGGGAGCTGGAACTTTTGGTGTTTTATAAGGTCTTTAGAAGGTATTAAATCATGTCTAGCACCCTATTTCCATAACTTGTGTGTTTGGTTGCTAAAAATCTCATTTTTTTGTGCATTTTAGTGATATTAAAGGATATTTGTGATGCATATGTTAGATTGGGGTTTTGTTAGCTTGGTTAACTCTATTATGTGCTATTCGAGCTATTTAAGCCAGGTTTTGCTTTCAGTTTGCACAAAAATACCATAAAGTACCTTTTTAGTGTAAAATGTGGATTTTTACTTGAATTTGGGTTCTGTAGAATCTGCTGCAACCCGAATTGCTGTAAATTAAATCTGTATTTACTGTAGTATATACATGGGGTATAGAGTGCACACACGAAACCTGGGAGCCCATCTCCCTACCCAGGCCGCCGAAAAATACGTTCTGGCCGCAATTTGCGGCCAGATGAGTGTGTTGGGGGTTGGGGTTTGGGCCACAGGAGTCTGCTGCTATGTGTAGTATTTTGGTATATTTAGTTTTATAATATCTTTCCTGTATAAAAATCTGGGATCTAATACCCTATTTTCCGTATTTTAAACTTTCACGACACGCGTAATACGTGTGTGTGGGTTTGGGGTTCCTGCGTATCGCGACGCGTCGGAGTGACTTCAGGCGCGTAATCACACGTTTTAGCGTATCGCGCACACGCGCGCTTGGTTTGCGACACGGGTTTCTAGTTGACATTAAATGTCGTGTTTGTATGGTTTTGAGCTTATGTGTGATATATTGTGAAATTCTAAGTTCGCAGGCGAGTGCGACGGACGCCGCGAAGAAGGGGAAACAAGTCGTCGGCTATACCTAGCGAGAGACTACGGTGAGTAGATTTAACATCTACGGGGAAATCGCCTGCATGGCGTTATGCGTCCGGGCTGATAGGACCTTGTAGCAGCATATTACATTTACATACGTTTACAGTTCATGGCTACTATTTTGTGCATACCACATTCCCTACTATATGTTTATAAATTAGAATTGATAGAACACCGCACCATTACTAACGGTTCATGTTGCACGGGCACTATTCTGCATGTTACACACACACCGTTACTAATTGCCATGACACTCACACTATAGAATTTCCATGATCATTATGCTGTAGCTCATCTTTTATGTAACTTGACATGACATTCATACTTGATGCATATATCACATTGCATTGACTTGCATATTGGTTTGGATTACATGTGATTTCTGGATTTGGGAACCGTGGCTAATTCAAAGAGAATATGCAATCATTTCAAAACCCGGTTTCCCTTAACATGATATTTCGGTGCGTCCACCATGTGTTTTCTCGGTGCTAGAGTGATATATGTGAACCCGAATTGAGGAGATAGGATGAGGCCGATTACGGGTACATGGTGGACCCGGTATGGTACCCCGGGGCGAGAACGGTTTCGCTGTGTAGTAGACGGTGAGCCTGGCAGAGGGACTACTACCAACCGGTGATTGGTTGGATCTGGCGGTTATCCAGAGGATACTGACAAGAGTCGATAGATGGATGCGGGATGACCCGTACTGCCGGGGCCGAGGGCCGATACCGCAGACGGAACCCGTGGGATGACCCGGACTGACGGGTGCCCGATATATAAGGATTTGCGTGTCGATGCTGGACACGAGTATTATGATATTTGGGTGCCGATGTTGGGCACTCGTGATTCTCAGAGATTTACAGGATTGGAGGGCCGATGGGAGTGCCGGCGTCTGAGTCGTTGGGATCTGGATACATTGATGGGCACCGATTATATGTTCCACGTTGACATTCCGTGTAGATATTATATTTCCCATGCTCAGCATTCATTATTGTATCTCATTCTGTAGTTATATTACCTGGTAGAGCATTTGCATGATTATTGCACATACTGCTTATCACGCATTGATATCATCTGCTGGCATATGATAGAGTAGCGCAGTACGTGCATGCTCGCGATTACCTTTATATGTTATTTCTATTCACGAGTTGGTAACTCACCCCCGTTGTGCCACAGTATTTGCAGGTTGCCCCTCGGAGTAGTCGTGGCAGGCTGCTTTCTTACATATTTTGGCTACAGATACCACTACAGTTGGTGCGTGAGCTGTTTTGCTGGTAGGTGGGTTAGGTATCTGGTTACTTTTATTGTACACACTTTTATATCTAGTATTCTCCATCTACCTTATATGTATTTGACTAAGAGACAGGGTGAGGACGATGATGTATATTATTGGTATTCTGGTGTCGAGCTCGTTGTGAGCCGACTTTACTTATGCAGTTATTTCTATCTGTGATGTTCCCACTTGTTGCTCTTGATCTTCGCTACGGCGTCGTATATTGCTATCTTGGTGATTGTTTACTTAAGATTTCTTATCACTTTTTAAATGCTTCCATTTAAAGTTTAAAACACTCTATACTTTTACTGGTTTGATTTATGGGTTTTTCGGTTCACTTAGTCGCGTTACGCCTGTAGACGTTACGTGGTTAAGTGCCGGTCATGGGCCAAACTTTGGGTCGTGACAAAGTTGGTATCAGAGCGTAGGTTTTTACCTTTCGGAGTATAGGATGACCCTGGTATGATTGAGTAGGTAGCTGAAGCAGAGTGGCGTAATGTGCGTATGTTCCGCGGCATGCTCACGACACGGTACTCCGCCAAAGCAACCTTAGGACTTGTTGGTTTAAATTCCTTCTTGAGTATATACATTTTTGCGATTCGATTTTCGTACCCTTATCGAATCCTAGTTTTCCTTTCAGCCAATATGCTGCCAAAGACTACGAGGGCGCAGAGAGCGGCCGCGAGGGCCGAGATTCGAGTTGACTCGTCCGAGACGAGGACTGATCCGGGTAGTACACCGGTTGTGCCCGAGCAGGCTGTTCCTGCCGCGACAGATCAGATTGCCATGTTAGGGGCTGGTGTGCAGGAGATGCGCCAGACGGTAGGATCCAGTATGCAGGAGATGCGCCAGATGATGGGATCTCTAGTTGAGACACTTCGAGCGCAGCGACCAGAGGTAGTTCCACCCGTTGCAGAGACCGCGGTGGTACCTACAGTACAGATAGTTGCCCTTGCAGCTACGGAGGTTATTACAGTATCGCTGTCAGAGTTTATGAGGCTGAAGCCTCCGGTCTTCAAAGGCACCGATGCAGCCGAGGACCCACAGTCTTTCATTGATAGGATGGCTTGGATATGCCGTTCCCTCAGATGCGCAGATGCGAGATGGGTTGAGTTTGCGAGCTTTCTCCTGGAAGGTCTTGTGCAGAAATGGTGCGAATCAGTCGAGAAGGGTAGAGCAGCAGGTCTTCCTCCTATGACCTGGACCGAGTTCGTGGCGCTATTCCTTGCCCGCTTTCTTCCCCTGAGTGTCAGAGATGCTAGAGCACGCAGGTTCGAGTCCTTACGTCAGACTCCGGAGATGTCAGTGGCAGAGTATGATGTCCTGTTCACCGAGCTATCAGTGTATACTCCGTATTTAGTGGCTACCGAGGAGATGCGAGTTAAGAGATTTGTCCGAGGCTTGCTCACACCACTATTCCTTGCGATCAGCGCACAACATTACGAGACCTACGCAGCAGCAGTAGATGCAGCCTTATTGGTTGAGGAGCGCCTTGCTGAGACTTCGGCAGTCCCAGAGCCGAAGAGTGTTCGTGCAGATACATCAGTGCAGAGACAGCCTTTTCGGCGCCGTGACAGGCACCTTGCAGGTGGCAGAGATTCGGGGCGAGGCAGGTTGTTTAGCTCCTATCCCCAGGAGGGTCAGCGACCATCATCGGGATGTTATCGTTGCGGGAGTTCTTATCATCGTATGCGAGATTGTCCTGAGATACCCTGGAGGGAGGCGGCAGCACCGCATGTCACATTACCACCTTCACCACCCCAGAGGGCGTTGCCTATTGTACCTACGGTTACTCCGCGTCAGACTCATGCACAGAGAGGTCATGGTCGCGGAGGATTTGTTCATAGAGGACGAGGTGATCGAGACAGAGGACAGCCAGCTGTCGGCAGGGGACAGTCAGTCGCAGGTGGAGGACAGGCATGAGTTTTTGCTTTGACGCATCAGGACGTGCAGGCGTCCAATGCGGTGGTCTAAGGTATCCTTCCAGTATGTTCTGTTGATGCACACATGTTATTCGATCCCGGATCCACGCACTCGTACGTATCCACACACTTTGTGCCGAGTTTGGGTAGAGAGTCCAGTTTTCTTGATCAGCCGCTTGTTGTGACCACTCCCGTGGGAGAGTCGTTTGTTGCTAGACACGTGTTCCGATCCTGTACTGTCCGTATTAGCGAGAGAGAGTTGCCGGTCGATTTGATCCTTCTTGAGATGTTGGACTTCGACGTTCTTTTGGGCATGGATTGGTTAGCCACGTGCTATGCTTCTGTTAACTGCCGTGAGAAGACAGTTAGATTTTTTTTCCCGGCGAGTCGGTTTTTGTTGTGTTGGGGGACCGTGGTGCCACCCCTCACAGTGTGATTTCTTCTTTTCGCACTGGACAGCTTTTGAGGAAGGGATGTCAGGGATTTCTCGCCTATGTTTGCGATACTAGAGCTACAGAGGTTCCGTTTGATCAGGTTCCGGTTGTTAGCGAGTTCCCTGATGTGTTCCCTGACGAGCTTCCTGGGCTACCGCCCGAGCGTGATATTTCTTTCTGTATTGATTTGGTTCCTGGCACGGGGCCTATTTCTGTACCGCCTTATCGAATGGCCCCGGCGGAATTTAGAGAATTGAAGGGTCAGTTGCAAGATTTGCTGGATAAGGGACTTATTCGACCCAGTGTTTCTCCTTGGGGTGCTCCAGTCCTGTTTGTCAAGAAGAAGGACGGCAGTATGCGTTTGTGTATCGACTGCCGCCAGCTGAACAGGGTGACAGTGCGAAACAGGTATCCTTTGCCATGCATCGACGATTTGTTCGACCAGCTTCAGGGGGCAGGATACTTTTCGAGGATCGATTTGCGATCAGGCTACCATCAGCTGCGGGTTCGACAGGAGGACATTCCTAGGACAGCTTTCTGCACGCGCTACGGCTATTATGAGTTTTTGGTGATGTCGTTCGGACTCACCAACGCGCCAGCAGAATTTATAGACTTGATGAACCGTATTTTCCGGGCGTATCTTGATCTGTTCACCATAGTGTTCATTGACGATATTCTGGTGTATTCTCTGAGTAGAGAGGAGCACGAGCAGCACCTGCGGTTTACACTGCAGACCTTAAGGGAGCATCAGCTTTTCGCTAAATTCTCCAAGTGTGCATTCTGGCTGGACAGCGTAGACTTCTTGGGACACGTGATTACACGAGATGGTATATGTATAGACCCGAGGAAGATTGAGGCCGTTCGGAATTGGCCTAGACCCAATTCAGTGACAGAGGTTCGCAGCTTTCTGGGGTTGGCAGGCTACTACAGGCGATTCGTGCAGGACTTCTCTCGCATTGCTACACCTTTGACCGGTTTGACCCGGAAAGGAGTTCGTTTCGATTGGACGGAGGAGTGTGAGCACAGTTTTCAGCAGCTACAGGCTCTACTGACTACGACACCAGTGCTGTCATTGCCTTCAGGATCAGGCGGATTTGTGGTCTACTGTGATGCTTCACGAGTGGGGCTAGGGTGCGTATTGATGCAGCATGACAGGGTGATCGCGTATGCTTCACGGAAATTAAAGAAACATGAACAGAACTACCCCACTCACGATTTGGAGATGGCTGCAGTGGTCTTTGCACTTAAGATCTAGCGACATTACCTATATGGCGAGTCGTGCCAGATATTCACTGATCACAAGAGCTTAAAGTATATATTTCAGCAGCGCGACCTGAACCTTAGACAGCGCCGATGGATGGAGTTAGTGAAGGACTACGATTGTGAGATCTTGTATTACCCGGGCAGGGCTAATGTAGTGGCGGATGCTTTGAGCAGGAGGCCCGGGGGTAGTGTATCTTGTTTGAGCGCAGTACAGAGGCAGTCGTCGGCAGATTGGCAGATTTTATGCGACAGCCGGGTACAGTTCGAGTTTACGTCGATCGGAGGACAGATTGCACATGTTCGTGCACGCCCACAGTTGCTTGAACGTATACATGAGGCACAGCACAGTGATGACCGATGCTCAGAGATCAGGGCACAGATTGGACAGGGCAGATTTTACGAGTTCGTGATTGATGATCAGGGGATACTACTGTTAGTTATATGTATGCCCTAGAGGCCATTACTGTACATTGGATGTATATTGTAGTGGATGCTGGGACATATATAGGTAGGACTTTCTTGCTCGACATGATAGTATGCTATCTGGTTGATCTTTATCTTAACATGTATACTTTCTGTCTCTCTGTTACATATTGATAAAGCTCTTAGGATGTGTACTCGACTTCCAGGACTGTGATGCAGATCATACTAGTGGGGCCTGGATAGTCCATGAGTACATCCTTCAATGTTCTTAGTCGAGGGAATATCGAGACGGGGCATCGATATTCCAGAGTAGACTAGCGTATATCTTCTCGACCCATGCGATGGGCGATGGATGATCCCATATCCATTGGTGTTTGACATCGGAGATGGTATGCGGGTGCTCAGTGGAGACTGGGTACACTGAACGGACTCGCCGAGAACTCCCAGATGGTATTATACCTCACGTCAGATGGCAGTTCTCTGGTGACACTGGTACAGCTTAGTCTGTTGACCCGAGATCGTCATAGAGTCTTGTGTGTCTCCCACTGTGCTTTGATTTCCACCCTACCATGGCTCTACTGAGTCATGGAAACAGGTGGTTTTTGGGTACAGTCCCCATTCACATGGAGGCAATGAGCGATAAGAGGGGATTCGTCTCTCCCGGTATTGGGGGTTGATGTTGCGCTATGCTCGACTGGCCATAACAGGAAATCCCTGGCCAGGGTTGCAGTGACCTACTGGTAAGTGTTATCAGTAGTTTCACACATGTCATGGACTTCACGTCGGCATGACTTATCGAGCTACTGGGGTCTGACGTTTACCACCCCTAGGCGAGATATGCGACATATCAGACGAACAGACCGGACTGTACGGTAAGTGTTACTGGTTAGATTCACAGGAGTGTGAGCGGGCTTGCTCGTCGATCTTCTGATCGCTCAATACCCGGGTGGCCGTTACGTTTAGCAGACCGCTTGCGGCTTGTGGGTGTTTGATATGATCATCATCTGCTGCTGGCGTATTGACGAGTCTTTAAAGTCCTACACAGAGGTTTCCTAGCTCAAGAGAAACGAAATAGGAGCGCATATGAGATATGTGCGGGACCGAGGATAATTCGTGTATGTGATACCGTGTTCCATTCTCGCGATGAATGTATTGATTGGTTATATGCGATATAACCTAGTTATCGAATCAAGGATCGATTCGATAAGCCGATACATTGGATACTAGCCGGTTATATGCGACATGACCGGATCATTGAATCAAGTGTTGATTTAATGATTTAATGTATAATTATATATTTGATATATTACTTTGCATTAACTAGTATTGGTTCACTTTAAATGGATTTACTCACTTGAAATGCATATTGTATATGTGATATATTTTTTGTGCACATGATTGTATCATGTTTGATGATACATTCTAGCTTGGTTTTGTGTAAAGAATTAAACCATGGTTAGTTAGTGGTTAGGGTTTCATTTCTTTTACTTATTCATTTATCTATTTATTTATTTTATTTATTTCATTTAGAAAAGATAAAGAGAAAAGAATGGTTGCTAGTTTTGTTTTTATTTGAAGCTTCTTGAAGCTTTGAACAAGTCCACCATTCTTGTCTCTTCTCTAACCCTAACCATTCATCTAACCTTAGTTAAATCTCTACACTAAACCAAGGTTGAATACATGATAAGTATTCATTTTATTTTCTTTTTAAAATACTTATCATATTCATTTTCTTTCTTTTTCTTCTTCATGAGCAATGAAGAAAAGCTTGCTACATCAATGGCAAGTGATGAAAACAAGTGAGAAATCCAATTATAAAGTGAACCCACTTCCTATTTCTTCATCCTCTACCTCTTGCCAAGTAGTATAGGGTGTTTCCTTCAAAAGTTTTCAAGGCTTGGTGAAGTTGGAGCTTGATCTTGTGATGCCTCGACGTAGATCATCTTCGGCATCGAACCGACGACCAAGTCTGCCCTTTTCTTCGATGAAGCCGATGCTAGAGTCATGGTTTTGATTTGGACAGTGGAGGGACCTCATCATGGAGCCTAGGACGTGGAGGACCGGATCTACAAAGGTTGTAGCTTCTTTCCTTTAGTTAAAGTCGTTAACTTGCATCGCATAGCGTATATATCTAGTTAACGATCCGTATTAGGGTTTCTCGGCACTTGTAAAATTTAAATTGGCCGTGTTTGATCACTTGCAAGACTTCATTAGTGTGCCTAGGAACCCTACAGTGGTATCAGAGCCTAGCTAGAGCCTTAGGCGATGCGTTGACGGAGTTAGAAATCTGATCGTACCGAAACCCTAACCCTAATATTGCTCTCTGTACATTTTTGAAATTCGTGGATTTTTGTATATTAAAAATATGCAGAAAAATAAGCAGGGAATCCTAAGAATTACTGTGCAACACGTGTCCATGATTCATTCAAAGCGCGGAGGAACCGCGGCACGAGCATGGCTTGTGCGGCGGTTCCACGGCCATTATGTCACATCGGCTGTAGAAATTTATACAGTAATTCTTATGTTGCAGTGCTGGTTTTCCTGGGAATTTTTAATAATTTTTCCAGAGTTGAAATTTCTGGGTTGTTTTGTGGACTCGGTGTATCGATCGGATTGTCTAATTTTGTCAGTGTGTTTTTCCGGGTATTTTTAGAATATGTTAAAAAGTTCGACCGGATATAAATACCCACTTTTTCCCCTACCGGGAAATTTCCAATTGTTGGATTTTTCCGTAGTTTAACGACGTTCTAAGTAGTGCAAGTAACGCGATGGTCCCTCTAGAAGACAACAAACCTTAACTCGATTATGTGACCGTCTTGAACTGCCCTTTGAACCTTCGGGTTTGGGGAGGTACGGCGTGCCACATGTGAGGCGTTGGCTTGACCCTTCTACGGCTGGACTGTTGGTACTGAGGCACGAACTGAATGTTTTTAGACTTATTTCATGTGTTGAGCTATATTGGGAAAACATGGGTGTTCGATTGTTCGATCGGAAAGTTTAACATTTTCTGTTTATCCGGAATGTGATACAACATTTGGAATTCACAAGTAGTTTAGTCTCACGTGATCGGTTGCCACGGAATTTTGATGTGATCAAAAGTCCATCGCAATCACGTAGCGTACGCGGATACTCGCCGGGTAAACTTAATAGATAGCCTCGCCCCATAGCCCCGACCAAGTGACTGTAGGAGAACCCCGTCGCCGAAAGCATCCGTTCGGGTGCTCACGGCAGCGGTGTTCCGCCTTGGTGCACTTTGTCGACGGCGTCAGAGGTGCGGCCGCCTACTGAAGTTTGCGATGAGCATTCGATCAGAATGTCGGGAATCCTGTTGAATTGCCCGACTTGATATTGAAAAGTGTTTTCGATAATAAGACTAAAATGCGGGGTTTATAATTGTTAGGCATGCGATGTCTAAGGAATTCATTTGATTAGGCATGCGATGTCTAAAGAGATTGCGGATTCCAACTGTTGTAGTTTTACACTTTCTTTTCTGTGACCGTAAGTGTAATATGTGATATCGCCGGTTTCGTTGCTATATGTCAACGACAATTGGGATACGCATGTTTACTTATGGTGATGACATGTGTTGTTATGTGTTGCTGGATATGTTATATTGGATTGTCGTGTTTTAATAGCCGGGGTTTTTTATGTGAGATGAGTGTTTTTCCTTTTTCATTCATGTAAAATACTTGTATGTAATATTCTTTTATTAGGGCACTTCCAGGTTGCGGAAGATGTCACCGTTGATGTATATTATTTACTTTTCTGCACTAGGATAGACCCAAGGAGGGGAGCACAAGTAACCGGGTTCTAGGGTCCAGTGGGAGACCATCTCGAGGAGTCGAGTCCGGGTCTCCTAACCCTAGAATTGGTAGGGTTGCTTACCGCTCTCGTAGGGGTCTAGGGGTGTGGGATTGGCTATTCATCACGACCGTGGAATCCGTGTTTTATACTGGCTCGTATTGAAAACACGGACGTCCTAGTATATCCAATATTTCATATGATATTTTCTGCTGCGTTATCTGTGATGTGATCATGTGATGTTCTGTGATAGATATAGTATATAGTATATATGATATATTATATAAACGTTGCTTATGTTTTACACCCGCGCTAGCCTTGCCCCGCTCTGCCGTTAGTTACCTAACCTAACGGTGCAGACGGGACATCGAGGCGAATGCGGATGGCATAAGCGTACGTTATATTTATCTGTGATGTTTAGGTGGATTTAAATGATGGGATATTCATTAATGAGATTAATGAAAGAAAATAAACCTAATTGATATTGTGGAATCGAATTTCTAAATAAAACAGGTAGCTACAGTTCTTGCTTTGCATCGCGGTGTTCATTATAGAACATCCTGCACCTTATTCGATGAGGAAAGGACCGAGATCCCTTCACCGGGAGTGACTCCTTTAGCAATAACTAGCAGATGCTACAACCCTCGGTTTGTCATTTGATTGCTTCTATAGTTTCTGCTTTGCACAGTGATATATATGATATATCCCGCACCTCATTCGACGAGGAAAGGGCCGACGATCCCTTCACCGGGAGTGACCCCTTTAGCAAAACTAGAAAAGCTTCAAAAACATTCAATTTAAAAACCATTTGATTCCGCAACGAGATCAAGTTCAAAGCTTTAAAGGTTTTCATAAAAACCATTCGCAACCCTCCGTCATTTTAGGAAGTAGAGTACTTAGTATTCGTGCTACGTTTGTCGACCATAGCCGAGGCGTAGTGTGCGGTAGCTAAGTGATGTCTTCCTACACAGCATATGATGCGATTAGTTAGGACAGTCATGTGGCTTTGTTGATCTTAGCCAAGGGTCATGTGGGTGGGTCTAATTAATCATGAAATGACGGGTAGAACTTGACTAGTATCTATGATTTGTTGACCTTAGCCAAGGTCATAGGTGCTAGGGGTAAAAATCTTTATCGGGAGTTTCAAGTGTTGAAATTTGCAATGAGATTGCATACCTTCTATGTGATAGTTGGATCCCGATACCCACTGCGAGTAATTGTTACTCCTGGAAGAGTTTTGCACTTTACAATTAGCCGATCAAGTAGGTGTCTAGAAATGTGTCAACGGGGTTACGCCTCTGGGAAAACGAGGTTTACATTAATTAGGTCCGTGCGAAAGCATGGGGAACCTCCCTCAAAGTACCGACACTGACCTGGCTGAAAGATTGGCGAACTTGTAGAGTGTAATTAATCCCGGCTAGTCTTTCCTTTTAAGGTTTGAAGGAAGATTTGATAAAAAACAGTGGGAGCCATCCTGATTAGATAAAATAATAACCAATCTGATCTTGCAAGAGCGCACGCAGAGTGTTTTCTTCTCTCTCTCTCCTGGTAGCGACCATATCACGCCTTAATCAAGATAATAATACGGAATATTGACCGAACCCGCTTGTTATACAGAGCTGGGGAACGTTGGTCCCGCTCCAACTTATAATTGTTATAAGACAGAGCAGGAAATTGGGGAATACCAGATTTCCCGTGCCGCCCAAACGAAGAGAGTGCATGCTGATGCATCATCTTCGGGTGTGTTCATTACAAAGAACTGTTTCTCAGTATCCTCCGCATCCTAGGTATATGATACCGGATCAGGATCCCAGATATGTAATCTGTTACATAGAGCTGCAAAAAGGTAGAAAAACTGAGAACGGGTGATAAGTTTCATGAGACAGAAAACGGGGCAAGTGTTGCAGCCAAGTCTGTTGGTCACTGTCACCCTGTATTACCAATACATTGATTCTGAACAAATGCTATTAGATACCGAACCTGATATACAAAATCATATCAGTCTCTTTATAAGTAAAGAAATGATAAAATTTTGTATTGTTGGATAATGTTTTGAACATTTCCTATATCAAAAGTTGATCGGTTTAGGCGCGTTATCTAAAAGCATTAACGTTCTATATCAAACTACAGTTCTTAGTATTCAGAACACACACAAGAGAAAGAGTTCAGAAATGAACGAATCATTCTTGAGGCATTGTAGACTAGGTCATATCAATGCGACCCGACTGGCTGAAGTTACATTTTAGATGCATATTTAAATCAGTTTGAATTTACATCTTGTGAAACTTGCCAGTCATGTCACAAAGATAAAATGACCATAGCTCTGTTTACTGGAAACAGAGAAGGAGTTAGTGAACTCTTGGGATGATACATGTTGATGTCTGTAAGGTTTCCTGTCTACACATGCCACGACTGGTTCTTTATACTTCATTATATTCTCTGATAATCTCTCAAGATTCAGTCATATGTTCCTGTTGAAACACAAGTCCGAACCTTTTGAGATATTCACAGAATATAAGTTAGAAGTAGAGAACCAAAAACCGGGTATAAGTATTATGTCCTATGATAAGATCATGGAGGAGAATACTTATGCATGGCATTCCTGGACTATTCTAAAGGAGAATGAGATTCTCTCTCAGTGTTACTCCTCTGAATACACCACAGCACAACGGTGTATCGGGGTGGAGCAATCACACAATATTAGATATGGTGTGCTCCATGATGAGTACTACTGAGTTTCCTATTTCCTTTTAGTGAGTTATGCACTTATGAAGTTGCATACCTATTGAATAGGGTTCGAATCAAATCAGTGCCTACCACTCTATATAAGATATGGTATGGGAAGAGCCTATCTCTTAAATACGTTAAGATTTAGGATTGTCCGGCATATGTCAAAAGCAAAATCCGGACAAGATCAAGGCAAGGTCTGTTCTGTAGAACTGGAATGGTTCCAGCTGCAGATGATGATTTGACAAAACCAAAGGATTCAATAGTCTCCGACGAACCTCAGCCTCTCCGCCGATCTGGTAGGGTTCCTCATCCGCCTAAGAGAAACCTCGGTTTCTCGATGACAGTGGGAGCGAGGAATGCATCATGAGATGATGACCCAACTAGTTTCGAGCAGGTCATCAAGAGTAGGGACTCTGTAAGAATGACTGGATGCTTAGCGATCTGAGATGGAATCCATGTACATCAACAAAGTATGGACTTTGGTTACTATATCTGAAGGGATAAATCCCCATCAGGAGCAAGTAAATCTTGAGAAGATTACTTGGTGTAGATGGAAAAGTTGAGACTTTCAAAGCTAGACTTGTTAAAGGTTTTAGTCATCAACCAGGTATGGAAAATGATGAAACCTTTTCTAGGGACTATGCTTAAGTCCATCCAGTTCCTACTTGCCATTGCTACATACCATGACTACGATATCTGGTGGTTGGGTGCCATGACTACTTTTCTAAATAGTGATTTAGAAGAGAACGTCTATAAGAACACAGCCAGAGGGCTTCGTAAACAGTGGGAGCAGCGGAAACATGTGCAAGTTGCTTTATAGGATAAAGCAGGCATCGCGGAGTTGGAACATCTGTTTTGATGTGATAGTCAAAGTATTTGACATCATCAAAATGGTAGATGAACCTTGTATATACAAAAAGATAGTAGAGAGTATGGTGGTGATCCTCGTAGAGTACGTGGATGACATACTCTTGATAGGAAAAGAGTTTCCTTTACTACGCTCGGTCGATCTCCTCTTATCATAAGGATTCTCCAATAGGATAAAGATGATACCTCCTAAATCCTGGAATTCGGGTCTATGAGATAGATCTAAATGGATGTTAGGATTCTCACTAGCTGTAGTAAGATGGTATCAATCGATCCTGGGGAGAATCACTGAAAGTGTTCCAGGGTGATAAGGACGACTGAATGTCAGTCACAGGCATTGTATTTACCCTCAGTAAAGGGACGGTATGTTGGAAGAGTTCCAAGCTAGATACCGTGACAAACTAGACGATAAAGGCTGGTAACATCGCTATTAAGGATACTACCAAAGAGGCAGTTTGGGTGTATATTGGTTCATAAGATGAACTAGGTTCCTACCATTGTATGACAATGGAAGTGTGGCTTTGGCCAAAGAACCCCGATCCCATCAGTGACCCAGACATATTCTGAGGCAGCATCACCAGATCATGGAGATAGTTGATCTCCAGGGTGATCGAGGTTAGGAGAGTAGACTCAGAGGACAACACGGCGGATCCACTCACGAAGGCCTTTTCCCAAAGAGAGACTTTTAGGAGATGGTTGAGTATTAGATACTGCAACCACTGCTACAGATGGCCTTAGTGCAAGTGGGAGATTGTTAGTTATATGTATGCCCTAGAGGCCATTACTGTACATTGGATGTATATTGTAGTGGATGCTGGGACATATATAGGTAGGACTTTCTTGCTCGACATGATAGTACGCTATCTGGTTGATCTTTATCTTAACATGTATACTTTCTGTCTCTCTGTTACATGTTGATAAAGCCCTTAGGATGTGTACTCGACTTCCAGGACTGTGATGCAGATCATACTAGTGGGGCCTGGATAGTCCATGAGTACATCCTTCAATGTTCCTAGTCGAGGGAATATCGAGACGGGGCATCGATATTCCAGAGTAGACTAGCGTATATCTTCTCGACCCATGCGATGGACGATGGATGATCCCATATCCATTGGTGTTTGACATCGGAGATGGTATGCGGGTGCTCAGTGGAGACTGGGTACACTGAACGGACTCTCCGAGAACTCCCAGATGGTATTATACCTCACGTCAGATGGCAGTTCTCTGGTGACACTGGTACAGCTTAGTCTGTTGACCCGAGATCGTCATAGAGTCTTGTGTGTCTCCCACTGTGCTTTGATTTCCACCCTACCACGGCTCTACTGAGTCGTACAAACAGGTGGTTTTTGGGTACAGTCCCGATTCACATGGAGGCAATGAGCGATAGGAGGGGATTCGTCTCTCCCGGTATTGGGGGTTGATGTTGCGCTATGCTCGACTGGCCATAACAGGAAATCCCTGGCCAGGGTTGCAGTGACCTACTGGTAAGTGTTATCAGGAGTTTCACACATGTCATGGACTTCACGTCGACATGACTTATCGAGCTACTGGGGTCTGACGTTTACCACCCCTAGGCGAGATATGCGACATATCAGACGAACATACCGGACTGTACGGTAAGTGTTACTGGTTGGATTCACAGGAGTGTGAGCGGGCTTGCTCATCGATCTTCTGATCGTTCAATACCCGGGTGGCCGTTACGTTTAGCAGACCGCTTGCGGCATGTGGGTGTTTGATATGATCATCATCTGCTGCCGGCGTATTAACGAGTCTTTAGAGTCCTACACAGAGGTTTCCTCGCTCAAGCGAAACGAAATAAGAGCGCATATGAGATATGTGCGGGACCGAGGATAATTCGTGTATGTGATACCGTGTTCCATTCTCGCGATAAATGTATTGATTCGTTATATGCGATATAACCTAGTTATCGAATCAAGGATCGATTCGATAAGCCGATACATTGGATACTAGCCGGTTATATGCGACATGACCGGATCATTGAATCAAGTGTTGATTTAATGATTTAATGTATAATTATATATTTGATATATTACTTTGCATTAACTAGTATTGGTTCACTTTAAATGGATTTACTCACTTGAAATGCACATTGTATATGTGATATATTTTTTGTGCACATGATTGTATCATGTTTGATGATACATTCTAGCTTGGTTTTGTGTAAAGAATTAAACCATGGTTAGTTAGTGGTTAGGGTTTCATTTCTTTTACTTATTCATTTATCTATTTATTTATTTTATTTATTTCATTTAGAAAAGATAAAGAGAAAAGAATGGTTGCTAGTTTTGTTTTTATTTGAAGCTTCTTGAAGCTTTGAACAAGTCCACAATTCTTGTCTCTTCTCTAACCCTAACCATTCATCTAACCTTAGTTAAATCTCTACACTAAACCATGGTTGAATACATGATAAGTATTCATTTGATTTTCTTTTTAAAATACTTATCATATTCATTTTCTTTCTAAAATACTTATCATATTCATTTTCTTTCTTCTTCTTCTTCATGAGCAATGAAGAAAAGCTTGCTACATCAATGGAAAGTGATGAAAACAAGTGAGAAATCCAATTCTAAAGTGAACCCATTGTTAGTTATATGTATGCCCTATAAGCCATTACTATACATAGGATGTATATTGTAGTGGATGCTGGGACATATATAGGGAGGACTTTCTTGCTCGACATGATAGTATGCTATCTGGTTGCTCTTTACCTTAACGTGTATACTGATTGTCTCTCTGTTACATGTTGATAAAGCCCTTAGGATGTGTACTTGACTATCTGGACTATGATGCGGATCATACTAGTGGGGACATGGTAGTCCATAAGTACATCCTTCAAAGTCCCTAGTCGTAGGTGTATCGAGACGGGGCATCGATATACCAGTGTAGACTAGCGTATACCTTCTCGACCCATACAGATGGGCGATGGATGATCCCATATCCATTGGTGTTTGACATCAGAGATGATATACGGGGCTCAGTGAAGACTGGGTACACTGGACGGACTCGCCGAGAACTCCCAGATGGTATTATACCTTACGTCAGATGGCAGTTCTCTGGTGACACTGGTACAGAGTAGTCTGTTGACCCGAGATCGTCATAGAGTCTTGTGTGGTTCCTATTGTGCTTTGATTTCCACCTTACCACATCCAAGAGGGCGTGCAAAACGGTGGTTTTTGGGTACAGTCCCGAATCACATGGAGGCAATGAGCGATAGGAGGGGATTCGTCTCTCCCGGTATAGGGAGTTGATGTTGCGCTGTGTTCGATTGGCTATAACCGGAAATCCCTGGCCAGGGTTGCTGAGATTTACTGGTAAGTGTTACCAGTAGTTTCTCGAACTGTTACAGACCTTATATCGACACGACTTATCGAGCTATTGGGGTCTGACGTTTACCACCCCTAGGCGAGATATGCGACATATCAGACGACGAGACCAGACTGTACGGTAAGTGTTACTGGTTGGATTCACAGGAGTGTGAGCGGGCTTGCTCGTCGATCTTCTGATCGCTCAATACCCGGGTGGCTGTTACGTTTAGCAGACCGCTTGCGGCTTGTGGGTGTTTGATATGATCATCACCTGCTGCCGGCGTATTGACGAGTCTTTAGAGTCCTACGCAGAGGTTTCCTGGCTCAAGCGAAACGAAATAGGAGCGCATATGAGATATGTGCGGGACCGAGAATAATGCGTGTATGTGATACCGTATTTCATTCTCGCAATGAATGTGTCGATTGGTTGTATGCGATATAACCTAGTTATCGAATCAAGGATTGATTCGATAAATCGATACATTGAATACTAGTCGGTTATATGTGATATGACCGGATCGTTAAATCAAGTGCTGATTTAATGATTTAATGTATAATTATATATTTGATATATTACTTTGCATTAACTAGTATTGGTTCACTTTAAAAGGATTTGCTCACTTGATTGTATCATGTTTGATGATACATGATTGCTAGGGTTTGTGTAAAGAGTTAAGCCTTGGTTAAGTAAATGGTTAGGGTTTTTACTTATTTATTCATTCATTTATCTTTATAATTTGGATTAAGAGAAATGAGAAATGAAAAGATAATGGTTGCTTTCATTCATGATGCTTCTTGAAGCTTCATGCAACTTTGACCAAAGTGACCATTTTGTGTTCATTTCCAAAACCCTAACCATTCTTCTAGCCTTAGTTAATTCTCTACATCTAACCATGGTTTAAATTATGATAAGAATGATTTTTATTATTCTTTTTAAAATACTTATCATATTATTCATCTTCTTCTTCTTCTTCTCCTTCAAGAAGAAAACCAAGTTTCCATCAATGGTGATTGATGAAAAAGAGTGAGAAATCCAAATCTAAAGTGAACCCACCTCCTATTTCTTCATCCTCTACCTCTTGCCAAGTAGTATAGGGTGTTTCCTTCACAAGTTTTCATGGCTTGGTGAAGGTGGAGCTTGATCTTGTGAAGCCTCGACGTAGATCATCTTCGGCATCGTCGTCGATGACCTAGCCCGCTTTTCCTCCGATGAAGCCGACGCTAGAGCCCGGGATCCGATGATCGCAGCGAGGAGACATCATCACGGAGCTATGGAGGTGGAGCACCGGATCTACAAAGGTTGTATTTCCGTTAACTCATAGTTAAGTTGTTAACTTGTTATCGGTTTCGCCTAAAAATCTAGTTAACGATCCGTATTAGGGTTTCTCGGCACCCGTAAAATTTGAAATTGGCATGGTTGATGCCTTGTGAGACCTCCTTAGTGTGCCTAGGAACCCTACAGTGGTATCAGAGCCTAGCTGGAGCCTTAGGCGATGCTTAGACGACGTTTGAAACCCGATCGAACCGAAACCCTAAAAACCAAATTGCTCTCTGGAAATTTTCTGAAAATTTGGATTTTTGTCAATTAAAAATATGCAGAAAATTCAGCAGGGAATTGTAAGAATTACTGTGAAGCCCGTACCCATGATTCCCTCAAAGCGCGGCGGAACCGCGGCACAAGCATGGCTTGTGCGGCGGTTCCGCGGCCAAATTGTCATATCTGCCAACCATTTTTGCACAGTAATTCCTCTTTTATGGTGCTGGATTTTCTGGGAATTTTTAATATTTATTAAAGAGTTGAATATTCTGGGTTGGTTTGCGGTTTCGTATATTCGATCGGATTATCAGACTTTGTCTATGTGTTTTTCCGGATATTTAGAATATGTTAAAAAGTTCGACCGGATGTAAATACCCAATTTTTTCCCTATCGGGAAATTTCCAAGTGTTGGATCTTTCCGTGGTTTAATAACGTTCTAAGTAGTGCAAGTAACGCGATGGTCCCTCTAGAAGACAACAACCTTAACTCGATTATGTGACCGTCTTGAACTGCCCTTTGAACCTTCGGGTTTGGGGCAGTACGGCGTGCCATATGTGAGGCGTTGGCTTGACCTTTCTACGGCTGGACCGTTGGTACTGAGGCACGAACTGAATGTTTTTAGACTTGTTTCATGTGTTGAGCTGTTTCGGGAAAACTTGGGTGTTCGATTGTTCGATCGGAAAGTTTAACATTTTCTATTTATCTGGAATGGGATACAATAATTGGAATTCACAAGTAGTTATGAGATAACTATATGAATGTTATAAACATAGCACTTTAGTCTCACTTGATCGGTTGCCACGGAATTTTGATGTGATCAAAAGTCCGTCGCAATCACGTAGCGTACGCGGATACTCGCCGGGTAAACTTAATAGACAGCCACGCCCCATAGCCCCGACCAAGTGACTGTAGGAGAACCCCGTCGCCGAAAGCATCCGTTCGGGTGCTCACGGTAGCGGTGTTCCGCCTTGGTGCACTTCGTCGACGGCGTCGGGGGTACGGCCGTCTACTAAAGTTTGTGACGAGTATTCGATCAGGATGTCGGGAATCTTGTTGAATTGCCCGACTTGACGTTGAGAAGAGTTTTCGACAATGAGACTAAAATGCGGGGTTTATAATTGTTAGGCATGCGATGTCTAAGGAATTCATTTGATTAGGCATGCGATGTCTATGTAGGTTGCGGATTCCAACTGTTGTAGTTTTACACTTTCTTTTCGGTGACCGTAAGTGTAATATGTGCTATCGCCGGTTTCGTTGCTATATGTCAACGACAATTGTGATGCGCATATTTACTTACGTTGATGACATGTGATGTTATGTGTTGCTGGATATGTTATATTGGATCGTCGTGTTTGAATAGCCGGGGGTTTTTATGTGAGATGAGTGTTTTTCATTTTCATTCATGTAAAAACTTGTATGTAATATTCTTTTATTGGGGCACTTCCAGGTTGCGGAAGATGTCACCCTTTGTAGATTATTTACTTTTCCGCACTAGGATAGACCCAAGGAGGAGGGCACAAGTAACCGGGTTCTGGGGTCCAGTGGGAGACCAACTCGAGGGGTCGAGTCCGGGTCTCCTAACCCTAGAATTGGTAGGGTTGCTTGCCGCTCTCGTAGGGGTCTAGGGGTGTGGGTTTGGCTATTCATCGCGACAGTGGAATCCGTGTTTTATACTGGCTCGTATTGAAAACACGGACGTCCTAGTATATCCAATATTTCATATGATTCTTCTGCTGCGATATCTGTGATGTGATCATGTGATGTTCTGTGATGGATACAGTATGTAGTATATATGATATATTATATAGACGTTAC